>CM060707.1:148697092-149389824 GCA_030686995.1 Artemisia argyi
TGATGTATATTTATTTATTTGAATTGTTTCTTTTGGTAATGTGATATGATACTAAGTTTAGTTTTTAGTTGTTGTCGTGTGTAATGAGCAGCTCCAAAATGATTAATAACGTTGGCAAACATGCTGACATATGGGTATTTGTTTGTGATTTTATTGTTAATGATTGATTTTTAGTAATCTTATATGTGTTGTTTTTGCATGATAGGTTTGGGCAAGAAGATGGTATAGGTGATGATATCTTCACCAACAACCGTATGTCTTTTTTTTCCCTTTTACAAAATATATTTATACACGTAAAATGTATTTGATTTCATACAAAATATATGTGTTGTTAATGATTCATTCATTTCGTTTTCTTAAAAAAAGTATTCGTGGGGGATAAAGTTAAGTTCTATTGTTATATGTATTATCGATTTTCCAAATGTCAGGGAATGGATGAAGGAAAAAAAAAAGAATTAGAATAAAAAGAAGAGGAAGAAAGCAAAACAACTAACTCAACTCGAGTTGCAACAACAAAAATATGACGAAGAGAAACTTAAAGTCCACTTGGAGAAGGAAGAAAAGATTAAACAAGAGACTGATCACTACCAAGAAACAATTATGTTCATGCAAAGCTTTCCTCACAAGAAAGATGCCAACAACAATCGTCTTCGAGCTTAGGAGTGTCGAAAACATGCTCAACCAATGGAATGCAAAGATATTCATCGAGACAAACTAGGTTGGCTGTTCGGTCCTTTAGGTTTCGGTTGTCTACAATATATGAAGCTGAATCATCCTCTTATCAGTCTCATTATCATAAATTTTATTGATGATTCCATTGCGACACTCAATAGTTGGATGGATTTGAATGTTAATATTTTGTTTGCGTTTAATCTTTTTGACTCTTTGATATCAATATATGTATATACTGAATTGTTGGATGATTAATTAACCTGAGCTTTAATTTTGTAATCTCATGATGTGAAAGTTATATTTTTTTAACATTTTTATCATCATGATCATGCTAAAATATAAAATTCAAACTCTATTAATTAAAAAAGTATGAATGAATGTTCGTCATATAATAAACTTCCACGTTATAAGCATATACGCCATGTCATTGTTAGGTAATAATTTTTTATACTCAATCACTTTTTCAAGAAAATTAAAAAGTCGAACAAAAAATATTAGTTTTGTTATTTGTTTTTGGAATCATTAAAGGACAATGTCATTTGTGTTTATACTGATTTGGAGGGTATTTGGAGGTTGCTTTTAAAGTGATTTTAACAACTAAGAGAAACTTCTAATACAATGAATCATAACCATGCAATAAAGTATGAAAAAAGAATAGCAATCATCTTTGTAATTAAGCTACTCTCAATTTATTGATCAATTACCTGCGAAGTGCAAGTGTGTTTATTGAGAGGCAAAATTAAACGCATATTAAACTATGACCAATTAGATAGACGCCGTGTGCTTCATATTACCAAGCAAAAACCGTCTAATAGACAAGTATCGTAGGGCAATGTAATAGACCAAAAGAAACAAAGACATATTTTTTATCATTCAATTAAGTAATAGGCCAAAAGAAACAAAGCCATCACAACTTAATAACTAAAAGCCCATATATAAAATACAATACCACAAAACAAAAACAACATCAAACATTTTTAAAATTTTATACAACAAAGTTTAAACATTTCATACAACATACTAAACAATACTTAAGTATACACTCGCCAATATACAAAAAGAATGCACGATTAACAATTAGATTCTCAGCCCATGCGTAGCACGAGTTCTGCAATGCTCGTTATTATATAAAGATAAGAAAAGGAAATACTATCCACATGGCCATATAACACGCCGTTCAAAAAAAATAAATAAAAAAAATAACAAGTTTAATGATAAGTAAAACCATATATTTTTACTTTGTTGTTAGGGTATTAAAATCTTTAGATTAGAGTTAACTACATTTTTGGTCATCGTGGTTTACCGGGTATAACGGTTTTGATCCAATAGTTTAAAGCGTAACGGATTCAGTCCAAGATCCGACGACCCGTAACACTTTTGGTCCACCGTTTGTTTGACCAATTTTGACCGTTAAATCTGAGGGCATTTTTGTCTTTTCATTTATATTGTTAAATAAAAGAGTTAACTACATTATTTTTGGTCCTTGTGGTTAGTCGAGTGTTTCACTTTTAGTCTAATAGTTTTTATACACATGTATACATTTTTACTTATGTTTTTATCTACGGTTTAATCTATGTTTTTATCTAGGATTTTATATACATTTTATACGTGTTTTTATCTACGTTTTTATATAAGTTTATATGCACAATTTTATACACATATTTTTATCTATGTTTTTATTTACGCTTTTACATACGTTTTTATCTACGTTTTATTATACGTTTTTGTATGAATTTTTTATTTTATATATTTACGTTTTTATCGACGTTGTTATATACATTTTTATATACAATTTTATATACTCTTTTATATACATTTTAATCTACGTTTTTAAAAACGTATATAAAACATAGATAAAAACGTATATAAAAGCTTAGATAAAAATGTAGATTAAACCGTAGATAAAACGCATATAAAAACATATATAAAAGCCTAGATAAAAACATAGATTAAAACGTATATAAAAACGTGTATAAAACGTGTGTATAAAAATGTAAATAAAAAGGTGCATAAAAACCTATATAAAAACTTGTAATAAAATGTATATAAAAACGTGTAATAAAACGTATATAAAAACTTGTAAAAATTTTGAAAGTAATTAGAAAAGAATTTTTTTTTTTAAAGAAAATCAAAGAGTTTTTTTTTATTATTATTTTTAATTAGTTCTCAAATTTCTGTCAACTTATAAGCACTTTTAGTTACTTAAAATTGTTAAAAATATTTTCGTAAGTTTTAAAATTCACTTTTTTCTAAAAATAAAATTAGTTCTTAATTAAGTTTAGCTGTATTCATAATTTATTTCGAATTTTTTAGATAGTTTTTAATCTTTATAAAAGTTTTTAGCTGTTAAAAGTTTATTTTTTTGGTTTTATAAATTTATGAGTTAATTACATTTTTGGTTCTTATGGTTTGCTAAATGTAACACTTTTAATCCATTAAGATGAGGGTATTTTAGTCATTTCACGTGTCTTAATTGGTCAAACTAACAGTCAACAAAAATTTGGACCAAAAGTGTTACGGGTCGTCGGATTTTGGACTGGATCCGTTACGTTTTAAACTATTGGACCAAAACCGTTATACCCGGTAAACCACGAAGACCAAAAATGTAGTTAACTCTTTATATTAGTATGTGTTGACTCATTAGAAATTTAGAATATGATATGTTGGGCTACCAAAAGAGTTTAATAATGGATCAACATTTAGGCCCATTTGTGACATATAACTCTAAGGATTAAAGTTGGGCTCATCCAAACCAATAACGAGTCAGCGACCACTACTTTGCTAAGAGTTTAATAATGGATCAACATTTAGGCCCATTTGTTACATATAACTCTAAGGATTAAAGTTGGGCTCATCCAACCAATAACGAGTCAGCGACCACTACTTTGCTCTCAAACTAGTGAATATAAAGCAGTGACTACCATTTTGTCACTATTGAACTTACAGCTAGCTAGTAACAAACTGACAATCTTTATTACATTTAACCAAGTAGTTTAACAGAGCGGATTAAAATATTCAGTGTAATAACAGTCGTGCAAAGAGGGCGGGACCTCAATTTTGTAATAAACTAGTGACACCTTTTAGTTCTAGTCACACTGCCCTCTTGTTAGTCACTAAATTGTTAACCATAGCGGCGAATTCTTGTGATCATGTTAGGAATTTTCTTAACATTTTCGGTAAGAAGTTACTAGTCTATTTTGAATTTATTTTTAAAACTTTCTTGTAATGCATTGATCATGAATATAAGCACAATCAACAAGTCAGATAACCACTACTAACATTCTTTAAAACTCTACAGGCATACAACTTGTAACCTAAATCCAATTATTAATCTGTAGGAATTAGTTAGATAACCACAAAGAAATCACTTATTATTATTATTATTATTATTATTATTATTATTATTATTATTATTATTTTGTAAAGGGGAGTAATCCTGCACCCTGGTAAAATATATTAACCAAAAAATATTTAAGTACAATGGATGAGAGTGAGTCCCTCAACTAAGTCCCTTAGGACACTTCCATAACCACTGTATAAAAATGACATGCCATTCTTATAACATACATATCCAGCCAGATGCATCTAATAATGACTAAAAATAAAAAATACAATAAATCGTAACACAAGTAAACGCTTGGGTCTTCTTAGTTATCATAGTGATCCAGAACCTGAACATAGGGTACATAAAACCCCAACATCCAATAACCAAAGAACCTTGAGCTAATCTTCATACCATTCCGAAAAACCCATGAAGATAACAATTCAACAAGGTTTCACAATCACCAATACGGCACCAACCATTTGTGCTAAATGCACATAGGATATGAATGCAAACCAGATTACACAATCTGCCGAAACATAGGGTTTCCAACCCTAACTTCCAATAGCGATCGATAGCGTTTTAAAATAAGAACCACACAAAACTTGATTACCAATCACGATCATCACATATGAAGGGATACACAAGATAAACATTAACAACTCCCCCACAAAGAGTCTTGCGCTCAACGGTGCAACTCCAACAAAAACACTATGGCTTGATTAGAACACCATCGTATACTAGTATCAACATTGAAATCATCCCATCCAATACGAACGCGTAAATCAGCCATGCAATCAGACCATAATGTTACACTAATAGGGTGTACAAAACCCTAACTTCCAGTAGTAAAAAAACGCAGACCTGTACAATAGCAACATCAACATCACTACAAGAAAAAGTGCCTATAGTGACCAAAATTTAGTGCCGACTTTATTTTTGGTCATTATTTGGGCAAAATAGTGACCATATAGTACATGGACACTAATATTTGGTCATCCGTAAACAGTTAGTCACCAAGCTCAAAAGTGGTCACTAATTTCGTCACTACGTACAAGTAAGATATTTTTCGGTACAAAAATGACGACATTAATGGTCAGTAAATTTTTAAAAGCTAATGACGAAAAATGTTGATCACTGTGTGGCATGTATTGCTAGCGCGTTGTGTACATGATACAATATTTCAACGACACATAAACAACCGATATATATACTAGGTGATATATAAATATGAAAATCACCTATATACAATCAATTTCAAATATGTTACTTGTTATTTAAAATAAGATAGGCTAACATAAATTATTAATCACCAAAACAAATAATGTATTTATTTTTAAACTTCAATTCAATGAACAATGCCTCTCAAAATAGTTCCACGAATTTACCTGTTTGTTAGAAAGAAGCGGATCTTTCCACCCGACCCGATTCAATACTAACCCTAAACATAAAGGGAGGTGATTTGTACACTACTAAAATTGGTATGCACACCACTAAATTGTGTTGATAATTGATGAGGCGAAAATTGAACCACTTTTAGGGGGTCATTTAAGCCCGGAATTGAATTTATTTGATCAAATATTGCCCTAAATCGTTCCTTTTGTGATTTTAGGTACTTTGGGAGTGAAATCTGGAAAAGGAAGCAATTCGGACGTTTTTGGAGCATAAAAGTGAAGAAAACGCCAAAGACTTAATTTTCCAAGCTGGGAACAGTGTGTGACGGCGTCAAGAGCATTTTCCTGACGGCGTCAAGAGTAAATTTCATGACGGCCCAATACAGAAATGAAGGCGTCACAAGGAAGAGCGTCAAGAGTTAAATGTGTGACGGCCTGGAAAAACTTAATACGTGACGGCGTCAGATGTAGATCAAGGCAGTCCGAGGATTCTTTTGGCGGCGAGATGACGGCGTCACAAGGTTGTTCTTGACGCCGTCAGACTCAATTTTCTATATATAGTTTTCTAATTTTCATTCATTAAAAAAGAGAAAAAGTTTGGAGAAACCCTAAGGCCGAACCATATACGAATTTTACAGGTTTTTCAAGGGTTTTCAGCCCTTGAACCCTTACATGTGTAATTGAGATAAGTGTTCTTTTAATTCAATCAATATGTCTATGTGTTGGTTGTCTATATCTTGTGCTTGTCTTGATTCCACCATGCTAGGCTAGATTTATCTTGTGTTTGCTTAGATCTAATGAAACCTAGATGTTGATTATGTATTGATTACTTGTTTATGGTTATATTGGATGAATGATTTCAATGTTAGGCTTAAGAAAACTGACAGATCTCCAATTGGTAACATGCTTAAACGTCTTAGGAAACATGAACCGATGTGTACTAGGTTTTATTGGTTGTATTTAATGCATGAGTAAATTCTAATGATCCCATGTTAGGAGCTTCTTAGCCGGCTCGACATAGGAGTGAAGTAGGCACTCATAGGATTGGGGAGTTAAGTACGCCACCCCATGAATGGTATTAAGGAATACAATCCGTCATCTACGCAACTATAACAAGTAATTAACGTGTAAAAGATATCTAGGGAGTAGTGAAATCTAAGTAAACACATTTCTCCACTTATTGCTCACAACCTTAGTTTAATTTAGTTTTATTTTCATTTATAGTATTTTATTTTGATTGCATCTTTAGTATTGGGTTAGTTGACTAGCAACTAATTCCGCCCAAATCCTTCAAACCCGAGATATTTACTTGCTTTCTAAAAAAAAATATAAAAATACAAAAATAATCATCCTTCATCTCTAGAACTAGCATTTAGGTTTTCTAATCCTAGCGACACTATTACTAGCTGAACGATCAATCCCCCGGTACTTGTCATTATACTATACTACATCGATCAGATACACTGCCTGGTGGGGGTTGTAAGCTTCTCAAGATCCCTTGAGAGATAAAGCCTGGTGCAATCCCTACGCATCAATAATGCATATAGTACAACTATATACTTCATACTTAGTGGTGTACACACCAATTTTAGTGGTGTATAAATCACCTCCCAAACATAAAAACAGACTCTTCTTATTTTCTACAGATGCATATCACACACTCTTTACAAATCGGTTTCAACATATCGATGATGCTCCCTAATTAAATCGATATCACACACTCTTCTTAGGGTTTGATAGGTAGTTGCCGTTGGCGCTAGTTACGGTTTCATCGGTAGTTAGGGTTCCGAATTAGGCGGTTTCAGGTGGTTTCATTCTATTTGCTTATCAACGGTACAAACTTAATCTTTTTCTGATTATTAATTAATTATTCAATTTATTGTTTTGCTCTAGTGAATATTTGAATACAAGGTGCTCGATGAAATGCTCATGTGCTTATTGTTAATTAAGCTTAAATTTAAGCAGTTGATGTTGACTACATTGTCTTAGTTTTGATTTGGATAACTGATATTATGTGACTCAGTAGTCAAATAGATATTTTTAGTTTAATTGATGTATATACTCGGTTCAGTGAATGTGTGACTCAATGGTAGTTTTGTCATTGGTTGCGGTAAGAAGGTAATCTTCCCCTGTGTTTGCCGAAAGTGCTTATCAGGTCGCCTAGATTGGTGGATCACGGTAGAATGTACGCTTTTGATACACTTACAATATATAATATGACCTGAAAGGGAAATAAACATTGTCCTATATGGTCTCCTTGTAATTGGCAGATACTTAAACCGGCCTAATTTAGCCATATGCCATTCGGAAATCCACCTAGAGAATATCCATAGGTAACATATATAGTAAGAGAACATGGTGTTCTTACCAATGTAACTGTATATAGTTAGAAGCTATTTATTTAGATGTACATGGGGGTTATTGACAATTATATTATTTAGATGTACATGGGGTTATTGACAATTATAAACACATTTTCCCATAGAACCAATATTTGATTATTTTGCTTCATCTATGTTTCTTTTGGTTGAAGAGCTACGGATGTTAAGTTTTTCACATATCAGAGATTTAGATATATAGTTGACTATTGGTTATCTAGTAGTCATACAATTTAAGATACAAATGGTCCATTGTTATAGACATTTGGCTCAATTTAAAGTGGACTGGAATCATTGCTCCTTGAATATTCTTGGAACATATTTCAGGCTTTGAGTGACTGCTATGCTAAATTTTGAAATAGCTTTATACTATTCGACTACTCTATATGC
This sequence comes from Artemisia argyi, assembly GCA_030686995.1. Taxonomy (NCBI): domain Eukaryota; kingdom Viridiplantae; phylum Streptophyta; class Magnoliopsida; order Asterales; family Asteraceae; genus Artemisia; species Artemisia argyi. The sequence goes on from CM060707.1 coordinate 148,705,249, forward strand.
AGGCACAGCTAGAACATCCTTGGTCATAACTATTGGTCCATCTCCTCGCCATCGTACATAGACTGCAAGTACTATATTGTTTTGAGTTTTGGACAAAGGGTGAGCAGCTTAAACTTTTGAAACTTGAAATTCAAAAACATAAATTTGTGTCTGAACAAAAGGGTGCAACCCACTGTTTATACCTTCATTCTTGTTTACTCATGCCCTATTATTTTAACTATAAATTTGTTTGTTTTAAATTTGAGAAGTGTTTAATGTGCTTACTAAAATGTTGACGTTGACTTGATAGGTTGAGATGGGAGGATGCAAAGGACCCATAACCACATTCATTGTTGATCAGTCGTTGAACCATTTGTTCCACATAACGAAGAGTTTTATATCAACATTGTTTCTGAGCGATTAGGGTGTAGCATAAGCTTTTCTGAATGCGGAGGAATTGATATTGAAGAGAATTGGGACAACGTACCACTTGTGAATTTTACTTTCTTAGTGTTTATAGTGTCGTTTGATTTCCAGTTCATCAAATCCTTATATTCGCTATTCGTAGGTAAAATTATATATCTCCGAAAATCTCTGCTTTTACTAGTTACCTTCATAAAATATAAATTTAAGTCAAAGCTGATGATCAATCTTTCAATTTTTGTGTGTTTCAGATCTTGACTTCACTTTCCTAGAACTGAACCCTTTCACCCTTGTTGATGGAAAGCCATATCCTCTTGATATGAGAGGAGAGCTTGATGACACTGCCGCTTTCAAAAACTTCAAGAAGTAAGATTTTTTTTAAAGTTTAACTAGAGGTGGCGATTTCTATAAAAGTGGTTTATAGTAGTATTTGGTTATGCTATATCCCTAATGGGTCAAATGGGTTAAGCTAAAAGATCTAACAAAAAATGAGTGGGCTAAATTGGTCTAATGGGTCGAAAGTTATCCAACTTCGAAAGAGTATTTGCTGGTCATGCACCCATTTTGACCTACCCATTTTGCCACCTCTTGAATTAACATATATCAGCCTTCCTGTGTCACCTTACATCGTTTCCAATTCTACAGGTGGGGCAACATTGAGTTCCCATTGCCTTTTGGAAGAGTTATGACTTATGAGTGCTACTGAAAGCTTTACTCATGGACTAGATGAAAAGGTAAATGTTATTACTTAAGTACCTGTAGTTTAGCCTAACTGGAGACACTTTTACACTCGTTTCACAAAACCATTTTTTTCACAAAAGTGATGTTTATCACTTTGCAAAATTTCATAATTTGCCAGAGACTGAAACATCTGATCATCCGATCAACTTTAAATAACATACGCTTCGTCCCAACGAACCCATAATGACCAATTAATAAATGTCTGCTGACACGATGAACTTGATTATGTTGCAGACTAGTGCATCTTTGAAGTTTACAGTTCTAATCCTTTGAGGTTGCTGGTGGAGGTGCCAGTGTCATATATGTTGACACAGTATGTTTCCCATTCTTATATTTTGAAGTTTACAGTTCTTAATCCTTTTAACGTTTCCATAATGTTAGAAGTTAATGTATTATCGTCATTAAGACATTGTAGGATCGTTTTTATATTTTTATAGAACGGGCCATATGTGATATAGATACAATTCGTAAAGAAATACTTTGTGCAGTGTGCAACTACTGACCCAGATGGCCAGAAAAGAGCACTTGTTGTTGGAGGTGGAATTGCTAATTTCACTGATGTTGCAGCCACATTCAATGGCATCATTCGTGCCATGAAGGAGAATGTTTCATTTAAGTTTAGGAGAGAGAGTTCAGATGGTATAAACTGTTAGCATGCAATCATGTTATATGAAGGTAAGCTTTTAACTATATCTGGTAAAGAAGGGTTTTTCATTATCATTGACGTTGATGTGTTGTATCTGCAGTTGAACACTTCAGACAAGGAGAAATGGCCACAATTCAACATCACCACTGTGAAGAACATAAGGGTCATCCATGGTCTTCCAATTCCCCCTTTCCGGTTCCACCACCAACATAACGGCTTTTGTAAATTTTGATTCCTTGTTAATTTTTATGACGTTTAGTTTTGAATAAAGAAATATAGATTATGTAGATGTGATCAATTTTGAATATTAATAACTGTGTTACTATTTGTGATTACAAGCAAACTTTTTTTTTTGCCACATTTTTTCAAATAGTGACCACTGTTTGGTCATAAAATTCAAAAAAAAGTGACCACTTTCCTAGTGTGGTCTTCATCTAAAATAGTGACCACTTTTACATTTAGTGACAAAATTCACTGACGAAGTTAGTCGTCACAAATAAAAGTGACAACAATTTTTTGGTCACTATTTAGTGACCATATTCATAAGTCATCACTATTACCTTTGTGACCGACTTTTAGTGACGACAAGTGACCACTTTGAGATGGTCACTAAATCAGTTTAGTGACCACATATCTACTATTAGTGACCATAATAGTGTTGTCACTAAAGGCCTTTTTTCTTGTAGTGCATATACCTTAAGAAAAATCGCCCAAACACCAGGTCCTAAAGCATAACAACAACATGTCATCCACAAGTAACATGCGAACACCATGCAACCCATAGACACTATTACGATCATCATCAAGATCCAAAAGCAGTAGCATAAAGACCATAATGAACCGACATAGTGTTTCCAAAACCATTCTCTCAAAAACCCACTTACAAAACGAATCTGCAGTAGCACATGTAGCGATGTGACAAACCCTAACATAGGGTTAACATACCATCAAGACGTAGCCACCAACAACGGAGAAAGAACGAAACCCTACAAGGGGTTTCGATATAGCAATCAAAGAATCAATTAACCAGATGTGACAATCACTAAAAACGAAACCCTAAAAATTAGGGTTTCGTTGAACCATGAACCTCCAGATCGCCACCACCACAACGAGAACCACGTAGCCACCCACCAGACGACATCCTATAGAGGAAGTCATTGAATGAAAATCATGGTAAAACCCTAAACATGTTGAGGATTAAACCAATGTGCAGCATACACCATAAATAATCAAGCATACACAAATAAACCTTAATAAAGAATCAGTAACATCTAACGTATATATCCAAACGAATATATACGCTTGTGCAGCAAGATAACAACCCATCAGCGTTTGAATAGATAAACATAGAATTAATCCCTAACCCCAACAGGTCGGTTGTATAGAGATCAAATGCCAAAGAAAATAGCAGCGATCTCATAAAAAAAACAATATAAAGATCGACACGCCGCCTCTAAAAGAACACACATCCAATAGGAACCGATTGCATACCTATGGAGAGGTAGAGAGGCGGTTCTATGGATGGATTTGGCCGGAAAATAGGGTAGGAGGTGGCGGCCTGAGATCGCCCCTAGAGAGAGAAAATTTTAGGGTTTTTTTTAGTGTATTAATTAATCCTTATTTTTTGTACTATACGTAATAGAAGATCGAGTTTATGTGTACATTTTTTTTTTTGGTTGTTATGGAGATTGTAGGTTAGTTGAAATGGCGACAGATCTCTCATATGTGTCCATGATCCGCAAACAAAAACAATGAAATTAATGTCAGTTCATGAGCATTATTTAACTAATTTTTAAGTCATAGTTGTCATATCTTTTTCTAGAAGAGAATTAAGAGAAAACCGTATGTTGCTAAAGCTGTAAACATTTATAAATAAAATTTCTCATGTACATAATGGATTCGAGTCAAACAAGACCAACACATATAGAAGAGTAATTGAAATTTTCTAATTAAAATCCATAAAACGGATAAAGCCTTAATCAAAATTTTGAAATACTCGACCGTTGCAAAGCTCGTCATGGCTAGATGAGCCCTTTAAATATCCATTAAGTTTTTGTAGAGCAAACCATAGAAAGCACATGATACCATAGATATTCAAATACGTTACTTTTCACGAACAAAGCTCTCTCAAGTGCTTTTCTCCAAATGGCGTCTTGATAGAGCAAAGATCACCAGAAGATATAGATGCGAAGAATTACAAATAAAAGCAGGTTAGTCGCCTTCTCCAAGTGTTGTAATCGTATTATAAAGAATGCAATTGATATTAGTTTGCACCTTTTATTGGGGTGAATATGCAATCATTGTGTTCTCCCAAGAAAAAAATGTGTTCTCTTCCAGTCACACATGTTTTGAGACAATTAGTGATCACTTCGTGAATCAAAGTCCTCCTAGGAGGAGCATTTGTTCGTGGAAGCGATTAATTTACAATCGTCTTAACATATGGATGACCAATTGAGAATACCAATCCTTTTTGTGGAAAATGACAATGAATTTGATTTCACGTAACTCGGGACACAAAGTTCACTTACCTTCGTAATAAACTAATAATACATGAACAACATTTCCGGAATGTGAGTAACAAGCTTAACTTTAATATGTAATTCTTTCCATTCCTATCTTTTGGGGACCTTTATTTTTTCGAGGCATCATTTGGTGGAATAGATGAAGTTTCTTCAACGAGAGTAACAAATGTGAATATCTTCTATATATTTCTTCCTCGTGTCTCAGAGAAACTACGATTGTATTTTGTCTAATTTTCAAATGTTTTTGAGGAACACATTAGAATAAGAATCTTGAATTCCAGTCCATAGGCTATCAACTTGGAATTAATTGGGGCGGAATGTACATGTTCTCTTAAAATTCTGCTGTTGATAGAAAACACCTTTAACATAATTGAATCCCTTTCGTTTAACCAGACACGACTCTGCTGCAAATGTTCCACTTTTTATTTTTATTATTTTTTATTATTATTTTTTTTTTGGTGTCCCCTAGTCCCCTTACACAAACTACTGACAACTTGGGTCTTCTAAAAATTGAGGTAATTGAGTTGTAGTCATTCTTTTGGGTTCTTGTTCTATCTTGGACAATGACTAAAATATGCAAATCTGAAATATATGTTTATAAAAACAACCAAACAGTTGAAAATTACTTAACCTGGTGTACAACAGATCGATTTAACTTGGGCGGTATAACTTCGAACCAATATTTGTTTTGATTTTGTACTTTAGTTGAAAAAACAAAATTACGCATGGTCTAACCTCGATAACATCACCACACACAGGCATCGTCATAAAACATATCGGATGCGGTTGTTGCTAACTCGAATTTTTTAATGATGGTGTAAAGTAAAAATGGTGATTGGGAGTGCTTCGAATGTAATAGATGAAATGTAAAAGTTGAATCCAGTTCATGTTAGTATAAAGTGTTAGCTGCATATATCCGATGCACAAATTTTATGCTTTTTGGAATTTGCCCAAGTGTTTTTTTGTAGAATTCAAGCATAATTTTACTATATATGTTAATCGGTTTCGGTTCAATTCAGTTCGGGTTAAATTCGGGTAACACAAACACCCTCCTAGTTTTATATTTTTTCTTTATATTTTTTTTTATAGTTTTACCGATCATATAAATAAGGATAAACAAGATTTGTGATTAAAAATCCTAACTAATCATGTTTTTAAATTCGTGTGGTGGTCTAAAACGATTTATAAGGGTTTTGTTTGACTTGAGAAACGAGTCGACTCAACTCACCGAGTTGAGTCAACTCAACCGAGTCAGTGGGTTGAGTTGGCTCGGATCTGGTATTTTGTTATTGTTGATTTCGTTATGCTTAGCTACTTGATTTTGCCGTCGTGGTCATTGACTCAGTTTGATACATTTTGGGTTGATTCGTGAGCCGTTGCGAGTCTCGACATGAATTTGAATGTGGGTTATTATGGGTGTTGGTGATGTTTCGTCTCGAATATGAGTTATTGTATTGGCTTGTTAAATATTGTTGTCGATATTTTTGATTTGGTCATGCTTGTGTGCCATTTGATACATAAACCACGTAGGGTTGTCTGTTTGATTCTAGTTATTGTTTGATGGAATTAACGACACACCAGAAGGTGGGGTTGTGCCTATTGTGTACCCACGGTGCATATAGTATCGTTGGGGGACTTTGGTTACTTTGAGCCGTTACGGCATTTCGCTATTTCTTGATGCTTGCATAAGTGATTGATGCCATGCCTTGTTATGGAGCTAAGTAGTTAACGAGACACTCCCCTAAAGAGTGCTATAACACCCCCAAAAACGAACAATACAGCGGAAGACTTATATTGACAGCGGAAGACTTTTGGGGTATTATATCGAGGATCTTTGTCACAATTATAGAAAACGATTCAAATGAGACGTTTTAAGTTTTATTTAAAATACCAAATATTCATGTTTCAAAGATGTTTCATTATTCAACAACAAGTTTTTATTCAAAGAGAAATAAACGTTTCTTTATTTGCCCGCTTCGTGCCTTTGCCATCCATTCCATTTAGTTACCTGAGATAAACATGCTAAAAGTCAACAAAAGTTGAGTGAAACTCATAGGTTTATAATTAATAGTTTGAACACAAGAGATAGATGTTTATTGTATATCGATACAAGTAAACAAGTTAAAAATCACATTCATTATTGCCTTAAGCTCATGACACTCAACGATTCAACAGACATCAAAATTATCCATAATAATGATGTGAAATAAGTTGCCCCCAAGATAGGTATTTGCCAGTAACCTATGATATCAAATAAAGTGCATTTGGTGACTTTCCTCTAGCAACCAAATGGGGATTGTCAATCCCTAATAGATCTATTCACAATTATTTACGTTCACCCTTCAAGTGATTAAGGTTCATGATCGAGGGACTTTTGGCAATAGCTACTTAAGCAATAATAATAATATCAGGAAAAGACTTGTGTTCAGTTTTTGAGCATGTATCCCCCCCCCCACCCACAAAAACAAGTTAAATGTGGGCTATGAACTCATAGCCCACATAATACAGTAGAATAATCGTAATCTCAACGATGCAAGGCAACGGCTTCACACACAACCTAAAAGATATGGCAAGTTTCAGTTTCTAGTTCTCTTTTTATTGCGAACATTTATTATAAGTCATGTATAATCCATAATGTGCATAGGTGATGTGTTACGTCGTAGATGTAAAAGAAGATAATTACATATTGTTTTATCGTCTAAAATTTAATTATAGTTATATAAATTTTATACGTCTAAAATTTAATTATAGTTATATATATATATATATATATATATATATATATATATATATATATATATATATATATATATATATAATTTATTATTCAAACTCAATATTACTATTCGATCCTTTAAGTTTCTCCAATCTTAATTACGGCCCAATCTTATGAATAAGATGAAAACAGCTTATTGGGCTTTACGGCCCAATCTTAATTAAATTTTCTGAAAATCTTATGAAAATAGCGATATACTTTAGGTTCGTTTAGGCTATCAAATCAAGTTATTAGACCTAAATATTTATCAATCTCGTTAGTTTCCCAGTTGGTTAAATAGTTCACGTTCAAATATATGGTGGTCATGTGTCGATATTTAAAATTGCGAGGCCAAAGTATACGGTCAAACTCACAACGCAAAACTTACAAAACTTGAAAAATATTCTAAGTGTTTTAGTAGAAATCGTATAGGTCCAACTAAATTAGAAACGTGTGATATTACTTGTGTATACGTTATTATGAGTTCAATTCTTTTATAGGGTCTCGTTAATGGTCTAGCCAACTAATGGTACGATACATAAAACATGCATGTTGTTTTTACGTTTTACGAGTTATTAGTAGTAAGTGTTGGTGCAAAAATATAGTGTACGTATATATATAAATAGAAAGAAAGTTAAAGTCTCACCTCACCTCTAAAAGGTGGTGTAAAACGATGTGTAGGGATCGTGTGAGGGTACGAGGCTTATGTGGTTCACTTCACGTTCCACCAATGGTTCAAGAGGCGTCAAACTTGGAGTCCTAGGTTCACTTGAGACGTGGTACTCTTGGCAATCCGTTCGTCCTTCAACAATTCATCCCATCGTTGTTATTTTTGTGGAGTGGTACGTATATATGCATGTAACGATTTAGTTTGCATGTGAGGGCTTATATAGTGAGCTTTTGGAGTGTAGAGACAAGGTAGGTTCACATGAGATTGATTGTAGCATGTATTCGAATCTTGGCACCACACTTCTCGTCCAATCGTGAGTTAACATGGCTTAGATTTTGTAAGATTGTTTCCTATTCATTCCTGACATTCACATTATGCATAGTGTTCATTCGCTTGTCATTGGGGAGCAGGGGTGGCTAGAAGGAATGTTGTAACATGTTTTGGTCTTATCTTTCAAATGGAACGTTTTGTGGTTTGCTTTGGTCATTTCTAGGGTAGTAAACGAGTGTGAGGAAGTGTAAGTTTTATCATTCGTGATTATTGGGCACTAGGTGAATTGAGATGAGTAAAAATATATACATGGTACGTGTAGAATTTGTAAGAATATAGGGTGCTTTTGGTTGTGTATCGCGACAGGAAAAGAAAAGAAGGAAAACTAAAAGGGTGCGTTTGGGCTTGCATTTGGGCTTGTGGTTTGCTTCGGCCCAAACAAAGAAAACAAATAAAAACTAGTCCGTTTGGTTTGTAATTGGATTTCGTGGCCCATCAGGTGGTGGGGGCCCACATGGCGTGTTTCGGGTATCGTGTCGAAGTTCAAAAATATTAATGATTGTTCTCGGGAATTTTCGTAGGCTCGGGAAATGTATAAATCATATACGGTATTTGGACGAAACGTATATAGTTATAAATATAAATGTTTTTTTATATATATAGTTCGCAATAAATATAGATTATCTAGGTTGTGTGTAAGCATCGTTCCTAGGTAAACAATCAATCACAGTTGTCGTAGTGGTTCCAATATCAAGCCATTAAATAAATCAAAAAAAAATTTGTTACCCGTAAAAGTGGTGTTAAGTTATCATAGCATCGTTTTATTTCTTCGTGAGCATTTACTAATCGTAAGTGGAAATTACGAGAGGTTACATTATCTACCTCTTACAGGGAGTTCCGTCCCGGAATTCTAGTCTAAGATAGTTGCCAAGGGTGTCTTAAGTGAAGAGATGTGGGTACTTGGAGCGAATCTGATCCTCGCACTCCCAAGTATATTCCGGTCCTCGCTTGGAGTCCCAACGAACTTTGACAATAGGGATACGGTTTTGCTTGAGTGGTTTGACTTCTCTATCCATGATTTCAATAGGTTCCTCGGTAAAGACAAGGTTGTCATCTAGTCGAATTTCTTTCAATGGAATAACGAGAGATTCATCGGATAAACACTTCTTAAGGTTTGACACATGAAAGGTGTCGTGAATCCGACTAAGTTCTTCGGGTAGTTCGAGTTTATAAGCCACGGGTCCTATCCTTTCCAGGATTTTGAATGGACCGATGTATCTTGGGTTCAACTTTCCATGTTTTCCAAATCGTACCATTCCCTTCCAGGGAGATACTTTCAATAAGACTCTATCCCTTACTTGAAATTCCACGGGTTTCCTTCTTATGTCGGCGTAGCTTTTCTATCGGTCTCGGGCTGCTTGTAAGCGTTGCTTAATCTTAATGATTTTCTCAGTAGTTTCCCGAACAAGGTCTGGTCCTATAAGTTATCTTTCTCCAACTTCTGCCCAACAAACGGGCGATCTGCACTTTCGACCGTAAAGTGCTTCGAATGGTGCTGCTTTTATGTTGGCGTGGTAACTATTGTTGTATGAAAACTCTGCTAATGGTAAGTGCTTATCCCAACCTTTTCCGAAATCAATAACGCATGCTCGGAGCATGTCTTCCAAGGTTTGAATAGTTCTTTCACCTTGGCCATCAGTTTGAGGGTGGTATGCGGTACTCATATCTAGTTTAGTTCCTAAGGCTTTTTGTAAGGATTTCCAGAAATGAGAGGTGAAACGACTATCTCGATCCGAGATGATTGAAATTGGTACTCCATGTCGAGTGACAATTTCCTTCACATACAGGTGAGCAAGTGTATTCATCTCATCGGTTTCTTTGATGGGTAGAAAATGAGCGGATTTTGTGAGACGATCAACAATAACCCATATTGTGTCGTATCCGGATGAAGTTCTTGGAAGTTTGGTGATGAAGTCCATAGTGATTCGTTCCCATTTCCACATAGGAAGTTCAGGTTGTACAAGTAGACCTGAAGGTTTCTGATGTTCTGCCTTTACTCTTGAACACGTCAAACATTTACTAACATATTCTGCGATGTTAGCCTTCATGTTTGGCCACCAATATAGTTTCTTTAAATCCTGATACATCTTGTCGGAACCTGGGTGAATGGAGTATTTTGATTTGTGGGACTCATGCATGATGAGCTCACGAATACCTCCCACCAGAGGGATCCAACTTCTGTCCTTGAAACACAGTGTTCCATCGGATTTCTTCACGAAACCATTCTTATTTTTAGGCATGCCGTAAATCTTTTCCTTGGGTCGGTTTTCTTATTTAAGAGCTTCGTTCTGCGCGGTAAGGATTTGGGATGGAAGGGGTGAGTGAATAGTCATCCCTAATGATCTAACTCTGAGTGGTTTCAATCGTTCTTTTTGGCTTAACGCATCTGCTACTACATTAGCCTTTCCTGGGTGGTAACGTATCTCGCAATCATAATCGCTGAGTAGCTCTAGCCAGCGACGTTGTCTCATATTTAAATCCTTTTGATCCAAAATATGCTGGAGACTTTTGTGGTCTGTGTACACGTTACATTTGGTGCCATACAAGTAGTGTCTCCATAACTTGAGCGCAAACACTACAGCTCCTAACTCCAAGTCATGAGTCGTGTAGTTTTCCTCATGTTTCTTCAATTGTCGAGATGCATAAGCTATCACTTTGCTTCTTTGCATCAGAACTGCTCCTAGTCCATGATAAGATGCGTCGCAATATACTATAAAGTCCTCATTTCCTTCTGGGAGGGCCAATATTGGAGCTTCACAAAGCTTTCGTTTTAACAACTGGAAGGCTGCTTCTTCCTTTTCTTCCCAGATGTACTTCTCGTTCTTTTGGGTTAACTTAGTCAAAGGTTTTGCAATCTTGGAAAAACCTTCAATAAATCTTCGGTAGTAACCCGCGAGACCTAAAAATTAACGTATCTCCGTGGGGTTTGTAGGAGACGACCAACCTTTTACAGCCTCAATATTTGCAGGGTCTACGTGAATGCCTTGACTATCTATGATGTGTCCTAAAAATTGCACGGTGCGAATCCAAAATTCGCATTTGGAGAACTTAGCGTACAATTCTTCTTTCTTGAGTAGTTCTAGAATGATTCGCAAATGTTCCACGTGTTCCTCTTCGTTGCGAGAGTAGATCAAAATATCGTCAATGAATACTATTACAAACTTATCCAAGTAAGGTTTGCACATTCGATTCATCAAATCCATGAAAACTGCTGGTGCATTGGTCAACCCGAATGGCATTACTTGAAACTCATAGTGACCATAGCGTGTTCTGAATGCAGTTTTCAGAATATCCTCTTCTCGAACTCTTAACTGATGATATCCCGATCTCAGATCAATTTTTTAGTACACACTCGATCCTTGCAATTGATCAAACAGGTCATCAATTCGAGGCAATGGGTATCGATTCTTTACCGTAAGTTTATTCAACTCCCGGTAGTCGATGCACATTCGAAATGATCCATCCTTCTTCTTAACAAACAAAACCGGAGCTCCCCAGGGTGATGAGCTTGGTCGAATAAACCCTTTTTCGGACAATTCCTTTAATTGTTCTGACAATTCCTCCATTTCAGATGGCGCTAGCCTATAAGGTGCTTTGGCCACTGGTGCCGCTGCAGGCACTAGTTCTATCTAAAATTCTACTTGATGTGCGGGTGGAATACCAGGTAATTCTTCAGAGAATACTTCAGGAAAATCCCTAACGATAGGAACGTTATCAAGATACTTTTCGGATGACTTATTTTCCGTAACACGAGTCATGAATACCTGACATCCTTCCTTCATGTATTTTGTCACTCGCATACATGAGATAATTCCATATCGAGGTTTACTTTTGTCACCTTGGACGATGAGTGTTTCATTCTTGAGTGGTATATGGACGGCCTTTTCGTCACAGTGAATCCTAGCACGATGGTGGGATAGCCAATCCATGCCGACGATAGCATCAAAACTACCAAGTTGAACCGGCATAAGATCAATGGCAAAAGGTTTTTCTGATAGCGTTAGGGTACAATCTTTCATGATAGTATTGGTATCTATTAAATTCCTGTCAGCCATCTCGACTTCGTAAGTGGTGTTCAGCTTAGAGGGGGTAACATTAAGTAAAGGGGCAAACGTATCTGATATAAAACTCTTATCTGCGCCCGAATCAAACAATACTCTAGCATTATGATGGTTTAGTAGAAACGTACCGGTGACTACATCAGGTCCGTTTCCATCTCCGAGAAGGTATACCCTAGCTTGGGCGTTGGCTGGTTCATTTCCTTTTGGGCAGTTCCTACGGATGTGTCCTACTTCTTCGCATCCGTAACAAGTGGGTGATACAGCCTGTGTGTTGCTTCCTGTAGCCGGAATCCTACAATGTCTGGTTTGATGACCGATCTTACGACATTTGTCACACAGGACGGTACAACGACCCTCGTGATGAAGTTTGCATCGTTGACATTGGGGTTTCTGACCGTTGTATCCTACACCTTCCGTGGCGGTGTAGACTCGGGGGTTTTCTTGTCTTCGATTCTGCTGTTGAGGGCTCCGATTGTTGTGATATTGTTGGTGGTTCCGATTATTGTTGCGGTGGTTGTTGTTGCGGTGATGACTGTTGTTGTTTTGTTGGTTGTTGTTGTGATGGTGGGTGGTTCTCTTATCGTCCAACTTCCTTTTAAGCTCATTGTATTTAACTTCTCGGTCTAGAAGTTTCTGAGCAAGTTCCATTGCTGCTTCCAAGGTTGGCGGGTTTGCTGAGGTGACGTTTCCTTCAATACTCCGAGGGAGTCCTTCGACATATTTCTCTAATGTCTTCTCATGATCAGGTACCATGGAAGGGCATAATACTTTGAGTTCTTGAAATCTCCTGTTGTAACTTCTCAAATCAACGCCTTTCACCATTAAGGCATGGAATTCATCCTCGAGTTTTCGTAGTTCGGAACGGGGACAATACTTCTTTAGTATTTTGGCCTTGAATTCAGTCCAAGTAAGTTGATGTGCTGCCTCTGTCCCTAGTGTTTGAACGGTAGAGTTCCACCAGGATAGAGCATCTTGCATCAGTGTTCCCGTTGCGAAGCTTACTTTGTTGTTTTCCAAGCATCCACTTCTTTGGAAAACTGTTTCACTTCTTTCAAACCATTGAGCTAATTCTGACACTCCTTCGGTTCCTTTGAAATATGTTGGTTGGCATGCTATAAAGTCCTTATAAGTGCAGTAGCGGGGTGTAGGCGCATTTCCATCTCTATTGCGGGCTTGTCCAGCTAAAACAACATTGACACCATCAGCAATTGCTTGCTGTATTGCTGCTGGGGTCATGACTTCAGGGTTTGTTGGTGTAGCGGTCGTGGTTGTTCTCCTAGTTCTAGCCATGTTGCTATTATAAAAGAAGGTATATCATTAGAACATTTATAATAGTCCTATTACGTTGAAATATATCGAGTAATAAATAGTAATTATAGGTCGTTGTTACAATGATTTGATCATTGAAAAGGTTTAAGTCGTAATTATCGTATGTTGGGATGACATACATAGGAATTACGAATAAGTTTGACCTGCATAAACCAGTATATTACGATATAATGTATAAGGTTTGCAACGTAAATAAAGATAAAATAAATTTCCATAAATCAATGTCAAGGTGTTACAACACTTGTTGATACTTGTGCAAATGTTTAAAAAACATGACAAGATTCCTTTATTGTTAAGACATTGATTACACTAACAAGTCGATGGTCTCATGGTTTCCCTAAGGCTTTGTCTAGGCGGCTTTGGAGTTCATGGATGGCAGTGGACATGGTTTCCATTGTTTGATCTCTAGTCCTTATCCCTTTCTCGGGATTCTAGCAAGGCTTGCCTAAGGTGTAGGTTCTCAGTGTTGATCCTTTCAAGTTCTCGGTCCAAGGTTCCTATCATTATTTCTGTTGAAGTGTTAGCCCCACATAGTGCTCCTATGAATTCCATTGACTCCCAAAATAGAGAATCCAACTTTTCAACCTTATCTTCCATAGCAAGATGACCAATTATGAGACTGTTCATATCATCTTCAAAGGTTTCGAGATGCTCATGAGGGATCTTGTTGAGTATGCTAGCGATGGAATCAAGTCGATCTTCGTGGCGAACCATTCTTGCTGCTAACAATGGTATGGTGTGATGTATGGGTTCCCCAGTGACTGGAAGAACTCGTGAGGTGGAGTAAGAACTTTCCCCAAGTTCCCTTGTTGTTGGTGTTCCTTCTTGAGATCTCCAATATCGCATGATTGGCAACAAGAACAACCATTTACGAGCATCCACTTGTTTGTGGATCCTTCGGCGTCTACGGTGAACACAAGATTCTGAGGTTGTTGGGTGGATTGGGTAAGTCCTTTGGTGAGGTGATACTGGGACACTTCGGTAAGGTGCAGGTGGTGATGCTAGTGGAGGAGATGCTATGGGTGATGGTGTTAGTGGCACAGTAGTAGTTTGGCTGTAGAAGATAGTAGGTGGTGGTGGTATCACAGGTGGTGCAGATGGTAGTGGCATAACTGATTCAGGTGGTATGACAAGAGCTGGTGCTGGTACAACAGTACTTGCTTCATACGGATGAAGTTGTCTAATTTGCCTAGCTCGGCGAATCGGACCAGATGATGCCAGAGGAGAAGCCTCTGTGTCAGATGCTGGCAGAAATTGCTGGCTTTGCATGTATCTGTCTGTAGCAGGAGACATAGGCATAGGTGAGGTAGCATAGGCTGAAGTAACATCTTCAGTTCCTGAGTTTGATGACAAGCTGATAGGGTGGGTGTTCGAAGACATGACACTGTAATAATTTCCCGATTAGTAAATGTAAGCATGATCATAATCAATTTAAAATGCTATAAAGTAAATAGTACTTTTTACCAATTATTGGAATGCTCAGGCACGAAGGGCGTAGGATGGTATTTTATAAAAGTTTTGTCCCGTTAAAAAGTGTAGTTATAGTCCAATGTTTCAAAAATACTTGGTTCACTATAACCGTGGCTCTGATGCCAATCTATAACACCCCCAAAAACGAACAATACAGCGGAAGACTTATATTGACAGCGGAAGACTTTTGGGGTATTATATCGAGGATCTTTGTCACAATTATAGAAAACGACTCAAATGAGACGTTTTAAATTTTATTTAAAATACCAAATATTCATGTTTCAAAGAGGTTTCATTATTCAACAACAAGTTTTTATTCAAAGAGAAATAAACGTTTCTTTATTTGCCCGCTTCGTGCCTTTGCCATCCATTCCATTTAGTTACCTGAGATAAACATGCTAAAAGTCAACAAAAGTTGAGTGAAATTCATAGGTTTATAATTAATAGTTTGAACACAAGAGATAGATGTTTATTGTATATCGATACAAGTAAACAAGTTAAAAATCACATTCATTATTGCCTTAAGCTCATGACACTCAACGATTCAACAAACATCAAAATTATCCATAATAATGATGTGAAATAAGTTGCCCCCAAGATAGGTATTTGCCAGTAACCTATGATATCAAATAAAGTGCATTTGGTGACTTTCCTCTAGCAATCAAATGGGGATTGTCAATCCCTAATAGATCTATTCACAATTATTTACGTTCACCCTTCAAGTGATTAAGGTTCATGATCGAGGGACTTTTGGCAATAGCTACTTAAGCAATAATAATATCAGGAAAAGACTTGTGTTCGGTTTTTGAGCATGTACCCCCCCCCCCCCCCCCCCACAAAAACAAGTTAAATGTGGGCTATGAACTCACCTTAGTAGTACAATAGAATAATCGTAATCTCAACGATGCAAGGCAACGGCTTCACACACAACCTAAAAGATATGGCAAGTTTCAGTTTCTAGTTATCTTTTTATTGTGAACATTTATTATAAGTCATGTATAATCCATAATGTGCATAGGTGATGTGTTACGTCGTAGATGTAAAAGAAGATAATTACGTATTGTTTTATCGTCTAAAATTTAATTATAGTTATATAAATTTTATACGTGTATATATATATATATATATATATATATATATATATATATAATTTATTATTCAAAATCAAAATTACTATTCGACCCTTTAAGTTTCTCCAATTTACACATTTTACCCTTAACGAAATATATTTACGTCATTAGTCCTAAGTTATATATTATTACGTTTTAGGTCCAATCATATCAATATTTACATTTATTAACACCAAGTTTCAATATTAACAGTTTTATCCTTATGATACAACTTTTGACAGTTTTTACCCAAAGTTTACAATTTTGACATTATTGGTCCCTCGTTAATGAAATTTTGCAAAAATAGTCCAAAAATTACCAAACTTAAAGTTTAACGTTTTTAATATTCCAATAAGCTCAGAAGGTTCAAAACAGCTTATTTCAATAGCTTATTTGCTTAAATCTCTTATTTTTCATTAATTGGGCCTAACGAGTCATAAATAAGGGCCCGTTAACGTTTTATGATCCAAGGGGTTTGGAGGAATACTAGGTTTATCAAAGTCCATCATTTTAAGTTACAAAAACATTTCAAAAGAGCTTTTGTACTCAGCTTATTGTAATAAGCTGAAAACAGCTTATTGGGCTTTACGGCCCAATCTTAATTAAATTTTTTGAAAATCTTATGAAAATAGCGATATACTTTAGGTTCGTTTAGGCTATCAAATCAAGTTATTAGACCTAAATATTTATCAATCTCGTTAGTTTCCCAGTTGGTTAAATAGTTCACGTTCAAATATATGGATGTCATGTGTCGATATTTAAAATGGCGAGGCCAAAGTATACGGTCAAACTCACAACGCAAAACTTATAAAACTTGAAAAAATTCTAAGTGTTTTAGTAGAAATCGTATAGGTCCAACTTAATTAGAAACGTGTGATATTACTTGTGTATACGTTATTATGAGTTCAATTCTTTTATAGGGTCTCGTTAATGGTCTAGCCAAGTAATGGTATGATACATAAAACATGCATGTTGTTTTTACGTTTTACGAGTTATTAGTAGTAAGTGTTGGTGCAAAAATATAGTGTACGTATATATATAAATAGAAAGAAAGTTAAAGTCTCACCTCACCTCTAAAAGGTGGTGTAAAACAATGTGTAGGGATCGTGTGAGGGTACGAGGCTTATGTGGTTCACTTCACGTTCCACCAATGGTTTAAGAGGCGTCAAACTTGGAGTCCTAGGTTCACTTGAGACGTGGTACTCTTGGCAATCCGTTCGTCCTTCAACAATTCATCCTATCGTTGTTATTTTTGTGGAGTGGTAAGTATATATGCATGTAACGATTTAGTTTGCATGTGAGGGCTTATATAGTGAGCTTTTGGAGTGTAGAGACAAGGTAGGTTCACATGAGATTGATTGTAGCATGTATACGAATCTTGGCACCACACTTCTCGTCCAATCGTGAGTTAACATGGCTTAGATTTTGTAAGATTGTTTCCTATTCATTCCTGACATTCACATTATGCATAGTGTTCATTCGCTTGTCATTGGGGAGCAGGGGTGGCTGGAAGGAATGTTGTAACACGTTTTGGTCTTATCTTTCAAATGGAACGTTTTGTGGTTTGCTTTGGTCATTTCTAGGGTAGTAAACGAGTGTGAGGAAGTGTAAGTTTTATCATTCGTGATTATTGGGCACTAGGTGAATTGATATGAGTAAAAATATATACATGGTACGTGTAGAATTTGTAAGAATATATGGTGCTTTTGGTTGTGTATCGCGACAGGAAAAGAAAAGAAGGAAAACTAAAAGGGTGCGTTTGGGCTTGCATTTGGGCTTGTGGTTTGCTTCGGCCCAAACAAAGAAAACAAATAAAAACTAGTCCGTTTGGTTTGTAATTGGATTTCGTGGCCCATCAGGTGGTGGGGGCCCACATGGCGTGTTTCGGGTATCGTGTCAAAGTTCAAAAATATTAATGATCGTTCTCGGGAATTTTCGTAGGCTCGGGAAATGTATAAATTGTATACGGTATTTGGACGAAACGTATAGTTATAAATATAAACGTTTATATATATATATATATATATATATATATATATATATATATATATATATATATATATACAGTTCGCAATAAATATAGATTATCTAGGTTGTGTGTAAGCATCGTTCCTAGGTAAACAGTCAATTACAGTTATCGTAGTGGTTCCAATATCAAGCCATTAAATAAATCAAAAAATTTTTTGTTACCCGTAAAAGTGGTGTTAAGTTATCATAACATCGTTTTATTTCTTCGTGAGCATTTACTAATCGTAAGGGGAAATTACGAGAGGTTACAGGTGCTCTCATTGTTGTGGTTGGATATGGCTAAACCAACCCAACTAGGCCGCATTGGGTGTGATAAGAACCCCTTGTGGGGTGGTGGTCGTTTTGTTTGACAAAACCTGGTCTCAACACTATCGAGACACCCAGTAAAACTGGATGTTAACATGTACACTTGTAATTCCAAAATCTAGAGTTATGATACAACCAAAATCTAGAGTTATGATACATGTAGCTGTATGCAGATTGTGTTTGGATTTGTGTTGGATTTGACTTTGGGCCAATAAGCCCATTTGTCCATTGTCATGTGTTTGGTTGAGCTTTGGGCTCATAAGCCCAAGGTGGCAACTTAAATGTATTATATAACTTTGGGGCTTTGGGCTCATAAGCCCACAGTGATAGTATAAGGGTGCATTTGATATACATTGGGCCGAAGCTCAATGTGTTATAAGAGTGCGTTAGTTTAATTTAAATTAAGGTGTTATTGTTTATTTTATTTTACAACTGCTTAATATTTATTGAGGTTATACTAACTCTTTGTTATTTTGATAGTCAATGATACGTCTTGGATCTAAACTTTACTTGAACTCGGACATTAGAAATATAATGTACCTATGCTTGGATGACACTGGATATTGAACCGTAATTGGATTTGCGATATTGGATGTTGGACTATAGACATTTTGGGACTTAACGGTATAATATATTAGACTCGAAAACGAATTTCATACATTAGACACAGAATGGACACAAAATATTCAATAAAACCAAAGCTAATAATTACACAAATGATTACGAACCATAAAACTTAAAAACATTGTAATTACAAATGTGGTTTTAAAAGTCACGATGACTAGGGAACGGGATATAAATGGACGCATCATGCCGAAATTTATAAAACCTTTCCAAACTTATAAAATTATAAACTCGTAAACATTATTGTGTTTCATATAGAATCTATATAGCTTTTCTTCCTAAAACATATAACTTCTCTTCAAAACAAAAATAACTTTTTCTAACTGTTGCGATTATGGGGTAAACACCAAAACGGATCATTGACTATTTCTTTTCTTATCCTTTATTTGATTCTTTTATTCTTTTCTTGTTGCCTTTTCGTTACTTTTCCGACTTTTATCGTTTTGGCGTGAGTTATAGTTTGAGTCTATAATTTCAAACCAGCACACGAGATGTTAATACTAACTACCAAACTTTTACAAATAATAAAACAAGTATTCCACGAAAACTTAAACAATTTATCTTTTGATAACACATATGCATTACACTATTGTTACGGGACATTTTCTATGACAAACTATATATTTAGGTTGTGCCGATTCTGTACCGTTATGCCCTGCTACTTGATACTGTTTGTACTACTTTGTTCATCATTTGCTGAGGTGAGTTCTTGTAGCCCCACTTTTTATTATGTTTTACCTTTGGGTGGAAAGGATACTCAATGCTTTTCAAATGTTTTTATGTTGTGATTTACTGTCTTCATGTTTTTGGACAATTATGTGCGTTTGATTGCGATTATGTGCTATGTGGTATAGCTTTATTTTATGTGAGCAAGCATGCGCAACTGTTTAACTCCTTTTGGAGTTGAAGCATTTGATAGCACTATCCGAGATAGCTCCCCACTGTTATTTATTTGTGTGTGGCAATTATGGTAGGTTCAGTTTGCGCGAACAAATTAAAATTGTTTTTCTTTGATTACGTGCTATAATTGTGTATCACTCTCACTATTGTCCTATATTATATTATTCGCAGCTTTGTGGTTTACTTTCAAATCTATGAGCTTACCAATTTTATGTTTGACATTTTCAAGTATTCACTTTCAGGTGCTAAGAATGAAGTTGCACTAGAAGGTTGAGTATTGGCCTGGCTTAGCAAGACTTAAGACAAGACCCTCACGGGTTATATGACGTGGAGTTGCATTTTGATATTTCCTAGTGATGTTGTTTGACTTTGAGACTTATGTTTATCTTTTGGATCTATGTACTTATCCCGGCTGTGGGAGTTTTGCGACTATTATCTATGTTCTATGTTATGCATTTAGTATTTCTCTATGTAAACACCTTGTGTTCTTTACTATGAATTCATACCCTGTAAATGCCATTCCGCTACGCCATTTTTTGTGTGTGGCAGTCAAACGGGTTGATCGAGTTAGCAAAATATTTTCAACCCAATACCCAACCCTATTTAGTACTCAGGTTGACTGGGTTGACCCCGAATAATGTGTTTTTTTTTTCTATTATTATTATTTTTACCGTTAACCCGACCAGAATATGCTTGATCATGTTGGGGCCGGGTCGGGTTTTTTGACACCCTTATATGTAAGTAAGAAATTATTCACTAGTTAAAAAATGGGACCTAATTTAGGAAATTAAGCCTGGGATAATAAACAAATATGCATATGCTGTTTGAAAGCCCAATATGTGATAAGGCAAAACTCAGAAGGAACCTATGGTGTGTTTGGTGTTTGGTATGGAGAAAAGAAATAGGAGAAATGGATTTGAAGGGAAATTGATGGAGAGATGGAGAGAAATGGTAGTGTAATTTGGTTACCTCTATTTCCATCATTTGGTGGAGAATTTAGAGAAATGAGTTGGTTTTTTTTTTTTTTTTTTTTTTTTTTTTTTTCAAATTATATATTTTTTAAAGAGTGTACTTTGTTAAAAAATAATTTTTAAAATATATATTTTTTTAAAATATAATTTTTTTTATTGAATTGTTATTTAGAAAAAATAAAATTTTAATTAATTTTTTAAATAATAAAAACAAAATAAATATTTTTTTAAGAATAAGTTTTTTTAAAAAATAAAATTAAAAAAAAAAATAAATTAAAAAAAAAATTAAATATATATATTTTAGAATTGTTATTTAAAAAAAATTAAAAAAAAATCAACAAACACATACATGTGAGTCTCATATGATAAACTGTTATTTTTTATTTTTTTATTTTTATTTTTCAGGTTAAGTCTCTGTTGTTACCAAATATTAGAATGAAATTTTTTATTTTTTGAATTTATATTCTCTACTTCATTTCATTTCTTTGAAATTCTCTCTACCTTTTCTATAAAATATCCTGTATACATAGCGGAAACATAGAGCTTAACCAAAGATGAGCCCAATAAGGATGCCCAAAAGGATCACTCTCCAACAATGATGGCACCGCAACTAATGCAATAGTTTCATAAAATAATTATAACGAGATTGGCAGCGACCGGCCGCGCTGCGGCCGGGCAAGTTTTTTGTCAGTTGTATTTGATGAAAAGTACGGTTTTTTTATCGTCATTGATTACTGGTTATTAGTTTTGTTAAAGATTATTTATAATGAAACAAAAGAGATAAGCCAAATATATACACACGGTGATGTTTACGATTGTTTGTTGTTTATGTTGAAATTTTAGTAACTTATGAATTACGTTGGCGCAGCGTTTTTTTTTTTTTTTTTTTTTTTTTTTTTTTTTTTATTAAGTTTAATTTTTTCTTTGTGTATTTTTGCTAAAATATTATTGGGCTACATATTGAGCTACATGGGTTTTTTTTTTTTTAACAGGTTGTATAATGTTTGTTACATAATATTGGGAGAGTAGAAGTAAGATGGGGTATGTAATATTGCAATTTATGGGCTATGATGACCAGGCCAAGACAAGCCCAAAAAAATTGGCGGGAAACCCGCCTCTAATACGTCGACGTTTTTGATCACTTTTAATATATATATATAATCTCACAAGCATATTAATATTATCCTTAATCAAGAATTATTTGACAATTTTATCGTAACATTATACATTTTTGCTACATTAATGGAAAGAAATGAAATTTTGCCGATAAAGTAATTCATTACTATTATGCTTAATACCTTACCTTTAATGTGTGATGGTCTATCATTTCTTACTCATTTCGTCCTATATTTTGCTTGCACTGATGCCATAATCGACTAATAAAGGTATCTTCAAGAATTACAAATATTATCGACTGATAAAGTGTAAGTAGATCGTAGCAACAAGTTTGAGCATGCTTAATACTAGCATTTTGCATCGAAATTATGACAAGGTTCAACATAGTAATCGAATAACTACTCGAATAATATGTTATGATGGAAGATTTCTATTTAACCATCATATGCTTTCACCAATAAATCATTTACAATTAAACTCACAAATTAAAAGTTGACTTTAAATAGATCAAATGTAACATACACCTTTACTATCTGGCATGCAACAAATTCATGGTGTTGACTTATGTAACTGCAAAGTCAAATAGTTGGCCTCATAATGTAAACAACAAGAAAATGAATGTCTTGATATCCAAAAATTAATAATCAAGATTTTTTAACTCCCAAATCATTTGTTGCAATTAAAACTCTGAAAAAACAATTAACTTCATCACCTATAAATATCCATTTGTTTACTCAAAACTGAATTATCCAACAAACCTTCATTTTTAATCAATCTTCTTGAACGTCTCACTTAAACTATGGCTAAGAAACCGAGCTTGGGTCGCCAAAAGATCAAAATCGCGAAAATCCAGATAAAAAACCATCTACAAGTAACATTCTCGAAGAGAAGATCAGGGCTCTTCAAGAAAGCCAGTGAGCTTTGCACGTTGTGTGGGGTCGAAATTGCTATTGTGGTATTCTCACCGGCTGGAAAAGTTTTTTCTTTTGGTCATCCAAAAGTCGAGTCAGTTATTGATAGATTTCTGACTCGAAACCCTAATCTTAACACAACAAGTTTACATCTTGTTGAGGCTCATAGAATAGCGAGCATTCCTGAACTAAACATGCAACTAACACACATGCTTAACGAGCTAGAAGCTGAGAAAAAAAGAACCGAGACACTAGACGAAATGAGAAAGACTAGCCGGAGCCAGTTTTGGTGGGAAGCACCAATAGAAGACTTGTCACTGCATGAACTCGAACAATTGAAGGACTCAATGGAGGAACTTAAGAAGACCGTGGCTATACAAGCTAATAAGCTTTTCACTGAGAATTCTAACTCAATGTCGATTTTTGGTACTAATAATAGTATTAGAGGTGGTGTCGGTCATTATGAAATGAAGCCTACTTCCACCATACCATCATCATCGGGAGCTTCTCATGTTCAAAACTATGGATATGGCCATGGTTTGTTCTGAGGTTTTGTCCATTGATCTATTGATTTCTTTACATTTTTACGTCGAAAAGATGAAAGCTAAAATGGATTCGGCAGTTGCACTGCTCTTTTCTATTGTAACGGGTACTCTTTAAATTTATTATGTGTCTAGTATCTTGCTAGATGGTTTAATAATATTTATTCGTGAAATAAAAACATGTATAAACAATGGTAGATGCGTGATAATTATGTGGTCGATCGTTATGTTCGTAATAAAACTAAATGTTGCCAAAGATATAAAATAAATTTTAATATAGAATTGAAGTTCCATAATTTTAATTGCTTTAAATCAAAGGTTAAATGCATATATGTTACAGTGTAGGTTACAACTAAATGATTAAATTTGTATCTGTTGGCAAATTAAGTTGTTTTAATGCCTTTAGTACTTAATTACTACGTATATGTGAATGGGCTGTTTGGGAATTAATTAGGCTATGTTTATCCTTATTATATTATTACTTTTTTACTTTATACGCAGGGACGGAACCAGTATCAAATATGATCGATGGAAAAAAAATTTAGAACCATAATATAAAAACACATTTCGATAGACCGGGTACATTTAAGATGCATTTTGAAAAAATTTATGTTTTTTTTTTTTTTTTTTTTTTTTTTTTTTTTTTTTTTTTCCAAAAATTAACACTACATTGAAAAAATCATAGGAGTCCTGAGCACCCGCAAAAATCCCCCTGGTTCCGTCCTTTTTTATACATATGTATCTATTAAACATAACGGGAGAAGGATCATTCTTCAGCCTATTGGGGAGAGTCGAGCCTTTTTGGCTCTGATTATGCGGCATGGCCACCATTGTCGTGATCGTTTCATACTCTTCCGTAGCCATAGCGAGATGTTTACCAAGCGATGAAAATGTTATTTTATTTTTTGATGGTAAAATGAGGGAATATTGTTTACATCTATCTAACCAAACTCTTTTCACCAAATTACACTATAAAAGCTTAAGATTGTACACTATAGTAAATGAATTAAAAAAGCAGTCTAACACAATTTAAACGGTATGAAATAAAGTTCCTAGTAATATAGATGTTGGTGCCCCTGCCCCGCAAGGATAAAGGATAAAAAACGTGTTGTTAAGTACCTTAGATCAACTTGTTTAATCTTTTAGTGTTCAAACACGATCTTGTGAAGATATACATAGGTCCCATTACCATTATAATGAGTGATTCTTTCCCGGTACACGTTGGTGCCATATATGCTGAAAGAAATAGGACAAACATGATGAAAGGCAATACAATGATGGAACTTATCTTTGTGGTGGGATCCTAATTCCTGTGATGGTTCAATTCTGTAGTAGTTTGGATGTGGTCAGGTCCATGTTTTGCGGTGGATCGATAAGATGAGGCTAAGCGGCTGAGTATAGTGACGTGACTTAGCTTGGAGCAACTATTTGGTCGCATGGAAAGCACATACATTTCTGCTGTACAGTACCATGACCATAGATATTAAGGTACACAGTTTTTATGGGGTACACGTATTCAAACATCGAACGGTTTTAGTACCTGAATAAAGCTTTAAAAAAAAAAAAAAAACAACAAAACAAAACATGGAGAGTAGTGCACCACCTCTACCTCCACCTCACGCGCGAACAACCATAGTGAACAACCATAGTGAAGACCCATCACCACGCGCGGTGATGGGATTTTCGCCCCTTTCTGATCAGGGCCGTCCCGTGAATTTAGGTTGCCCTGGGCCGTAACTATAAGAGGCCCATTAAAAATTAAAAAATTGAACATAATTACCGGCGAACCACAATGTTGTGCAAAAGGTGAATTATATTAAACTTCAAACATTTAGAATACAAGATCAGAGCTAAGAACAAGACCAAAGCTGCAGATCTTAGAACTAAAACATAGAGACAACAAACATACTAAACTACAAGGACAACATCACAGACTAAAACCTCCATATTCGCTACTTCAATCAATCATTAAGCCATTTACATCTTCCAACAATGGGGCATTTACTTTTCCATTTTGCTTCCCACTTACCCTTGTACCACTCACACATATATTGAGCCCAAGTCTCTAATTCTTCATCAGTGGGAATCCTCTTATTATTCACAAACATATCAACCATTTCCTCCTGCTTCTGCTATATTGATGTTCATAATATTGTGATTGATTGTATTCCAATAATGAACAATTTATGTAAATCAAGTCTAGGCCTTTTTTTTTTTTTTGAACAAACTAGTTTGTTGTTAGCAAACTATATAGTCAAGGTTATAAATTGTGGTCATTGGATATATGATGATTATTAAAGTATGTGGGCCTCGTGGTCTTGATGTCAGCTAACAAACTAAAAAACAATGCAAATTAATAATATTGGCTATTTAGTTCATATAGAAATAAAATAGAATAATGGATCAAACTCAATATGTGTGGCCCTAAGAAAAAGGGGTCCTGTGTCATTGCACGGGTTGCACCCTCTTCAGCCGGACTTGCTTATGATGGTCTGCACCACCTAATGAACATCAAAGAAAGTGGGGTTTTTTTTGTGTGTGTGTGTTGAGAGGGGGGGGGGGGGGGGGGGGGGGGGGATGGAGGGTTGAGTTTAGGAAGAGTATATTGTAATATATGTTTGTATAAAATGAGTTATTTTTATTTTTTTAGTTTAGTGATGGTTTGGTGGTGATTATAGTAAGTAAAAGGTTGTGCGTTTGGTGGTATACCAAATGGTAATGTGTTTTTCAGTAACGAATTTTATTTTTCAAATTTCATTTTAACTTTTTCTAAAAAGCTTTTTTTTTTTTATGTGTGTTTAGTCATGATTATCATAAACAAGTGAAAAAAGATGATGTAAGAGCATGAGGAATCATAACATGTTATAACACCAACATCCTCGTCACGTCAGCGCCACATTATTTCAACACCAAATAATATAACACAAAAAACACCAGGAAATCATAACACACAATAACACCACTTTTTGGGACACCCATTTTTTAAAATTACAATTTACAAATTCTACCCTCAACAATTACATTAATTAAAAACCATTAACAAATATTTCATTCATTAAGTTAATATACAAATCACATTTTTGTTAAAAAAAAAAAAAATACATATATGTTACAAAACTAAAATAAATAAGCTAAATGGATATTTGGGCCAATAGTCTCCGGCCCATCCATACCACCTTAAATTAATATTTGGTCCAATGATATCTACTCCAACTCTGTTAAAAAAAAAAAAAAAAAAAAAAAAAAAAAAAAAAAAAAAAACTCATCTTCTTTCTATCCTCTCCTGCACACACACACACAAACGCAAACGCTGAAACGCAAACCCATAAACGCAAACCCCGGAACACAAACTATTCGTTTAATACATGGAGGGGCTGTTTTGTAAGTTTTTATTTTTTATTTTTATTCATTCTCTGCTTCTCAAAGCACGTTAATGTGTTAATGTATTTGGAAACGACGGCTTAACGCTGAAGGGGAGGAAATGGGAATAACGTGAGAACGCCGTTGTGAAGATGCCATGTAGGCAATAACGCGAGTTTCGCGTTAACACTCCCAGCCCTCTAACCCAAATACTTATTAATAAGTGACTGAGGATGCTAAAGGGCGAAGCCACATATGCTTTAGAGGAGTCATCAATTGACTATGCATTCAACCATTTTTCTTTTGAAACTTGAGTATAAAATTATTATAGATTTAGTATACTTTTATTTATGATCGCACTAAATTAATATAATAACATAACTTGCTTTCGATCGATTGTTTAGTCCATAACGGTTACTTCACAAAGTGTTAATAACTAAATTCTCTCTAAATACTATAGGAGGGGAAGTTGGTTTTCGTGCTGTATAAAAAATTGATTTACCGATTAAATATTTCAGTTGTAGTGTTAAAAAAAACACCGGGACCTGAACGAGTTATCAATTAAAAAAAGGAGTTATGAATAGAATATTGTCGCTACTCCCACAAATCAATAAAAAACAACTTTTTTAACAATAAAATATTGGGTCCATGAATAAAATATTGGTAACATGCGGCAAAAAACTAATAAAAAAGAAAAAAAGTTACGAAATTCACCCTGAACTAAGCAATAACTTGCAAAAACTACCCTATACTTTTAACTATTTACAATTTTTTCATATAACAAACTTTATTTATCAAATATTTAACAGATATTTCGCGATTTCGTGAATAAAAAAAATTTCGCTAGAAAGATCTTTCGATGACGAACAAAACGAACCCAATATTGATAAACTTTTGACGTACGCACGATTATATAAAAAAATATGAAGTTTCATATATATTTAAAATAAAAGAAAATTATAATACACATTTAATCTATCAAATAATTTTAAAAACTATTTTAAAATTGATTTAAACAACATGGGAAAAAATGTACACTTTAACAAAAGTTTTAGTTACGTACCAAATACCTACCGATCAAACAAAGCGAGCTCAATATTAATATGCTTATAACATATGTACGAATTTATAAAAAATATTCACGCTTAATATGTTTAAGTTTTGTAATAATCTACGTAACCAAGCTAAACTTTCAAAATGATCAAAAAATAGGTTAAAAGCTCGGCTACAACATTCAAAACCGGACTACCAAAAATCCGTGCATAGGTCAGATGAAAATAAAATTTTGTCAGCGTCGCCGCAACGCAGGGGGTGCTATTGATATACTTCCAATATACATACAATTTTATAAAAAATGTTGAAGTTTGATACATATTAACAAATTGCGGAAACTACCTTGAACTTTTTGTTATTTTCGACTTTTATATAACAAATGCTCCTGTTTAATCGAAAAAATATTCGAACTACACACGGACTTAATCAGAATTTGCGCAAAAAGACCCGCCGCAACGCGGCGGGCGCCCACACCTTGTTTATATAATAGACAAATGCTAGTAGACGACTAAAATACAATTGACATTCATTCAAACACAAGCATAGCTTGTTTTACATAAAATCCATATGCACTATAGTACATAATCCTTATTTTGCGTTTTCCGCATAACAGAAATCGCGTACAAAGACAAGTTAATTTCACAACTTATGAAACACAAACTCGAAAGGAGTAGCACCAACAGAAGCAAGACGTCTAACCCCCTTGTCTACAACAACACTCACATTATAACAAACAAATGGAGAAGGACCACCACAGAATGCTGGACAATGTTGTAGCATGTAGCTATGCACCTTCGGGTTTGTTGGCTTAGGATAATTCACAACCTGAAAACATGTAATATCTTCCTCGAAAGACCCACCAGTTGTAATAAAGTTTGAAGGTGCCTTTGCTTCAGCATCAAGGATTGTCCAAAATGTCGACTTTTCACACCACGCACCCTTGAAGTATCCGGAATCAATACCAAGAACTCGTGATGTTTTAAGATATTTTTCCTTTTAAAGCATAGTGAACATGAACTCACCACCAGCTGCATCATTGGGGTCCTGAACCACGTCGAATGGGCAAACTTTTTTCTTATTGATTGTATCGGTTAACTTGATAGGGCCACCTTTGCCCGAAACTGGACCAATGTGGTATCGAACGTTATTCAATACTTTTTTCCCGCTAGCATCTTTTACTACGTCTTTGGCAGCAAGTGCGGTGGTGGTAATGAAGAGAAAGAGCAGAACATAAGATATTGAGGGGTTCATGTTGTATAAATGTTATAATTGGGTTGTACAATTTAGAGCATATAGATGTTGGTATTTATAGGCTCGGTCTTGCATCATATTTCCATATTGGGGAAGACTTATGTTAATGCATGTTACTGTAGTTTTTGTAGATTAAACAAAAAGAAGTTACATGCTCTGTGACTCTTTTTTGGCTTAGATTATTAGCCGCTATCAAATTAATAAAGAAACGTGTTTTTTCTGCTATAGCTTAATGCATGGACCACGACGACCACTCCCATGTTTTTTAATTGAGGAGCGAACCAACTTACTCAATGATGAAGTTTGGTATGTTTTTGCAATAAAATAAAAGGTTTGTTTTTTACCCCTCCTTCCGCTCTATACCTTATTTATATTGCGACTCTTTTACCCGTCCTTCTCTCTAAACCTATTTTATTTGCAGTATAAAACTGTTTTTTTTATATATATATATTTTTTATTTTGTATTTTCTTTCTTTATTACTTTTATTTGTCAAACTTTATATTTAATGTTCTGTATTTTGCTTTGACAGTTTTACTCACATTATTAACAAGATAAGACAATTATTTATATTTTTTGTTCCGTATTTTTTGTGTCATACTACTTTTAACTTGTCAAACTTTATATTTTATATTTCATATTATTGTTTTGCAATTTTATAATAAAAACAAAATAAAAAGATAAAAAATGATTAGGGAGTAAGCAGTAGCAGTAAGCAGTAAACAGTAAGCAGCAAGCAATAGTAGTAAGCAGCAAGCAATAACAGTAGCAGCAAGAACATGTTTGGTAACGTAGCTGTAACTGTAATTATAAAGTGTAAAACAAGTAAATGCTTACCGCTTATCGCTTGCTGCTTCTTCATGAAGCATTTAAGATTGGAGTGGTTGGTCATGTTTCAGACGCTTGTTGAGGGGTGTTGCCAAACAAGCAAATGCTTACCGTTTGTCGCTTGTCGCTCTTAAACGCTTCAAAAATATTGTTGCCAAACATAACTATAGTTATCACAAAAAAAAGATACCACCAATAACCTAGGCCAAAATAAAATCCTCCTGTATAAGATTTTGGATATTTGTTTTTTGTATTTTATAATATTAACTCGTATATGACATGTTAGTTTTATTTAAAAGATAAGAAAAACAGCTATAAAAAGGTTAAAAAAAGAAAAAAAATAATAATCATAATTTAAAAAGGCTAATATCCTCATCAACTTGTTTTAGCTTTGCTCGCATTCACAAACAACACATCCATGTCGACAATCGATTGTGAACGATGATTATCCTCATCAACTTGTTTCGTTACTTCAACTTTGATTTCCTTCATGATATATAGTGAACAATCCATAAAAAAAATTTAGGATTAATTTCAGATTGATAGTATGGAAATTGGGAAGTTGGTGTGATGATGGTTTATGTGATGAGATTAAGAATTTAAATGATATTTAAAATAATAAATAAATAAATAAAACCTGCAACAAACAAATACTTTTAAAATTTCGATAACTGAAAACTTCAGGGGCCAACGGTGTAACAGAGGAAAATTGAAAATTAC
Organism: Artemisia argyi; assembly: GCA_030686995.1. Lineage (NCBI taxonomy): Eukaryota > Viridiplantae > Streptophyta > Magnoliopsida > Asterales > Asteraceae > Artemisia > Artemisia argyi. The sequence goes on from CM060707.1 coordinate 148,735,892, forward strand.
GGATATACTCATCATGTGTTATGCATGTGTGTTGAATAACAGAAAAAGTAACGAGTGTTACATAAAAAGGATCAAATGAATAATTTATGAAAATGTTTTGGACTGAACTTGCGATTTTTGAGAATTTAAAACAAAGTAAGCGAATTTGGTATGGTTTGAGAACTAACGTTGTAATTTAATAGGGAAAAAACCTTTTTTTTTTTTTTTTTTTTTTTTTTTTTTTTAAATTAACTACTTTTATAACCTTATAAATGCCAACCTCAAACACATTTTTAAACACACAATTTCAAACACAAACCAAACAACTTCTCATCAATATTCATCATGTCAAGAAAAAAAACTCCCAAATAAAAAACCCCACGATCCCAACTACCACAAAATTTCCCGAATTTGAATTTCTTGTCAGATTCAAATTTCCAATTAAATGTGTAACACCACCAACAAATCAACGCATTTTCTTTCGTTCATCCGGTTTTGAAATTAAAACACGACTACCACAACCATCACAAGATAATGTATAACTTAGCTTATTAGTTTACGTTTTTAGCTGTCTTTGTAATATTTTTATCATTATTCCAAGTATTGTAATGTTTATGTTTTATTATTAATAAAGTTTAAATTTGTTGTTTAAAAATTTTTAATTTCAAAAAAATAGGAAAAAATAACTCAGTCGCCATCGTGGCAACTTGGTCGTCTGAATGTCGCCGGAGAGAGAAAGTTGATGTGGCAGGCAAAAATCAGGTCGCCCTAGGTTGCCATTATGCATAGTCTTATATTAAATGATTCGCTGAAGAGTAAATGTAACCATGTGGCAGTAGTTTATAAGGTCCGAAAACTTGACCGGACCGAACCGAATACCGATTTGGCTCAAAACATCGGACCAAGGACGATCTGAAATGTTCGGTCCAGGTCCGGGTCAGTCTAGTTCATCGATCCGATCGGGTCCAACAAAGCATAATGACCAATTTTGCGTAAGACTGAGTCGGACCGGAGCAAAAATCGAATATGAAGAAAAAGGGTTAACCGATGACCGGACCGAAATATGTTTGATCTAATCCAGTCAGTCCGGTTTCTCGACTCGATTCGGTCTATAGTCTATTATGCTTAGCCTTAGCTCTATATATGGACAAAATTTTGGAGGTGATGATATTTCCTCAAATATGAAGCAACACTATTTATTCCTTAAAAAATTGATTTATCATTTCAAGTTACTTGTGATATTGTATTAAGATAAGTTTAGTATGAAATTCTTCTATATAATTTTTTTTCTTCTGTTATAGTATTGTAAGAACATGAAATAATTTAGAGTATTGGGTGTAGTGACACTACTCTCACACCAAACCAACATGACACTATTTTGGATTGAACCAAAGTCATGCCACTATACCCCTCCCCCTCCTCCATTCCTCCCCCCTCTAGTAAACTTGCTTGCGCCAAAGTGGGGGTCTTTTATGATTGTTTAATTGATTTTTGTGCTAATTTTGTAATTTAATTTGGTATGTTGTGTCTTAAATGTGAGGTTTTGGTTTGAGTAACTAGGTATTTATTTATTATTATTATTATTATTATTATTATTATTATTTGAATGAGTGATAAGAAAGTGAAAGGAAAAAAATGGTGATGTGACATACGCGACATCACTTTTTGGCTTTGACTTGGGAAACTACACCCGATGCTCTTATGCTTTATTCTCAAGTTTATAAGAAGTGAACATTTTCAATCAAATTATGAGAGGAAACTTTTTACTTCAAAATCAACTAGATCATCCCTTTTTAGGTTCTTTTTCTTCTTTAGTGATACTCGAGAACACATTTGTTTTTTCACTTCATTTTTCTTACTTTCTTTCCTTAAGTGATACTCGAGAACATAATGTTAGTTAAAAAAAAAGTAAATAAATATGAAGTAAATATTTACAGCTCAATTTTGAGAGGATGCATTTTAATTCAAAATTAATCAAATCACCCTTCTATGCCTAGTATTTCAATGGGAGATCAAGAAAGTAATTTGGATAGTAAAGTTGAGGAGGTTAATTATGAGACGGCTCGATTCATGGCTTCCTTAGAAAAACGAGCTGGTGGTGGTAGAAACGATGCAAGCTTTCTTGAGGATGAAAGTTAAAATATTTATGATGGTTACGAGAATGATGATTTGAGATTAATAGAATAACAATTGGTATTATGTACTGCATTCGATGTCATTCTTCGAGGTCAAGTTAAACGATAGGGTTAGTTTGGTGTCATTGTGAGTCAAAATGTTATCTTCTTGTTAGCGGATGGTTTTATAGTAGGTTCATAAGTTTGTATGTAATTTTTATGATAGGTATGGTCTCAAGCACAAATTACGTAATGGGTTAAGATGTGGTACTTCACCCATATCCTATTTATCAGGAAAACACTTTACCTTAAAAAAAAATCAAATCGCCCTTTTCTTTTTTAGCCTTTTGCCTTTTGTTTTCCTTAAACGATATCTGAGAACACAACCTTTTTTGTTTTACTTTATTTTCTTTACTTTTTTCCTTAACTGATACTTGAGAAAACAATATTAGTGTAAAAATATTTGAAGTTTTTTTTTTTTTTTTTTTTTTTTTTTTTTTTTTTTTTTTTTTTTTTAGAACGGCAGTTTTAACTATCAAACAATGTTTACACCACAAAATTATGTGATCATATGTCCTAAGCAAAACTTGAGGCCATAATCATTTGATTATTGAGTTTTTTTACACAACATGAGGTACTATTGAGACGCAAACATTTGGTTTGAAGTTTTGTCTTTTGAAGTAAATAGTAGAAGATGACATTTTTTGGAGGCAAATGCTTGAAATATGCTTTTTTCTGCATTTATGAAGATGAAGAAACGAAAAATAGTCTGAGAGAGTATATGATGTTTCTCTATATCTTATAGATTTGGCATTTTAGGTGGAAATGGGTGGTTATTCTTATGTCGACAGTGTTTTGGTTCAGGCAATTTATTTTGGCTCTTACCGCTAGTGTCTTGGTTCGGTTCATCTATTTTGGCTCTTGTAAACAATCTGTGGCTCTTTTCGATCTAATCAAATACTTATGATCACCACTCGAGCTAAAATCCTCACAAAGAATTAATACCAAAATGTTTCCGATCATATATAATACAGTAGCATCACTATACTTAGCCGGTTAGCCTCATCTTATCCACCAAAAACCATGGACCCGATGACATTCAAATTACAAGAGAATTGAACCATCAAAAGAATTAGGATCCCACCACAAATCTAAGTCCCATCATGGTATTGCCTTTCATCATGTTTGTCTATTTCTTTCGGTTTGCCACAAAAGAATCGCTCAATGGCACGTGAGAATGGGACCTTCGTATATTTCACAAGATAGTGTTTGAACACTAAATGACCAATCAAGAACAAGTTGGTCTAAGGTGAAATACAAACAACATGTTTTTTTTTTTTTTTTTTTTCCTTTATCCTTGTGGTGCAAGGGCCACATCCATTTTAATATGCATAATTACCATTCAAATCATGCTCTATTACTTATTAAATTATATCGTTTTACTAATAGGCAAATGCTAAAAAAATAAACTACATTAAAAAGTCAGTCAAATACAAGCATATAGCTTATTTAACATAACAATCCAGGTGGACTCATGCATCCTGATTCTTATTTTACGTTTCCCACATGACGGAAATCACATACAGCTATACTAACACAAAGTTACTTTCGCAACTTATAAAACACAAACTCAAGAGGAGTGGTACCATTAGAAGCAAGACGCCTAACCCCTTTATCCACATAGACACCTACATTATAACAAGGAAGTTGAGGACCATCACCACAATTTGAGGGACAATGTTGTAGCATGTAACTAGGCACCTTCGGGTTCGTTGGCTTAGGATAATTCACAAGCTGAAAACACGTAGTTTCATCCTCGAAACGCCCACCAGTTGTAATCAAGTTCAAAGGTGGCTTTGCTTCAGCATCAAGGATCGTCCAAAATGTCGACTTAAATTTACACGCACCACTCTTGGGATATCCCGAACTAACACCTAGATTCCATAATGTTTTAAGATATTTTTCCCTATTACTAATGAGGGTGAACTCGAACTGGCTACCTACTTCATCCTTGGGGTTCTGAACCACGTTGAATGGGCAAACTTTTCTATTATTAATAGTATCGGTTATCTTGATAAGGCCACCTTTACCCGAGACTGGACCAATGTGGTAAGGGGCGTCATTCAAGACTTTTTTCCCGGTAGAGTCTCTTACTATTTCTTGCTTAGCGGCTAATGCAGTCGTAATGAAGAGAAGGAATATAACATAAGAGACTAGTGATTGATTCATGTTGTAGAAATGTTTTGACTTGGGTTAGATAAGTTAGAGGTTGGTATTTATAGACTCGGTTTTGCATCAAATTTCTATTTTGGGGAAGACTAATAGTAATGCATTTTACGATAATAATTTAAGTTCAAACACAAAACTATATACAAATTTGGATTTATAAAGGCTTTGTGACATGTTTTCTTTTTGGCTTAGATTAGTCGTTATCAAATCTATAACAAGCTAAGCGTGTTACTCTTTTTCTTATAGCTTTATGCAGGGACTAAGACCAATCGATGATTTCAGTAGAGGAGCGGACCTACAGTCCTGCAGCCATACAATAATGCGTACCCCATATAGAAGTTTGTAATGATTCTGTAAATACTTAAATGTGATATATCCATATTTGGTTTATTTTGAAGAAGTTGGTGATAATATATATTTGAAATAGAAAGATTCGAAAATACAATCATGTAAGGCAATAGAACATTGGACGGTAACACCCGATTTTAGTTCATGGAATGCAAATTTATCGTGGAAAATGTCTTTTTCTATACGTAACCCCGAGACTCTGCTACTTCCTTTATCTATGGTACAACTTTGTTTAGTCCAGAATATTTTGATAATGTGTAACAGAATTTGTGCAACACATTTTCCTAAAATTCCTAGCTCCGACTCTACTCTTTCCTTCTGCAAAAAGATATCCGGGTGGCACCATTCCCATGGCGGGTGCATTACCCTCCTTAATTAGGGCTTTACGAAAAACTTGTTCATTTGCATGGAATTTTTTCCGAGCTATCCCGAACTTGTTTGTATGTGTTGAGTGTGTTATGTGTATGTGACTGTTTATTAATAAAAAAAAAAAATGGAGAATGATAATTAGAGAAAGCAAGTTAAGTATAGTTCCATCTCGTAGTTTGAAAGAGGTGCATGAGAATGACGTAATGCTAATGTGACGTGACAGATGTGGTAGACTTTTAGGGGCATGAACCAACTCTCCGTGCTCTAAGACTGCTCCATTCCGAGGGCGTGAAGCATCAGCAAGCCCAAGGCTCATGCAGCAAGATGGCTGGGGAGTCTTTTGTGATACGGCCACTAGGGCAAAAGTGACAGACGAAAGGTGCATGACACACTCACCTTATATGGAATCGTGCCATGGTGGGCCCTTCATATGTTTTTATTATTTAGTTTGTGAGTGTATGTGAGATATTTAGTAGTGTATGTTTGTATAAAAGTGAGTATTTTAATAAATAAAAAAAGAATGAAAGGTGAAATAGTGCGAGTGGTTGGAAAGTGAAAAGTCGAAAGACGAGAGAAAGCAGATATGACGTTGAGGTGTAAGGTGAAGTGGTGTGAGAGGTGCCACTAGTCTAAGGGAGTACTCCAATATGTTTAATTATCGATTGAGATAAAATGGTACGAAAAGGTTAACCACCACGCTAGTATACCTCAAGGTTAGCTCCTTGTTTAACATCGAGAAACATGGACATGACCACATCCAAACTAAAAAAATCGAATAATTAAAAGAGTTAGGATTCCACCACAAAGATAAGTTCCATCAGTGTACTGCCTTTTATCATATTAATTTGTCCTATATCTTTGGGTATGGCATCAACTTCTACAGTTGTATCACGAAAAAAATCCTATAATGCTACATATATATATATATATATATATATATATATATATATATATATATATATATATATATATATATATATATATATATATATATATATATATATATATATGGGACCTCTGTATATTTGACAGATTCAAAAACCAAATCACCGCAAAGTTGGTCGACGACTAGATTTAATAAGTACTGAAGTACACTCAAGACGGTATTCATTATCGTCAACTCAGCGTCACATCCAATGATGGAACTAGAACGTTTTTCTTGGAGGGGCCGAATCGGAGATTTGTTTATAACCTCAATTAAATTACCTCTAAAACCTATAATATTTACACTAAATGCCCCAAATTTTAGGGGGGCCGGTACCCTCCCCTTCCCCTACATAGTTCCGCCAGTGGTCAAATCAGTTTTCACTCTTTACACTTACCTTATATGGAATCGTGCCATGGTGGGCCCTTCAAATGTTTTTATTATTTAGCTTGTAAGTGTACGTGAGATATTTAGTATTGTATGTTTGTATAAAAGTGAGTATTTTAATTTAAAAAAAAAAAATGAAAGGTGAAATGGTGTGAGTGGTTGGAAAGTTAAAAGTCGGAGGGTGTGAAAGACAAGAGAAAGCTGATACGACGTTGAGGTGTAAGGTGAAGTGGTGTGAGAGGTGGAAGGTGAAGTGGTGTGAGAGGTGCCACTAGTCTAAGGGAGTACTCCAATATGTTTAATTATCGATTGAGATAAAATGATATGAAAAGGTAGGGGTGGAAACGAGCCGAGCCGCTCGTGAAAAGCTCGGGATCGGATCGGTAAAAAGCTCGAACAAGCCGAGCCTAGACGAGCTCAAGCCCAAGCTCGAGCCTAAGTTTGGGCTCATTTAATAATCGGGCTCGAACTCGAGCTCTATACAAAAAGCTCGAGTAAGCTCGCGAGCCTAAACGAGCCTTATAAATATATACGTATATATATTATCTATACGTATAAATGAGCTTAAAAGTAGTAAACGAGCTCAAACCTTATATAATTAACTAGCCGAGCTCCATTTTAACTTTGTTTTCTTTAAAACGTCATAAAAATTAGTCGAGCCCGAGCTCGAGCTTGTGAAAATTTTCATGAGCAGAGCCAGAGCTCGAGCTCAAAATATTAGGCTCGAAACAAGCTCGAGCTCGAGCTTTATATATATAAATGAGCCGAGCTCGATCTCTGACAGGCTCGGGCTCAATTCGACTCGTTTTCACCTCCACGAAAAGGTTAACCACCGCGCTAGTATACCTCAAGGGTAGCTCCTTGTTTAACATCGAGAAACATGGACACCACATCCAAACTAAAAAAAATGAATAACTAAAAGAGTTAGGATTCCACCACAAAGATAAGTTCCATCAGTCTACTGCCTTTTATCATATTAATTTGTCCTGTATCATTGGGTATGGCATCAACTTCTACAGTTGTATCACGAAAAAATCCTTTAATGCTACATATATATGGGACCTCTGTATATTTCACAGATTCAAAAACCAAATCACCGCAAAGTTGGTTGACGACTAGATTTAATAAGTACACTCAAGATAGTACTCCATCCGTCTCATAATTATAGTCCACTGTTGACTTTTGAAGTCTTTAGTTTTCAACTTTGACATTAAATATTTTTATTTGTGTCATATATTACTTGATGCAAAATATATGAATGAATTGAGTTTTAAATGTATTTTCCATTAATATAATTTTTATCAAGTATTATATAACACAAATAAAAATATATAAGGTCAAAGTTGCAAAATGAAAACTTAAAAAATCAACAGTGGACTATAATTATGAGACGGAAATAGTATTCATTATCGTCAATTAAGCGTCACATCAGTTTTCACTTTCTATAACCAACTTCACCAATCACCACTAACTTAATATGATAAGACAATCAATTTCACCATTAAAACATATCCCACTTAAACACATCTATACCTCATAGAAACTATTTAATAAACACATACACAACAAAGTTCTCACAACTCAGTCGTCTACATGACCGAGTCTTTGTTTTTTACCATCCAAGATGCGTGCTATGGGGGTACTGTAACAAATAAGACGCATCTTTATTCGGAGAAGACTCGGCTTTGAGTCTCTTATTACGCCCGTTCTAAGGGTAAAATAAAAACAACACGTTTTTCATCTTTTATCCTTGTTGGAAGCACCGACATGCATTTTACTGTTTAAATTATACATGCTCAATTACATATTATATTCTTTTACTGTATATTGTACCAAAGCTTTTATATGAAAAGTATGTTATTTGGCGAAAAGGGATCCGTTAGGTTCAATGGATGATATACTGCGACCACTCATCTTACGACCAAAATAATAACTGGTTGAAACGATGCCGTAGTAAATCAGTTTTATACTGTTAAATCAATTCCCAGACATGTGAAAAACGGCAGCCTTAGATTTAGCCATATATTAGACCAAGATGGCTCAAACAATATACTTCTATTAAAAAGTAGAATTTCATGAATTCTAACAAATGACAGATATTGTTCCTCTCTTAAAAATGAAAACAAGATTCAAGATTAAAGGGCGAAGGTCAAAGAAACCGTAATATACTCTTTCAAATATCTCAGGATAGTTAAGATACTCTTATAAGGTCAAGTGCCAGTAACATATTAAAGATTTGTGTACTATTATGAGTAACTTTGTACGAGTAAATGATTTGACAAAAATACTCTTATGTTCTTCATCTTTTTCCTTAAGTTTTGGCTTAGTTTCTAGTTACTACGTAACAGTCTAACGTTGCTTACTAATGTTGGATTCAGTCATGGATTAAACATGCAAATATACGATCATACCAAATATATCAATTCATTATTTAAAACAATTGCTTAATATTCTATTATCCAAATAATAAAATGAGACTACCAGCTGGTCGAAGCCTAATGTTCTTTGCATGCTCAACATGTTTAGCACAAGGCATTGGCTTTGTAAACGGATCGGCTAAGTTTTCATATGTATGAACTTTATGAATACGTATATCGTCTCTTTCAACAACTTAACGAATGTAGTGAAATTTGCGAGGGATGTGTTTGGCTCCTCTTAGAACTCCTGGTTTATTTGCTATTATAATAGCACTAGTATTGTGGCAATACATGTCCATAGGACTGTCAATACTATGAGCATCGCCAAGCTCGAAATTGAACTTTCTCATCCAAACAGCTTCCTAGACAAATGGAGTATTTAATTTGGTGTGAACGCAACCCTCCATCGCATGCATTTGTTCATGCATGGAGTTACAATTCTTACACGTTTAGTTAATCCCACGTAAACATTCCATATTTTTTCAAACATGTGAGAATATAGGAAGAAATTATGTATCCTCATTTCTGTCTATAAGCTAACTTTGACAAGCAGCTACACAAAATAATATATTTATGTGGCTCACGGTAACATTATATCTCCAAGGAATAATATCTGATTAGCAAAGAACAAAACACGTAAAGCTTGATTCATATATCTCCTTGCTTGACCTGCGCTTAGTTCAGAAAAGCTCGTCTTGGAAACGAACAGGTTTGGTCTTATACACCAGTCGGGTAATCCTAATAGCGTGTTCATTTTTTTGTTGGAGTCCGATAAAATTCATCGAGGAAAAGCCTGTCTAGATTAATTAAGAGGTGTTCTTCTTCAAGCTGCACATTCCTGACTGGGCCAAGGAAAGATTTGAACAATCAAGACTCCAAAGTTTAAAATGATAAATTGTTATATAGTTAGACCCAAAAGAACAAACTGGAGCTGGTTATGGGACATTAGGATTTGAACATGTAAACTCCTTTATGGAGTAACAAACTATTTACTATACTCTTCATCTTGGTTACGTATGCTTATGTAATGCTGCATGAAGTCGTTGTAAGAATAATTGATTCTTTATTTTAATCAAGTATCACATGATTTAAATCGTACCAAATTATTCATAAAATCAAGTACAAATTAACAAGGTGACATATTGGAAACGATCCACATGCACTCATACATAATACTTATTTTATGCTCCAAATTCTCATAAAAACCAAGCAAATTACTAGAATTACTTGATCTTTTTAAACACAAACTCGAAGGGAGTACCGCTCGAAGCAAGATATCTAACCCCATTATCTACAACAACGCTCACATTAAAGCAAGTTTGAGGACCAGCACCACAAAAATAGGGACAATGTTGAAGCATGTAACTATGAATCTTTGGACTTGTTGGCTTAGGATATTGCACAATCTGAAAACACGAAGCAGCTCTATCAAATGACCCGCCCGTTGTAATCAAGTTTTTAGGTGCCTTTGCTTCAGCATCATCGATTTTCCAAAATGTCGACGCGTCACACCCACTCTTAGCATTGCCCGAGTCAATACCAACAGTGCGCGATGTTTTAAGATAAGTTTCTTTAACTACCTGAGTAAAGCTAAATTTACCACCTATGTTAACCTCAGCAGGGTCCTGAACAACGTTAAATGGGCAAATTTTATTATTATTCTTTTTATCGGTTAACTTAACACCGCCACCCTTAGCCCAAACGACTGGACCAATGTGATACGGAACGTTGTTCAAGACTTTATTGCCGCTAACATCGTATACAACATCATCGGCCGCAGATGCGGTGTGGATTATGAACACAAGCAAGAGAATGAAAGAGAGAGACGACTTCATGTTATAAATGTTTTGATTGATGATGTTTGGTGTGATAGTTAAGTAAGACATAGGTTGGTATTTATAGGGCAGTTAACAAACCAGTTTTTCAATGATAATACCTCTTTTTGACAATTTTTTATTTATAAATGATTTTAAACATGTTTTATATGTTTATATCGATTAGTCGTTACCGACGACAATGTCTTTTGTTTCTCATTTTGCTTTATACAATCAATGATAATAGACCACTCAACGGGTGACAATTGGGGGTTGGGAGACCCTGCAATCAACTTTTTTTTTGAACAAACCCTACAATCAACTTACAAAAAATAAATTCTCGTCATAATGAATAGCTAAAGTTAAAAATAACTAATTACACTGGATCAAAAGATTTCAACATATGATAAAGAGATGAAAATATCAGTTTATAACTTTATATCTATGCATACGAAATTAAGAAGGTATTTGATTTCAACTTAATTGACTTAATATGAAAGAATAACTAATTACACTGGATCAAAAGATTTCAACATATGATAAAGAGATGAAAATATCTAATGAATAGCTAAAGTTAAAAATAACTAATTACACTGGATCAAAAGATTTCAACATATGATAAAGAGATGAAAATATCAGTTTATAACTTTATATCTATGCATACGAAATTAAGAAAGTATTTGATTTCAATTTAATTGACTTAATATGAAAGAAACTGAATTAATCAAGTCATATGAAAACGGTTTGTTTGTAACTTAATAAAAAAAAAAGACTGAAAATATTAAATAATAAAACAGATGTTGTCCGTATTAAGTCATCCGTTATTAAACGTGACTTAATAAAATTTTTTAACAAACAAGCCCTAAGAGCGCTTGATAACGTAATTTTACTCAATATTTTTTTAATTAGTTTGGCTGCACTTAAACATACTTATTATTATATAATCACATGATATAATCTTTTCAGATACGATAATTAAGTAACAATGTAGCATAGCTTTTGTAAAACAAAATTTTCATAAATGCATGTGCTTAGGTCAAAAGATGTCTCATCCCTCTAATTGTACAGTTTCATCGTCCAAAGTGAATCTTAACATGAAAGTGGTGTGCGGAAAACTTAACAATTGAATATTAATTTTGAGATGGAGTAAGCAATATTTATCTAGGTACTGCTAAACACAACTTTTTTTTTTTTTTTTTTTTTCTGTTTTTTTTTTTTAAACTATGATGAAGCTCTCGTTATATTCAAAAACATTTGTAAATATGAACACGCTTGATATTCATACATGCATTACATTAAAACACATTTAAATGACCAATTATTGTTTTAAAGTATTTTTGAATACCGTAACTTATAAACCATGACTCTTAAGTTTATAGTTAGCAAAACCCTAATTCTTAATAGTTAACAACATACCACGGTGCTTAAAACAAACCTAAATGGCTATGAGCTAACAAAACATACGTCAAGTGTTGTGTTGGTTTTTAATTTAGAGCAAATGGTATGGTGGCGTAAAGGGGGAGGGCACCGCTAAGGCCGCCATTACCACACCGGAAACCATGACGTTATCGCTTGGACCATCGCCATGGCATGCGCCATAAGTCACGACTTTCAAATTTTTTTTGACCATATCTTTTTCAAAGGTAAAATTTGTAATTCTTTTTTTTTTTTCAAATTTAACGATAAATATACCAACAAACCACATTATTTTTACATAAAACTTTTATCATTTTTTTCACCTAGAACACTTTCAATATGGAACGATGATGAAGATGAATACCATCTTTTGATGGAAACTTACGAGTATCATGGAACTTTGGAACAATGAGAAGCTCAAACCTCAGTTTCAAGGAATATGATACATCGTGAACGAGAACCTGCAGAAGAACGTTTGATGAACGACTACTTTGGTGATCTAGATTACTATTTATGACATCGTTACAGTATGAGTATGAAACTATTTTTAGAAATAGTTGAAGATATATCTTATTATACTTATGATCCTCTTCCTAGACATTTTAAATTTGTTAGAGTTTGACTCGATTGTATGGGTTAAATGAGTTTAGTGTTATTATAGAATGCATTTTTTGCATACACCAATTGGCCGGTATATGGTGCAACGCCGGATGCATTTGATGAATATTTGTAAATGGGTGAACACGCGGAACGCGATTGCCTTGATTTTTAATATTTGCATTATTTACTTATTGCATACCTGAGTATTTTAAGAAAATCAGATTTTAATGACATCCAAAGTATATATACTAAACACGAAGTGGTTAATGGGTTTTGGAGAATGCTTGAAAACAAATATTGTATGTATTAAGAAAAGACAAAATGTCCGAAGTCATGGTACCAACAATTTTTGAGAGATGATAAAAAAAATACCTAACTATAATGTTTGAAGATGTTGCGTCGTAGAAATTGTGGATTTAGCATGCCTTTTTTTGGTGTAACCGGTGCAAATAACGACATTAATGTTCTAAATTATTCATTGTTATTCAACAAACTTGATGACATTGTCCTGGTGGCTCAATTTGAAGTAAATGGAGTTAAATATGACAAAGGGTATTACTTAGCCGAGGTGATTTATCCACAGTGGGCTACATTTGTCAAATCATTTTTTTTGTCAAGAGATGAGAAACATTTGCTCTTTAAGAGAAGACTTGAAAGTGCAAGAAAAGATGTCGAATGAGCTTTTTTGGTGTCCTCTAAGAACGTTGGAGAATCATACAACAACCAACATGTTTTTACAGTATCACCAAGATATGAAGAATTATGTACACTTGCATCATATTGCGTAGCATAATTCTCTAAAATCAAAAGTTCGCGAAAAGTGATGCTAATAAGGACTTTGTTGATACATTGGTTTTGGTTGTTCCAAAGCTAGAGAATAATGGTTATACTCGGGATACTATCCATATCAAGTATGAATAAAAGCCTCCTAGTTGTGGTAACTGTGTCATTTCTGGACATTCACACGGTACTTTCCCAAAGGTTACAAAGGAGGTCCATGAATCTAATTTGCATGTGGATGATGAGGGTTTTCGTGGGGTAAGAAAGGGGTCAAATGGGTTAATTATAAAATGGCTTTGAGACCAAAATCCCAATATGAATACAAACTGGTTTCTGAACGTAAGTATGGTGCTACATCATATAAAAAGTGTAAAGTTGAGAAGAATGTGGATCATTCATCTAAGAATGAGGCTAGTTCAAGTAGCACAATCAAGAATTCAAAGATTACATGTTCTACTAGTACTTCGATTTTTTTATGCTTTTAATTTGATTAATAATAATGATGAGGGTTTTGTGGCAAGTTCGACTTTGACTAAAGTAGAAAATCCAAGTGAAAAGATGATTGAAGAAGAGGTTAATTCGGATTGTGAGGGTTTTTTTTTTTTTTTTTTTTTTTTTTTTTTTTTTTTTTGGGTAAAGGAGGTTAATTCAGATAGTGAGATTGAGGATGTGTATGATGAGACATCTTTGTTTATGGTTGCCTCTAATATGGCTAGTGGGAGTATGATGTCTATGATTTAACTGAAAAATAGAAGGTATTCTGTAAAGCGCTGGAAATTTCTCTTCGAGGTCAAATTTGATGTTAGTTTTTGTTTGGTGTCATTTTGGAGTTAAATGTATTCTAGTGATTAATTGTTGTCTTCTTTATAAAGGTAGCAATATTAGTAGTTGTTTATGTTATGTTTGATTTACCGCTTATATAACGGGCTGAGATGTGTAACTCACTCACATTCTATATTTCTATGTACTTAAACATTTTTTTAGTAATATATTTATTGGGTGTAACAACCTTTTACCAAAAAATAGTTTGCGATTAGTTAATTCAACGAGTTGTATATTAACCCGCATCCAAATATACGACATGCACTGATCAAGAGACATGTTGTACAACAAAGAAAAGCAAAAGAATTACGTGTTAAACATACACATGAAACTCTTTAACGAAATCCTATGAAGCATATTTGACAATAATAAGATTTTTTGTTGATAATTTTATGTATTTTTATTTTTTCGCAATTTTTTTTTATTTTTTTATTATTTTTTATTTTTTTTTATGTAATTTGTATTTTTAATTTTAATGAAAAAAAATTTAGTTGGTTTGAAAAAATGAAAAAGAAAATAAAATAAAATATTATGTCCTAAAAAAAGTGTTATGGCTTGAGTTATGAGGGAGAGTGATTTTCGACTGTGAGTAATAGGGTTGTGTTAATTAATTAAAAAAACTGATGTAACATGACGTGAAACCACTAAAATGTAACTACGTTTGACTTTAGAAACCACACCTTTTGCAGTTACTACACTCATAACAACAAACCTCACCATAACAAAGGTACATAAGATATATAGTCAGAGGTATGGAGAAGACAAGATGAAACACTTAAAAATACTTTTTACAGAAAAATCTCCCACAAATTTAATGGGTGTAATTTTCTAACAAACTTACCCTTCTACTCCAATGTGTGGATAAAAGAATCCAATGTGTGGATGATTTTCAGAAATAATTGATTCTTACATAATTGCTCTTTCTTGATGGACTGTATTTTCCCTCTGTCTAAAAAACATTAAAGATAATATCAGGATACGTAGTGCATGGGCCTTCAATGTCGAGAATGGTCGTATACCAATATATCCTTTAAGGGAGAAACTAAATACATCTCGACACGATTTGCACACATAGTAAACAACATCTTTACACATTTGTGATTTTTTACTTTTACGTACACATATTCATATGGAAGAAGTTTAGGTGCATTGAAAGTTCAAACGTGGATTCAAAACCAAGTTCATCGATACTAGATTGAGGAAGAAGAACCAACAAGAAACTTCCCACTAAATTACCGACCTGTTTCATTTTCTTCACATGGACCAAAATATGTTGGTGCGAGGAATTAAGAATTGTTTAAAGCTCTTTTTTGTGTAAAAGGACTTCGTATAATTTGATTTATTCAAGTAGTGAGAACTGACAAAGTCTAGCTTGATACGTCAAGCCTTGTAATTCAGATACAAAACTTGTGCTTTTTTTTTCTCGTAAATTTTATGTTATGATGTTTACTGGCATAGCCCCTTATACGATTTTATAGTAAAATATTAAGTTAGCTTGTAAACAATCTAGTGTTTTATAAATCAGCTCTTATTTGTGAAAAGCAATTTAGATGGTCCCTCTCAAGCATATATCTTTTTTGCGCTTCGCAAAGCTTAAAGAGAATTGGACGGGTGGTGCTCATACATCATCAATAATTGTCGACTATATGGGATATTTCTAGATTGCATAATATTATCTTGTTCCTGACTTCCTGTTGAATGTTTGGGCCATTTACACCCACCACCAAATATCATTATTATGAACATTCGGAGATACACCATGATTATTACGAAAATGGCAAAATATACATATATTTTCAATTTTCTTTTGATTTTTATTATGATACATTCATAACTAGAGACATTATTAAATACTATCAGTAAAATTAAAAAAGTGTCATTAGGAGTCCAAAGTTGCCTCTATAAGTAAAGGAAAAATGTCTCGGAAAACACGCAAAAAATGAAAACAACTGCAAAAAGTAGAAAATCCCAAAATTTAAGAAATTAAAGGATAATTTTTTGATTAAACAGACTAGTTTTGCAAAATTTTACTACCTAATAAAGAATTAGTTTTTTTCTTTTGTGTAACCAAAATTTCCGACATTTTGATAGACTAATCCATTAGGTTTAAGTCAACCGCCACATTGATTCAAACCATGTAAAATCTTTCTTTTTTGGAAATGTTGACATGACCATATCATGTTTGTTTGACACAAGCAAATAGAACTTGAGACCTGTTGAGTTAGTTATGATAAATTGACAATCATAAACCTTTTATCACTAGACTACATATGAGGAGTTGCATTAAAAACTAATTATTTTTATCATTCCCGGCATTAACTTTCGTATGGCATGAACTTGTTTAGGGTTCTATCAGTCAATAGTAAAAGTTCCCATAGTGATATAGATTTCATAAGAACTTGTTTGAACATCAAAAGAATATTAAGGAAGTTGGGACAAGCTAAGTGAATGTATTGATGTAGTATATGCTCAAATACTATTGCACATGTCTTATATGTTCATGGTTACACGTATCGTTTGTTGAGACTTATGTTGATGTTTGGCAAGTTTTGGCCACTTATGAAGCACAAAGTACAAACTCGTACAAGTTGGAGTAGCAATTATATTTGAATTTGTGGTTGACCTGTTTATATGGCCATATGGGTTAGTGGTGGATTTGGTTTCATATTAAACAAATAACTTCTCACCATCTTCTTTTAATTTGGGAGTGGGCTTGTTATCATGTTGTTTACTTATGTTATATGGAGATAGCATGCGAGTGCTTGAATGATATACAGAAAAACTCCATTATCCACTAAAAACACATAGCTGTTGTATGCTTCCGTTCTTCTTGTTTTTGTTACCATCATCATGTTGTAATCGTGGGTTGTTGCTACTCATGGGTTACGTGTGTAGGACTGTATTAATCGTAGGTGCTTAGGCTTGGAGACTCGAGCAACTTATGGAGTGTCGAAAGTACATTAAAGGACAGGAGTTTGACATCCCGTACGTTTTAAAGAGAAATGATGACGTTGATGCTTGTTGTTGTTTCCTTTGGTTCAGAGTTTCGTGTGATCGGATCAGGCGGGGGTTTAATGCTACTATGTGTGGCATTGTGATGTTATTATGGAATCTCATAATGTTAGTAAGGTATTTGTTTGATCTTGATACAATGATTCTTTGAACTCCGTTTGGTTGTCACATGCATATGTTGGTACGAGACATTATTATTTTTTCAACATCGTTTTATGATTATTATCTATTGCAGATATTATTCTTTTTCCCATTGACTGTTTGGTTTAATTCAAAACTATCATAATGTTTTTGATGACTTATTATCTCAGTTTCGAAAGAAAAGCTAAAAAATTTAGGCACTAAATATAGGGTTTATCTACCAAATTTTTTGATTTATTATTTTTCCTTTTGACAGCGATTGATGTTTTCATTTATTTGTCTAAAACATTAATTTTGACACCAAAGTGTTTGAATTTATTAAAAATCAAATTTGGGGTGGGATTTACCAAATTAACATTCATGTTATCACCCATGATAACATAATATTTGGTAAGTCTATGCTTTACCACAACAAATTTGTGGACGATGAACGATATTATATGTCTTCTTAAAGAACTACTTGTTAAGTTAAATTTTAAAACTAATATGTCAAGCAAGTTCATATGTATTGCGATGATTCCAGATGAGAACGAAATGTTCCTTCATAATATTGTTAACATAATAACATGCAACACCAAGGTTTTTTACACAAACTGTTGACCAATAATTAAAGATGTATCTTGAACTTGTTTAGAACAAATATATCCTTTTATAATTTATATAAGACAAAAATACACCGTTGGTCCATAAACTTTACAGAACTCATCGCCATGCACCCTAAGTTTGAAAAATCGTCTCCGTGCATCCCTCATCAAGTTTTTTTAAGGCCGATTGCGTCCTTTAACCCGTTTTCCGTCAGTCAACGCCGTTGCCTTCCGTTACAATTTGTCTGTAGAACAAGGGTACTATCATCTTTTCATAATTACGGTATAGCAACTCTTTATTACTTCTACATGTCATATCCCTCTTCCCGCCCCATAAACACCTAGACCGCCTCTTTGTTTCGTCCCAAAACTTTCTTTACAAGAATTATCACAATTCACAAACCCTCATTACATGTTATTGTGATATTATTCGTAATTTCAAAACATGAATTTTACTTTATGGAAAGTAAGAAGAGATCCAGGTTATCGAGTAGAGGATACCGTTCTGTACAACGCTGTTAAGAAAAAATATGGTACGTTTTTTTTCCTATAATCGTTGGAATATCTAGTACTAGTATATTTTAATTCGCTATTAAGGTTTGATAATGTGGTTTGGTCTATTGATATGTTTCAAGCGGTAGATCTAATATGTTTAGCATGCGGGTTCATCACAATAGTGTTTTTAAATATTGGCCTGGTAGAATATACGATGGAGGTATGGAAAGTTTAGTTGATTTGGTTGACGTTGATAGTGTGTCAGTTGAAGAGTGGATGTTCTTATGTATGAATTGGGTTACGACCTAGGTCAAAAAAATTACTATTACTTTGTTAAGCCTGGTAGTAATTTAGATGATGCTTTGTATAGCTTAAGTGAGACTGCGAATTTAGAAATATTAAAAAATCTTGTTGATGACCATAAGATGATAGAAGTTTATGTTGAAAATGGTAAGACAAGTTTGGATGTTGATGATATGTCATCAAAGTCAATTAGGACAATTACTGCTGAGGTCGATGAATCAAAGAAGAATGCAGCTCTTGCGATTGTTTCATATTGCTAAAAAAAATTGTTCATAGAAAATATTGTTAAAAAGCCTGTGGTAGAGGCTTTAAGTTATGTCAGACAACCACCTTTGGAAGTCAATACTTTGGTAGAACCTACTGAATTTCTAGAAATTGAACCCTTGATGACCATACATACACCTATTCAGCATAAGCAAAAAGATAATGCTATTAGTGTTGAGCATAACTAAAAAGATAGTCCGGTTAGTGTTAACCATAGCCAGAAAGGTATTCCTGTTTCTGTTGACCATAGCCAAAAAGATAGTTCGAGTAGTGTTGACCATAGCCAAAAAGGTAGTCCTGTAGAGGTATGTGAAACTGAACAAGAGTTTGGTCATCAAGATGAGGAAATACATACACCTATCAATCGTATGCAAAAAGGTAAAGCTATAGACTTCTGTGAGACTGATGAAGAGTTTGGTGACGACAATGTGAGTGAAATAGAGTGGTCTGAGAGTGATGTCGATGTTATTCAGAACATTGACGATGGAAACATAGTTGTTGATGAAGAGAATATTTTTGATGAGCCTGATGTTGATGTTGCTATGTTCAAATTGATTGACACTCCACATATACCCACTATATATAGCTCTAGCGAGATACCATATGATTTTTTTTAAGAAAAATGAGATAACATAACTCTTGAATGATGATGAGTTTGCAAGTGGTTATGAGGGCATACCAGAAAAAAAAAAGTTAACTCGGGGACAACAAGAAGACGCAGAAGTATCTATTTTCTGTGGTTAAACTTTTGTAACTGCAAAAGAAGTTAAAGATAAGATCAACCTGCATTCAATACAAACTCGAAGGAAATTGCAACTCGCTAAGAATTACAAACAAAGAATAAGGGCTAGGTGTGTCGGAACAATACCAGCATGTGGTACAAGTGGAGGTATTTGACTGGGAATACAATCATAGAGTTTGAAATTTAGTAATTAGTTCGATACACAAGTAAGATTGTATTGGGAATACAATCAGTTGAAAAATTAATATTGCAGTATATATATTGCCCTAAGTCTCATGACACGCAAACATTAACAAAATACCGTAAAACGGAGGTGATCTTCAAGTCAATGATGATAATATTGCCCTCGTGTAATAGGTGATTTGCCAATTCCTATTTTTACTCAAATATAATGTATCGCGACTAATACGACTAACCAAAAGGCATTCCGTCCAGTATTAGTGGGATAGGCTGTCAAACCTTAAATAGATCTATTCATTATATTCGCGTTCACATACTAGTGATTAATGGCTCATGATTAAGGGTTTTGTGGCAATAGGTAACTTAGGCATATATCAAGTCAGGTAGCATATAGAAAATTACTTGTGATCTGTTTATAACATGTATCCCCCTCACATAGTTTAAAATAAGTAAATGTGAGGCTATGACTCACCTTAATTGATACTGAAATAATGAAAAGTAAAGTCGGATGAGATTATGATAACGGCTTCAATATACAACCTGATAAATAAATTTATCTGAGAATTTGACCAAATACTATTTGGTAAATACGAAACGAATAACGAATAATGATTAATCGTTATAATGAATAGATGATATGCAAATGAAATTCTTATATTTATAAGTGATATGACAAGATATGTCATTGAAATTATTTCCCATAGTTTTCCCTTTTTAACTATAATTATATAATACGTTTTAATATCTTGTTTAAATATCGTTATATATATATTATTAACGTAAAGTTAAGTAATATATAAATAAAATGAAATTAATATGCA
Source organism: Artemisia argyi (assembly GCA_030686995.1). NCBI lineage: Eukaryota > Viridiplantae > Streptophyta > Magnoliopsida > Asterales > Asteraceae > Artemisia > Artemisia argyi. Next base: position 148,756,634 of record CM060707.1, read on the forward strand.
TATGTCATGAACAGATTTACGGAAATAGAAATTAACTAAGAATGTTAAATAAAATATGTTTGGTCCTTGTCCTCTTTCCAATTTTACAATTTTTACCCTAACGACATTAGCGTTACACCGTTAGTCCCTTTTATATATAATTTACAATTATAGTCCTCTACTTGTCCAATAATCAATTCCGAGCTTGGAATATTAAATAATATCAATTTCTATCCTTAAGATTCTGTTTTTTCTGTTTCAGCCCATACTTTTTATAGTTTGACAGTTTTAGTCCTTCTAGGTGTCGTCGCGTTACATTTTTAGTCCAAAGTTACAAAAATTATGAGAAAAATTATAGGAAAATTTCCGAAGCTTATTTAAGTAATAAAAAGCTTATTTCAATAGCTTATGTGGTTTAGAGCTTATTTTTAAGCTTATGGGCTTTTAACGAGCCAAATTCAAAGCCCAATAACGTTTTAAAAATCTGTACATCGTGAGACGAATTGAGGTAATCAAAAATATCATTTTTCATGTTCTATTTTCATATTAAAAGATCCAGATAAGCTAGCTTATTCCAAAGTGCTTAAAACTGCTTATTGGGCTTTAAGGCCCAATTCGCTTATTTTGTGACAGTTTTAAGTACGAGTTTTGCAATTCACTTTGGTGAATTTAGACTGTCGAGACGCAAGTATTTTTACAAGTTATCTATACGAAAGTGATAGCTAGCTAGGTGGTCTATTAGATGGTGTAAAAATATGATATGCTTGTTAAGCTAAATTTCAAAATATATGTTCGATCCTTAGGTAGTTTGGGACGTGTAAAAGACTTCGAATATTTTCTAAGTTTTGCAACATATTTATACGTTTGATACATGGTCCAAAATAAGTTCGTATGATGCATGTAACGTAAAAATAAACGTGAAACAAGTTTGTGTCATGACTCCTAGGCCTTCCAAAATTGAGGCTAATCACTTTTTATGTACTATATGATTATACGTATGCATGTATATATATAATAAACTAGATACGTTCGACATGAAACCAAACGTGGTTGCATGGACTTATATAACGTATAAAATGAATTCAATATAGATGGAAACGACTTACTACACTTCTTGGATGGTAGAGAGTCGAGAGTGAAAAAAAGAAGACACAAGATATGATCACGTTCGATTATAACCCAAGTAATAAACTTATATATCGAACCCGATATTCCTTGTTTGCTTCCAACGAGCATGCGATTACTCCTGGTCCTTCAGAGATGTTTGCAAGATAGTAAAGGAAGTTTTTATGAGTGTTTTGGATGAAAGAAACAAGAGAATGGATATAGAGTACATATAGTAGGATTTTATAACACGTAAGGTTCAAATATTTCAAGGAAACATGAACCACTATGTATTGTCAGTGAATGAACGACTTTAGATGACTTCTCTTACATTCTATGACTTTAAGAAATGTATGTGAGAGCTAAGAATAAGGTATTTGTCCTTGTGAGTCATTATAAATGTCGACTAGCATATATATTCATACACGATTTGGAAATCGTGTAGAACTTGATCTATAGCTGATGAAACTTGATTAGGAACATGAAATTATACTTGAAATGTTATTAGGAACTTATAGAAACAAACGGTAGTCAAAACGGTTTAGTTTTGGATTTAAACTTATGTCGAGTTGGGTTGAGTTTTTGACAAACGCTTTGCCTTCTAAAAACGTAGCAATACTAGCCTATGGATCTGAGATTTGGCACACGTATAGTTGGCTAGGTGAGAAAAGAGATGATGCGAAAATATATATATGTCGTGTGCAAGATTTGAGAGAACGAAGGTTGTTTTGTAGCATGTTTAGTCGAACTATATATATGAAATAATAGAAATGAAATGGTTTAAGGATTTGGGCCGAGTGGATTTGGGCTGGAGTATTTGGGCCCGTTTTGTTTGTGATTAGTGTTTAAATAGGATTAGTGAAGTTTTTGTGAGATATTAATATTTCAAATAACGTGTCGAGAACTGGTTCCGTAATTTCGTGAATTATATTATATCGTGACAACGATCAATTAATATAATAAGAAAAATTTCAAATTTTTCTGAAATAATGGGATCAGTAACAGTAACAGATGTTTATTATTTATTAACGTATATAATTACAAGAAATTTTTACAGTGTTCTACATCAAAGGACGCAATCGGCCTAAAAAAACTTGAGGAGGGACGCACATAGACGATTTTTCAAACTTAGAGTACATGGCGTTGGTTTCTGTAAAGTTTAGGGACCAAAGGTATATTTTTGTCTTTATATAATGTAACCTAGAAAGGTAAACAAAAATTAAAAGGACAAAAGAACCTACAACTGGACTATTCATTTTTTTTTTTTTTTTTTTTTTTTCATAGCAAGTATTTGTAAGGGAAAAAGAATATTACATAATGTTGAATCTTTAGTCTACTAAGCTACTACGACTTCGTTGAAGTATACATCAACTACATATTAGTTTTTTTTTGTTTGAAATATTTATTTATTAGTCTCTTAATATGAGAGTGGTTATAATGACACCCTATATTTTTATCCCAACCCTACCCTTTTTTTTTATTATTATTTTTTAATTTTGTTTATATCAAAAAGCTATAAACCTGAAAGTGCGGAATAAAAAATATAAAGTTTAATAAGCTAAACGCTTAAAACTGTCATAAATACGAAATAAAAACTGACAAAAAACTATGTTGTACTGAAAAAAATAAGAGACAAGAGGGGCACATGTGAGCCAGAGGGTTAATATAACACAACCCCTTAGAGCATTGGGTGCAGTGGTGCCATGGCTTCAAGCCGTGGCACCAAAAGTACTGCCACGTCAACAAAAAGCTCCATGACACCAGAAATCCCACGGCACCACATTTCAGGGGTATCCGTTGGCACCAGAATTTCTGGTGCCGTCGGCCAATTTTTTTTTTCTTTTACTTAAATAAAAATATACACAATATAAATTTAAATAAACTTCATTAGTATTAAAAACACACATTACATATTAAAAAAACACACGATACATAAAATTAAAAACCTAATACATAAATAAAAGCTTAATCCTCATCGGTAGGAAAGTTTATGAGAAGTTGAGATTTAATATATTGGAAGTTTGTATGAAGTTTGAATAAAAATGGGGTATTTATAAGGTTTTTTTTGGGAATTAAATTGGTTTAGTTGGGTATTTTTTTGAAAAAAAACGGGTATATAGCCGTTTATATATGCAACGGCTCTTTTTTTTTGTCCCTAAAATCAGCAGAAAAAAAAAAAAAAAAAAAATGCGACGGCGTGGAGCCATGGCTGCGGCGCGAGCACCGACGGCGCCACCACCGGTACGGTGCGCCGTCGGTTTTTGTTGGCTGGTGGAATGGCGCCAAGCGAAAACGCAAGGGTACCCCTTGCTCTTAATACATAAGTATACGTACAGTCTCATTAGTCCAATTTAATGTTTATGAATGTTGACGGTTTTAGTCCACACTTTATGTAGCTAGCTTGATATCACCGTACGGCCACTCGGCCAGTGCTTTGGTTGGTTGGTGGCAGGGGTCTTACAGTACTGTCAGTCTGTCACTGGGGCAATGCCCTTGGTCGATCATCTTAACATATTGATCTGTGTTATTTGTCGTTTGTTTTTAGCCTATGGTTAGGTATATCTTGGCCTAATAGCGCATCAATGTTATTTGTCAGTTAATTATTTATGTAGAGTCAAGTTAAAAAAAATAATTTGGACGTACTCTTTTCGAGCCAATGATTAACTTTCGATAATGATGATGATACAAAGAGTGACATTGGACAACATCCTAGCTACACGGAGTCATCCATTATTCTTCATTACAAGTTCCAGTTGTTAATCACTGAACTCAAATACATGCAAAGACAAATTAAGCGGATGCTTTCTTGAACACAATCTCCAATGGAGTACCCCTAGAAGCAAGATATTTGGTACCATTGTCAACATAAGTACTAACGTTAAAGCAACCATTAGGACCCGCACCACAATACGTTGGACAAAGTTGAAGCAAGTAGCTTTTCACTTTAGCACTTGTTGGCTTCGGGTACTCAACAAATTGAAAACACGAAACCGCGGTTTCAAAGAGCCCACCACTCGTTACAAAGTTAGAAGGTGGCTTTGCTTGAGGGTCATCAATCTTTAGAAACGTCATTCCCTTACATTTACCATTTTGGTTGGCCGACTTTTTGGAGAGTTGGACACGAAGAAGATACGATAAGCGAAGAAACTTTTGATTATATGCATTGAGTACGAATGTGAAGGAGTCACCTTTGGTAATCTCTTTCGGGTCCTGGATCGCATTGAGTGGACACTTTTTGTTAATTAACTTGACTCCACCACCTTTTGCCCATTCAACTGGACCGATGTAGTAGGGAACGACGTCGTTCATAACCTTTTTCCCAGCAATGTCGTAAATGAAGTCATCAGTGGCGGACCCAAGATTTTCCAAGGCGGGGGGCAAAAAAATTTTTTTTGATAAAATTCGTGATGCACTTTAATAAAAAGGTCGTAAAAATTTTTTTTTACACTAAAAACTAAGGTTTTTACATTTTTGGCTTCAAGGTAGGGGGCAATTTGATTTTTTGGAGGGGTGCACTATAATAAAAAGGTCCAAAAAAAAAAAATTTTTTTACACTAAAATATGAACTTTTTCGGCGAGTCGTGGAGGGCACCGCCCCCCAAACTCTCTACCTGGGTCCGCCCCTGGAAGTCATCGGTGGTAGCCGCGATGACGGAGGAGGAGAATGATTGTGTGGTGAGCTGTGAGCATGAAAAGAAGGAAGGGAGCAAAGAAGAGTGATGGCTTAATGTTATGAATTAAGACTCTTATGCTTATTTAGTTATATTTTGGAAGTGCTTTGGTTGGAGCTTGAGTGTTGATATTTATAGGGATTAAAGTAATTTAAGTGAAATGAAAAATTAATACTAATGCATATCAAACTTAATTACTCCGTATAATTCTGATTTACGTACTTTGTTCATTGCACGTTTTTCATGCAAACATGCATACTGGCGCCGTTCAACATACAGTGCCGGTGATTAGCATGTGTAAGTGGGGCAACCACACAAAGTCATCATTTGTGAGGGGCCTCCAATTCACTATTTGTTCATTAGTATTTATAAATATCTATGTATATTTATACATGTCTAACATGAATTTTTACTTTTTTAAATATTATGTTTTGGAGCATTCGATTTAGTATATGTCAATTAGTATAGTATATGGCTAAGTATATTTTTTGAATTTTCTATAATAGTTAAGCTTTTTATGATTTATGAGATCTTATTCGTAGTTTCGAACCGGACCACTCAAATCAATAGAACTACCTTGTCGACATAGCCAAGTCAACAGTAAATTGGCAAGTAGGGTAGCCCGTTATTCAATTTTGTTGTCTTTAACAATCCTGTCGACTATAGATTTTAAAAATTATATTATTGCCCTACAATTTTACGTAAGGTGAAAGTTATAATAGAGACAGTTTTTCTAATTTTATTTCGTCTTTATCTAGCTATATATAGCCTTTTCAGAAAGAAGAGAATCTATCTATATGTTTCAGAATTTTACATCTTAAACCAATTGTATAAGATTAGGCGACAACAAAATGGAGCACGTACAAATGATGATGATGACCATAGGCACAAAAAAGGTTTAATACATATATATGTGTATTAATTTCTAGTGGTAATCTTTTAATGCTGAGGAATACTTTTATAAAGAATAGACGCGAGAATTATAGTTCTCAGTTAATTTAAGAGTGGTATATATATGTTTATTTCACAATTAAGTTCAAAACTTATACGAGATAGTATGGTGCGTTTGGTTTGTAATATGGAATCAAAATGAATATAGGTTTAACATAGTGATTGAATCCGTATATATATTATATATAAACGTCGATATTTGATTTGTAAATTTGATATGGGCATAATTACAAGATGCCCATATATAATTAATGGGTATATCTTCCATTCTTTCATTTTATACCCCTCTACCAAAAATGCGCGTAGTGATATGAAATGATTATTGTATCAAAGCCTTGTTATTTCAGTTAATTCTTCACTGAGCTGAACCAAGACACGAGCCACAATAAGATCCAAAAAGAGATTCAAAGTTGTGGCCCAAAACTAGTGAAGCATCTAGCAGACAGCCCCTTAATTTGAAACTTGAAAGTACGTGAGGCACAACCCAAAAGACCAAACAATAAACAGCCAAACAACAAAAAGGCTTACGTCGCTTAGTTGATTTTGATTCAATCAACCTATGTCAACATGACAACATGTTTGCATAATATTTGAACAAAATCCAACCTTAAATGCGTATCAACTTTGTTTTGAAATGCCCATATCACCATGTTTGTAGCCTTTGATAATCTTCAATATTATTTTATGAAAAAACTAATGCTTGTTTAATTTCAGTTACAAGAATATAATCTTGAACAAAAAACCGATGATATGTAGAATAATTAATCATGCCTTCTTGAACGTAACCTTGAATGGCACACGACTTAAAGCCATAAGTCTTCTTCCATTTTGAGCAATAATAACACCAATATTTCCACAAGCAGTCGCACAATGGTCACACATCTCCGGGCAATATACTAGCTTGTAACCATCTTCGTGCCTTTTTATCTTGAACCAGCTCGTTATTGTTACTAGACCAGCATTTCCCATCGTTCCATTACCTGCTATGATTAGTTCTCGTGCATACCCTTCGAGCATCCAAACATTCGACTGCTTACAAATTTTTGAACCCGAGAATATTATATTAAGATCAGTGGATTCTCTAATAACATGTGTACTGGAGTCCATTGGCATGAATATCAGTGGTAGGCCAAAATTGAAGTCTCGGTCATCTTGGACTACGTCAAGTGGGCATGAATCATTTCTAGCGGCAGCCAGAGTTAAACCGCCACCATCTTCTCTTGGCAATATGAAGTATTCTATTCCATACACTAGCAAATTTCCATCGATGTCGAGAACCGGTTTTGTCGATTGTTGGCTTACAGAAATCGAGACTGTGGAGAAAAGAACAAGTACTAACAAAAGCTTTTTCATTTTTGCAGTTGCAATATAGCCTTTGTCAAGTGTTTGAGATGTGATTTGTATAGCCTTAGTAGTTGCAATACAGAGACTGCTATTGCAATAAGCTAGGATTATTGAACTGTTTGAGGTGTGCTTTAAAATGCATGGGAGTTACTAGTATATATAGGAGAAATGTAACCATAAATTACAAGAGAAACATTATTATTTTTATATATAATAATTTATTTTTCTCAGAGGGGTGCTTTAACTTAAGTTAATCACAAATCTAAAGAGTAATACGACGACTAACGAATAAGGGTTGCATGTGTGGTGGTTGGTAACCATTAAATGGCAAATAATTATAAGCTTCACTGCAGTACTAAGACGAAAATTTGCTCTAAATAAATTGAAACACTCTACTAGCCACATATATAACTCATCCTAGAGTATCCAAGTTTTGACTAAATAAAGATTGTTGCATCTCCATACTTTATATATATATATATATATATATATATATATATATATATATATATATATATATATATATATGGGAAAATATTAGCTACAATTAATTGTAGCCAATTTGCTATAATTTTATGCTATAAATCTGAGTCCCTGATTCATTTTGTGGGTCCTGATTTTTTTCTGTGGGTCCCTGGTTCAATGCTAGTGTATTTTTTTATAAAGGATTGTAGCCAAGCTATCCCCTATATATATATATATATATATATATATATATATATATATATATATATATATATATATATATATACACTTTTGATAATCTTAATAATTCTTGGATAACATAAAAAAATGATGTCTGGTACTTTCGGCTAGTATTTTATAAAGTTTTGGTTGCATTTTAGCAATCTTTTTTAGCATTGAATTATAATTTTCAGTTAAAGAAAAAGCTTGTGATCTTGCTTTGAGCTGTAAGTTCTTGCATATATATAGACATGGTTTTCTTAATTAAATGGACGCGGTTACAAGACAATAGTATATAGTTTATTATTCTAACATTTAACTTAAACTCAAGCAATTTAAATTAAGCTAGTAACTATTGTATAGGCAAAGAAAGTGATCATTAATATTATGCTGTGACAAACTTAACCTTGAAAGGCTGATCACTTATAGCTAGACGTTTAATTCCATTCTCCGCGATCTTAACACCAATGTGCTCGCAAACAGGCTTGCAAAAATAGCAGACCGTTGGGCAAAACACGAGCTTGTAATCATTATCATACTTTTCTATCTTGAACCAGTTGTTCATGGTTTCTGGACCGGGGTTTCCTGAAATTCCATGACCTGTTACTATCATTTCTCCCTCATACTCCTCGAGCATCCACACATTTGACTGATTACACATTGTTGAATTCGAGAATACGATGTTAAGATCTGTGGATTCCCGAATGACTTCTTTCTTGGGGTCCACGGGTGTGAATGTCAATGGTAAGCCATTATCAACGTCTAGATTTGCTTGGACTACGTCAAGTGGGCATGACTCATTTCTTGTCATGGCTAGCGTTAGGCTAACACCCGTGCCTTCGTATATTGGCAAGATGTAGTATTGGTTTCCAGCCCGGATATCAAAAACTAGATCCGGTTGATGTTGGGCTAAAGCAACGAGATTGTGGAGATCAGAACAAGTAACAACATTATACTCATTTTGTTGTTTATATATTAGGTCTGCTTTTTGAGTGTATATATATGGGCATTATAACTGTATATAGCGCGAAGATACATGAAAGGGATTTTTGAAAGACCCTAGAGAGAATTAATCTTATATCTTAATTACTAATTACTAATGAGAATAGGATTGGTAGACCATGTTCACAAACAATTAAAGTATCTTGAAACGTATTGATATAATGGTGGTCTTTGTTGAAAAATTTAGTGCACTCGAGGGATTAATTCACACTTGGTAATGGGTTTGGAGATACGGAGTGTACACCCATTTGATCACTGAATCCCCTGACTCAATAGTGGTTATGTATTGATTCTGCTGATAGCATGAATCTGATTCTGCTGATGGTATGATTCTACTAACAGTGGATTCTGCTGCTAGTTTCCACTGCTATTGTTATTATTACCACTGATAGTGTTAACATTACCACTGCTAGTGTTATTGTTTCCACTGATAACCATTGATTCCTACTATTATGAAAAGTTTATGATATAATTAATGGGCCGTTAATTATACATAATTCCATGGGCTAGGGTTTGAGTAAACTCTATTATAAATAGAGGTCATAACAGAATTGCATAGATACGATATAACACAAACCCTAAACACTTGAATACGTTTCTGTTCTTGATTTGTGCCTAAAACAAGAACATCACTTGGTCTTATCCCATAGATATATTCGTGTAACCCAGGCATAGGGTCGAATAGTTTCTATTAGAAAGTGATACCACGATTTCAAGTGAATATCCGGTACCTTATTGATTATCTTAACCCTTATCTGGGAACACTGAAACAACAATTAACCAACAATCAATAGAAACTATTAGTGATAATCAATGGCTGCTGCTATGAGACAAATGGCTGCTAACTTTTCCAAGTTGGAAAAGTTTGAAGGTGTTGATTTCAGAAGATGGCAAAAGAAGATGCACTTCTTGTTGTCAAGCATGAATGTGGTATATGTTCTGTCAACTAAGATTCCTGAAGATTTTGGAGAAAATGCTACTATGGAACAGATGAGGGCAAGAAGCAAATGGGAGAATGATGACTACATATGCAGGGGTTTAATTCTCAATGGTATGTCTGATTCTCTATTTGATATTTATCAGAATGTTGAAACTTCTCAAGAATTATGGGATTCCTTGGAAGCCAAATATATGGCTGGGGATGCATCAAGTAAGAAGTTCCTTGTAAGTAATTTTAACAATTACAAAATGGTTGATTCTAGACCTGTCATTGAACAATACAATGAACTTCTTAGTATACTTGGTCGATTTACACAACACAAGATGAACATGGATGAGGCTATTTCAGTCTCTTGTATCATTGATAAATTACCTCCTTCTTGGAAAGATTTTAAGCATATGCTGAAACATAAGAAGGAGGAATTAACTCTTGTTGAGTTGGGCAGTCACTTGCGTATTGAGGATTCACTCAAAGCACAAGACATTGACAAGCCAAAGAGTAGCAATGCTACTGGTCCATCAGTTGTCAATATGGTGGAGCATAACAACTCCTCCAGGAACAATGACAACAAGGGCAAGCGTAAGCATCAAGATAACACCAAATTTGATCTTAACAAGAAACCAAAATTGACTTGTTGGAAGTGTGGTAAAACTGGTCACTTCAGGAAGGATTGTAAAGGTGTTCAGATTGGCAATAAAACCAATGGATCAGGCACAAGTGGAGGGAATGGTAACACCAATTCTCTGAAAGGTCAGAATATATTTAATAAGTCTTTTGAGATTTATTATGTTACATATATATCTTAAATATATTTTGTGCAGGATGATGATGTTGCTTGGTGGGTTGACTCTGGTGCAACAATTCATGTGTGTAAAGATAGAAGCTGGTTCAAGACCTATGAGTCAATGAATGATGGTTCTATTCTCTATATGGGAAACGAGTCAACTGCCCTGGTGCATGAAAAAGGATGTGTTGATTTGAAGTTTAGTTCTGGAAAGATTGTTTTTTTATTTAATGTTTTACATGTTCCTGATATTAGGAAAAACTTGGTTTCTAGTAGTGTTTTGAATAATTGTGGTTATAAATAAGTGATTGAATCTAATAAGTTTATTTTATCTAAACATGGTGTGTTTATTGGTTTTGGCTATTTGTGTAATCAAATGTTCAGACTTAATATTGTTTATGATAATATTAATTCTGCTTTTATATCAACCTCTAAACTTAATGATTCAACCTTATGGCATGCAAGACTTGACCATGTACACTTTAAAAGAATGCGAGATATGTCTAAGGATGGGTTAATTTCAGTCTTTGATATGGACACTGAAAAGTGTAAAACTTGCATGATGACCAAAATAACTAAGAAACTATTTCAAAGTGTAAAACATGAAACTGAAGTTTTGGAGTTGATTCATAGTGATCTATGTGATCTACACGCTACCCCCTCTTTGGGGAACAAGAAGTACTTTGTGACATTTATTGATGATGCTTCTAGGTTTGTTATGTCTATCTGTTACATACCAAGGATGAAGCATTAGATAAATTCAAAGTGTTTAAATCTGAAGTTGAATTGCAACTTGGGTCCCTAATCAAAAGATTCAGGACTGATAGGGGAGGTGAGTATATGGATACTCTGTATTTTCAGTTTGTTGGTATAATCCATGAAACGACTACTCCCTATACTCCTCAGCAAAATGGTATTTCTGAAAGGAAAAACAGGGTGCTGAAGGAGATGGTTAATTCCATGTTGTCCTATTCAGGGCTGAGTCAAGGGTTCTGGGGTGAAGCTATGTTAACAGCTTGCTATTTATTAAATAGGGTTCCAAATAAAAAGAACAAGGTTACCCCTTATGAACTCTGGACTAAAAAGAAAGCCAACCTGAATTATCTCAGGGTTTGGGGTTGTAGGGCTGTTGTAAGACTCTCTGATCCAAAGCAGAAAACTTTGGGTGAAAGAGGCATTAAATGCATCTTTGTTGGATATGTTGAGCATTCTAAGGCATATAGTGTCACACCCCCAATTTACCTGACTTGCAGCGGAATGGAATACCTGGGGGTGTCTGTCATAGCACCACAGTTACAGTTACATTGAACGACCTAAAGTGTCGTTTGGAAAATACTGCATTTGATCATTGAAATAATTCAGAGTTTACACATGAGGTCCCCAAAATGTGTTGCATGTTTATGAAAAACAAGTCGTACTAGATCAAATGTTTACATAAGTGCATGAAATAATGATGAGACGCGTCGACTCCGCGACTCCATGAAGGTCCAAATGCATGTCACATGAGCTACCTTAATAACCTGAAATACATTGCTAAAACGTCAACACGAATGTTGGTGAATTCCATAGGTTTGTAAAATGTACTGATGTACGGCCACCACAAGTAAAAATGCAAGATAAAAATCTCGTGAAAATTGTACAATAGCCTTAAGCTCATGACACCGAAGCTATGACTGATGAAATTCTATGCCCCTCCCGAATGTTCTGCCGAAACATTCAAATGTAAAAGACATGACATGCATCCGCTTACTGTTGGTATCCACTACCACGGATGGAGGCGTCACCCTCGATAGATCTATCCACTCACTCTCGCTTAGTACTTGAAATTAACGGTTCATGATGTTACAGGGGACTTAGCACTTGGCAAGGTAACTTAAGCTATGTACATGTTTGAATACTTGGGCTCGTACTGAAATAATTGATGCAATGTATTCCCCCCGTGGGATTTGAAAACAATCAAAAATGTTGAATTGAAAACGGGGCTATGAAAACTCACCTTAACTGATGAAACCGTGATGAAATGAAATGAACACCAATGAACAATTTGCTGTCGTAACCCAATATGATGGTACCATGAACATGTACTGAGCTGAAAACAAGGCGCGCATACTAGCCGCAACCTAATATGAATGATGTACGATCTACTTTAGATCATGAAATGATGTTATGAATGTCCATGCACATGTTTACTATACCACTCTACTCTTTGAAAAAACACTTGTTGTTACCAAAAGTATATATTCCAAGACTTAGGAAAATATTGCTATTAGAAAATATAAATGGCTAGTTATAATATATATACTTATATATATATAACGTAAGTTTCCATGTTAGCGTTGAAATACTCGGGTTGTAATCCTTGAAATGATGAAAACATACACGTAATAACTAATACTACGTTAGTTATAAAGCTCGGTACTTGATATTATGTTTAGCTTGAAAATGCACTTCGTAGTTTTTGCGCCAAATATATTAAAAGCTGTCAATTAATAAAGGGTTTTAGCCGATATTCAAACGAGTATATCTTTGTCGTTACTTGTCCGTTTTACTTGTTCTTTATATCCACGGTTTCGTCTTAGTATGTAGTAATATATTTTGGAAAGCTCGGCTCCTCCGGGTTACGTCTAAAGCCTCTTTTTGTACCATGAAAAACATCCAACAGCAACTATTTTTCCAGAAAATACATTTCGTCTATAATCTTGCAAAAATCATAACTTCTTCGTTATAAACTCTTTTTAATCCGTTCTTTCGCCTACGGATTCGTTTTTGAAAGTATTTTCTAAAAATTTTGCCAAAGTTTCCTTGGTGTTTACTGATTTTCCAGATTTTTATAAAATGGGACAGCATGTCTAAAATGAGTTCCAAATCAAGTTTCCAAGGTTAAAAACCAATTTCTACCATCACCAAACCTCTTGTAATCACCACATGGCTAATCTAATCCTACCATACACCTTCTTAAGGTGCCATGGACTCCTAACCAAGTTATTAGAGCAAGGGGATTCATAACCAAAAAGTTAGGGTTTGTATGTTTCTTTTTAGCCAAAATAAAGTGTGGTATAGCTACTTGTACATGGTTTTTAGCATGATACTTATGTAATACATGTAAAAATAGGATGATCCATGAAAAAATAAAGATGAAAACTTACTTGACAAAATGAGGTGATTAGATGGCTAGAAACCTTGGATTACTTGTGTTTTTCTTGATTGATTCTTGTTTAGAATGATAAAAGGAACAAGTTTGTAGCTTTAGCTTTTGAAAAACCATGGATGGATCATGGTGTTCATGTTGGGTCGTGTAGATGAAGAAAGAATGGAGAAGATGAGATGAAAAATTAGCTTATCTAATAAAGTGAATTATGATTCTTGATTTTGGTTAAAGTAATGTTTTATGAAGTTTATTTGTTAAATACTAATAATCAATGCACAAGGTTAAAAAGGGGTGGTCTTGGCCGGTTTTGGGTGTGAAAGGGAGTAGCCAAAACGGTTTTGATCACTTAGAAAATATAGTGTAGCGTTAAGTGTTATTACGCGTTATTCGTTAAAATCGGGTACCGGGTTTAATAGCAATAAACGTTCACGAAGTATACCGGGATGAAATAAAGTTATAATAATGTTAAAAACATATTAAAAATATGTTGGGTACATTTACTGAGTGATCGGGTGATTATTGTTTAGTTTTCACGAAAACCGTCGTAATATTCATAAGCGTACGTTATAAATAAAATAAATTTCCAAAATACTGGGTAACTGAATGTTATAACTTTTATGATGTTAAAATGGATATAAAAATATGTCGGGACCATTGTGGGAATATTTAGATATATTCGTCGTGTATAAACCATGTGTTAACGTTTACTATAATTACTTATACGTAAAAACGTTAAATGTACTGAATATAGTAATTTGAAAATCCTGAGAGTGGTATAACATGAAAATGCTGTTATGATGATATGCAGACTATCTCCAGTCCGTATGCAGTGTTCTCAACACTAATGAAATGAATTCGCACCTAACCCAATCCGGTTACGCGAATTTGAATATCCGTAAACTAAATTTACGATGAAATATGTAATGCACGTGAATGATGAAATCTTTTCCCGCAATGAATAGTGTTCCGTGAATAGTAAAATTTCTGAATGCTTCTCTGAATGTCAAACTGACACAAAAAATGATGAATAGTAAACTGATGAATAGTGTTTTTCCAAAGTTCGAGAAATGACCTGAAATGACCTGAAATGGTGAGTTGTGACAGTCTCCCCCCCTAAAAGGAACTTCGTCCCGAAGTTCAGTTTATGTTGGTCTCTGAGAATGTATTGGTGAAAAGGTGATGATATTCGAGAATTCCAGCGAACTCTAACGATAGGAATTCGACTCTGTTTCAACTGTTTGACCACATGGTCCATGATTTCTGTTGGTTCTCTTACAAGGTCTGAGATTGTTATTTGGGATGGATCCCTTCCAATGGAATCATAAGTGACTCATCTGAAAGTCATTTCTGGGGATCTGAAAATGTGAAATATGTTCGTGTAATCCTGTTGTTCTCTGACAATGTTCAAGTCTGACGGCCAATATGCCTTCTCTGTCAAAATATAAATGGTCCAATGTATAATGGTATAACTTTCCAAGTTTTCTGAACGATAATTTCCTAGGCAGAACTTTCTGCTAACTCTGCAGAACTTGAAGTTTTAATGGTTTACGACTTATTGAACTTGTAACTGATTCTTGACTTGTAGAAAATTTCTGGTTATCTCATGAATGCCTACTGAACTAATGAGTTGAGCTTTTTCCAAGTTTGGCCCATCAATAGATGGTCTGCGCTTCTTAATGTTTTAAATGTGACACTGGTAGTATATACTGCTGAATTCTGCCAGAACTCAAGTTTGTATGCTAGTTGGTCGATTCTAAAATGAATCTTAAATAGTCCAATATGCTAAAGGTTCAACCTTTCTTGTTATCCAATTTGTATCGTGCCAATCCAAGGCAATGCTTTTAACTTAGTTTGTTCTCCTACCTGAATCTGGTTGGTTTGTTGTTCAGGATATCCAATCCAAATGATGTGTGTTATGTACCAACCTAACTTCTGCCAATTTCTCGCTGTTGGTGTGATAATTATTGTTGTAGATGAATTTGATTTATGTTGAGTGAGTAGTCCAACCATTTCTAAGGTCAATCACTCATGCTCTGAGCATACTTTCCTATGTTTGAATTGTTCTCTCGCTTTGACCATCGGCCTGAGGATGATAAGTGATGTTTCCATCTAAATGGGTTTCTGAAGGAAATCCTGAAATGATTACCTGAAGTACAAGTTGAAACAGTTTCCTTAACAGGAACAACTGAAATGGGTACAATAAACCTTTGTGACTAATTCCATAACGTTCGGTCCTTCGAACTTGGCGTTATCTGAAGGGAATAGAATATAGGTAACAATTTGATTCCTTGTGTTTTGTTCCAACGGATGATAAGACATATGTTCTTCTTTGTCTATTGGGTTTGGTCTCCACTACTGAAGTTCGCGATTAATTTGTGATGTTCCTCCTAATTCCTTCACCACATATACCAAATATTCTCTATTGTCCAGTCACAAATCCTAAATGCATAAGCGATGTTGTAGAGAAATTGGTTCTGGAAATTTGTCTCGCGATTGTGAGTTTTAGTTGAAATCCTTTTCTGAATAAACGAATTTAGAAAAATGGAGCAAATGATTTACTGAGTAATATTTTCCTTGATGATTCAAAATCCAGTAGTTATGAAATAGGAACTGTTTTCAAACATGTTGTGATTAAGACTGCTTACCAAAGTTTGATGTCTAGGTATATTTCTCATTGTACAATAGTGTTGCTAAAGTTTGACCAAAAAGGATCGTACTTGTTCAAAATAGGAATTTCAGAAATCATTTTTCCACAAGGTATGTGATTTATGTAAACGCATCAACTTTATTTAAAAGTGAAAACACTAACAAGGATAAAATGGTAGAATAGGAAATGTTCGCTTAAATGCATAGATGTCTAACACTTAGTTCCTGAGGTTGGATAATGTCTATTGATGGTTATCTGGCATAACTACAAGCATAGGTATTTAGACTAACTTAAGTCCTGAAATAGTTTATCGTTGTAATTGGCAAGACGAAGGTATCACTTGATGTTGTGTCGATGAATGTCTATTCTGTTTTCCCATGTAGATGAGGAGATATGTTCTGGTTTGATCCCTTGCTTAGTATGAAGGTGAGGTTATCTGAAATTTCTAGTGACATAAGGCCTTAGAGGAAATTACATCGATATTCTTGTTTCTAACAATTGTCCTTTGTGAAAACTTACTGCAGGAAAGTTTATGTATGGATGAGGCCATGTTTAAATGAAATGCTCTACAGTCTCAATTAGAAGCTTGGTTTATTTCTATTGTGTTGTCCTGCGGACATTTATTGAGTTCAATCCTGTAGTTCAGTATAGCTAGTACCCTTGAATAATGACATTGGACAACTAAGTCAGAGATGGTAATTAGGATGGTCTCGCAGTATCTGAGGATTTGTTGTTGAGTTATGAATTCTCTCACTATATGCTACTAGTCCTGGTTAGTAGTTCTGTAATCCTTTCATTGCTTCTATTGTATAGAGGAATCATGCATGTAATTGATATGGAAAGTCTCTTCTAGGGAAGTCAATGGGAAAATATCCAACTTAATGGCTAAGTGAGTGACAGGTAGGGTAAGTATCCAGGGATAGTTCGGCAAAAGGGATGTTTATGAAAGAGTTCCTTTGTTTACAAAGCTTTCGAATGAAGATTGTTATTAACAATCCTTTGAAAAGGTAATTATTTCCTTCATGGCATAATCCTTCCTGAATTTTACATAGGTGATCAGGCTATGTATAATTGAGGACTAATGATGCGATGTTGGATTTTGTCAAAATATCATAACCTTTCTCAAAAGTTTTAGATGGTGTTCAACGCATTGTTATGAAAATGGTATCCTGATGTTTTCTTTCAAGTAACATGAAAATTGCTTCGCGTAACAATAGTAAATACTTGGTGTAATGACAGAAAAATCAATGTATAGGATGGTAATAAAATAGCTTACTTCAGAAAATTTTTCTGTAGAACGGTTTCCCCATATGATAGTAAAATAGCTTGAATGGTGTATTGGATACGTGGGTGAATCTTGTCGAATGGTAATAGTCTACTAGATGTCATCTAGTTCATGGCAAGTGGGAATGGAAAAGGAAATGACAATGATGGTACTAGTGAATGGAATACTACCCTCTTTCGTGCTACCTCGCGACATCCAAAAGGTAAAACTAAAGTACACACTGTGGGAAGGCCAATAGTGTAATAAGTAACTGATGGTGGTGATAGTACCTGAGTAGTAAGTGCCCTACTAGTGATGGAAAGAAAACACACTATCTTCCTTGCAATAAGCATCCTAATAAGTCCATTAAGATTAATTCTGAATACACTACCAAAAGGCATTCTATGTACGGGCTGAATGATAGGAAAACCCTGTTCCTATGGCAAATCAATAGTACTAATGGTGGTGTAAGTGCAACTGATGGTATAATGGTAGTGTAAAATGACAAGGCATCTTCAATGTCAGAATCCGATAAAAGGATGTCAGGGTGAGTATCTGAAGACATGTCACTTGTGAACCAGGTCAATAAAATGATATACATATACGGATATGAGTATAAATAACTCGCACAGGGTATGTATGAAACAACATGTATCATGATTATGCACTTATGATGAAATGATGAGATGCTATGCTGATGTGGTTATAGTCTAGGGTCCAAGATACATCCTAGTTCGCTATAACCTTAGCTCTGATGCCAATCTGTCACACCCCCAATTTACCTGACTTGCAGCGGAATGGAATACCTGGGGGTGTCTGTCATAGCACCACAGTTACAGTTACATTGAACGACCTAAAGTGTCGTTTGGAAAATACTGCATTTGATCATTGAAATAATTCAGAGTTTACACATGAGGTCCCCAAAATGTGTTGCATGTTTATGAAAAACAAGTCGTACTAGATCAAATGTTTACATAAGTGCATGAAATAATGATGAGACGCGTCGACTCCGCGACTCCATGAAGGTCCAAATGCATGTCACATGAGCTACCTTAATAACCTGAAATACATTGCTAAAACGTCAACACGAATGTTGGTGAATTCCATAGGTTTGTAAAATGTACTGATGTACGGCCACCACAAGTAAAAATGCAAGATAAAAATCTCGTGAAAATTGTACAATAGCCTTAAGCTCATGACACCGAAGCTATGACTGATGAAATTCTATGCCCCTCCCGAATGTTCTGCCGAAACATTCAAATGTAAAAGACATGACATGCATCCGCTTACTGTTGGTATCCACTACCACGGATGGAGGCGTCACCCTCGATAGATCTATCCACTCACTCTCGCTTAGTACTTGAAATTAACGGTTCATGATGTTACAGGGGACTTAGCACTTGGCAAGGTAACTTAAGCTATGTACATGTTTGAATACTTGGGCTCGTACTGAAATAATTGATGCAATGTATTCCCCCCGTGGGATTTGAAAACAATCAAAAATGTTGAATTGAAAACGGGGCTATGAAAACTCACCTTAACTGATGAAACCGTGATGAAATGAAATGAACACCAATGAACAATTTGCTGTCGTAACCCAATATGATGGTACCATGAACATGTACTGAGCTGAAAACAAGGCGCGCATACTAGCCGCAACCTAATATGAATGATGTACGATCTACTTTAGATCATGAAATGATGTTATGAATGTCCATGCACATGTTTACTATACCACTCTACTCTTTGAAAAAACACTTGTTGTTACCAAAAGTATATATTCCAAGACTTAGGAAAATATTGCTATTAGAAAATATAAATGGCTAGTTATAATATATATACTTATATATATATAACGTAAGTTTCCATGTTAGCGTTGAAATACTCGGGTTGTAATCCTTGAAATGATGAAAACATACACGTAATAACTAATACTACGTTAGTTATAAAGCTCGGTACTTGATATTATGTTTAGCTTGAAAATGCACTTCGTAGTTTTTGCGCCAAATATATTAAAAGCTGTCAATTAATAAAGGGTTTTAGCCGATATTCAAACGAGTATATCTTTGTCGTTACTTGTCCGTTTTACTTGTTCTTTATATCCACGGTTTCGTCTTAGTATGTAGTAATATATTTTGGAAAGCTCGGCTCCTCCGGGTTACGTCTAAAGCCTCTTTTTGTACCATGAAAAACATCCAACAGCAACTATTTTTCCAGAAAATACATTTCGTCTATAATCTTGCAAAAATCATAACTTCTTCGTTATAAACTCTTTTTAATCCGTTCTTTCGCCTACGGATTCGTTTTTGAAAGTATTTTCTAAAAATTTTGCCAAAGTTTCCTTGGTGTTTACTGATTTTCCAGATTTTTATAAAATGGGACAGCATGTCTAAAATGAGTTCCAAATCAAGTTTCCAAGGTTAAAAACCAATTTCTACCATCACCAAACCTCTTGTAATCACCACATGGCTAATCTAATCCTACCATACACCTTCTTAAGGTGCCATGGACTCCTAACCAAGTTATTAGAGCAAGGGGATTCATAACCAAAAAGTTAGGGTTTGTATGTTTCTTTTTAGCCAAAATAAAGTGTGGTATAGCTACTTGTACATGGTTTTTAGCATGATACTTATGTAATACATGTAAAAATAGGATGATCCATGAAAAAATAAAGATGAAAACTTACTTGACAAAATGAGGTGATTAGATGGCTAGAAACCTTGGATTACTTGTGTTTTTCTTGATTGATTCTTGTTTAGAATGATAAAAGGAACAAGTTTGTAGCTTTAGCTTTTGAAAAACCATGGATGGATCATGGTGTTCATGTTGGGTCGTGTAGATGAAGAAAGAATGGAGAAGATGAGATGAAAAATTAGCTTATCTAATAAAGTGAATTATGATTCTTGATTTTGGTTAAAGTAATGTTTTATGAAGTTTATTTGTTAAATACTAATAATCAATGCACAAGGTTAAAAAGGGGTGGTCTTGGCCGGTTTTGGGTGTGAAAGGGAGTAGCCAAAACGGTTTTGATCACTTAGAAAATATAGTGTAGCGTTAAGTGTTATTACGCGTTATTCGTTAAAATCGGGTACCGGGTTTAATAGCAATAAACGTTCACGAAGTATACCGGGATGAAATAAAGTTATAATAATGTTAAAAACATATTAAAAATATGTTGGGTACATTTACTGAGTGATCGGGTGATTATTGTTTAGTTTTCACGAAAACCGTCGTAATATTCATAAGCGTACGTTATAAATAAAATAAATTTCCAAAATACTGGGTAACTGAATGTTATAACTTTTATGATGTTAAAATGGATATAAAAATATGTCGGGACCATTGTGGGAATATTTAGATATATTCGTCGTGTATAAACCATGTGTTAACGTTTACTATAATTACTTATACGTAAAAACGTTAAATGTACTGAATATAGTAATTTGAAAATCCTGAGAGTGGTATAACATGAAAATGCTGTTATGATGATATGCAGACTATCTCCAGTCCGTATGCAGTGTTCTCAACACTAATGAAATGAATTCGCACCTAACCCAATCCGGTTACGCGAATTTGAATATCCGTAAACTAAATTTACGATGAAATATGTAATGCACGTGAATGATGAAATCTTTTCCCGCAATGAATAGTGTTCCGTGAATAGTAAAATTTCTGAATGCTTCTCTGAATGTCAAACTGACACCAAAAATGATGAATAGTAAACCGATGAATAGTGTTTTGATGAATAGTGTTTGATGAATAGTGTTTTTCCAAAGTTCGGGAAATGACCTGAAATGACCTGAAATGGTGAGTTGTGACATATAGATTCTATGTTATTGAACATAATGAATCTGTTTCAATTAACTCAATAATTGAATCAAGGGATGCACTATTTGATGAGAATAGATTCTCATCAGTCCCAAGACCAAGTCAAAGGATTCCTAATGGAACTGATGACATTGGTGTATCAGAAGTCCCTGATGAATTATCATCTCAGGCTCCTGATGAGGTTGTGGAACAACAACCTGAACCTGAGCTCAGAAGGAGCAATAGGGTCAGGACTCCAAAGTCATTTGGACCTGAGTTTCAATTATACTTAATTGAAGTTACAAGGAGTGAGGTTTCTGATCAATACTCCTATTGCTTCATTGTTGAGGATGATCCCAAAACATTTGAAGAAGCAATGAAGTCCTAGGATGTTGCTTTCTGGAAAGAAGCAATTAATGATGAGATGGACTCCATCATGGGCAATAACACTTATGTGTTGACTGATCTACCACCTGGTTGCAAACCTCTAGGTAGCAAATGGATTTTCAAAAAGAAAATGAAGGTAGATGGAACTGTCGAAAAGTTCAAGGCAAGACTAGTTATTCAGGGCTTTAGACAAAAGCCAGGAATAGACTATTTTGATACTTATGCTCCTGTGGCTCGTATCAGTACCATAAGATTGCTGATTGCTTTAGCATCAATTCACAATCTGATTATTCATCAGGTGGATTTGAAGACAACTTTCTTGAATGGTGATTTAGATGAGGAGGTTTACATGAACCAACCTCAGGGCTTCATCATGCCTGACAATGAAAACAAGGTGTGTAAACTGATTAAGTCTCTTTATGGACTAAAACAGGCACCTAAGCAATGGCATCAAAAGTTTGATGAATTGATTTTGTCTAGTGGTTATTTACTTAATAAGGCTGACAAATGTGTATATAACAAATTTGATGAATCTGGTAAAGGAGTCATTATTTGTCTATATGTTGATGACATGTTGATCTTTGGCACTGATCAAAATCAAGTTCACCTTACAAAGGCATTTTTGTCATCAAAGTTCTCCATGAAGGATATGGGGGAGGTTGATGTTATCCTTGGCATTAGGATTAAACATGAAAGTAACATAATTTCTATCTCTCAGTCTCATTACATTGAGATGGTGTTAAAGAAATTTAATTACTTTGATTGTACTCCAGTGAGTATTCCTATGGATACAAGTGAGAAGCTAATGCCTAATACTGGTAAAGTTGTATCTCAACTTGAGTATTCTAGGGTGATTGGCTGCTTGATGTATGCCATGACTTGTACAAGACCTGATATTGCTTTTGCAGTGGGTAAACTGAGCAGGTATACTAGTAATCCTAGTGCTCATGACTTGCAAGCAATTCAGAGGGTCTTTAAGTATTTGAAGAGAACTATGGATTATAGTCTCTCATATACTGGTTATCCTTCAGTATTAGAAGGATACACTGATGCAAGTTGGATCAGTAACACTGAAGATAATTCGTCTACTAGTGGTTGGGTATTCCTACTTGGTGGAGGTGCAATGGGAAGTCTAGACACTTAGGTGTCAGGCATAGCATGATTCGTGAACTTATCATGAATGGGGTGGTATCTATAGAGTTTGTTAGATCTCAACATAATTTAGCTGATCACTTGACGAAGGGTTTAGCTAGAGACTTGGTTTTGAAGTCTGCAAAAGGGATGGGTTTGAAGTCCAACTTAGTCACTGAATCCTAAGACACCCAACTCCCTCCTGAGGAAACTTGGGAGCTGAGTTCAATGTGGAAAGCTGAACATTTAGTGAACTGGAGCACATGTTTTATTGTCATCCCAAGATTGTGCTCAGAACCTGCTGGAAAAGGAGGATGAAGTTTTTACTTCTCAATGGTTATTTTCTTTGAAAAAGTGCTAAGCATGAGCATGAATAAAGAGGAACCACCTATGTAAATGTTGAAGTTTTGCCGCTTCAGGAAGCTTTGGACTTTTAGCTTTTACAACATTTATGAATTGGATATGGACACATGGCTTGTATAGTGTCAGGTTTATTTAAGTGTTTGAAAATATACGTGTATTTTATCTTCAGGTATTCAAATAGGTTGAAGGGTTCAATTCTTAGAACACCCTGATTCTCGAATATTTGAACGTGTAATGTACTAAGATGAGAATTCAATCTTCAAGATATTTTCATTTATGCGTATGTTTTGTTTTGTGTTTAATTTTTCATGCAAAGGAAGTGAACTAAATTTGGGGAGGATTGTTGGAAAATTTAGTGCACTTGAGGGATTAATTCACACCTGGTAATGGGTTTTGAGGTACGGAGTGTACACCCATTTGGTCACTGAATCCCCTGACTCAATAGTGGTTATGTATTGATTCTGCTGATAGCATAAATCTGATTCTGCTAATGGTATGATTCTACTGACAGTGGATTTTGCTGCTAGTTTCCACTGCTATTGTTATTATTACCACTGATAGTGTTAACATTACCATTGCTAGTGTTATTGTTTCCACTGATAACCAGTGATTCCTACTATTATGGAAAGTATTATGATATAATTAATGGGCCGTTAATTATACATAATTCCATGGGCTAGGGTTTGAGTAAACTGTATTATAAATAGAGGTCATAACATAATTGCATAGATACGATACAACACAAACCCTAAACACTTGAATACGTTTCTGTTCTTGATTTGTGCCTAAAACAAGAACATCACTTGGTCTTATCCCATAGATATATTCGTGTAACCCAGGCATAGGGTCGAATAGTTTCTACTGGAAAGTGATACCACGATTTCAAGTGAATATCCGGTACCTTATTGATTATCTTAACCCTTATCTGGGAACACTGAAACAACAATTAACCAACAGTCTTAATAGGCCTTTGACTTTGAATCAATACCGTTAGAGCAAGTCTAATGCACATTTGAACGACTTGGCTAATTGTCATAAAAGCTTTTCTAATGACTTTTAGGATAGCTTGGTAAAGACCAATCGTTCGAGAAAAAATGACACAAGTCATCTCTTAAATATAGACTTGTTGAGAAGGTTTGTAAAACTTTTGAAAAGTTTTTGTGTAGTGGAGAAGGTTTATATTTTTTTTTTTCAAATATTAAAGTTATTGAAAAATTAATTGTGCTAAATGCATTATGTTTTTAAAGATTGGATATATTGTTGATGCACGATCTTATAACGGTACACACTTCACACGTAGTTTTTATTGTTGATCAAGTATTTATTACAATGTTATGATTAGGAAAATGATTAGAAGGAATTAACATTGTTTTACTCTTGTTTATTAATTAATTCTAATATAACGCTAAATATTGTATTTGCTATGTGATTCTCCCTAGGCTCCCATACACCTTTTTTTTTGGGTAAAAGGTCAAAAGACCCGGTAAATATATTACTCCAAAAAACATTTAAGTACAACGGATATGGGTGAATCCCATATCTCAGCCCGTTACATAGGCGACAGCTTACATAACAAGATACTACCTATTTTCCAAAAGGAAAATAAACCACTACACAAATGAGAACAAAAGACAATGACAAAATAAACTACTTCCTAAGACCTTGAAGCTTAGTGTCGTACATGGCATTAAAAGCATCCAAATTCCCCGGAAGATCATAAACATGCGGCGCATAGTCATCGTACTCATATCCATCATAGTCATATTCACGCTCGTGACTCCCACCAAATAGATTAGCGAACTCATCAAACGTGTTAACAACCTCCTCATCATCACTTTCAGACACAACGACATCTCCCACTTTAGAAAATGGGTTAATCCTCTTGGTAGAAGAAGTAGATGGAGAAGAAAATAAATTAGACTTAGAAGTCCCAACCTTTTCCTTTTCATTCAGATCACGCACAAGAGATTCTTGTGTTGTAGTAGCAGTCTTAACAGACTCATCCTGTTTAGCTTCCTCTTGTGTTGTAGTAGCAGTCTTAACAGACTCATCCTGTTTAGCTTCCTCAGTTCTTCCAGGCGACACATCCAAATTTACTTCCTTAGTAGGAATACCATACTCATCAGTATCAGCCATCATAAGAGCATCAAACTGATTAGATGTAACAATCTTTGTTCCACTAGTAGTAGGCACACCAGCATTCTTCTTTCTGTTGACATCCACTTTATTGGGTTCAGAAGGAGGCGCTTTGGGTTTATATTGTAACTTCTTTCCCACACTAGGCTTTGTGAAACCTCCTTTATTAGGACCAGATTGACCACCACTTTTACTCTTCTTCTTATTATTGACCATATGGAAGTCATCATTAATACTCGGTGTAGGTTGAGTAGTAGGTGGGATAAATTTAGGACAATCAACAAGTGTATGACCAAAGATCTTACAATTATCACAACGAGGTGGTTTCCACTCGTATTCAACCCGTATCTTCTCAATAGTCGAACCTGAACCATCGAGTAGAGGTATCTCAACAGTGATGCTATCCCGAAGCACCTCATCCGACTTCACATCAATCATGCATCTAGCAAAACTACTTCGGCCCCAAGAATCCTTGCACATTTGGCTGGTATAAGCATCTAATCTTTTGGGCGTACCAATCAATGTAGCAAGGAGACTAAGACCATCATCAGAAAACATAGCAAGGGGAACATCATGGAATTTAACCCACACCGGGATGTTAGCCAAATCCTCTTTAAGTAAGTTGGTGTTCAATGTCCATGGTTTAAGAATAATAGGCACATTCCGAATCAACCATGGTCCATTATCAAGAACATCATCAACACCTTTCTTAGAAGTGAACTTAAAGAAAAAGAACCCCTTTGCATTCATCATTACCTTATGTATGCCAAACTTAGCCCACACATTACGTACATAGTAATCAACAACAGGAAACGCAAGGCGTTGACCAAGGAAATACCCATATAGAGTATTCTCAAATCGGAGATTCACCTCTTCCACAACTTTCATCGGGACAGAAAGGTCAACATTAGCCTTCTTGGTGCTACATTCCAACCTACGAAAATTAGACACGAGTTTCTGAGATTCGTATGAGGTAGCACCCACATAAGAAGCCGACTTCACTCCATTACCACTAGTAACATCCATGGGAGTACTAGGACCAGAAGTTGCATAGGCCGACTTCACTTCCATACCACTTGTATTGGAAGGCTGATCCAAACCACCCGTATTAGCAGCAATCTCATGTTGAACTTGATTCATAGTAGCATCAAAATTCTTACGCGCACTTAACAATAACTGTTCAACATTAGGAGCAACTACAGGTTCATTAGTAGACTCCTTCGCCACTTGAGGTTCATTCACCATAGCATTACCATTATCATCACCTATAGCAGCAGTAACAGCAACAGGAGTCCCAACATTCAGAGGTAATAGAACCCCATCATCATCCACGAACACAAGTTTGCCTTCGACAATTTTCCGTTCCATGTCGCGTATCTTTTCATCAAAAGAACTCGTCACATCAGGAAGATTCTTCTTAACAACCGATTCCTTACTCACACTCTTAGGACTCAAGAAACCCTTATTCATCTCTCAACACCAAGTAAACAAATCAAACGTAATAGAACCTATGTTACCAGCAGCAAGCAAATCCAATACAGAAAAAACCCTAATCGCTTAGGGTTTAAATCGTGACGCCCCAAGAAAACTAACTAGCATCCATGATCCAAACAATAATGGGTACGATTCAATGGATAGAATAGAGGATCAGAACCGAC
Source organism: Artemisia argyi (assembly GCA_030686995.1). Classification (NCBI taxonomy): domain Eukaryota; kingdom Viridiplantae; phylum Streptophyta; class Magnoliopsida; order Asterales; family Asteraceae; genus Artemisia; species Artemisia argyi. The sequence continues at coordinate 148,783,634 of CM060707.1, forward strand.
TAGAGAGTGGAAGTAATCAATCAGAACCCTCAAGTCGGTTTTTAAAAAAACGATAAGAATGAAAACCCTAAGTATGCGATCTCAATAAATTCACTAAATCCTTTAGATACCAAGCAGAAATTCAAGTAGAATCAATGGATAAGAGTGTTAAATCACGGTAGTATGCAAGGAATCAAAGAGATTAGGTGGAATTTAGAAGAACCGATTGAGTTAGCTCCCATACACCTTAACTTGCTATAAAAGGTTCCTTGAAATATCACCCGAAAGGACCAAAACATGGGTACCTTCAAGATTTAAGAATAATTAGGTGATTACTCGTGCATAGCGACGACTATATATAGTAGTGTGTAGGGCTGTAAATAAACTGAACGATCAGTTAACAATTCGTGAACAGTTTGGTAAAAAGTTGGTTTATCTTCGTTTGTGTATTAAATAATGAACATGAACAATACTTTATGTTCGTTTTGTTAAATGAACGTATATAAACAAAAGTCGTGTTCGTTTATCTATGTTCGTAGACGCCATATTATGCTTTTATTAACATTTGTTTATATATATATATATATATATATATATATATATATATATATATATATATATATATATATATATATATATATATATATATATATATATATATATATAACTAGTATATAACTATATACATAAATCAACACAGACAAAATATATATAAACTACTCATAATACAAGCCGAAGACAAGTAAACACTGAGAGTACAAAGGAAAATGCAAAACAAATTCAAGTTCACTTTAGAAGAAAAGAAGCTAAAATGAGATACTATAGTTTTTGCTATGGATCTTGCTAGGACTCTTCCTAATTATTTTCACTTAAAATGCACTTATGATAGATCTACAAATACATCACGTGCTCGATGGGGTAATAGCATCCATGTCTTTCCGGGTGTCAATTTCAATCCTGTAACCATAAAAATAAAAATTAGAAAGAAGAAAGCGTAGATGCACCTTTATGCTATGAAATTTATCGTTGGTTATAGCATTGATCGATCTTTGAGAAACAAGATTAACCTCTAAGAGTTAACCATCTATCGCATCAAAGTATTTATTTGCAAAAACAATCAAGAATCGTGTGAGATAGAGGTTGGGTTTGGCATGACAACATCACTAGATATCAATTATAACAAACAAAAATGAGACATGTATAAGAAAGATGTTGTTACCGATAGTAGTAATAATCAGGTATGCTAGATGGTGATTGTGATGTAAAAGCTAGCCATCAGAGCACCGATGATCCTCTATACACTGGAAAGAGAAAAAAGATTATCAAAGAGATTACATACAGATGATTATATAAGAGCTAACCTTAGCATCCGATTTGGGTGAATTAGCAATTTAAAACTACGCTGTGCAGGCCTGAAAATAGCATGTGGAGGAGTGGTGATCCTGTCAATCCCTTGCCAATCTGATATGACAAATCCCTGAAACAAATAAATAAAAAAAAGACTAATTAAGCATATGCCTGTCACACAACAGAAATGGAATTTTATTTCACCTGGTTATTCAAGGCCAAAAGCAACGGAGAATAGATTTCCTGATCATAGGATTGGCGCCATTCAAGCCCACCTGACACGTACAGGAAACTGTGGCTTCAATATCAGCCGAATTAAGCGTATGCATGTCACACAATCATTCTAAAGCCACCATCAGATTACATCAGCTGGCTTTCCACATCAGATTCTTGCTCGGAAAAGGTGAATGTATACAGTTATGGTAAAAAAAATAATATAATAACTACATAAATGTACTACAATTTATGATAGCAAACACTGAAATCATACTTGATGAATACTAATACTGTTAACTCAATCACCTTTGTCCACTCCACCAAAAGCAAATTCTTCGATCTTTCGTCTTCAACAATTAGACCATACTGCTGAAATCCATTGAAAGCTTTGATCTTTTGTCTTCAACAAACTCCTACATAATGAGAAAGAACCAAAAATTATAGGCAATTGATAAAATATTGATAAACATAAAGATATCTTCTTTGTGATATTCAAAAAATCATTGGAATTCGAACATACAAGAGCTCGTGATCAACAAACAGCAAAATCGTTTACGAAACAGAAAATAAAATATATTATCAAGCAACATGCATCATTACACAGATCATTTATTATTTGTATGTAAATCAAACTAGTAAAGTAAACCTGCTCACATTTTTAACTATCTTGATATTCAGTAGACAACGGGAATTTGTACTTCCAGTAACCAACAACAAAACATGTATTGTTTCCAAATCTAACAGAACCTATAGAAATTGACCTATTCAATTTTGTATGTTTATGCTTAGGCTAGTCAAACGCCTAACTACACATCATTATGCACATTGATCATGATTCACATGTTTAGCAATCTCAACATACAATAATAAATGCTAAACCACCTAGTTTTTATATTACTGAAGATATAGTTACTCTATAAGCTAGTCGCTAACCATGAGCATGAGTTGATTGAAAAACAGTCAGGTGAAAGCCAATTGGGTTAAAATGGGTACTTTTAGTTTGGGCCAAACTAGACGGTTTGACGATGAGATCGATATAAGGACATAAGGCCAAACTGGACAGTTATAGTTTCACTGGATGGTTATACCTATTTCCTCACATGCAGAAAAAAAAGGACATAAGGGAGAGGCAAACCTGTAAGGAGGTAATTGTAGTTTCTTTTCTTGCTCATCCATTAAAATCTGGTCATCATATGAACGAACATATGTAAGGGGCAGTGACATATAACAAAAAGGTCACGAGAAACGAACAAAGAGAATAAAATCTATTAAGAAATTAAAGAATTTTGTTTCCTCCAAACTTATATTTTACCCTTTGCTCATACATCTAACTCGGTTATAATACTGAACCATATAATCACATTTCTGCAACCATGATAACTTGTGTTTTCACTAGAAAGAAACAGAAAATAAACTGATAAATCCAATTTTGCCCATAGAGTAATAGTTACTTCATGTTAGTTTTACAAATGGTAGATGAAGAGAAGTTAATTACTTCATCTGCAAATTATAACTGACCACTGATAAACAAACACCAAACCAAATCACATATCATTACTTCACTTCATCTATAATGGGTGTTTATTTTTGTGAGAAACGAATCCTATATAAATGTAACATCCTAAATTCATACATATATTCAAGATTTCAAGGCAAACAGGCGCGTACACTTGTATTTTGAGTGATCCAAATTTGGGTAAGTATATGTTGGGGTGAATTAACAATTCAGAACTACGTACCCTGCACAGGCTTGTGCTAAGCAACATGAAACCAAAGTGTCACATATTATTTCAGCTCACAGTCATGGTAAATAAAGAAACTTTTTTTTGCTGAAAACTTAAGAGCAACAAAGAGACTCCTAACTATTGGGTCATCAACATCATACAATATAGAAAGCTTAGCATATGTCGGGGTTCTGTTAAATAACAACACATCTTAGCAGCTATAGGAGTTTAAGGCTTACTAGTTGATGAAATACTTACTACAATCTAGATATTTTTTCTGTATACCCTTGAGCTTGTAGGCCAAAATAGTGAAGCTGCAAGCATTTGTTCTTCTTATGAGACGTCAACTTATGGATTCCATATTTGGGTCGAATCCTAGGTTGATGAGAAACTGAAATAAAAAACCATATTTCAAGTGTCTGATATAGTCTATGGCACTCTAAATCTCTATTGCCATCAATTTATGTACTTTGATACCACATATATAACTAAATAAACCAAACTTTAGCTTTAACAGTGTGAAGCGTAATAGCTATCGATTATAGCTTGTGTGAGAAACAATTTACTCAACCAAGCATGCAAGTCTATACCACTCAACTTTGAAGCTTACTAGATCGATCCGGTCAATTGAGTCGGTTAATCGCTTCGATCATTCGCTCTGTTCAGAAATCACGATGACGTAAGAGATTGATGATAGAATATAATGAACACTAAAACCCAAATCAATCGAATTGCATCGCCTACGAAGTGATTTGATATTCGAGCACTAATTTAATGGTGCGAATGAGTTACCGAAAACCGCCGTGTGCAGTGGAGCAAGGTTGTTGGATTTTGGAGAGTGAGAGTGTGTGTTGAACAAGTATACAAAAAATAAAAAAAGAGGGTTTGGATAACTTTATTGTTTATAGGGAAACGTATACAAATGCTCTTTGTTGTGAATTTTTATAGTCTTTTAAGGGCCCGTTTGGTTTGAGGGTATTAGAGGGTTTAGATTCAAAGAAAATCCATATGTTCAAAATTTTCATCTTGACATAAGGGAATGGAATGAAAGATCCATACCAGGGTGAACTACTATCTTTTGATGGAAAGATACAAAATTTTCTAAATGGTCCCACATTATATTTGATATGAGCCACATATTTTAAGAGCATTCTTTTTAAATCTATTTTATTTGTAAGAAATAATAATATTAAATGTAATATTAATTTACCAAATGGGCCCACTTTATTATATAATAATATCAAATAATTATCTATTCCCAATTACATTTTACAAAACAAACAACATTAATACTATCATTCAATAACTTTTCTTTCAATCTATACCAAATCCAAATCCTAAACCCATCTACAAACCAAACTGGCCCTAATTTTTATATTGAAATATTTGTACACGCTTTTTTCTGTAGCTTTTGGTATTTTAAATCCACACCGGCAAATGTGGCTATTCTTTCTAGTTTGTACACGCTTGCAACTGTGGACTAGTTGGAACATACACACATTTTAGCGTGATTATTGTAAACATTTTAGACACGCTTAGGGACGTGTACAAGACAAAATAAAAATCCACCCTTCCAAAACCGTGGAAAAATAAGCGTCAAGATTCTCACTTTTTGTAGTAGTGTAGCGGGTCGAAGCCTAATGTTCCTTGCATGCTCAACATGTTTAGCACATGGCATTGGCTTTGTAAACGGATCAGCTAAGTTTTCATATGTATGAACTTTGAGAACTTTGAGAATACATATATCGTCTCTTTCAACAACTTGACGAATGTAGTGAAATTTGCGAAGGATGTATTTGGCTCCTCTTAGAATCCTGGTTTATTTGTTACTAGTATTATAATAGCACTAGTATTGTGGCAATACATGTCCATAGGACTGTCAATACTATGAACAACGCCAAGCTCAAAATTGAACTTTCTCATCCAAACAGCTTCCTAGACAAATGGAGTATTTAATTTGGTGTGAACCCAACCCTCCATCGCATGCATTTGTTCATGCATGGAGTGTCAATTCTTAAATGTTTAGTTGATCCCACGTAAACATTCCATATTTTTTCAAACATGTGAGAATATAGGAAGAAATTATGTATCCTTACTTCTGTCTATAAGCTAACTTTGACAAGCAGCTACACAAAATAATATATTTATGTGGCTCACGGCAACATTATATATCCAAGGAATAATATCTGATTAGCAAAGAACAAAACACGTAAAGCTTGATTCTTATATCTCCTTGCTTGACCTGCGCTTAGTTCAGAAAAGCTTGTGTTGGAAACGAACAAGTTTGGTCTTATACACCGGTCGGGTAATCCTAATGGTGTGTTCATTTTTTTGTTGGATTCCGATAAAATTCATCGAGGGATTGAAAAGCCCGTCTAGATTAATTAAGAGGTGTTCCTCTTCAAGCTGCATGCACATTTCTGACTGGGCCAAGAGAAAAGATTTGAACAATCAAGACTCCAAAATTTAAAATGATAAATTATTCAAACTGGAGCTGGTTATGGGACTTTAGGATTTGAACATGTAAACTCCTTTAATTTACGTAGTACAAACTATTTAATATACTCTTCATACTAGTTACGTATGTTTTTTTTTTTTTTTAACATAATTTAAATCGTACAAAATTATTCTTAAAATCAAGTACAAACAAGGTGACATGTTGGAAACGATCAACATGCACTCATACATACTACTTATTTTACGCTCCAAATTCTCATAAAAACCAAGCAAACTAGAATTACTTGATCTTTTTAAACACAAACTCGAAAGGAGTACCGCTCGAAGCAAGATATCTAACCCCATTATCTACAACAATGCTCACATTAAAGCAAGTTTGAGGACCAGCACCACAAAAATAGGGACAATGTTGAAGCATGTAACTATGAATCTTTGGACTTGTTGGCTTAGGATATTGCACAATCTGAAAACACGAAGCAGCTCTATCAAATGACCCGCCCGTTGTAATCAAGTTTTTAGGTGCCTTTGCTTCAGCATCATCGATTTGCCAAAATGTCGACGCGTCACACCCACTCTTAGCATTGCCCGAGTCAATACCAACAGTGCGCGATGTTTTAAGATAAGTTTCTTTAACTACCTGAGTAAAGCTAAATTTACCACCTATGTTAACCTCAGCAGGGTCTTGAACAACGTTAAATGGGCAAATTTTATTATTATTCTTTTTATCGGTTAACTTAACACCGCCACCCTTAGCCCAAACGACTGGACCAATGTGATACGGAACATTGTTCAAGACTTTATTGCCGCTAACATCGTATACAACATCATCGGCCGCAGATGCGGTGTGGATTATGAACACAAAGAAGAGAATGAAAGAGAGAGATGACTTCATGTTATAAATGTTTTGATTGATGTTTGGTGTGATAGTTAAGTAAGACATAGGTTGGTTTTTATAGGCAGTTAACAAACCAGTTTTTCAATGATAATACCTCTTTTTGACAATTTTTTATTTATAAATGATTTTAAACATGTTTTATATGTTTATATCGATTTGTCGTTACCGACGACAATGTCTTTTGTTTCTCATTTTGCTTTATACAATCAATGATAATAGACCACTCAACGGGTGACAATTGGGGGTTGGGAGACCCTACAATCAACTTACAAGAAGTAAATTCTCGTCATAATGAATAGCTAAAGTTAAAAATAACTAATTACACTGGATCAAAAGATTTCAACATATGATAAAGAGATGAAAAGATCAGTTTATAACTTTATATCTATGCATACGAAATTAAGAGGGTATTTGATTTCAACTTAATTTACTTAATATGAAAGAAACTGAATTAATCAAGTTATATGAAAACGGTTTGTTTTTAATTTAATAGAGAAAAATGACTGAAAATATTAAGTAATAAAACTGAGGTTTTCCGTATTAAGTCATCCGTTATTAAACGTGACTTAATAAAAAAATTTAACAAACAAACCCTAAGAGCGCTTGATAACGTAATTTTACTCAATGTTTTTTTAATTAGTTTGGCTGCACTTAAACATACTTATTATCATATAATCACATGATATAATCTTTTCAGATACTGTAATTAAGTAACAATGTAGCATAGCTTTTGTAAAACAAAATTTTCATAAATGCATGTGCTTAGGTCAAAAGATGTCTCATCCCTCTAATTGTACAGTTTCATCGTCCAAAGTGAATCTTACATGAAAGTGGTGTGCGGAAAACTTAACAATTGGATTTTAATTTTGAGATAATGGAGTAAGCAATATTTATCTAGGTACTGCTAAACACAACTTTTTTTTTTATATATATAAACTATGATGAAGCTCTCGTTATATTCAAAAACATTTGTAAATATGATCACAAATGCATTACATTAAAACTCATTTAAATGACCAATTATAGTTTTAAAGTATTTTTGAATACCGTAACTTATAAACCATGACTCTAAAGTTTATAGTTAGCAAAACCCTAGTTCTTAATAGTTAACAACATATCACGGTGCTTAAAACAAACCTAAATGGCTATGAGCTAACAAAACATACGTCAAGTGTTGTGTTGGTTTTTAATTTAGAGCAAATGGTATGGTGGCGTAAAGGGGGAGGGCTCCGCTAAGGCCGCCATTACCACACTGGAAACCATGACGTTATCGCTTGGACCATCGCCATGGCATGCGCCATAAGTCACGACGTTCAAAATTTTTTTGACCATATCTTTTGTAAAGGTAAAATTTGTAATTCTTTTTTTCAAATTTAACGATAAATATACCAACAAACCACATTATTTTTACATAAAACTTTTATCATTTTTTCACCTAGAACACTTTCAATATGGAACGTTGATGAAGATGAATATCATCTTTTGATGGAAACTTACGAGTATCATGGAACTTTGGAACAATAAGAAGCTCAAACCTCAGTTTCAAGGAATACGATACATCGTGAACGAGAACCTGCAGAAGAACGTTTGATGAACGACTACTTTGGCGATCTAGATTACTATTTATGACATCGTTACTGTATGAGTATGAAACTATTTTTAGAAATAGTCGAAGATATATCTTATTATACTTATGATCCTCTTCCCAGACATTTTAAATTTGTTAGAGTTTGACTCGATTGTATGGGTTAAATGAGTTTAGTGTTATTATAGAATGCATTTTCTGCATACACCAATTGGCCGGTATATGGTGCAACGCCGGATGCATTTGATGAATATTTGTAAATGGGTGAACACGCGGAACGCGATTGCCTTGATTTTTACTATTTGCATTATTTACTGATTACATACCTGAGTATTTTAAGAAAATCAGATTTAATTGGCATCCAAAGTATATATACTAAACACGAAGTGGTTAATTAATGGGTTTTGGATAATGCTTGAAAAAAAATATTGTATGTATTAAGAATAGACAAAATGTCCGAAGTCATGGTACCAACAATTTTTGAGAGATGATAAAAAAATAAAAATAAATAAATAAAATAAAAATAAAAAATAATAATAATAATAATAATGTTTGAAGATGTTGCGTCGCAGAAATTGTGGATTTAGCATGCCTTTTTTTGGTGTAACCGGTGCAAATAACGACATTAATGTTCTAAATTATTCATTGTTATTCAACGAACTTGATGACATTGGTGGCTCAATTTGAAGTAAATGGAGTTAAATATGATAAAGGGTATTACTTAGCCGACGTAATTTATCCACAGTGGGCTACATTTGTCAAATCATTTTTTGTGTCAAGAGATGAGAAACATTTGCTCTTTAAGAGAAGACTTGAAAGTGCAAGAAAAGATGTCAAATGAGATTTTTTGGTGTCCTCTAAGAACGTTGGAGAATCATACAACAACCAACATGTTTTTACAGTATCACCAAGATATGAAGAATTATGTACACTTGCATCATATTGCGTATCATAATTCTCTAAAATCAAAATTTCCCGAAAAGTGATGCTAATAAGGACTTTGTTGATACATTGGTTTTGGTTGTTCCAAAGCTAGAGAATAATGGTTATACTCGGGATACTATCCATATCGAGTATGAATAAAAGCCTCCTAGTTGTGGTAACTGTGTCATTTCTGGACATTCACACGGTACTTTCCCAAAGCTAGGTTACAAAGGAGGTCCGTGAATCTAATTTGCATGTGGATGATGAGCGTTTTCGTAGGGTTAGAAAGGGGTCAAATGGGTTAATTATAAAATGGCTTTGAGACCAAAATCCCAATATGAATACAAACTGGTTTCTGAACGTAAGTATGGTGTTACATCATATAAAAAGTGTAACGGTGAGAAGAATGTTGATCATTCATCTAAGAATGAGGCTAGTTCAAGTGGCACAATCAATAATTCAAAGATTACATGTTCTACGAGTGCTTCGATTTTTTTATGCTTTTAATTTGATTAATAATAATGATGAGGGTTTTGTGGCAAGTTCGACTTTGACTAAAGTAGAAAATCCAAGTGAAAAGATGATTGAACAAGAGGTTAATTCGGATTGTGAGTTTTTTTATTTTATTTTTTTTTGGGTAAAGGAGGTTAATTCGGATAGTGAGGTTGAGGATGTGTATGATGAGACATCTTTGTTTATGGTTGCCTCTAATATGGCTAGTGGGAGTAGTGGTGCGGATGCTACAAGTCTGCGCGAGGATGATGAATTTGACATGTATGATGTCTATGATTTAACTGAAGAATAGAAGGTATTCTGTAAAGCGCTGAAAATTTCTCTTCGAGGTCAAATTTGACGTTAGTTTTTGTTTGGTGTCATATTGGAGTTAAATGTATTCTAGTGATTAATTGTTGTCATCTTTATAGAGGTAGCAGTATTAGTAGTTGTTTATGTTATGTTTGATTTACCGCTTATATAACGGGCTAAGATGTGTAACTCACTCACATTCTATATTTCTATGTACTTAAACATTTTTTTAGTAATATATTTATTGGGTGCAACAACCTTTTACCAAAAAATAGTTTGCGATTAGTTAATTCAACGAGTTGTATATTAACCCGCATCCAAATATACGACATGCACTGATCAAGAGACATGTTGTACAACAAAGAAAAGCAAAAGAATTACGTGTTAAACATACACATGAAACTCTTTAACGAAATCCTATGAAGCATATTTGACAAGAATAAGATTTTTTGTTGATAATTTTATGTATTTTTATTTTTTCGCAAGTTTTTTTTTTTTTCTTTTTTCCTGTTTTTTTTATGTAATTTGTATTTTTAATTTTAATGAAAAAAAAAATTAGTTGGTTTGAAAAAATGTAAAAGAAAAGAAAATATAATGTACTAAAAAATGTGTTATGGCTTGAGTTATGAGGGAGAGTGATTTTCGACTGTGAGTAATAGGGTTGTGTTAATTAAAAAAACTTATGTAACATGACGTGAAATCACTAAAATGTTACTATCTCCGTCACGTAATCATAGTCCACTGTTGGCTTTTTAAGTCTTCATTTGGCAACTTTGATCTTATATATTTTTATTTGTGGTATATAATACTTGATAAAAGATATATCAATGGAAAATAAATTCAAAACTCAATCCATTCATATATTTTGCATCAAGTAATATATAACACAAATAAAAATATTTAAAGTTAAAGTTGAAAACTAAAGACTTCAAAAGTCAACAGTGGACTATAATTATGGGAATGATGGAGTATGACTTTAGAAACCACACCTTTTGGAGTTACTACACTCATAACAACAAATCTCACCATAACAGAGGTACATAAGATATAGTCAGAGGTGTGGAGAAGACAAGATGAAACACTTAAAAATACTTTTTACAGAAAAATCTCCCACAAATTTTAATGGGTGTAATTTTCTAGCAAACTTACCCTTCTACTCCAATGTGTGGATAAAAGAATCCAATGTGTGGATGATTTTCGGAAATAATTGATTCTTACATAATTGCTCATTCTTGATGGACTGTATTTTCCCTCTGTCTAAAAAACATTAAAGATAAATACGTAGTGCATGGCCCTTCAATGTCGAGAATGGTCGTATTTAAGGAAGAAACTAAATACATCTTGACACGATTTGCACACATAGTAAACAACATCTTTACACATTTGTGATTTTTTTTACTTTTACACATATTCATATGGAAGAAGTTTAGGTGCATTGAAAGTTCAAACGTGGATTCAAAACCAAGTTCATCGATACTAGATTGAGGAAGAAGAACCAACAAGAAACTTCCCACTAAATTACCGACCTGCTTCATTTTCTTCACATGAACCAAAATATGTTGGTGCGAGGAATTAATAATTGTTTAAAGCTCTTTTTTGTGTAAAAGGACTTCGTATAATTTGATTTATTCAAGTAGTGAGAACTGACAAAGTCTAGCTTGATACGTCAAGCCTTGTAATTCAGATACAAAACTTGTGCTTTTTTTTTTCGTAAATTTTATGTTATGATGTTTACTGGCATAGCCCCTTATACGATTTTATAGTAAAATATTAAGTTAGCTTGTAAACAATCTAGTGTTTAATAAATCAGCTCTTATTTGTGAAAAGCAATTTAGATGGTCCCTCTCAAGCATATATCTTTTTTGCGCTTCGCAAAGCTTAAAGAAAATTGGACGGGTGGTGCTCATACATCATCAATAATTGTCGACTATATGGGATATTTCTAGATTGCATAATATTATCTTGTTCCTGACTTCCTGTTGAATGTTTGGGCCATTTACACCCACCACCAAATATCATTATTATGAACATTCGGAGATACACCATGATTATTACGAAAATGGCAAAATATACATCTATTTTTACTAAAAGATCAAAAAGAATATGGATTTACACAATTTTATATTCACAAATATACTATATTTTCAATTTTCTTTTGATTTTTATTATGATACATTCATAACTAGAGACATTATTAAATACTATCGGTAAAATTAAAAAGTGTCATTAGGAGTCCAAAGTTGCCTCTATAAGTAAAGGAAAAATGTCTCGGAAAACACGCAAAAAATGAAAACAGCTGCAGAAAGTAGTAAATCCCCAAATTTAAGAAATTAAAGGATAATTTTTTGATTAAACAGACTTGTTTTGCAAAATTTTACTACCTGATAAAGAATTAGTTTTTTTCTTTTTTTCTATTGTGTAACCGAAATTTCTGACATTTTGATAGACTAATCCATTAGGTTTAAGTCAACCGCCACATTGATTCAAACCATGTAAAATCTTTCTTTTTTGGAAATGTTGACATGACCATATCATGTTTGTTTGACACAAGCAAATAGAACTTGAGACCTGTTGAGTTAGTTATGATAAATTGACAATCATAAACCTTTTATCACTAGACTACATATGAGGAGTTGCATTAAAAACTAATTATTTTTATCATTCCCGGCATTAACTTTCGTATGACATGAACTTGTTTAGGGTTCTATCACTCAATAGTAAAAGTTCCCATAGTGATATAGATTTCATAAGAACTTGTTTGAACATCAAAAGAATATTAAGGAAGTAGGGACAAGCTAAGTGAATGTATTGATGTAGTATATGCTCAAATACTATTGCACATGTCTTATATGTTCATGGTTACACGTATCGTTTGTTGAGACTTATGTTGATGTTTGGCAAGTTTTGGCCACTTATGAAGCACAAAGTACAAACTCTTTACGCTCCAACTAATTGTATATGTTATAGAGCAATTAGTACAAGTTGGAGTAGCAATTATATTTGAATTTGTGGTTGACCTGTTTATATGGGTTAGTGGTGGATTTGGTTTCATATTAAACAAATAACTTCTCACCATCTTCTTTTAATTTGGGAGTGGGCTTGTTATCACGTTGTTTACTTATGTTATATGGAGATAGCATGCGAGTGCTTGAATGATATACAGAAAAACTCCATTATCCACTGAAAACACATAGCTGTTGTATGCTTCCGGTCTTCTTGTTTTGGTTACCATCATCATGTTGTAATCGTGGGTTGTTGCTACTCATGGGTTACGTGTGTAGGACTGTATTAATCGTAGGTGCTTAGGCTTGGAGACTCGAGCAACTTATGGAGTGTCGAAAGTACACTAAAGGACAGGGGTTTGACGCATCCCGTACGTTTTAAAGAGGAATGATGACGTTGATGCTTGTTGTTGTTTCCTTTGGTTCAGAGTTTCGTGTGATCAGATCAGGCGGGGGTTTAATGCTACTATGTGTGGCATTGTGATGTTATTATGGAATCTCATAATGTTAGTAAGGTATTTGTTTGTTCTTGATACAATGATTCTTTGAACTCCGTTTGGTTGTCACATGCATGTTGGTACGAGACTACTATTTTTTAACATCGTTTTGTGATTGTTATCTTTTGCAGATATTATTCTTTTTCCCATTGACTGTTTGGTTTAATTCAAAACTATCATAATGTTTTTGATGACTTATTATCTCAGTTTCAAAAGAAAAGCTAAAAAAGTTAGGCACTGATCAATATAGGGTTTATCTACCAAATTTATTGATTTATTATTTTTCTTTTTAACGGCGATTGATGTTTTCACTTATTTGCCAAAACCATTAATTTTGATACCAAAGTGTTTGAATTTATTAAAAATCAAATTTGGGGTGGGATTTACCAAATTAACATTCATGTTATCACCCATGGTAACATGAATATTTGGTAAGTGTACACAACAAATTTGTGGACGATGAACTATATAATATGCCTTCTTAAAGAACTAGTTGTTAAGTTAAATTTTAAAACTAATATGTCAAGCAAGTTCATATATATTGCGATGATTCCAGATGAGAACGAAATGTTCCTTCATAATATTGTTAACATGCAACACCAAGGTTTTTTACACAAACTGTTGACCAATAATTAAAGATATATCTTGAACTTGTTTAGAATAAATATATAATTTTATAATTTATATAAGACAAAAATACACCGTTGGTCCCTAAACTTTACAGAAACCATCGCCATGCACCCTAAGTTTGAAAAATCGTCTCTGTGCGTCTCTCCTCAAGTTTTTTTAGGCCGATTGCGTCATTTGACCCATTTTCCGTCAGTCAACGCCGTTTCCTTCCGATTGCGTCCTAGACCGCCTCTTTGTTTCGTCCCAAAACTTTCTTTACAAGAATTATAACAATTCACAAACCCTCATTACATGTTATTGTGATATTATTTGTAATTTCTAAACATGAATTTTACTTTATAGAAAGTAAGAAGAGATACAGGTTATCGAGTAGAGGATACCGTTCTGTACAACGCTGCTAAGAAAAAATATGGTACGTTTTTTTTCCTATAAGCGTTGGAATATCTAGTACTAGTATATTTTAATTCGCTATTAAAGTTTGATAATGTGGTTTGGTCTATTGATATGTTTCAAGTGGTAGATCTAATATGTTTAGCATGCGGGTTCATCACAATGGTGTTTTTAAATACTGGCCTGGTAGAATATACGATGGGGGTATGGAAAATTTAGTTGATTTGGTTGACGTTGATAGTGTGTCAGTTGAAGAGTGGATGTTCTTATGTATGAATTGGGTTACGACCTAGGTTAAAAAAATTACTATTACTTTGTTAAGCCTGGTAGTAATTTAGACGATGGTTTGTTTAGCTTAAGTGAGGCTGCGAATTTAGAAATATTGAAAAATCTTGTTGATGACCATAAGATGATAAAAGTTTATGTTGAAAATGGTAAGACAAGTTTGGATGTTGATGATATGTCACCAAAGTCAATTTGGACAATTATTGCTGAGGTCGATGAATCAAAGAAGAATGCAGCTCTTGCGATTGTTCCATATTGCTCAAAAAAATTGTTCATAGAAAATATTGTTAAAAAGCCTGTGGTAGAGGCTTTAAGTTATGTCAGACAACCACCTTTGGAAGTCAATACTTTGGTAGAACCTACTGAATTGCAAGAAATTGAACCCTTGATGACCATACATACACTTATTCAGCATAAGCAAAAAGATAATGCTGTTAGTGTTGAGCATAGCTAAAAAGATAGTCCGGTTAGTGTTAATCATAGCCAGAAAGGTAGTCCTGTTTCTGTTGACCATAGCCAAAAAGATAGTTCGAGTAGTGATGACCATAGCCAAAAAGGTAGTCCTGTAGAGGTACGTGAAACTGAACAAGAGTTTGGTCATCAAGATGAGGAAATACATACACCTATCAACCGTATGCAAAAAGGTAAAGCTATAGACTTCTGTGAGACTGATGAAGAGTTTGGTGACGACAATGTGAGTGAAACAGATTGGTCTGAGAGTGATATCGATGTTATTTAGAACATTGACGATGGAAACATAGTTGTTGATGAAGAGAATATTTTTGATGAGCCTGATGTTGATGTTGCTATGTTCAAATTGATTGACACTCCACATATACCCACTATAGGTAACTCTAGCGAGATACCAGATAATTTTTTTAAGAAAAATGAGATAACATAACTCTTGAATGATGATGAGTTTGCAAGTGGTTATGAGAATGAGGTTGAGTCTGTAATTCGAAAGAAAAAAATGAGGGCATACAAAAAAAAAAAGTTAACTCGGGGACAACAAGAAGACGCAGAAGTATCTTTTTTCTGTGGTCAAACTTTTGTAACTGCAAAAGAAGTTAAAGATAAGATCAACCTGCATTCAATACAAACTCCAAGGAAATTGCAACTCGCTAAGAATTACAAACAAATAATTAAGGCTAGGTGTGTCAGAACAATACCAGCATGTGGTACAAGTGGAGGTATTTGACTGGGAACGATACCAAAGAGGAAAACTGGTCCGTTAACTAGAGGCCGCGGAAGGGATGTATATTTGCGATCACAAAAAGTGGAACCAACAGATTGCCCATGGTTGTTGTATGTAGCAAAAGATACATATAAAGATGTATGGAGTGTTATAACTTTCAAGGATGAACACAAATGTTTGCAATCAAGAGAGGTAAAAGCTTGTGACTACAAGTTTCTCTCAAAGAAAATACTTGACCAAGTTCAAGTCAATCCAGATATTCCAATCAAGGCTGTTCAAGATCAACTAACTAAACAGTTTGAAGTCCAAGTGTCTATGCAAAAGGTATTAAGGGCAAAGAACAAGGCAGAAATTAAGATTAGGGGTAATCATAAGCAGCAATATACCATTTTGAGTGACTATGTTGATGAGTTGCAGAAAACAAATCCTAATACAACAGTTAGGATAAGTGTGCAAACTACAACAGATCCATCGAGTCCTATGAGAGTTTTCAAGAGAATGTTTTAACAATATGTGTTTCTGAACTATGTATACTACTAAATTGTATGCAGTTGGAAATATATCCATCTTGCATTATTTAAGAAATCATCTCATGTTACTGTGTGGGATTAATTGAGGTTTAAATGTATCCATTTGCCACTTTTTCCAGTTTTTACCCATTGTTGCAACTTCATATATATACTTATACACTACTACAAAAAAGGCTTTCAAGACCTGTCTAAGAGGGGGGCTCTCCATGTGAAAACCAAATAGAGACCGGTTTTATATCCGGTCTCTATAATAGTAAAATAAGACCTGTTTAATCTTAAAACCGGACTCCGTGCGTATTTTAAGGTATAAAAAAAACAAATCGAGACCTATTTTCAAGTTGGAAACACGTCTTTATAATATATGAAGAACGGTTTCTAAGCAAACAAACCTGTCTCTATAAGATTTTTATACCATAAAAAAATAGCTGTTTAGGATTTGCTTATTGTAACTGCTAATATAGGGACTGCTTTGACCTTGCTTACAAAAGCTGCTGCGTCCATATAGATTGTTTGGAATTGCTTATTAAAATTGGCTTATAAAGGGCTATTTGGGATCTCTTGTTGGCAACCTAAACACCCTTATTAGCAGCTTTAATATGCAATCCAAAACAATTCATTTATCAGCTTAAGTTTCTGTAAGCAATCCAAAACCATCCCTTCATTAGTAGTTACAATAAGAAATTCCAAACAGCCACATAAGCAGTTTCATCATACATATCATCCTGTAACTTCTACATATGTTAGTTGAAATATAACCTATAGATGATCTGTTTAAACGTACAATAAATGGGTGTTGACTTAAATGACAGTTGGTTTAAAGATTGTAATGACATTATAATATCAACTCAATGTTGAAATACGTTAAAGAGGAACATAAAATGAGCTCCTGAAGTAAACTTGTTACAATGTTTTTCAGGAATTGTTATCTTCCTGCTCTCAACTCTACATACCATACAATTTACCGTCAATATTCCAAATCTAAAAGAAACTAGTTGCATCTAAAAAAAATTAATTACACTTAACGAGCAATTGAGCATCTGATTTTGCATTCCGTCTGCCAGTTTTAGGCGGTCTTTGAAGGCAGGGCCATGCCTTTTTAGGGGCATTAGTAACCTCCAAAACTCCTATATGACATCGTTTGTATGTTGTTTTAGAAACAACCTGGAATAACATAAGCACACTTTTCTATCGGCACACAATTAAACTTCATAGTAGTAAACTTCATGAACTTCAAATGATGATTGTTTAAATGTAATAGATATTCTTGCTATGAACCTATGCACATATATTTATATAATAAACAGTTTAGATAAGCAAATCCAAACAGCCCAGTAAGTAGTTACAATAAGCGAAAACATTTCATCTTCTATAACTAATAAGCAATCTCTATAGATGAGTAATAAGCAATCTCTATAGATGTGTAACATTTGCCTATATTTTTCATATACTCTTTTTAACTACAAATGAATGATCAATAAACACATACCTGATATACATCTCATCAAAAAATTATTTTCAATCACTGAAATTTTATGAGAAAAACACTAATTAATTAAGCAACGTAAATTGTAAAACTCGAAATTCAAACAATCTATTAAGCAGATCTTAAGCCAAAAGTAGAAAAACAAACATAATAATATCCAAAAGTAGAAAAACACTAATTAATTACAACAAACTACAGATCTAATTCTAGCTTGTACGAACCTTTGGTAGAAAAACATGAATTAACAAAAGGGACAGTTGTGGTACAAGTGTTTGGTGTACCCACAACAAACAGTGGTTGTGGCAATGTGGCAGAGGTGTGTCACGGTAGTCTTGTGTCATAGGAGCAAGTAGAGATATGGGACATGTGGGAGTAGTAGATGAATGTGTAGGGCTTTAAATTCTTTGAAAAGTTTTAAAAATCTTTGAAAAACATAAGGGAGAAAAATATCCCGCCTATAATTTTGAGAAATAGACCGGGTTTAGACTAAGGACAGGTCTTATTATGAATAACAAAGATAGTCCGGTTTTTAAACAAGAAACAGGTCTCTTTTAGGACGAATGGAGACAGGTCTTAAGTGTTCAAACCGGTCTCTTATTGTTATTTGTTTTAAAGCCGGGTTTTTACTTAAATACCGGTCTCATTACTTTTGCCCAGGCAAAAACATTTTTTAAGACCTTTTTTTCTTATAAAGGGTCTCAATGAAGGGGTCTCTAAACCCTATTTTCTAGTAGTGATAAGTGTTGACTTTAAGAAAGTCAATTACTAGTAAACCAATAAAGGCAGGAATACCATATTTATAGCCATATCCATAGACCAAACTTGATGAAATCAAAGCTTTCTAGTAGTAGACCTACATTAACGCTTCCTAAAGACACTAAACAAACTACTGTACATGCATTCTACTTGCTAGAAAGCTTTGCAAAACACAAAAAACCTGTCTTTCTAAAGATATTACATACACAATATGCAAACTAAAACGGTGACAATCTAGGAGACTACACACAAGTTCCTCAAACGGTGAAGTTTCTCCTTCTACAGAAGGAGTTGAGCTACGGCTACTTGGTGAGCAGCCTCTAGCTCGATTGCCCTGTCTTGGGCGTTGACAGCCTCCAATATCTCAGCGATGAGGCTGATATCGCATTCTTGTAATGCCTTCTCGTTACAGTGAAGGTGCCTCCTCAAGTAGAGGATCACCTCCTTTGCTCTTGGTTACATTGGTGGATTGTACCACCCATTGAATGGAAATGCGGATCCCTAAAAATCAAAAATCAACACAATGACGCTTAAACCCGTAACTTGAAAATAAACTTGTAATAAAAAAACAACCATTAGGCTAAAACAATTGATGAGGCGAAAAATGATCCGTTTTTAGGGGGTCATTTAAGCCCGAATCCGACTTTATTTGATCAAATATTGCCCTAAATCGTTCCTTTTGTGATTTTAGGTGTTTGGAGAGTGAATTCTGGAAAAGAGGCTATTTTGGACGTTTTTGGAGCATAAAGTGAAGAAAACGGCAAAGTACCAAAAATCCAAGCTGAAAATACAAGGTGACGGCGTCAAGACCAAACGCTTGACGGCGTCAGACATGAAGAATTAAATATCGAAGGTGGTGACGGCGTCAGATGAACTGGTGACGGCGTCAAAGTGGCCAAAAATAATTTACCGTGGGTGGTGACGGCGTCACATAGGCCGTCATAAGTGGATCAAGGCCGTCCGAGGAAGTTTATGGCGGCGAGGTGACGGCGTCAGAATTAACTCTTGACGCCGTCAGACTGTTTTTCCTATATATAGTTTTCTAGTTTTTTCATTAAAAAGAGAGAAGTTTTGGTGAAACCCTAAAGACGATTTTGGTGCCTCTTTCACAGGTTTTTCAAGGGTTCCAAACCCTTGAGACCTTGCATTGTAATTGAGATAAGTGTACTTTCAATTCAATCAATATGTCTATGTGTTGGTTGTTTATCTCTTGTTCTTGTCTCAATTCCATTATGCTAGGCTAGATCTCTCTTGTGTTTGCTTAGATCTAATGAAACCTAGATGTTGATTATGTGTTGATTACTTGTCTATTCTTGTTTTGAATGAATGATTTATATGTTAGGCTTAAGAAAACTGGCAGATCTCCAAATGGTAACATGCTTGAACGTCTTAAGAAACATGAACCGAGGCGTACTAGGTCTTTATTGGTTGTATTTAATGCATGAGCCACTGTTTACAATCCCTATAGTTGTGCTGGGTCATGGTGTAGGAGGAGATAAGAGCTCATAGAGTTGGGGAGTTATGTATGTCACCCCACGAATGGTATTAAGGAATACAACCCGTCATTCATACAAGTGTAACAAGTAATTAACATGTAAAAAAATATCTAGGGAGTAATGAAGTCTAAGTAAACACAATTTCTCCAATTACTGCTCACACCCTTAGTATAATTAGTTTGTTTTCATTTTTATTATTTTATTTTGATTGCATCTTAGCTTTGGGTTAGTTGAATAGCAACTAATTCCGCCCACTCTTCCAAAACCCGAGATTTTACTTGCTTTCATAAAAATATAAAAATACAAAAATAATCATCTCTCACCTCTAGAACTATTAATTAGGTTTTCTAATCCTAGCGACACTATTCCTAAGCTGAACGATCAATCCCCCGGTACTTGTCACTATACTATACTACAACGATCAGGTACACTGCCTGGTGGGGGTTGTAAGCCTCGCGAGATCCCTCGAGAGGTAAAGCAAGGTGCGATTCCCACGCATCAACAATGATTAAACTAAACGTGACATTTTAACTTAAAGCAACCCAACCGTTAACGCACCTCAACCGGACAATCATAATGACGCCTTCCTGCATTCACATTGTTCCAACATGTCTTTAGGACCGCCCACCTTCCACACCCGCATCGCGCCATCGTTAAAATTTGATCGGAAATATTTACGATATGATTTGATGATAGAGAGGAGAGTTTAGGGAAGAGTAGTGAAATAAGGTTGCTTTTATTAACACCTAATTACTGTAGCACCCGCAGAAACCGCGTGCTACATAGCACACGGTATTACGAAAAGACGATAGTACCCTTGTGCTACAAACAAATTGTAATGGAAGGCAACGACGTTGACCGACGAAAAATGGGTCAAAGGACGCAATCGGCCTAAAAAAACTTGAGGAGGGACGCACGGAGACGATTTTTCAAACATAGAGTACATGGCGTTGGTTTCTGTAAAGTTTAGGGACCAAAGGTGTATTTTTGTCTTTATATAATATAACCTAGAAAGGTAAACAAAAATTAAAAGGACAAAAGACTCTATAACTGTACTGTTCAACTTTTTTTTTTTTTTTTTTTTTTTTTTTTTTTTTCATAGCAAGTACTTGTAAGGGAAAAAGAATATTACATAATGTTGAATATTTAATCTACTGGAAAAAGAATATTACATAAGGTTGAATCTTTAGTCTACTAAGCTACTACGACTTGGTTGAAGTATACATCAACTACATATTAGTTTTTTTTTTGAAATATTTATTTATTAGTCTCTTAATATGGGAGTGGTTATAATGACCCCTTATATTTTTATCCCAACCCCTCTTATTTTTTTATTATTTTTTTATTTTTTTTTTTATTTTTATAATTTTGTTTATATTATATCAAAAAACTATAAACCTGAAAGTGCGGAACAAAAAATATAAAGTTTAATTAGTCAAAGGCATAAAACTGTCATAAATATGGAATATAAATTGACAAAAAACTGTATTGTACTGAAAAAAAATGAGGGACAAGAGAGGGGACATGTGGGCCAGAGGTTAATATAACACAACTAGAGCTGGCATAACGTGTCTGACACGACACGATAAGACACGAACATGAATGACCTGAACACGAACACGACACGATAAAAAATCGTGTCACTTTTTTCGAACACGAACACGACACGAAAATTAACATGTTACACGATAAGGAACCTGTTAAGGGATCTGTTAACAAAAATACATAACGAAACAAAACGAGTTCACAAATTAACGAGAGTTCCTAATAATATTTTTAACTAATACATAACGAAACAAAAAGTCCTTAATAAATCCTTATAACTAATACATAACGAAACAAAAGTAAACAATTATAATGTCTTCACTCTTCACCCGTATGCGAAACCCATGTCCTTGAGCATATTACAGCAGCACCACCATCACTTGTTCCAGCAGTTAACTTTGGAGTGCAGATCTCGCGAAAACCAAACTTCCACAAAAACTTCCTAAACTTCCAAAAGATATTAAATTTTAGAAGTTAAACAAATCATAAAACCATTTCTTATTAGTTATTTACTCTTATATGGACGGTTTACAATTGAATATAAGAGTTAATTAGTATGATATAACAGAAGACAAAATGGTAAGCCACAACCAAATACTTCCACATATTGAAACTGCAATAATTAGCAAAATGAAGGGAGGTATTCAAGTAAAAATCTGACTTGTCAAGGAATGACTTATGGCTTTGCTGCATAATGGGAATAGGTACCATTGATATTTTTATTGATTGCAAATATATGAACGATTTATAAATGAGCATAGCCAAATTCATTGAGAGACATATAGTTGGATATATACTTCCAGATTATATGCAGAGTACAAACTAACAACTTCTAAACCCAACTTTACGTTTAAGCTAAATCAAATATAATCAAAACCAAACACACCTGGTCACGGTTTAAGCTACACCTGAAACACCGCTTGATTAAGATACTGTATAGGCAGCCGAAACCCCAACACCCGGAAATCAAATCCCTAAACACTTGCACATCTACTCTTAGTAACAAAAACAGCCCCAAAATTAGATCTAAGCAATCCAAACAGTCCCAAAAAGAACTCCCAAACACCCGCTAGCCAGTTCTAAGCAATCCAAACACCACGAAAATTAGATCTAAACAATCCTAAACGCGCTCTAATCAGATCCCCATCACAGAGCTAGCACAAGCCGAGAGCTTGTGCTCTCGGTTGAGTCTCGACACCCACAAAAACATAGAAACCCGGATAGCAAATCTTGTTTAAAACCTCGTTTTACATGTAAACCCACATTTATATCACGTTTTTAATCAAAACCCAACAAAAAGTATACAACTCGTGACGCGTGTAGTAGTGGATCGAGAAGAGGAGGTGATGGGGAATCGAATGGTGGTGGTCGTGTGGTGTGGTGACCGGCGGTGAGGTGATGGCGGCCGGAAAAAGGGTCCGATGCTAGGGTTTTTGGTTGAGAGAAATGATGAAGATGTTAGATGTGTGGTTGTGTTTGTGTTGTGTTTGTGACCGATCCACACAAGGACCATATATCCATCTTTACTAACATTGTAACAGTAACAGGTCTCTTAACGTGTCTTAACAGGTCCGGACTTGTTAAGACACGAAACCTGTTAATTTCATTCGTGTCTTAACAGGTCCGGACCTGTTAAGACACGAAACCTGTTAAGACCTGAGACGAAACCTGTTAAGAACAGGTCGTGTCGTGTCTTGTTAACAGGTTTCGTGTCAAAATTGCCAGCTATAAACACAACCCCTTAATATATAAGTATACGTACAGTCTCATTAGTCCAATTTAATGTTTATGAATGTTGACGGTTTTAGTCCACACTTTATGTAGCTAGCTTGATATCACCGTACGGCCACTCGGCCAGTGCTTTGCAAATTCCAAAGGGCAATGCCGGCCTTTGGTTGGTTGGTGGCAGGGGTCTTACAGTACTGTCAGTCTGTCACTGGGGCAATGCCCTTGGTCGATCATCTTAACATATTGATCTGTGTTATTTGTCGTTTGTTTTTAGCCTATGGTTAGGTATATCTTGGCCTAATAGCGCATCAATGTTATTTGTCAGTTGTTAATTATTTATGTAGAGTCAAGTTAAAAGAAATAATTTGGACGTACTCTTTTCGAGCCAATGATTTACCTTCGATAATGATGGTGATACAAAGAGTGACATTGGACAACATCCTAGCTACACGGAGTCATCCATTATTATTCTTCATTTCAAGTTCCATTGTTAATTACTGAACTCAAATACATGCGAAGACAAATTAAGCAGATGCTTTCTTGAACACAATCTCCAATGGAGTACCGCTAGAAGCAAGATATGTGGTACCATTGTCAACATAAGTACTAACGTTAAAGCAACCAGCAGGACCCGCACCACAAAACGTTGGACAAAGTTGAAGCAAGTAGCTTTTCACTTTAGCACTTGTTGGCTTCGGGTACTCAACAACTTGAAAACACGAAACCGCGGTTTCAAAGAGCCCACCACTCGTTACAAAGTTAGAAGGTGGCTTTGCTTCAGGGTGACCAATCTTTAGAAACGTCTCACATTTACCATTTTGGTTGGCCGACGTTTTGGAGATTTGGACACCAAGAGGATACGATAAGCGAAGAAACTTTTGATTATATGCATTGAGTACGAATGTGAAGGAGTCACCTTTGGTAACCTCTTTCGGGTCCTGGATCGCATTGAGGGGACACTTTTTGTTAATTAACTTGACTCCACCACCTTTTGCCCATTCAACCGGACCTATGTAGTAGGGAACGGCGTAGTTCACGACCTTTTTCCCAGCAATGTCGTAAATGAAGTCATCGGTGGTAGCCGCGGTGACGGAGGAGGAGAAAGATTGTGTGGTGAGCATGAAAAGAAGGAAGGGAGCAAAGAAGAGTGATGGCTTCATGTTATGAATTAAGACTCTTATGCTTATTTGGTTGGAGCTTGAGGGTTGATATTTATAGGGATAAAAGTAATTTAAGAGAGATGAATAATTAATACTAATGCATGTCAAACTTAAGTACTCCGTATAATTCTAATTTGTTCATTGCACGTTTTTCATGCAAACATGCATACGTACAGTCACCGATCGACATAGCCAAGTCAACAGTAAACTGAAGTAGGGTAGCCCATTATTCACTATTGTTTGTCTTTAACAATCGTGTTGAATATATATAGATTTTAAAAGTTATACTATTGCACAACAATTTTACGTAAGATGAAAGTTATAATATAAACAGTTTTTTTCTTATTTTATTTCGTTTTTATATAACCATAGCCTTTTCAGAAAGAAGAAAATCACTATATATACTTCCCGTCTCAAAATAATTGTCTTCATTTGACTTTTTAAAGTTTTAATTTTTTAATTTTGATTTTTAATATTTTGTTTATATTATATAATACTTGATAAAAATTATACGAATGAAAAACATTTAAAAATCAATTCATTCATATATTTTGCATTATTTATTATATAACACAAACAAAAAATACTTAAAATCAAAGATGAAGAAAAAATACTTAAAAAAAAACGAGGAAGATAATTATTTTAAGACAGAAGGAGTATTTCACAATTTTACATCTTGAATCAATATTAAGATTAGGCGACAACAAAATGGAGCACAAATTATGATGATGATCATAGGCAAAAAAAAGGTTTAATACATATACATGATGTGTATTAATTTCTAATATATGGTAATCTTTTAATGCTGAGGAATACTTTTATAAAGAATAAAGGCGAGAATTATAGTTCTCAGTTAATTTAAGAGTGGTATGTTTATTTCTCAATTAAGTTCAAAACTTATACTCGGTACTAGATAGTATGGTGCGTTTGGTTTGTAATATGGAATCAAAATGAATATAGGTTTAACATAGTGATTGAATCCGTATATATATAAACGTCGATATTTGATTTGTAAATTTGATATGGGTATAACTATAAGATGCCCGTAGCGATTTGATAATTAATCGGTATATATTCCGTTCTTTCATTTGATACCCCTTTACCAAACATGCACGTAGTGATACGATATGAACATCTTATCAAAGCCTTGTTATTTCAGTTAATTCTTCACTGAGCTGAACCACAGTAAGATCCAATAAGAGATTCAAAGTTGTGGCCCAAAATAGTGAAGCATCTAGCAGACGACATTCCCTTAATTTGAAACTTGAAAGTACGTGAGGCGCAACCCAAAAGACCAAACAATAAACATGCAGCCAAAC
The DNA here is from genome assembly GCA_030686995.1 of Artemisia argyi. Classification (NCBI taxonomy): domain Eukaryota; kingdom Viridiplantae; phylum Streptophyta; class Magnoliopsida; order Asterales; family Asteraceae; genus Artemisia; species Artemisia argyi. The sequence goes on from CM060707.1 coordinate 148,809,581, forward strand.
AACAAAAAGGCTTACGTCGTTTAGTTGATTTCGATTCAATCAACCTATGTCAACATGACAACATGTTTGTATAATATTTGAACAAAATCCAACCTTATTGAAATGCGTATCAACTTTGTTTTGAAATGCCCATCACCTTGTTGCATGTTGTAGCCTTTGCTAATACTTCAATATTATCCTTTGAAAAATCTAATGCCTGTTTAATTTCAGTTACAAGAATATAGTCTGGACTCCTATATGCATGTAGCCGGCCTACTCTAAATATGGATTTAACTGAAAGTAAAACCGATGATATGTTGAATAATCATGCCTTCTTGAACGTAACCTTGAATGGCACACGACTTAAAGCATAAGTCTTCTTCCATTTTGAGCAATAATAACACCAATATTTCCACAAGCAGTCGCACAATGGTCACACGCCTCTGGGCAATATACTAGCTTGTAACCATCTTCGTGGCTTTTTATCTTGAACCAGCTCGTTATTGTTACTAAGCATTTCCCACCGTTCCATTACCTGCTATGATTAGTTTTCGTGCATACCCTTCGAGCATCCAAACATTCGACTGCTTACAAATTTTTGAACCCGAGAATATTATATTAAGATCAGTGGATTCTCTAACAACATGTGTATTAGAGTCCATTGGCATGAATATCAATGGTAGGCCAAAATTGAACTCTTGGTCATCTTGGACTACGTCAAGTGGGCACGAATCATTTCTTGCGGTAGCCAGAGTTAAACCGCCACCATCTTCTCTTGGCAATATGAAGTATTCTATTCCATACACTAGCAAATTTCCATCGATGTCGAGAACTGGTTTTGTCGATTGTTGGCTTGAAGAAATCGAGACTGTTGAGAAAAGAACAAGTACCAACAAAAGCTTTTTCATTTTTGTAGTTGCAATATAGCCTTTGTCAAGTGTTTGAGATGTGATTTGTATTGTGTAATAATTTTTAGACGTGTATATATATACAGAGACTGCTATTGCAATAAGCTAGGATTATTGAACTGTTTGAGGTGTGCTTTAAAATGCATGGGAGTTACTTGTATATATAGGAAAAGTGTAACCATAAACTACAAGAGAAACAAAATTATTTTAATATATACTCCTTCCGTCCCAATTTATAAATCCATTTTTTTGTTTTTTGTTGTCCATAAGCACTTGTTTATTTTCCTATTTCAACCAATCAAATAACACTTTAGTAGAGAGAGAAAATATTTTATTGATGAATAAATTAGTTAGCTAGTGAGAATTTATTAAACTTTGTGTAAAGTTAAAATAGACTTATAATTTGAGACGAAAGAAGTATTAATTTATTTTTCTTAGATGTGTGCTTTAATTTAAGTTAATCACAAATCTAAAGAGTAATACGACGACTAACGAATAAGGGTTGCGTGTGTGGTGGTTGGTAACCATTAAATGGCAAATAACTTATACGCTTCACTGCAGCACTAAGACGGAAATATATATATATATATATATATATATATATATATATATATATATATATATATATATATATATATATATATACATTTTTGAAAAGCAGCACTAAGACGAAAATTTGCTCTAAATAAATTGAAACACACTACTAGCCACATATATAACTCGTCCTAGAGTATCCAAGTTTTGACTAAATAAAGATTTTTGCATCTCCATACTTTTTTTTATACACTTTTGATAATCTTTATAATTCTTGGATAACTTAAAAAAATGATGTCTGGTACTTTCGGCTAGTATTTTATAAAGTTTTTGTTGCATTTTAGCAAATCTTTTTTAGCACTGAATTATAATTTTTAGTTAAAGAAAAAGCTTGTGATCATGCTATGGGCTGTAACATTTAACTAAAATTCAAATAATTTAGTTAAGCTAGTAACTATTGTATAGGCAAAGAAAGTGATCATTAATATTATGTTGTGACAAAATTAACCTTGAAAGGCTGATCATTTATAGCTAGACGTTTAATTCCATTCTCCGCGATCATAACACCAATGTGCTCGCAAACAGGCTTGCAAAAATGGCAGACCGTTGGGCAAAACACAAGCTTGTAATCGTTATCATACTTCTCTATCTTGAACCAGTTGTTCATGGTTTCTGGACCGGGGTTTCCTGGACCGGGGTTTCCTGAAATTCCATGACCCGTTACTATCGTTTGTCCCTCATACTCCTCGAGCATCCACACATTTGACTGATTACACATTGTTGAATTCGAGAATACGATGTTAAGATCTGTGGATTCCCGAATGACTTCTTTCTTGGGGTCCACGGGTGTGAATGTCAATGGTAAGCCATTATCGACGTCTAGATTTGCTTGGACTACGTCAAGTGGGCATGACTCGTTTCTTGTCATGGCTAGCGTTAGGATAACACCCGTGCCTTCGTATATTGGCAAGATGTAGTATTGGGTTCCAGCCCGGAGAATGTTTCCATCCATATCAAAAACTAGATCCGGTTGATGTTGGGCTAATGCAAACGAGATTGTGGAGATCAGAACAACTAACAACATTATACTCATTTTGTTGTGTATGTATTAGGTGTGATTTTTGAGTGCATTATATGGGCATTATAACTGTATATAGCGCGAAAATGAACAACTTTTATGAAAACAACTTTTCTAAATCTCAAAAATAAGCATTGTGAAAGCTTATGATGTCAACAGTGAGCTTTTATGGCTTGAAAATGAGATTTTGATGTTCAAAAAGCTAACCACATAAGCTATAAGCTAAGATTTAAGGACTAATAAGCTAATAACAATAAAGGCAAGCAAGAATAAGCTAAAGCAATCCAAAAAGCACACTGAAATAAGCAGATCAAGCAAAAAGCAAAAATCCAAATCCTAGAATCCTATGCAGGCCAAACAGGCTACTTGCAGGCTTGTGTGGGCCCCACCAAACAAATTCAGGGGTCCAAGGAGAAGGCTGATCCAATAAGCCTACCTGATAAGCTACTAAATAAGCCAAGAATAAAGAGGTGGGGTCCACAGGTGAGCTCACAATGAGCTGAAGAAATAGGAGCAGTGGCTTGGTGCAGGGCACCTTTTGGTCCACTAAGGGTTTTTCAAGGCATGGATTAAGCTAGTAAATCATAAGCTTGTGGTCCAAAAACTGGTTCTACATGTTAACAAGCTACCAAGGATCACATAAATCCAATTCTTATCTAGTTTCACATGTTAACAAGCTACCAAGGATCACATAAATCCATTCTTATCTAGTTTCAATCTGAATCAAATTCTAAAATTGACCTAGAATTAGTATCCATTTTACTGAATATGGTAATTTTGACTTGGCTATTTTGACTAAAAGTTTGACCTATATGAACTTTGATTTATTCTCAATAATTAAATATGAAGTAACAAGCTATGATGAAACTGATTTAGGTTAAGTGAACAATTTCTAAACTAAAATGAAGGTGATGCAAGCACATTATCCAACTGAAATGCAGAATTTTGGATCTAAGGGTAATTTTGACTATTTGATGAATTGAGCTATGGTTTTATGACTAAACTGACTTGGACTAACCTAATGCAAAGTACTTGAACCAATTTTACCTTATGTAACCTACCACATCACACTTAACCACCATTTACCAAACACCCCCTTAAATTGTGCCTGTGTGAATTTTTCAAAGGAGATGAGAGATTTAGGCATCCAAAGTGAAATATAAGCACTTGACAAGTTGTAATATGACAAAAGTAGCAGGTAGCATTCAAGTATGACCAATATCCAACAAGCAATAAGCAAAAATCAATATGAGCTGAGAATGACAGTTAATGAGCAAATGGTATGAAAACTTTTAAACCACTACAAACATCAAACTAAGTTATATCTAATGAGCAAATGATAACTGTAATAAGCAAAGATGAACAGACAATAAGCCACAATAAGCAGTGCTAAAGCAATTTGCAATGAATTTTAAGAAATGATACTTACTAGGCCTTGTGCTCAAAACAGAACTGAGACTATCAAAAGAGCTTGTTTATAGGCTACAAAACCATAAGAACCTTTCCAATCCTGATCCAATTAGCATTTGCTTAACTTGACCATCTATTTGACTTTTGTTGACTTTTTGGAAGATATGCTTAAAATAGATATTAAGACTACTAAAGTTCACACCAAGCTATGAATAAGCTTGTATGAGCTTAGGAACTAGAACAAGAGCTTTTTGAAACAGTACATCCATCAAGAGAAAATTTTATTTTAAAGCATCAAAGCAGAATTTAAACAAGAGAATTTAAAGGTAAATTGAACTTGAATTAATTTGAGAACTGAGTTACAATCTTTGAAAAGTTAATACAGATAATAAGCTAAGATGTTTAAAGAGGATTAAACTACAATTACACTAGAACTACTACTAACTACTGTGAACTACCCTAGCTACTGGTCTTCTTTCTTCTTTTCTTTATTTATAACCTTCCAAGATAGTCCCTGGCACATTCCCACCTCTTTTATGAACCATTGGATGAGTAAGTTTAATCTTGGCCCTTAAATTGGATTTGGCGGGAAAAATGGTTGACTGCAAATTGGGCTGTGTAAATTGCAAGAGGGGGGAGGTGATTTGATAGCCTGTTGTATTCTTGTTTTATGATTGGATGAGAGGGGTGGTGATGGCAGAGGTGTAGGGTTGCAGGTCCAAGTGGGGGTGGTGGTGTTTGGAGGGAAGCGAGGGAGAAGGTGGGTTTGACCCTGGTATTTTATTTTAAAACGGGAGTGGGCTAAGGGTCTTAGGAGTTGGGATTGGTTGTGTTGTTGGATCAGGCCAGGGAATTGGGTGGGTTTGGATGTGTTTGGTTTGTGGATTGGATGTGCTTTTGGACTAAATTATAAAAGGGATCCGTTTGGTTTGGAAATTAACACAAGGACCAATTTTGTAATTTATTGATTTTAGAGGGGTTGAGATTGAAACTTTTCCAAAGTACTCCAAGGGTTGAAACTTGCCAAGCTTGAATAATATAAGGACCATAAGTGATATTTTCCACATTTGAAATTTCTAGGGACCAAATATGTCAAACTTTGAAAGTTCAGGGACTAAACTTGTAATTTCTTCAAACTTTTCACCCAGGGACCAAACTTGACACCTGTGAATTCCCAAGGACCATAGTTGACTTTTCTTCCAAATCCAATTCTCATGGGCCATTTCTATCAATTTCCAAACTTGAGGGACCATTTCTGCCAATTTTGCACACTTTTGCTCCAATGACTATTTTTTGGCATTTTGTGATTCCACAAGGTGTGTTTTGACATTCTGAGCTCAAAAGTGGTAATTAGCTTTCCCGGCTCTGGCTTTTGACACGTTTTCCAGGCTCGTGCTCGTTTTTGTCCTTTTTGGCTTGATTTATGCCAATTTCTGAAATATCCGTTCCTACACGATTACAAACACAAAAGTACAATATCTCTGGCAATTATGGTTAGTTTGTGTCTGTTTTGGTTTTAATATGGCCAGAAAAACGTGTGTGAATAAGCACACACCATATGCCTTTGACTCTAATCAAACATTCGGAAGCCTTGCAAGCTTAAGTCATACCATGATTCGGGTATTGTCTTGACCAGGCTTCTTAGATGCCAGCGAATCCACCTGTAAGTTAATTGTGTGTTTTACGTATCGACATTTTTAGTATTTATATTGATACCATGTACTCTTATAATATGCAGTATCTTTTTTTGCAGCGGTGATGTTTCCAGCAACATCAACAACATCAGTTCTCTCACTGAGTCTGTAGCTCATAACATCCATCTTAGGCACGTGTCAGCAACATCTAGAAACGGGATGCACAAAAATAATGAAAGAAAAAGGAATTTATGACTCTGACTCCGCGTGCAGTCAAGCAAACGTTGCAAAGGTCTAGCTTATGGTTCAGGTTGTATATACTTTTCCTATTGTTATACTTATAAATTATTTACCATATTTCATTTCCATAATTAAGTAACGGTGCCGTTCGTATTGATACAACCTGATTAAGCAGCGACAATGGAAGTGAGAAGTGTGCAAGTCTTCTTTCGCTTAAGATGCTGAGTTCAACATCCTAATAATTGGCAGAAGATAAAAGAATTGCGGATATCATACTGATGTAAGTTAAATTGTATGTTTAGGTTCCATATCGCTGGCACTCATGATTTATTATTAGCATATTAACACTTATTAGTATAATAATTCTGTACAATTGTAAGTGTTGTTGCTTTCGTGTGATTTCAGGATTGGTTGAGCAAGGCTGCAAACTGGGCTAAATTTAGCACAATGGCTGGCCTTGGTATTATTCATCTTGGCCACAACGAGAAAAGGTATTTAAGTGACCTTAAAATAATGTTTCTAAGAATGTATTTTTCCAAATGATAATAACATTTACCACATTTATGCCTTATTATATGCGAGATTTTGTAACTGATGATGTGATCCTGGAGGAGATACATTTGGATTGATTTTGCGAGCGTTCGGATCTCCCACTCAGAATTTGCTCCTCCTAAGGTTCATGGCCAAGATGATGTAAGTTTTTTTCAATAGTCTTTATGGAGTAATAAGCTTGACCGCTAAAATTTGTGGTTATTGAAAACTTATGGTCTTAGCCAAACACCCCTTAACTGTGATTACTGGACTATAGTTTGGAAGCTCACTTAGTGCTGAAGAGGTCCAAACATTTATTGCAAAACAGATTAGAGAGTGGTTACTGATATAATACCAGTTCATACAAGTTTTTGTGAAAACAAAATTGGCCCATTTGCATTGCCCATTGAAACTGTGCCTTTAGTAGCTGTTTGGGAATGCGCCTTTATATGTTGTAGGAGTTGTCTGAGATTTCTTATTGAAACTACTTATGGGGTTTCTTAGGATAGGTAGATGAAATTCCTTATTCTTAGGATAGGTAAATGGTGAATGTGGAGAATAGGAATAGAGATGATTCGTTTATTGAGGCGAGGTTCGTTGAGGAGGCCATTACGTAGATGTCGTTTGCTGCAGATTCTTTGCCTGTTGATAAGCATCCTGAAAATAGGCTTACAACTTCTTTTAAGGTACATAACTGCAAGTACAATTGTTATTTTACAGGATTATGTAGCGACAAGGTGGTATAGGGCTCCTGAGCTATACAAATTGTTTTATTCAAAGGTATAGGCCATTTACCATTTCTTAAACACGTGCTCACGTAAGACTGTTGGGTTATCAGCGGAACACGGGTGGTTAACTAGGTGAAATGGTGATTCTCAGTCGGAATGTTGTGGCGGCTTAGCGGTGGATGCTGATTGCAAGAAGGTGGTGTTACCAGTGATGGAGCATTATAGCGACGAGAATGATGGTTCTTATATAGAAATGAAAGGAGAATGGCTTAGTTTGGCATCATCAAGAAGCTGAGCCTGATTGTGGAATGCGGCAAGCGAAAAAGGTACTTGATCACCTAGAAAGCATTTTAGCCAATGAGCCCTCGGTTGTCAAATGAGGGCAGCAGATCGTTGTAGTTAACCCACACTCCCACATGTAACCTAACGGTCAAATTTATATGGTACGCTATTTTAGAAATTCAGTTTCATTAAGCAAAAGTTGTTTAAAAACATACACTGTTTTTATTATAGGTTATTAGGTGTACTGTTATTGAAGATTTTATTTTCTACACTCATTTGGTTACGTGAATTGATGTTTGGCAGACGTGATGGCTGTTTGATAGGTGGAAGTTTCGCTTTCGCTCTGTCTCACATGGCTTTTGAAAGGTTAGAATTTGATTTTACTCTTTTTGTACCACTTACATTTAAAAGAGTCAATATGTGTTAGGTTGGTCAACAAAAAAATTGTGGTGTGTTTCATTAACAACTTTGGCACATCTTTGTTCGCAGACTCCTGTTATTAGTTTATTGCATATGGTGACGTTCTCTTTCAGATAACCAGCGGGTCAGGTTTGAGGCGAAAGCTGCTTTATATGGCTATTGGTGGCCACGAAAGCTGCTTTATATGCCTATTCGTGGCCAACGATTTAGCTAGGAGGTCTGAATCAGGAAAAGCCATGGCCAGATGTTTTTTCTGAAAAATATCCCAATTTTTCCATCCATCTAATGTGAGATAGCAGATAAGCATTTTTTGTTTTCTAACGTTGTGGTGAACTTACTATTTTTTTTATCGAGAAGCTTGATCTTAGTGTGTTTCTTTTGGTGTATCAGATTTGGATGGATGCACGGAAAATCAATGAAGTTAGGATTTACTGCTGTTGGATCAACAAAAAACCTGTAACCTAGCAACATCACAGGTTACACCATTTTCAGGGGAACTTTGATGTTGCAGCCGTTGATGGTCTTTGACAGTGACGGCCATATCTTGCTCGGTGAACGGGTGAACCTAATCTAGGCTATTGTTGCAACAAAGGTCGGTACCATATTTTACTTTAGTTTTGTATTACCTGAATTTGTTGCATATTTATAGATTGAGCTCATTTAACTCGAGAAATATGGCAATTAATATGGTAGACAAGTCCTAAAAATTGGTTGGAAATGGGTGTCTAGAGTTAAGGGGGGATCAATTGGTCCTTTCAATCGGTTTTTGGTTTTGGGTGTGTGGGTTGTCATTGGTGTTGTGAAGTTGTATGCGTAATCAGTTTTGGGATAGAGTTGGTCAGAAAAATATTGAAAGTTGTTTTGGTAATACATAAATCTTAGCCTTCAATCTTCATCTTATGCCTCATTAGCTTTGTTGTTTGTATAATGAGTAAATATGGTGCTTCGCTGTTCATTTTGTTGGCGATGAGCAGTGAATCATTATATCAAAAAGATACTTTTGCTATGTGCTTGTAAGTGTGTTAAGTGTTCACCAAATTATCTGAAATCTTGCTAGATAAGATGGCCAAAGGATACATAAACTTTTATCGCGTTACAATACCATTACATATGGATGTGGTTTGTGTGTTAAGTGCCAGGATGAACTAGGCTATCTCTCAACCTGTTAAATATCTTCTTCCAGCTCACAACCTTATGCGATTTTGGTGTTAAATTCTTACTTTTAAATTCTATTTTGTGTTTGTATGTGCGCTGTGCAGTTAACGAGTGAGACAGTGGGTGTGGTGAACTCAACCTGTAGGCCAAGCAAAAGGACGTGAAGGAAGCCCAGCAGAAGTCGTTTGAGCGACTGAAGCAACTATATAATGAAGCTACAACTGATAAATGTAGTTGTTCTTATAAGTGAATTTGTAATTTTCCTTAGTGACACGCTAGATAAAACTAAGAATTTTCCTATAGTGACATGTTGATAAATGTACTGTTTGTTCTTATAAGGAAAATGTATTGTTGTAATTTTCTTAGTTTTAGTAAATTCAAAAGGAAAATTACAAATTACAGCTGATATAGTGTGTTTACATTGTTTATATATAGTATACGTACGACGTTTTCTGTTATTATCGTGTCATGTTAGTATCGTGTCGTATTTACGTTGGTTATTAATCCTTGAATGTCAATACATTTACTAAAACATGAAAACTTCATTGTTTCAGTTAGCATTAGTAAACCTTAACTTCGGAACTTTTTTTTTCTTCTGACTTACGTATACAAACATCCCGCTGCAATACACGGGCTAAAAACCTAGTATATGTTACAAAACTAAAATAAATAAGCTAAATGGATATTTGGGCCAATAGTTTCCAGCCCACCCATACCACCTTAAATTAATATTTGGTCCAATGATATCTACTCCAACTCTATTAAAAAAATAAAAATAAAAAAACACTCATCTTCTTCCTATCCTCTCTTGCACACACACTAAATACACACACACACAAACGCAAACGCTGAAACACAAACCCATAAATGCAAACCCCGAAACACAAACTATTCGTTGTATACATAGAGGGGATATTTTGTAAGTTTTTATTTTTTTATTTTTATTCGTTCTCTGCTTCTCAACGCATGTTAATTTGTTAACGTATTTGGAAAAGCCTGCTTAATGCTGAAGCGGAGGAAATGGGAATAACGTGAGAACGCCGTTGTGAAGATGCCATCATGTAAGCAATAACGCGAGTTTCGCGTTACCAGTCCCAGCACTCTAACCCAAATACTTATTAATAGGTTCCAAGTAAAAAAAAAAAAAAAAAAAAAAAAAAAAAAAAAAAAAACCCTAAAACGTTTTCTCTCCCTAGAGGGGATTTCCGGCCGCCACCCTTCAATTTTTCCAGCCAAAAAACTCCATCCTGATCCGTCCTCTCTACCTTTTTGGTATGCAATACGTGTTATCAGGTTGGGTTTTCTTCTAAGGGTGGTTGGTTTTGCGCTTTTTCTTATCATTCTATTAGAAATCCTCTAAACACCGAAACCCTAACTATTATTTTTATTCAATCGATCCCGTTTGTAGGGTATCGTTTTCTTTTTTCTTTAGGGTTTCGATTTATGGCTATTGGCAATCGTATCTGGTTTTCATCTTTAAGTCGGTTTAAAACGATTTATATAGATTGATACGATCTGTGGGTATTCTACATGTGTGGATCGACCTAAAATCCTAAAGGTTTATCCTGCAATCGATCTTCCTATTTATTGGGATTATCGTTTTTTCTGTTAGGGTTTCGGTATACCTATGATTCGTTTTTGTTCTTCATAAAGCTTATTCGCATATCTTTGAGGCGGTTTTGGTTGATTGTTGTTCGTTAAGGTTTTATGAAACCCTATCTTAGGGTTTCAATTTTTTAATTGATAGTGCTGCTGCTGCATGTTATTCTGGAAGGTAACCCATACTAGGGTTTGTTTAATGGATGAGTGTTCTTATTCAGATGGACGTTATGTGTATGTGGGTTATGGGAGAGATGCCGTCATTTTGGCTCAATATGTTATTGATATTGATGGCAGTTTGTTCGATTTGGTTCTCATGGAACCCTATTAATTAGGCTTTTGTTTTATGACTTGCTGCTATCGATTTTGGAAGTTAAAGCTTGGGATGTTAACTCTGTTATTGATATACAACAGGTCGACTGTTATGGTACATTCATGTATGTTTTTCGCCATATTTTGGTCATGTTTGGACGTGGTGATTGTGGATTTTGTGGCCACTATTGCGTTCTGAAATAGATTGCAGCGGACTTTTAATTCTTATTTGATGCTGCTATGACATGTTTATGGCTGAATGGAAGTTCCTAATGTGTGACCTGCTTGGGGTTCAATGTATTCTTAGACTTGGTGGATTTGGTATGGTTGCTTTTCATTGGTTTGAATACGATGGTATGAGGGTCTTGACTTGAAGGTACTAGTTCATGATCATGTTGCAGCCTTAAAGCTTATTTATTGGCCTTCTTTGATCATTCTTATTACTAGTATTATTGAAGTTTTGGAAGTTAAGTTTGAAGGGTCTTGTTCAAAACCCTTTGGTTCATCATGTTGGTTAGGGTCTCTTTAACCCTTTTGGTTGACTTGTGTTTACTACAAGTCGATCACCATGTATATTGATGTTGCACCTTTATTGACTTGTTCGTTTAAATTTGATTTGCTATGGATTGCATTCTTATTAGGTTATTAGATTATGCTTCATTCATAATACTAATAGAAGTCGCAAAGGAATTTGTTTTGGAATGAGCACTTGGAAGGCGGGGAAACTTGGTTATGGGTTTCTTCATGTACAAGATTTGGATCGCTAAGATGACTAAGAAGACTTAAGTTTTTATTTGAGTTGGGATGTATTGTATTTTTATTTTTAGTTATATTTGGGTTTGTAAGTTATAAGAATGGTCTGTCATTCTTATATAGTGGTTAGGTAAGTGTCCTAAGGGACTGAGATGAGGGACTCACTCTCATCCGTTGTACTTCAAAGTCTTTTGGCTAATATACTTGTTTTATATAGTATCCATATTAGCAAGTATTACTAAGTCTAGGGGGTCGTAGTGTAACTTTAGTCAAACAGGAATGCATAGGTCGGTTCACATGCTATATATATGGCATATGATCTGTTAAGTCCGGGCATTCATTCGTTTGTTTGGTTTCTTCTTTGTGACAGCCGGTTCAACTCTTCTAAGGTTGGTTTTCTTCCCCCCCCCCCCACCCCATCTTTACAACAAGGAGGTGAGGGGGGAGGGTCATTGTAATCATTCTTTTCGTATTTAATCACTAAACGTTTGATTAAGGATTAACTTGTGCAAGGTTTACTTTTCTGTCGATATAACAAACTGTTGTTGTGTGTTCATCTTCGAGTATCAGGTAATCCGCTCTCTAGATTTCCAGGTTTCTTGTAGGGTTTTACAACAAGTGGTATCAGAGCCAGGTTGACAAAGCCTCCATGTGCAACATCATAGCTTCCGACCTTCCTGCACATCCTTGTATCATAAACCCGTACCTTGTGATTGATCTACCCATGACAATGATCGATCTACCCATAGCATAGTCAAAATCCACAAAACCTGTACGTTTGTCTGTAATCCACGATCGAACCTATCCAACATACCCACATCTACAGATGCTGTGTCAGGTCTCGTGCAGTGTAACACCCCCATTTTTAAAGTTTGTCGCAGCGGAAAAGTAATTTGGGTGTTACGGTGAGGATCGAAGTTTTAACCACAAAAAATGGTTTAAAAGAAACATTTTGAAAGTTACTTGTCATTCTAATAATAATTTTGATAAAAGCTGAACCATTTGATTTAAAATCTTTTGGAAAGATATAAAGACTTGTAAAAATGACAAATTTGATTTTTACACCATTTTAATTTATCAGAGTAATAAATGCCCACTCTGTGTCTTGTCCTGCTCCTTTAAATTACCTGAGATACACATGCTTAAAAGTGTCAACACAAAGGTTGGTGAGTTCATAGAGTTTTAGGAAAAACCCTTTATTTTGTTAGATTTCAGGAATATTTGGTATTAATAAAATACAAACAGTAATGAAACAATTATCAAGTATATTCACAAATAGATCATAAAAATATTCAATCATATTAAATAAAGAATCAATAATATTAACATGAGCTGGAAACACATGATACTAAATCGATCAGATAAACAATTCACGTATGGTCAAACCTATACAGCTGTATCTAAATATATGTTGAATACATATATCTTTCCTTTATAGATATTGCACCAAGCCTCATGACACGTAAGACGTTAACAGAAGGGGTGTTCTATCAAATCAATGACAGATTTTGCCCTCGTGTAATAGATGATTTGCCAATTCCTATTTTTACTCAAATATAGTGTATCACAACTAATGCGGCTAACCAATTGCAATTGGCATTCCGTCAAGCATTAGTGGGATCGGAGGTCAATACGAAACAGGTTTCGAAGCTGTTCACTATATTTGCGCTCACATTACAGTGATTAATGGCTCATGATAGAGGGACTATATGGCGATATGCTAACTTAGGCAATATCAAGGACCTATGGGCTCATTTAGCATAACATCATGAAATTAAGTATCGTATCACAGAGATCAATTTGAAAACAGTATCGTTTGAGTATCAGAAATTCAATTTGGAAATATTATCGCTTGAGTATCAGAAATTCAGTTTGAAAATATCATCATTTGAGTATCAGAAATTCAGTTTGAAAATATTATCTTTTGAGTATCAGAAATTCAGTTTGAAAATATCATTGTTTGCGTATCAGAAATTCAGTTTGAAAATATCATCATTTGAGTATCAGAAATTCAGTTTGAAAATATCATTATTTGAGTATCAGAAATTCAATTTGAAAATATCATCATTTGAGTATCAGAAATTCAGTTTGAAAATATCATCATTTGAGTATCAGAAGTTCAGTTTGAATATTTCGCCAGTAACACATTTATATCACATACCACAATAATCGAATTGAGAACATTTTCATATGAGTATCAATATTTCAGTCAAATAATTCATCAATAAATATATATTTCACATTCCACAATAATCACATTGGAAACATTGATATATTATAAATCACAAATTATATTATTTTAATATCAATTAGGAAATTGATTTGAATCATGTATTTTATTTTATTTCATATACTTATCAAGTTATCAAAGTATATGTAAGCATGTATCTCCCCCAATGAGTTAAAAATAATTATTTGAAATGGGGCTATGACTCACCTGGATTGATTTGGAAATGATAAAAAGTAAAGATAGGATGAGATTATGGAAACGATTTATGGAAACGTCTTTGATAAGGAACCTGATAAATAATTTATCTGAGAATTTGACCAAATACGATTTGGCAAATATGAAACGAATAACGATTGATAAATAATCGTTATGATGAATGAATGATATGCAAATGATATGCTTATGTTTAAAATAATATGACAAGTTATGTTATTATTTCTAAAGCTTTTCCATTTTTAATTATGATGATGATAATACGTAACAAAATTTAGTTAATATAACGTTATATATACTATTAACGAAAATTTAATAAATACATATATATAAAATGAAACGAAAATGCATATGACGTGATGGTTGCCGTAAAATAGAAAATAAAATGAGAATGTCAAATAAATTATGTGTAGTCCTTGTCCTTTTTCCAATTTTACACTTTTTATACTAACGGCGTTAGCGTCACACCATTAGTCCTTTTTATATGTATTTACAATTATAGTCCACTACATGTCCAATATTACAATCTAAGCTTGTAACAATCCTATATTATCAATTTTTATCCTTTCTTTCTGTTTCTACATTTTTAGTCCTTAGTTTCCAATATTTTCACTTTTAGTCCCTATAGGTGTCGTCGCGTTACATTTTTAGTCCAATTTTACAATAATGATTATAAAAATTTCCGTGGCTTCTTTTATTAATTTTAAGCTTATTTCAACTGCTTATTTTATAAAAAGCTTATTTATTTAGCTTATGGGCCTTAATTCGAACCAAACTAAAGCCCATTTAAAAATTTAGAGGCGAGGGCATGAAAATTATTTTGGGCTTGAACTTGGGCTTCCTTCATGATTCTAAAAATATATTTTATGGACCCAATGGGCTGTTAAAACGTGAAGTCTTGTTGGGCCTTGGTTAAGCCCACTCGACAACCATATTAGTTTTTATATAAGTTTTGATTTGAAAAATCTGGTTTGTGTCGATTTACTTTGGCTCGATTAGAGTGTCAAAACGTGAATATTTTTGCAAGTTGTGTACATGAAACTATTAGTTTTCTAGGTGGTCTATTAGGTTGAGCAAAAATATTATATGATTGTTACGTGAAATAAAAAGATATACGTCGCTTTTGTATGGTGTTTAGCTCGTTTTTATATATAAGAAAGATTTAGTGAAATTTTCTAAGTATATATGATAAGTTTATATGTATGAGTATGGTTTCAAAACAAGTAAATATGATGCATGTACAATAACTTTAAACGTATTTTAAGCGTGATACGTGACTCCTAGGCCTTCCAAGATAGAGGCTAGTCACGTAATACTTTCTATATATATATATACGTACGTAAATATTAATGCAAAGTTAATATACGTTTGAAAAATAATAAACATGATGCATGTAATGAAAATAACGAGTAGTATGAGATGAGGAGGATTGGAAATGACTTACTACACCTCTAAGGTGGTAGAGAGTCGAGTGAAAATGGATGGAAACGCTAGAATGGATCATGTTTCGAATATAATTTGGAATACTATACGTATTATTAAACCCGATTACACCATTTTTGCTTCTAACGATCTTGAAATGTTTTCTTGGTTGTTTCTTATGTTATATTAGAGTATATAGAGAGTAAGGAAACGTTGGTGAATAATGAGAATGGAAGGAGAAGAATGGAACGAGCAGGAGTACATATCGTTAAGTATATGTATATATATAAGGTGCCAATTATTTGTAAGGGACATGAAGAACTATTCAATGTCAGTATTGTAGGTTCTAGGATGTTAGATTTTCATATTAAATTGGTTTTGAAAGAGCTAGACAAATGATATTTGTCCTTGTGAGTTTCTTGATGTGTCGACATCCATTTTTATAACAAACGAGTTGCTCATTTGTTTTCCAATGGTTCTTAGTTGATCATACTTATCATTTATACATGAAAACATGTTACAAATAATATTAGAAACTCATAGGAACAAACGGGAATCAAAACGGATAAGAAATGAATTAAACAAGAGTCGTTTGGATCGATTTATGGCTAGACGAATTGCCTTTTTAAAAACATATCAAATCTCAACGTATGAATGTGAAATTTGACACACTAATAGTTGGCTAGGTGGTGAACGAGATGGTGCAAAAATATATAGGTGTCGTGTGTACGAATTGAAAATAAAAGAGACGTTTTGATGCATGTTTGGTCGAATTATATGTAAAATTTAGAAATAAAATGGGTTAATTATTTGGGCCGTTTGGGCTTATGAAAGTTTAAGAGTCCGTTTGATTTTGTAATTAATATTGTTAATTAAGATTTGTGAATTATTTATATTTTGTTAATTGTGTCGAGAACTTGTTTTGTCGTTTGACGAATTATGGGATGACGTGATTTTGTAAATATAGTATAATAAGAAAAATTTTAAATTTCCCCGTAAAAATGGTGATTAAAAATAATGACGAAGATTAATATATAATTAAACGTATTTAATTATATGGATTTTTGCGAGGTTTTACAGTACCCACATGTCATTCTGAATTTCGTCCCGAAATTCAAATTTAATGTGATTACTGGAGTAAAGAATTTTTTGAACAGAGGTTGTCGAGAGATTTTTATTCCTAAAATTGAGGATACGTGATTCAGTTAGATTTACTTGTATTAGACAAGACAAAATAACTGAGGTATTTAAGGGTTGTGAATATTGAAAATAGTGGAAAAATAACGGCTAATGAATAGTGAATATTAACGGTCGTAAATAGTAACTTAACGGCTATATTTTTGGTCCCAACGGCTAGATTTTTAGCCTATAAATACCTCATTTAATTTCCTATTCTTTCATCATTCATTTTCCTATCATTTCACATTTCCTATTCTTAATCCTTTTCTCTCATTAAATACTTCCGAAAATGCCAAGCCTAATTACTATTATCGAAATGGTATATATATCGTTTTGGCCATCACCTATTTGACTTTTGTTCCGGATGAAGATTATGTAATTTTGGTCGGGATTGTGGGGTTCGTAATACCACTCACGGTTCTATCATATGGTGTTGATAAAATATGGAGGCACTAGTCTTAAGCTAGGTTTATTTAAAATGTATCCTTGTTATGTTTCTATGTAATCCTCAATAAATATGAAATAATACTTATTTGTTTTTATGTTTAAGAACTAGGCTTGCTAATGTTTCTAATGGTGTACTTCATATCTTTTAGAATAATCAGAGTAATTCATCCTATGGTGGTTCTTGCTATGGTACTGTCGATGGGAATCCTTATTGTTATGCCGGGACAGCCTATTGAAGATTCTACGCTTTTTATTGTAATCCTTGAAATAATAGCACTTCCTATGCTAATTATATGCCTATGTATTAATTTCCGTAGCCTCTAATAAAATTTTCGCTATTGATGTTTTCCATAAGCCTTTGTGAACTCTTAGGTTTCTAATGTTTTTAATTTTCTTGACTCACTTTAATAAAATGATGGATATTAAGTGAAAATATCTATTGGAGTTTGTCAAAAATAAGGTTTAAGAATAGTTTATTTAATCTCAAGATTTTGTTTTTACATGAAGATTGTTATTTAGAAAATCTGAAAAGATAACTGTTCCATTTATGACATAATTCTTCCTAAATTATACATAGGTAGCTAGGCTATGTATAATTGAGGACCAAATGATGTAATGCTTGGCTCAGTAATAATGGTATTTATTTTTCTTTAAATTGTTTTAGATGGTTCAGTCTCAATGATTGAATGACATCTAATTATTTTCAAAAGAATTTAGTAAATTTTTGTTCATAATATGGTGATGAGTCAGGAATTTCTAAGGAGATACTAGGTTATCCTTGGTATAAACTTAAAGTTCATGAGATAATTCTTACAGGGTGGTAATAATCTATTGTTCAGTCACTCTTATTTTTCTCTTAAGGTGAGTTGGTCTAAAATTCGTAAAACTTTCATGGTTATGCTTACAAGGTATGGCTATCTTATTTTCTTTTCTTGCTATATCGTTGCTAATCGGAGGAACTAAGGTTACTTCAAGTATTACTGCAATGATACTGATTACTAACTTCTGGATATTCTTAGTACTTTGTTAGGTCCTTTAGAATATGGAGCTAATTATTTCATTGATGATAGATTGAATTGAATCCCTACTGTAATCTAATTTCAAGATATGTCTGGGTAGTATCTTAGATAATTTATCAACTCTTGGTATAGGATTGCTAAGGAACAAACGGACTTATCTACTAAAGCTAAAGTTCAATAACCTTCTCTCTATTCTTCAAGTTATCTTCCAAGAATTTGTCTTATAAAATTCTATGGTTATAGCCTAATCATGGTAGGTATAAGGTATCATAATAATCATAGGTATTCTTAAGGTAAATTTGAATATATTCACTATAATCAACATTATATTAATAACTTGATTGATTGTTTTTGCAAACAAACGATACAAGATCTTTTATTAATACTTCATTGATATGAGAGGAGTCATTTGTCTACCAAAGAGAGTAACAAATGATGAGATTTTTTTTTATGAAGGAATGGGAAAACATTACATGAATGCATAGCATCATGATGGAAAGAATTTATTAACAACAGAGGGTTATAACGAAAGGAGATTTTTATTGGAGGTTGGTTACAAGTTTTGAGAATTTCGGAATATTATGAAATCTGTCATCACTAACCAAAAACTTTTTGGTTTAGTGGGTACAACTTTCTGTTCAGGGGAATTGAGTGAAAATACATCGTTTGAGATGTATTGTATCGAGAAATTTGGAGCGTCAGGAAATAGAGAATTTGGAAATATTTGGTATTGAGGAGTATGAAGTATAAGGTGACGGAGAATTTGGCTCAACGTTCTTCTACGGCATCTCTTGGCTTGAACTTCGTCCAACTTCGAATGCTGCTTGACCACCAATAAAATCTTCATATGATTCGGTAGATCTTCTGGTTTTTGACGTAAAGGTGAAAAATAAAATAGGTGACGATGGAAGTGATCTTCTGAGTGAGTTCTATATCAGACTGGGGTCGTGATATTTGTACGTAAGGATCTTCAGTATTCGGAGAATTTTTATTGATAGATGAGGTATTATTATTATGGATATTTGTTTTGACATTCACGGGCGTTTCTGAAGACATGCTATAGTAGTAACCGAGAATAATATTTTATAAGGATTTTGTATGTTAAAGATATAACAGTACAGATGAAATAACAATTGTATATGAGTAACTATTAAGCATGTAAGATAATCTCAACAAATAAATTATGGAGCACGGCAGTCTGCAGACACGGAGGGCATAAAATGTTATGGTGTAAAATCATTTATTTTGAAAATGTAGTTATAGTTTTAATGTTTGAAAACATTTAATTCTCTATAACTGTATCTCTGATACTAATCTGTAACACCCCCATTTTTAAAGTTTGTCGCAACGGAAAAGTAATTTGGGTTTTACGGTGAGGATCGAAGTTTTAACCACAAAAAATGGTTTAAAAGAAACATTTTGAAAGTTATTTGTCATTCTAATAATAATTTCGATAAAAGCTGAACCATTTGATTTAAAATCTTTTGGAAAGATATAAAGACTTGTAAAAATGACAAATTTGATTTTTACACCATTTTAATTTATCAGAGTAATAAATGCCCACTCCGTGTCTTGTCCTGCTCCTTTAAATTACCTGAGATACACATGCTTAAAAGTGTCAACACAAAGGTTGGTGAGTTCATAGAGTTTTAGGAAAAACCCTTTATTTTGTTAGATTTCAGGAATATTTGGTATTAATAAAATACAAACAGTAATGAAACAATTATCAAGTATATTCACAAATAGATCATAAAAATATTCAATCATATTAAATAAAGAATCAATAATCTTAATATGAGCTGGAAACTCATGATACTAAATCGATCAGATAAACAATTAACGTATGGTCAAACCTATACAGCTGTATCTAAATATATGTTGAATACATATATCTTTCCTTTATAGATATTGCACCAAGCCTCATGACACGCAAGACGTTAACAGAAGGGGTGTTCTATCAAATCAATGACAGATTTTGCCCTCGTGTAATAGGTGATTTGCCAATTCTTATTTTTACTCAAATATAGTGTATCACGACTAATGCGGCTAACCAATTGCAATTGGCATTCCGTCAAGCATTAGTGGGATCGGAGGTCAATCCGAAACAGGTTTCGAAGCTGTTCACTATATTCGCGCTCACATTACAGTGATTAATGGCTCATGATAGAGGGACTATATGGCGATAAGCTAACTTAGGCAATATCAAGGACCTATAGGTTCATTTAGCATAACATCATGAAATCAAGTATCGTATCACAGAGATCAATTTGAAAACAGTATCGTTTGAGTATCAGAAATTCAATTTGGAAATATCATCGCTTGAGTATCAGAAATTCAGTTTGAAAATATCATCATTTGAGTATCAGAAATTCAGTTTGAAAATATTATCTTTTGAGTATCAGAAATTCAGTTTGAAAATATCATTGTTTGAGTATCAGAAATTCAGTTTGAAAATATCATCATTTGAGTATCAGAAATTCAGTTTGAAAATATCATCATTTGAGTATCAGAAATTCAGTTTGAAAATATCATTATTTGAGTATCAGAAGTTCAGTTTGAATATTTCGCCAGTAACACATTTATATCACATACCACAATAATCGAATTGAGAACATTTTCATATGAGTATCAATATTTCAGTCAAATAATTCATCAATAAATATATATTTCACATACCACAATAATCACATTGGAAACATTGATATATTATAAAATCACAAATTATATTATTTTAATATCAATTAGGAAATTGATTTGAATCATGTATTTTATTTTATTTCATATACTTATCAAGTTATCAAAGTATATGTAAACATGTATCTCCCCCAATGAGTTAAAAACAATTATTTGAAATGGGGCTATGACTCACCTGGATTGATTTGGAAACGATGAAAAGTAAAGATAGGATGAGATTATGGAAACGATTTATGGAAACGTCTTTGATAAGGAACCTGATAAATAATTTATCTGAGAATTTGACCAAATACGATTTGACAAATATGAAACGAATAACGATTGATAAATAATCGTTATGATGAATGAATGATATGCAAATGATATGCTTATGTTTAAAATAATATGACAAGTTATGTTATTATTTCTAAAGCTTTTCCATTTTTAATTATGATGATGATAATACGTAACAAAATTTAGTTAATATAACGTTATATATACTATTAACGAAAATTTAATAAATACATATATATAAAATGAAACGAAAATGCATATGACGTGATGGTTGCCGTAAAATAGAAAATAAAATGAGAATGTCAAATAAATTATGTGTAGTCCTTGTCCTTTTTCCAATTTTACACTTTTTATACTAACGGCGTTAGCGTCACACCGTTAGTCCTTTTTATATGTATTTACAATTATAGTCCACTACATGTCCAATATTACAATCTAAGCTTGTAACAATCCTATATTATCAATTTTTATCCTTTCTTTCTGTTTCTACATTTTTAGTCCTTAGTTTCCAATATTTTCACTTTTAGTCCCTATAGGTGTCGTCGCGTTACATTTTTAGTCCAATTTTACAATAATGATTATAAAAATTTCCGTGGCTTCTTTTATTAATTTTAAGCTTATTTCAACTGCTTATTTTATAAAAAGCTTATTTATTTAGCTTATGGGCCTTAATTCGAACCAAACTAAAGCCCATTTAAAAATTTAGAGGCGAGGGCATGAAAATTATTTTGGGCTTGAACTTGGGCTTCCTTCATGATTCTAAAAATATATTTTATGGACCCAATGGGCTGTTAAAATGTGAAGTCTTGTTGGGCCTTGGTTAAGCCCACTCGACAACCATATTAGTTTTTATATAAGTTTTGATTTGAAAAATCTGGTTTGTGTCGATTTACTTTGGCTCGATTAGAGTGTCAAAACGTGAATATTTTTGCAAGTTGTGTACATGAAACTATTAGTTTTCTAGGTGGTCTATTAGGTTGAGAAAAAAATATTATATGATTGTTACGTGAAATAAAAAGATATACGTCGCTTTTGTATGGTGTTTAGCTCGTTTTTATATATAAGAAAGATTTAGTGAAATTTTCTAAGCATATATGATAAGTTTATATGTATGAGTATGGTTTCAAAACAAGTAAATATGATGCATGTACAATAACTTTAAACGTATTTTAAGCGTGATACGTGACTCCTAGGCCTTCCAAGATAGAGGCTAGTCACGTAATACTTTCTATATATATATATACGTACGTAAATATTAATGCAAAGTTAATATACGTTTGAAAAATAATAAACATGATGCATGTAATGAAAATAACGAATAGTATGAGATGAGGAGGATTGGAAATGACTTACTACACCTCTAAGGTGGTAGAGAGTCGAGTGAAAATGGAAGGAAACGCTAGAATGGATCATGTTTCGAAAATAATTTGGAATACTATACGTATTATTAAACCCGATTACACCATTTTTGCTTCTAACGATCTTGAAATGTTTTCTTGGTTGTTTCTTATTTTATATTAGAGTATATAGAGAGTAAGGAAACGTTGGTGAAGAATGAGAATGGAAGGAGAAGAATGGAACGAGCAGGAGTACATATCGTTAAGTATATGTATATATATAAGGTGCCAATTATTTGTAAGGGACATGAAGAACTATTCAATGTCAGTATTGTAGGTTCTAGGATGTTAGATTTTCATATTAAATTGGTTTTGAAAGAGCTAGACAAATGATATTTGTCCTTGTGAGTTTCTTGATGTGTCGACATCCATTTTTATAACAAACGAGTTGCTCATTTGTTTTCCAATGGTTCTTAGTTGATCATACTTATCATTTATACATGAAAACATGTTACAAATAATATTAGAAACTCATAGGAACAAACGGGAATCAAAACGGATAAGAAATGAATTAAACAAGAGTCGTTTGGATCGATTTATGGCTAGACGAATTGCCTTTTTAAAAATGTATCAAATCTCAACGTATGAACGTGAAATTTGACACACTAATAGTTGGCTAGGTGGTGAACGAGATGGTGCAAAAATATATAGGTGTCGTGTGTACGAATTGAAAATAAAAGAGACGTTTTGATGCATGTTTGGTCGAATTATATGTAAAATTTAGAAATAAAATGGGTTAATTATTTGGGCCGTTTGGGCTTATGAAAGTTTAAGGGTCCGTTTGATTTTGTAATTAATATTATTAATTAAGATTTGTGAATTATTTATATTTTGTTAATTGTGTCGAGAACTTGTTTTGTCATTTGACGAATTATGGGATGACGTGATTTCGTAAATATAGTATAATAAGAAAAATTTTAAATTTCCCCGTAAAAATGGCGATTAAAAATAATGACGAAGATTAATATATAATTAAACGTATTTAATTATATGGATTTTTGCGAGGTTTTACATGAAGACCATCTGATACTCTTGGCTTCCAACCGCATATGTATATGACCACTTACCATTCTTTTCCACATCACAGTCCCCTAATAGACTACCCTCCAACGACAGTATGGAGTGTCCCTCCAACAAAGTCTGTACCAACTTCCCGTTGTGAACCATGGACTGTAACCTCCTCAGAGTATTACCACTCTGATCTCTGATGATCTCCATACCAAGTATATTTCCTTTTGCTTTATCCAGCAATCCCTTGGTAACCCAGATCTCAGCCTTGCATTCGCAAGAAAAAACCATACCTTCTATATAGAGAAATAGATGTATGAACATACCTGGTGTATAATCGCAGTAATAGTCGTCATTTTCGTCACTGCTTTTCCTGTAACCGTTGCTGAGCACATACACATCTGACCGAGTATCCATATCTTCTTTCAATCCAGCCTTCCACTTGGAAATCACCTCACAAGCAACTGTATCATTGAAAGTCAATGACTCATGTGTATATATCTTTTCCACTACAGCAACTGCAAAAGCAGCCTCATTACTGTCTTCTCTATACCTGTCTAGTTCCCGTGCTATGTGTTGATCCCTATCACGTGCTGAATGATAGTCTATAAAATCCTGAGTTTGTACTTCCTGCGAACTAGCTACCTGACCGACATTCCCCTGAGGTTCCACCTCAAATGTACGATCCCCAAATGGTTCCACTTCAAACTCAACTCCCTGCAACACATGCACTGAACCTATACCTACACCATAACCAACGAAAGTTTTCTTGTATTCCACACTCTCATTGAAACCCATATTCCTGTAAAGCACTCCCTTTGAAGTAACGTCATCTAACCTCCAAAGCTTATTACCCATTATACCTTCACGGTATCCCAGGAATATGCACTTGACCTTAACCGGTTCAAGTATCCCTTGCTTATTACTAGCAAGCTAACCGAAAAACCCTAACATATCTATAAGCATCTTGAATCCAATCGCTGATGATGGTAACCTATTCACTAGTTATGTAGACCCGGTTGTATCCTCTGCCCAAAAAACCTTGGACAGACCAGACTGAATCAAAAAACAATGTACCTTAGCCAAGAGTGTCACATTCGTCCTCTTAACCAACCCATTCTGTTGCTGTATCCTTGTAACACCCAAATGTTTGGCGACCCCACTCTTCTTACATTGTTGTGTAGACCCCTGATTACAAGAATCAAGAACATTACTTGTCTTGATCTTCCTCCCAGTCTGAGATTCTCCTAACTGCTTCCTACCCTTCAATGTCTTCCCTGTTCCTGATAAAACCACGAGTGAACCCTTTATAACCTTGATCCTGCCCGACTGCATTTTTACGGTAAAACCCTCTTTTTCAAGAGTACCCATCGATATCAAGTTTCGCCTTAATTCCGGAACATACCTGACGTTATCCAAAATGAAACTTAACCCATCCCTCATTTGTACTTGAACCTTACCCGTCCCTTGTACAGGACATTCCCTGCCATCACCCAGCAGTACATTACCACCGTCATAGTCCTTAAAATCAAACAAGTAATCTCTGCTGTATGTCATATGGTATGAGCCCCCTGAATCCATGATCCAGTCTAACAGTTCTTCAACACTGATAGCCATCAAACATCAACACTGTCATACCCATCAACTCCAGAACCGAATACATGATCTTCATTCCTTACAAAACCTTGAGATTTTTTGTGATTATACCTGGGACAATCCCTCTTCAAATGCTCATCGGACTTACATATATAACACTTGAGTCTGCTTCTTCTTCCCTGTGACTTTGACCACGCACTACCTTTACCCTGCTGCATATCACTTTGATCAGATTTCCCCCTCACAAACAACCCTTCACCACCATCAACCTTTGCTTCCGTCACCTTCTGAAGTTCCCTAGAATGAAGTGTCCTGACCACGTCTTCTAGCTTTAAAGAATTTCGACCATATAGCAAAGTATCCACGAAATTATCGTAAGACGATGGTAAAGATGTGAGTAATAATAATGCCTGATCCTCATCCGATATAGCAGTATCTATAGCCACTAAGTCACCTACCAGCTTGTGAAACTTATCAATATGCTCAGTCTGACTCTTACCCGGATGCATATGAAAAGTATATAACTTCTTCTTCAAGTACAAGCGATTAGCTAAAGACTTTGTCATGTATAAAGTCTCTAACTTTTTTCAAATCCCCGCTACAGTCGTCTCCTTGGTGATCTCCTGTAGGACCCGATCAGCCAAACACAAGATCCCTTTTGTGAATTTTCTTACACAAAAATCACAATCTAGCAAAGTTACTAGTGTGTGAAAAACTCTTGCTTTATCGATATAACCCTAAGAATAAACCTTCTTAGAAATCGATCAAACCAAGAAACCCTTCAAAAATACCCTTTCTTACTCAAATATCGATTGAACCTTGAAAATCATACCATCCAACAAATCGACAACCCTTGAATCAAGAAAGTACCTAACAATTTTTGAAGTAACCCTTGTCGTACTTTATTTTTGCTAAATAGATTTCTTGTAACCTAAGAAACCTTGCAACCTCGACAAGTCTTGAACTTTCTTTTCTCCAACCCTTTGTTTATTCTAATAATCTTGTGATATGGACCTTATAACACCGAATTAAACAAAGTACCTTGTGCAAGATCCTTCAAAGTAAATTTTTTTTGTTTTCCTTCTTTTAACCAAAAAGAAAAGTAAAACATCTGTAATTAAAAATCGATATTTTATTAGAACATGTGGATTTTATTATTTCCCACAAAAAAAAATCGATTAATAACAACACCCTTTTGAAGTCTTCTTGTTTTGTATATTAAAACCCAAAAACAAGAACCTTGTCTTCTTCTTATTTGTCAATACGTGACAAAACCCAAACCAACCGGACCGTCGATATTTGATAAATCAAAAAAAGGAACACAACCTTGAGCTTTCTTTAACCGTGTCGATAACCTTGACAACTCGAAAAAACCCAAGAACCTTGAATACTTCTATGCCTTTGTAGTCGATAACCCCGACAAGAAAACCCGAAGTACCAAGAACCTTTAGTGTCGATATCCTGCTTCTCCTTGATGTTCAAGAAACCTAAACACCAAAACCTTTGTTGTTGATACCCTGGTAGCCCAAACAGAAGACACCCTTCTGCTCCTTCCAGAGAACAAGAACACCAAAGAAACCTTCGAGATCGATCCTAGATAACCAGAGAACCCGCAAACCAAAGCTCTTGATACCACTTGTTGGTAATCGACCAACAAACCTGGAAGTTAGCTTGCGGAAAACTGATCTTGAAAGAAGAACATGACACACTACAAGAACCTTAACTCGATAGGAAGTAAAGCACACGACACGTAATCTTGTTCCAAACGATTATGCATTAAGAACAAAGGAAAAGAAAATGGTACACTAACCCCCCCCCCCCCCCCCCCCCCCCCCCCTCTCTATTTATAGAGGATGAGGGGGACAAAACAACTCATAGTCGGCAGAAAACAAAAGAGAACATAGTCGGTTATTTGTTGGACCAACTTGCCGTGAAGTCAAAACAAAACCCGACCCATGCATCCTAATGACTAAATACAAGAGCTAATTTACACTAAGACCCCTACACATTAAGTTAATATCAAGACTAATATATAACAATACTTTATCAGGGTGCAGAATTACTCGCCTTTTAAAAAGAAAAAGAAAAAAAAAAAACTTATTAATAAGTGACTGAGGATGCTAAAGGGCGAAGCCACATATGCTTTACAGGAGTCATCAATTGACCATGCATTCAACCATTTTTCTTTTGAAACTTGAGTATAATATTACTATAGATTTAGTATACTTTTACTTATGATCCCACTAAATTAATATAATAACATAACTTGCTTTCGATCAATTAATTGTTTAATCCATAACGGTTATTTCACTAAGTGTTAATAACTAAATTTATATAATAGACAAATGCTAGATAGACGACTAAAATACAATTGACATTGTTTTACATAAAATCCATATGCACTATAGTACATAATCCTTATTTTGCGATTTCCGTGGAAATCGCGTACAAACACAAGTTACTTTCACAACTTATGAAACACAAACTCGAAAGGAGTAGCACCAACAGAAGCAAGACGTCTAACCCCCTTGTCTACAACAACACTCACATTATAACAAACAAATGGAGAAGGACCACCACAGAATGCGGGACAATGTTGTAGCATGTAGCTATGCACCTTCGGGTTTGTTGGCTTAGGATAATTCACAACCTGAAAACATGTAATCTTCCTCGAAAGGCCCACCAGTTGTAATCAAGTTTGAAGGTGCCTTTGCTTCAGCATCAAGGATTGTCCAAAATGTCGACTTTTCACACGCACCCTTGAAGTATCCGGAATCAATACCAAGAACTCGTGATGTTTTAAGATATTTTTCCTTTTTAAGCATAGTGAACATGAACTCACCACCAGCTGCATCATTGGGGTCCTGAACCACGTCGAATGGGCAAACTTTTTTCTTATTAATTGTATCGGTTAACTTGATAGCGCCACCTTTGCCCGAGACTGGACCAATGCGGTATCGAACGTTATTCAATACTTTTTTCCCGGTAGCATCTTTTACTACTTCTTCGGCAGCAAGTGCGGTGGTAATGAAGAGAAAGAGCAGAACATAAGATATTGAAGGGTTCATGTTGTATAAATGTTATGATTTGGTTGTACAATTTAGAGCATTTAGATGTTGGCATTTATAGGCTCGGTCTTGCATCATATTTCCATATTGGGGAAGACTTATGTTAGTGCATGTTACCAGTGACGGAACCAGGAAAATAGCATGTGGGGGGCAATTTTTTTTTTCCGACAATAGCAACAAAATGTGGAAGAAAAAACTAGAATTGAAATGATAAATCGAGTATTGTTACATAAAGATCATTGATTTATAAGGTTTTAAAGTGTTGAATGTTGTGTTTTAGTATGTGAGTGGGGGGCACTTTTGAAAAAAAGGTTAAAATTAAAAACAATTTACAGTAAAATCTCAATTTTTTCGACGAGCCGTGGCGGGCACATGCCCCCCATATTAACCTTCTACATCTGTCCCTGCATGTTAATGTAGTTTTTGTAGATTAAACAAAAAGAAGTTACATGCTCTGTGACTCTTTTTTGGCTTAGATTATTAGCCGCTATCAAATTACTACATCTGTCCCATATTTATAGTCCATCTTTCCTTTTTCGGTCGTCGCAAAATAATTGTCCACTTCCATAAATATATAGGGAATATAGATCAAGTTTACTATGTTACCCTCATTTGAGGTTATTATTACAAACTTTAAAGAAGTTATAAATTAATTAGTTAAGGGTAAAATTGTCTTTGTGCAAAAAGTAAGAAAAAGAAAGTTGTAATAATGATGTTTTTCTTAAACTGTGTGTTTTTTTGTCTGTGGAGAATAATTTTAGAACGGATGTAATAATAAAGAAACGTGTTTTTTCTGCTATAGCTTAATGCATGGACCACGACGACCACACCATGTTTTTTTAATTGAGGGGCGAACCAACTTACTCAATGATGAAGTTGCAATAAAATAAAAGGTTTGTTTTTTACCCCTCCTTCCGCTCTATACCTTATTTATATTGCTACTCTTTTACCCCTCCTTCTCTCTAAACCTATTTTATTTTCGGTATAAAACAGTTTTTTTTTTTTTTAATTTTTTTTATTTATTTATTTTTTTTAATTTTTTTTTTTATTTTGTATTTATTTTTCTTTATTGCTTTTACTTGTCAAACTTTATATTTAATGTTCTGCATTTTGCTTCGACAGATTTACTCACATTATTAACAAGGTAAGACAATTATTTATATTTTTTGTTCCGTATTTTTTGTGTCATACTACTTTTAACTTGTCAAACTTTATATTTTATGTTCCGCATTTTGCTTCGACAGTTTTACTCACATTATTAACAAGGTAAGACAATTATTTATATTTTTTGTTCCGTATTTTTTGTGTCATACTACTTTTAACTTGTCAAACTATATATTTTATATACCATATTATTGTTTCGCAATTTTATAATAAAAACAAAATAAAAAAAATAAAAAATGATTAAGGAGTAAGCAGTAGCAGTAAGCAGCAAGCAGTAGTAATAGCAGTAAGAACATGTTTGGTAACGTAGCTGTAACTGTAATTATAAAGTGTAAAATAAGTAAATGCTTACCGCTTGTCGCTTGCTGCTTCCTCATGAAGCATTTAAGATTGGAGCGGTTGGTCATGTTTCAGACGCTTGTTGAGGTGTTGCCAAACAAGCAAATGCTTACCGCTTGTGTAACACCCCCAAATTTGGGATACGTAGCGGATTTAAAGCTGGGTGTTACTCGACGGCACAACAGTTATAATAATAGAAACAATCTCTAATTGAGTTGTTTTAGAAATTTTATTATTCAAATATCATAATTTACAAAATGAGGTCCCAGTAGGTTTACAACTTGTTAAATATTTTATCAAAAAATAATAAAATTTTAGCCTTCCTTCCGTATTCATGTTCCTCCATGCCATCCTTGTTTGTTATTGACCTGAGATAAACATGCTAAAAAGTCAACACAACGGTTGAGTGAATCCACAGTGTTTATAAATAAGTAATGGTTTGAACACAAGTCAAATAATTATAAAATGAAGTATTGCAACGCAGCGTACTGCACTAAGCCTCATGAACTCAAACCTTAACAGTTTGGACATTATAGTAATGAGCTATAATGTAACGTTGCTAACATTATAATAATAATGTGAGTAACAGAGCCCTCGAGTAGGAGCTTGCCAACATCCTATTGTTCTTCAAATATAATGCATTTGGCCACTTATCCAGCGACACAGATGGGGCGTCAACTGCCAATAGATCTATTCACTATATTCGCGTTCACTCGCAAGTGATTAATGGTTCATGATATGAAGGACTTTTAATGGCAAAACGTTTAACTTAGGCAATACCAGATCAGGATAGCATACAGAAAATACTTGTGTTCGATTTTGTAGCATGTATCTCCCCACAAGTTTGAAAAACGTATGAAAAAGTGGGATTGTGAACTTACCTGGGTAATAAAGCAGTCTGAATGGAAATCAGCTTAAATAAAGTTGATAAACGTCTCCGACACGAAACCTGAGTTTGATTTTGTCAAGTTTCAGTATTGGTATTTACGTATATGTGAGTTTAATATTTATCGTAAAGGTTTTGTTAACAATTATTATTTTAGTTATTATAACATGAAGTCTCTTCAAAAGTTATTGGTATTAAGATTTTACCATTTTTCCTATTTGTAGTTTGTTATTTGATATCGATATATATACATAGATTTTTATAATGAGTCGTGATTCGTTATAAAGTTAAATATATTTCCCATATAAGTTTAACAAAAACTCGTTCCTGACGTATAACTATTATATATATATATATATATATATATATATATATATATATATATATATATATATATATATATATATATATATATATATATATATATATATATATATATATATATATATATATATATATATATATATAAGTTTTATAAAGTAATCTGAGTCGTTTAAATGTGTTAAAACGTATTCCCGAATTTTTACCCTTATAGTTTCAAAAATGACACTTTATACCCACAACTATTGTTTGTTGACAAAAACAGCCCTTGTACTAATTAATTTATAAAAATTACATTTTTGGCCCAAGAAAACTCCATCTTTTATTTATTACAAAATATACCCCTTTAGTTTTTCAAAAATAATTATAAAAGTATTTTTAGTCTGTATTTCGAGACAAAAACAAGCTAAGTTTTAGAGAAATCCGTACAATGTTTTTACAATGTTCTTGATCTTTTCAAAAGTTTTCCAGGTGGTCTATCCAACGGTTCAGACTAGATGTCATGAGCTTTTATGGTTTGCTCGTAATAATTTTCTAAAGTTGGGTGTTTAGAGACTATTTCTACGTAAAATTACTAAGTATTGTTATTTGTTTATTAGGTTGAGACAGCTAAAAGTATAGCTCAATAGAATCAAAACTACTTGATCTTATTCCTACATTCTTGATTCTACTTAATCTATGCTAGAAGGTCTACGTTTTGCCCCTGAGTTTAGGTTCTTAGGTGATCGTTTGATAGTCGAATTAAATGGCCAAAGTTGGTACTCTAGAACCTATACTCGATCTAGAACAGAATACAAAACAATTTGGGTTTCAATTTTAAAGCCTATGAACTGCTCCGTTAAGTATCCTAGCATGTTTATATATATTTCTAGATTATCTATATCCAATCTTAAGGGTCTTGTGTTTAGAAAACATGTCGAAAATTTTAAATAGGGATGTTTGGTCTAGTAACTCGCGACAAGGAAACAAGGCCTGAGTAAAACGTCATACTTAGTTGTTTTTGAACCGGTTATTGGGGCGTTTAGAAGTGTCCCAGGTGATGGTTACAAGGGTCTATTGGCTGGTCTTATAAGCATCAGCTTGTGGTAGAAAAATGAGGCAAAAGTGAGGCGTTTAAGAAAAGATTTTTTGAAATTTAAATGTCGGGTTTAAAAACATTCCGCACCTACAGCTCTTGTCGTGCGTTTTTAGGACCCGTGCTCCTGATTTTTTTAAAGAAAACGTCGTTCCGGACAACTTTCATGTTTTAATGTTTTGATGAATCGGACTATAAATGGCTCGTTTTGCGTGTTTTCAGTTTCTGTCACAGAAACTTGACAGCTTTCCGGCAAATTTTTGATAATTTCATTTGGCCGGGTTAGTGGGGCGTTCAAGAGTGTCCTGGGTGGTGGTCACATAGAACTTTCAGCTAGGTTTAATACCCTAAGCTCGTGGTAGAAAAATGGGGCTCAACTTGGGTGTTTGGGACTGTTTTAGTGTCAAGACCAGAAAAACAGAAAACAGGTTGAAGTTTTTACAAAATCTTAAAGCTTGTTTCTATATCATATTAGATGATTATCTAGCTTGTTTCAATGTCTCACGATGTAGCTTAAAGTGTAGCAAAAACTATGATATAAGAGGGTGTGTTCGTTTACTGGTACTATCAGAAGGAAAACAAAACAATGATTTTGGCCTTGGTGTTTAATTAGAACTTGTTTAGTATCATGCTTCGGAGTATTTAAGACTTATAAAAGGAATTGAAATAGGTTAGAAGGACTTACTAGCTCAAAACTCAATTTTTATACAAATCGACTAGAAATTCTTTTAGGTGCAACCAAGCACTCTTCCCTCCTCCCAAGCTCTCCTAAATCCTTTCTTAGCAGCTACTTGGACCTCCTAGATCAGAAAGTATAGTAGTGTGGGAGTGTTTGGTGTTTCAAATGGTGATGGTATAAAAGAGTGGTGTGGGTGTCGATTTATATACAAAAGAAGAATTGAGAATTCTAGTAAACATGTTATGTAAAGAAGAGACCAGGTGATGTGTCTTCTTGAGGTTAATAATGGTTTATGTGGTTTGTGGAAGAATTCGTATGGTGTACCATTTTTGTGCCATAAGTTAAATTTGACATATCACTTGGATAAAAAGAGGCCACAAGTAGAGCTTGAGATATTAGACTATGGTATTGAAGGTGAGGAGACAAGATGAGGTATAGCATTGTAGTTCGTATGGTGGTATGTGATGAGGGTGATGGTGGCGTGAGGTAAAAAGAAAACCATAGTAACTTGTATGGTGAATTCTTTGTCTAGGTAGCTTGGTCCTATTTCGAATGGATGATGAAGAAAGAATGAAAATGAGGATCGACTTATATAAGCATGATTTTAAGGAATTGTTATATGGACTGAAAAAGGAACACTTGTTTGATTGGTAGCTTCATGATTCGAATGGTGTTGAGGAGAGACACATAGAAAGCTTCCTATATTAAACTTGCATTGTTGAGATTTTAGGCAACATGATGACTTGTTCTTGTATATTGTCATAAATTTAGTGTTAGGTTCGAATGGTTTAAAATAGGAATAGGTGTAATATGTTTTGAGATGGGGAACATGGTGAGGTAGTGTCCTAGTTTCCTGGTTTGCTAAATGTAACGAAGAGAATAACATGTACATGTAGACTAATCCATAACCATGCAAACTAACTAACTTCTTAACCTTAAACAAAGATTTCTAGAAACATGTTG
Organism: Artemisia argyi; assembly: GCA_030686995.1. Lineage (NCBI taxonomy): Eukaryota > Viridiplantae > Streptophyta > Magnoliopsida > Asterales > Asteraceae > Artemisia > Artemisia argyi. Next base: position 148,843,117 of record CM060707.1, read on the forward strand.
ATGTGGTTCGATCCTAAGCCAAGGATTCTACCTACCATAGACAAATATTTAGGAACATGTTGATGTGGCTTCATGAGAGACTAGAAGGGAAATTATGGTTAGGGAAATCACTTGTAGCATGCTAAGACTTGTCATGTTTAATTCGAACTGATATATAACCAAGGATCGATCTTGCTTTGTCATTTGTACTTAGGGCTTAATGATTTGTACATAGGGTTTACTTAGTGTAGATAAATTAGTTTAAGCTTTATAGTAAATAATGTTTAAGGATAATTGTACCACATGGTTATTAGGGTTGTACTAAGGTTTAAAAATTATAGAAATTACAGTTTTAGTATTTGGTAAAAATAGATATAAGTTAGGTTATGTAGGATTTAAACTAATAATTATATGTTTTATACCTTAAGTACTTGTATACTAGGTTTAAGGATTTGTACATAAAAATACTAGGGCTAGGGTTTGTGCAAAGTATTCTTGTATTGTGTGCTTAAGGATAAGTACACTGAGGTTTACAATGAATTTTATTAATATTATGATTTCAGATATTACTGACTTGTACCTAAGCTTTAAGGACTTGTACTTTAACGTTTAAGACTTAGATATTCATATAATCATATATAATAACTTAGGGTTTTATGAAAATTGACAAACATTAAGTTTATTAATGAAGTAACGTAAAGTGGTAAATGAAAGTTGAAAATATTTATACTTAACATATAAAGATATTTAAGTGCACACGTTTATTCAGAAGATGAGTTACATCATATTAGTTAGTTGTTGTGATTAGTTAAACTGATAATGTAAAAAAAAATAAATAAATAAATGTTGAAAAATGGATAAGTATTATTTTAATTTAAGTGGAAATTTACTGGTGGTTACAGCTTGTCGCTCTTAAACGCTTCAAAAATATTGTTGCCAAACATAACCGTTCTCAAAAAAAAGATACCACCAATAACCTAGGCCAAAATAAAATCCTCCTGTATAATATTTTGGATATTTGTTTTTTGTATTTTATAATATTAACTCGTATATGACATGTTAGTTTTATTTAAAAGATAAGAAAAACAGCTATAAAAAGGTTAAAAATAGAAAGAAAAAAAATCATAATTTAAAAAGGCTAACATCCTCATCAACTTGTTTTAGCTTTGCTCGCATTCACAAACAACACATCCATGTCGACAATCGATTGTGAACGACGATTATCCTCATCAACTTGTTTCATTACTTCAACTTTGATTTCCTTCATGATATATATAGTGAACAATCCATAAAAAAAATTTAGGATTAATTTCAGATTGATAGTATGGAAATTGGGAAGTTGGTGTGATGATGGTTTATATGATGAGATTAAGAATTTAAATGATACTTAAAACAATAATAAATAAATAAAACCTACAACAAACAAATACTTTTAAAATTTCGATAACTGAAAACTTCAGGGGCCAACGTTGTAACAGAGGAAAATTGAAAATTACAGATATACTCATCATGTGTTATGCATGTGTGTTGACTAACAGAAAAAGTAACAAGTGTTACATAAAAAGGATCAAATGCGTAATTTATGAAAATGTTTGGTACTGAACTTGCGATTTTTGAGAATTTAAAACAAAGTAAGCGAATTTGGTATGGTTTGAGAACTAACGCTGTAATTTAATAGGGAAAAGAAATCTTTTATTTATTTACTTTTTATTATTATTTTTTTAAAATTTACTACTTTTACAACCTTATAAATAACAACCTCAAACACATTTTTAAACACACAATTTCAAACACAAACCAAACAACTTCTCATCAATATTCATTATGTCAAGCAAAAAACTCTCAAATCAAAAACCCCAGGATCCCAACTACCACAAAATGTCCCGAATTTGAATTTCTCGCCAGATCCAAATTTCCAATTAAGCGATGTAACACCACCACCAAATCAACGCATTTGCTTTCGTTCATCCGGTTTTGAAATTAAAACACGACAACCACAACCACCACAAGATAATGTATAACTTAGCTTATTAGTTTACGTTTTTAGCTATCTTTGTAATGTTTTTATTATTATTCCAAGTATTGTAATGTTTATGTTTTATTATTAATAAAGTTTAAATTTGTTGTTTAAAAATTTTTAATTTAAAAAATAATAGAAAAAAATAACTCGGTCGCCACCGTGGCAACTTGGTCGTTTGAATGTCGCCGGAGAGAGAAAGTTGATGTGTCAGACAAAAATCAGGTCGCCCTAGGTCGCCATTATGCATAGCCTTATATTAATTGATTCGCTGAAGAGTAAATGTAACCATGTGGCAGTAGTTTATAAGGTCCGAAAACTTGACTGGACCGGACCGAATACCGATTTGGCTCAAAACACCGGACCAAGGACGGACTGAAATGTTTGGTCCAGGTCCGGGTCAGTCCAGTTCATCGATCCGATCGGGTCCAACAAAGCATAATGACCGATTTTGCGTAAGACTGAGTCGGACCGGAGCAAAAATCGAATATGAAAAAAAGGTTTAACCGTTGACCGGACCGAAATATGTTCGATCTAATCCAGTCAGTCCGGTTTCTCGACTCGGTTTGGTCTATAGTCTATTACGCTTAGCCTTAGCTCTATATATGGACAAAATTTTGGAGGTGATGATATTTCCTCAAATATGAAGTAACACTATTTATTCCTTAAAAAATTGATTTATCATTTAAGTTACTTGTGATATTGTATTAAGGTAAGTTAAGTATGAAATTCTTCTATATAATTTTTTTTCTCTTCTGTTATAGTATTGTAAGAACATGAAATAATTTAGAGTATTGGGTGTAGTGACACTACTCTCACACCAAACCAACGTGACACTATTTTGGCTTGAACCAAAGTCATGCCACTATACCTCTCCCCCCTCCTCCATTCTTCCTCTCTCTAGTAAACTTGCTTGCGCCAAAGTCGGGGTCTTTTATGATTTTTTAATTGATTTTTGTGTTAATTTTGTAAATTAATTTGGTATGTTGTGTCTTAAATGTGAGGTTTTGGTTTGAGTAACTAGGTAATTTATTTATTTATGTATTATTATTATTATTATTATTATTATTATTATTATTATTATTATTATTATTATTTATTTTTTTTTTATAATAAGGATTCTTCATTGAAACCAAAAGGAATTACATGAAATTGGAGGGGAGTCTAGATACAATTTGTGCTCCCACTCCTTTTTGAATACACAAACTAACTCGATGAAAAATAAAAGCACCGCTCTTAACGTTGTTAGAGTGGCTGCTGGCAATAGTCCCGACACGCGAAAGTGTATTCAAAGCTTCCACATCAAGTTCCCCAAACGTGGAAAAAGCGAAAGGGACGAACTTGTATCCATTGTCTTCACACTTGGACGCATACTTCTTCCTTTTCTTTTCCACAGCCTTACTCAGAGCATCCCCAGGAGCCCATGACGTTACCCCAGTCCCAGCAAACGGAGAGACCCCAGTCACATCCAGACATGCGTCCTTACCTTGGAACCAGTTAAACAATAGCACATCTGCAGGACGTAGTTCTCTCCCTTCTTCTGAAAGAAATCCCATTGGAGCCTCTTTACGCACCATAATCCCAGCTTTGGAACATATATCAACAAGGATATCACGCACCAAATTATGTCTGAACTTAACACCTACTTCGCTAGCGCAGTGGACCGCGTGATCCCCCCACTGGTCCATACGATGTACATTACAACTCGGGCATAAGCTGCCTTCAGAGAATATAGGAACCGCAAGCCTGTAGCATAACACCGATCGAAATTGGCGAGGATTCATCCTTTGTCCGAGACCGTCAATGGGGATGGCGAAGAGGAAGTCCTGCGCATGTGGGGCGCGGATACTGCTAAGTATAGCTACCTGCCTTGGACTTAGTGAGTACTTGGAAACAAGGTCTTTCTCAATGACACCGAAATAACACTTTGCCAGGGTTTTCATCATTTGGGGGCAGAAGCGCCCCCGGTGACAGTGAGGAAGTCGGTGTTACAAGTAGCGTTAAATATGTCCAAAGCATGCTGGAATGAAGGGCCATGTGTAACAATACCCGTTTTGGAAAGTATCTTATCCTGTAAGTCGTTCGTTTGCATCCGAGAAGCGAGGAAAGCATATTGGATGATATCCCCCGCTGAAAGGATGCCAAGACCACCTAGTTTTATTGGAAGAGTGGCAAGCCTCCACTGCCAATCACCAAACCCTGGCCCCGAAGCAGTAACAATTTTCTCCAAAAAGGCCCGTAACGCCTGATCGAACTGAGCTTGGGCCTCTAATAAGTATAAGGGGGAGCATGTTCTCAAAGCATAAGATAATTTCGAAACTCCTGCACAATTACGCAAAAGGAGGAGCTCACATTGCGGATCATTAAGTTTGTTAATTGCCTCGATTAAATGTATGGTTTTGGAGACCCTTTTGGACGCTAAGTCCTGACAGAAACCTTCGTCCAAACTAACCGAACCACCAAGAAGTTTGACACCATTGAGCGGGCGAGCGATATTTATAGGAAACACGCCCTCCATTCTGCTTCTAGGGTCTTCGGCAGGCCAGAAGAGTTCAGTCTTGTCAACATTTAGAAACAAACCACGAGCGGGCCCCTCTGTCTTAATGATGTCAAGTGCCTTGGCGACCATGAGCGTATCTCCAACAATAGTACCATCATCGAGGTACCACGCTTGAAGGGTAAGTTCACATGACTGATTGATAGCATGAATCAGCGGGTGCAAAGCTAGGGAAAACAACAAAGGGCCCAACGGATCACCTTGTTGGACACCCTGACATGACCAAAGGATAAAGTCCTCATAATAGAGCCTGGCAGGGCGCGTATAACAGAACTCAACCCATGGGGCAATAGAAGGGCATCGCCCCTAGCTTCCTGAAGCAAGACACTCCTGTCAACAAGATTAAAGGCATTCTTAAAGCATGGAAAGTCCAACTTCACGCCCCTTAGTCTCAATGAGCCTATTTACAGAGTGGAGGACAGCCTCGCAACCCCCAGGGACTCCAACCCCGAATTGAAAATCCTGCAAGTAAGAGTTCATGGAATCACCGACCGAAGAGGAGGCAACCTTTGACACAAGCCTACGCCAAACAGTGCCAACAGCAATAGGGCGTATACCGCCGCCAGGCTTGACTAAGGGAGTCAAAGGGGCACTGGCGATATATTCCCCCAAGTGACTAGGGCACTTTCCACTAAGGAACAGATTAACAACTCCAGTAATGGACCCCAGCAAGTCATCAGCAATAGCAGACACCGCCCCTCCCAAAATATCCATCAGATGTTGTGCCCGTAGCTCATCACGACCACATGACGTCCCCTTGGGGAAGCTGCGGATCCTGTTGAGTACCAGGTCCTTGTCAACAGAAAGGGCGTCCTCTGCAAGAGAAAAAGATGATGGGGTCGGTTGGGGGGCATAGGGGTGTTTGGCCTCGAGCTCCAATAAAGTGTCAGGTGTGGATGGGGCGATGCCCGAAGACGTGAGCACCTTAATAGCAGCAGTAAAATGCCCGTCCCCAAGTTTACGCCTGCACTGACCCAGGTTGACTCCATCTTGATCCTTTAGTTTCGTCCCCCCTTTGAAAGATGGAGGCACTTCGGCTACCCGATCCATCACCAGACCAAGCCTGTCTACGGGATCCCTCCATCTGAGAATAGCACGTGAAATACTGTCAAGCTGGCATCGTTCTCTCTCGCCGGAACGTCGTTGGGCTCTGTTTGTTGGCGCGAAAGTGGTCAACACACAGGATGGTAGAATAAGGAGTTGCACCCATGCAGACAAGTCCCCTGGGCACGCTAGAACCTTATCCAACGCTCCGCGAAAAATCTTAGCAAATCCAAGCCGCGCTCTGGGGGGGATACATTTAACCGTACGTAGCTTCTTTGAGAAAACCCGATCAAGAAGGGTGAGGTCGTAAGAGGGCTCAGCACCGGGAGAGGGCATCGTAGAAGCATCACCCTCAATAACCTTATCAACCACAAGAGTACCATCTGACTCACCGTCGACACTCCCCTTGCCTATATATATGGCCGGCTTGACAGGCACAGGAATACCGTAGATTGCCATTTCGTCGAAACGAGGTGCAAGGACCACGTCACCAATGGCATGTTTGCAATTCTTACTAAAAGTGTGAGTGCAAAAACACTCCCCACAAAGCCAAATGCCCGCTTGATGAAGTGCCCGGTCAAGCGTAGAAAATAAGGAGAAGTCCGTCGCGATACGAGCTTTGTGGTGAGCCTTCAAATCATTAGTCTTAAAATGGCGGGTACTCAAGTGATCAACAAAATATTTCTTAGTAAACCCCTTACACTTCCCCCCACTGCACCCCTCGTGTCCTTGGAATGGGCAAGATATACGAAGTGCACTAAGGCTATCCATATTAGTGAGTGAAGCCCACAATAATTTCAAGCCCAACACATAACAAAATCCAAGCCCAACATATACAACAACAATCTTGTATATTATTTTTATTTATCCAATATCCACAAAATGCCCACTAGTCAACAAAAGAGAAGGGACAAAATGCTATCCAGGTGGGACCCACAAAAACTTTGCAACAACAATCTTGCACCAACCCAATCACCACCAACTCGCTGCAACTTTAACAAAAACGAAATGGCACAAATCGCTATCAGTGGCCCCCACCAAAAAGAAAACAACTCGCTATACAAAAGTATCAAACAGTGGACCCACCCACCCAGCAACTCGCTAGGCTGTGTCCAAAGCAACCCGCTAACCCTTCTTCTCCGGTCCCCCACCAACCAACAAGATACTTTTACCCTTCTTCTCCAACGAGATACTAAGCCCTTCTTCTCCACAAGAAGGACTGAAAACCACAACAACACAAAACGACAAGAACAAAACCGAGCTATACATGAAGATATGAAACTACCGGTTATGGGGAATCATAACCTGACGCGAACCGGAAAAAAATAAAGAAAAACGAACTATACAGGATGAACTAAACTAAGAAACGGGACAGAAGCAATGATCTGTACAACTCCATGTAACCAAGACGTGAAGATTCAAGGTGGATCTCCACGAATCGCCCACACAAAACGTGTTTCAATTTATTAATTATATTTTTTTTTATTATCAAACTTCACTTTCATTAGAAACAAAACCATAGGATTACAAGAAATTAGTGGGGAGCCTCGAAACTATCTGGGCCCCCACACCTTTAGCAATGGCAAAACTAATCCTACTGAAGATATGAGTGGCAGCACGCACCCCAATATCTTGGGTTATGGAGAACTTCCTAATCCGCTTAAGTAAGGTCACCGCATCTGCCTCAAGTTCCCCCAAAGAGGAAAATGAGAAAGGGATGAACCCATATCCAATTTCTGCATATTTAGCTCCATACTTGACACGCTTGCGTTTTGCGGCATCAATTACCACACGACCTGGCACAAAATCGATCATACCAGTTTGCGTGAGGGGAGACGACCCGGTCAAATCAACACATACATCCTGCCCTCCATACCAGGAATAGAGCAAGATATCTGCTGGCCGTAAGAGTTGCTCTCTTTCTCCACTCAACCAGATGTCGACTTCTTTACGAGCAGAAACACTAGATCGTGAACAGATATCAAACAAGGTATCGCGCACCATATTGTGCCGATGCTTAATACCAATGGTGCTAGTGCACGATACAACATGGTCCCCGTAAACATCCCCCGTAAAAACCTTAGAGCAAGCTGAGCACGGCATCCGAACAGAGAAAAGAGGGACGCCTAGCCGATAACATAAAACGCACCTGTAAGTTCTGGCATTCATGGTCTGTCCCAGACCAGATATCAGAACCACTCTAAGCCAATCTGAAGTGTAGTCCTCCTTTTGCGATCTCCAGAGGGCCATTTGTCGAGAAGAGAGGCAAAATGTGGATTCAGCCATTTGGGTAACACGTTTGAAATATATATCTGCCATTTTCTTCATAAGTTTGGGGGGCAGCAATCTCGTCCGGGTTACTCAGGATGTCAGTCTCCATTTTCGCATTAAAAGCGCTCAAGGCCTCTTCAAAGGAAGGTCCAGAGGTTACAATACCAGAATGTCTGAGGAGCTTAGCCTGCAGATTGGCAGATTGGAGTCTAGACGCAAGGAACGCATAGTGCAAGGCATCCCCTGCTGAATATACACCGAGTCCCCCCAAAAGCAAACGGCAGGGTGGCTAGCCTCCATTGCCAATCGCCAAATCTGGGTCCAGAGGCAGTAACAATACGTTCCAGAGAAGAACGCAGCGCTGCATCAAATGCAATGTGAGCGCACTCAAAGACCCGAGACGGACATGTGCGCATGGAGAAGTATAACTTTGAAATGCCGGCACAAGCACGGAGAAGCAACAACTCACAAGCATCCATGAGCTCAACAGTTTTAGCAACCCTTTTCATAACAAGCTCACTGCTAAACTCAAGGTCTATGCTAGCTGGGCCACCCAATAATTTGACACCCTTCGCCGGTCTAGCAATATTGGGCGGGAAAACACCTGCAAGCCTGCTTCTAGGGTCTTCCTTTGGCCAAAAAACCTCAGTTTTATCAACATTGAGGTGTAGGCCACGCCGTGGTCCATCCAACATAATAAGCTCTAAAGCCTTCCCCACGACCAAGGTATCTCCAATAATAGTACCATCATCTAGATACCAAGCTTGAAGGGACAGGCTAAAGGAGTCACTAATCTTACATATCAAAGGATGCAACACAAGAGCGAAGAGGAGAGGTCCAAGCGGGTCACCTTGTTGTACACCTTGGTGCGACCATAACGTGTGTTCTCCATAATATAATCTAGCTGGGCTAGAGTAACAAAATTCGACCCAACGTGAAATGGCAGGACAACGTAAGCGAACCTCCTGCAGCATGACCTCGCGGTCCACCAAGTTGAAGGCGTTTTTGAAATCCACCAATAACATCGAAAGACCTTCCTCGCCTCCCCGGTCCTCAATAAACCTGTACACGGCATGAAGAATAGCCTCCCCCCTCCAGGGACCCCAACACCAAACTGGAGATCATTTAAATAACCGTCTAAGGAGTGGCCAATCATAGAAGCACCAACCTTGGAGACTAAGCGCCTCCAAACCGTTCCTACAACAATGGGGTGGATACCACCTCCTGGCTTGATCAGCGGTGTGAGCGGAGCACTTGCAATATACTCACCCAATGCCCTAGGGCATTTACCATCAAGAAAAAGATTCACCACATGAGTGATAAAATCGATTAACTCATCGGAAATAGCTACGGCAGCACCACTAAAACAATCCAAAAGGTGTTGGGCACGCAAACCATCTCGACCACAAGATGTACCTCGGGGAAAACTCTTGATCATATCAAGGACCGCAGCAGGAGATGCAATGAGGTTATGATGATCAATAGGTATATCCAGCAGGGAAGGAGCAGACTTGAAGGGGTGCTTAGCTTTTAAGTCCTCAAGAGTGACATCATTATAAGGAGCAACACCCGAAGAAGAAAGAACTCTAACAGCCGCAGTATAATGGCCATCACAGATCTTCTTCTTACATTTCTTGACATTACGATCACCCCAATCCTGGTTCTCCTTTTCAACGTTAGACCATGCAGGGGATGGTTCAGCTAAAACCTCTCTCACTAGCTGCAAACACCCACCAGACGTACTCCACGAATGAATGGCGTTAGCGATATATTCTTCTTGGCATTGGCGTTTAATGGCGGACCTACACTCCGTGTTACTCCTCGGGCAAAAGGTTTTATGGAGGCAAAGAGGTATGACTAACAGGCTAACCCAACAAGAAATGTCCCCAGGTGTGCAGATCACCTTATCAAGAGCTCCTTTCAATACGCGGGAGAATCCCAACTGACACTTTGGGGGGATAGATTTGACGGTTTGCAACCCCTTAGAAAGCAAAGCGTCAAGTAGGTGTAGGTCAAAACCAAAAGGCTTCTCCAAAACCTGGTCTTCAACATGGGCAATCGGAGTAGGAACTTGTGGTTTGACGAGATCAAACAACACAAACCGAATGACACCATCACCACAGTCAGGAGGTGGCACAATATCAGACCCATGTCGACACTTAGAGCGAAGGGTGTGCATCTTAAAACAAACACCACATAGCCAAAGGCCCATACGTTTCAATGTGACCTCCGCAGTTTCAAAAACGACAAGACTAGTGGCCAAGGAATTTTTGGTGATAGCTAAAGCGTCCTCATTGAAATGACGATCACGAAGATGTGCAATCAACGAGGTTCTCGTGAGCCCATTTCCACAACCGTCCTGACAACCACTTAAACCCGCGAAAGGACAATGAAAACGTACGATTTCCATTGGTAACCGATATCAGAGCACCACAAAGCAAACCCGTAACCACAAGTTTCTCAAATTCAAAACCGCAATTTTCCTTTTTGACGATTAAGTGTTGTAGCAAAGCACATAAATGAATTAATACTCCTTGCGTATGTCAAACCAAACTCAACCCACGAGGGATACAACAAAATCCAAACACAAGCCCAACAGTAAACACAAGGGACAAGCCCAAATTGCAACAAAGGAGTGGGGGCTCAACCAAGCCAAATCACATCAATACAAACTACAATCGGAAAACCATGAACAACACCAAATCGTATCAAAAGGGGGACCACTTAGACAAACCGCATGCCATATAAACACAACAAGACAATGATGAAAATAAGGTAGCAACTCACAGTCCCATATAAGGCAAACAGTACACTGTCTTCAACAATATCAAATCACATCCGGTGTCAAAACGCAGTCAGGAAACGGAGAATAATCCAGCTGATGTAAAACCAGAACTGATCAAAAGATAAGACCAGAAAAGGAGTAAAAGCTGGTGTGGAGACGCAGGCTGATGAGTGTGTAAATACTCATCATTTTTAGTCAAATCTGAACTGCAAAACGATTAAAAACACTCAAAAATGCACCAAAATACGAAGAAAATCCCAAAGATCGTGTTTTATATGTTTTTGATACAAAACGAGTAAAAACAAACGAAAGACGAACAAAATTTGCATATTTGGTAGTTTCAGTCCCCCAACTTTCAAAGTTTTACAAAACTAGTCCCTGGTTAGTCATTTCAAAGAAAAGTCAACCCAAACTCTTTAAAAGTCAAAATGAAGCACAAATGATCTTTGGGTAAAAAGTTTTGGAAAAGTACACAATTAGTCCCCGTACTTTGGCAAATTGGCAGTTTTGGTCCCTGGTGTGTTAAATTGGGAAAATTTCATTTTTGGTCCTTTGATTTATCTAACTTGACAGGAATGACCCTTAAATTAAGTTTGGAAGATTGGCAACTTCAGTCCTTGAAGAATTCAAAAGTTACAAAAAGAAACCTTGGGCTTCACAAGTTATAAAACCAAACGGATTCCTTGGTATCCCTTGTAATCCAAAATCCAATACCAGCCCACCTCTACCAAGCTCATAATTCCCTTGGCCCAAAACCAACCCCCAAGCCCAAAATCCTTTTATCACGTTTTAATAATAAAAACGCTTCTACCTCTTGACCAGTCAAACCAATACACCATCTCTTTCATTCCAAAACCACACCCGTGAACCTGCAAAACTCCAACACTCCCCATCACCATCCTCCCATCACCCTCAAATCCCATTCTCCAATCCCACTACCACACTTCCACACTCACAATCTCCTACCTAACATCTCCATGTCATCAATCCAGAACACCTGTTGGGCGCCAAAGTTTAATTAATGGTTGAGATGATGCCAAGTTGATCCAAGGGCTGTGAGTTGCTCAGGATAGCACAATGAATCCAACTCAGCAACCCTCTCAGTGAAGAAGCACAATTAAGAAGAGGACTAGAGGAAGCCAAGAAACCCTAGAAGATTGAGTATAAATAGTGTAGGTTATGTAAGCCAGAAGGGCAGTCTTGTAGTAGGTCTTAGTTTAAAATTTAAGTCTTTATAATTTTAGTTTAGTTTTTCGTTTTTAAAAGCTTAAGTATGTTTTCATTGTACTAAATTTTTTATATTAATGCAATCTGAGTTTCTGTTAACAAATCTTTTCTAGCTTATGCCATGGCTTATTTCTCTTTCATTTATGCTTATATAGGATAGATTTAGCTTTTTCAAAACATTTTATCACAAGTTTTAGTTCCAAAATCTGTTTTACTCTTTGCAAAAACCAACAGCCAACCCTTAAGGGGTGTTTGGCACTAAATTGTTGTGTAGCTAAAAACTTTTCTTTTACCCAAAACTCAAGTTGATTCTAGAATCCAAATTTTATTGCATAAGTAGTTCATTGTGTAGTTTTCATCAGTCTAAGTTTCTTTTAGTTTCTTGTGATCCTTAGGATAGGAATTTTGGCCTGCAAAACCATATTTGGTACCCATTTTGGCTGATTGCGTCAGTGAACAAACCACCCCACAGCCCATTTGGCTTGCATTTTGCATTTGTTCAATACATGACCATTTGCTTTAATTTTTTCTTCGTGATCAAACCCTGCTGGCTTGTGTATTTGAAGGTATTTTTATTTTATTTTATACAATTTTCTTAGACAGCTTGTGTCAGCCCCCTAAGTGTCCCCCCGTTAACTGTTTTCCCTTAGCAGCCTAGGTTTACGAATAAGTTTTGCTTGCTTAGAACTTCAGGGGTTTATTGTAACTGCTTATTTATATTCATGTAGTCTTATTAGATCTCCACTAACAGCCTTTTGCATTGTTTCCCCCCACCAGCTCAGTTTTTATGGCTTATTGACTGTTTTCTTTTATGCCTGCAACTCATCTAATGCCCTGCACCCACAGACCCAACTCTGACCCATTTTGTGTTGACAATACATTGGTCCATAATTGGTTTTAGTGCTTGATTCGTGGCAATTTAGGAAGACCTTGTACTGATTTGTTGGATGTATAAATTGTTTGGACTTAATAGTTTGTTAGTCCATTTGGTTTTGTTTCTCATCTTACCCCTTTGGATTGCACCACTGAGCTTATTTAATCTCATAATTTTGTTAATGTTCTTTCTGTTGGATTGTTATTGTTAAGATTGTTTGTGATTGCGTTGTGAATTTGCATACGGTTGGCTTATTTTTGCCCCTGAATTCAACCCTCTTGGCCTGCTGCACCATTGAGCTTGACTGATTTCTTGACTCTGTTTGATCCTGACTTATTGTTTGTTGTTGTTAGCTAATTATGCTCATGAGATTGTGTTTTAAGCTTCCTTAGTTTCTTTATGCTCATTTGACTAGTGGCCAAATCCTTTTTTTTTAGCTCTTGAATCTGTTTGCTTTTTAGGCCTGTATAAGCTTGGATAAAGCATTTCAGTAAAAATTGTTTTATAAAAGTTGTGTTTTACTGATGTTAAAGGGTTTGGTAAAAAGAGAAATCAAAAAGAAAAATATGTTTTGTAAAAAGGAAAGCCACAGGGGTCGAACCTGTGACCTTACCCTCTCAACACACACACACAAACAACCAAATCCCAACCATCTGTGCTACGTTATCTTTTGTTAAACCTTTTCCTTTATTAGTTACTTAATATAGTTTAATTTTTATTGCTTATTTACATCCTAGCTTTTTATTTGCTTATTACTGCTTATTTGTAACTGTTTATTCTTTCTTTTTATTTTTCCTAGGTTAGTAGTAATATTATTTAATTTCCAAAAAATTTCCAGAATTATTTAATTAGTTGTAGTATTTATTTTCATTTAATTAAGTTAAAATATTAATTAAATCATAATAAATTGAATTTTTGTTGGAAAATTAATTTTCTTTTTTCTAAAATTTTCTTTTGTCTTGTAGTACGTTAGAAAATTATTTGGAAACCCGTAGGTTGTTTAGAACTTAAATTTCACGTTTTATTTTGTACGTTGACGTTTATTTTTACGTCGCATTTTTAAATTAGGTTACGTTTTAGGATTCTCGATACCTAATTATGTTTTCCCGTAGTGTTTTAGGTTTTTCCTAGTTTATTAGTTGCCTTAAGTTAATTTATTTTTACCTTCGTTCGTTAATTTTCAATTTCGTTAATTTAACGTATCATAAAACCAAATAACCTTTCGAATCATACAAGATTTTAATCCCAATCTCATTCGAAGCTTTCCATTCACACCTCGTTGGGGTACGACCCGGGAAATCACTTCCCGGTCTCACAATTTAAATATCACTTTCATAAAACTTATAAAAAACCAAAAATATTTTTCTTTTGTTTATATATATGTATTATATCTATAAAAGATTAAAAACACAAAAAGATTTTCCCGTTTTCTTTGTTTAATAATTACAACAATAAAATCTTACCGCCGAAAACCAAGGCAGAACACCTACCAACTAGGGGTGTGACTATAATAAGTTCCCAAACAAAAGATCAAAACTTGCCTTTGTATCACTTGCATTTTGGAAAACTTTTAAACGAGAAACACACTCTAAGAGGAGTCGAAACGGTATGTGGCGATCCAACGAACTTCGCCCAGTGAGAGATCTATTCTTCTCTCCCGCTCCTTTGTGCGTTTTTCTTTAGAAGTCGACCTTGCGTTCTTGATTATTGGTTTAAGTTCCCCTGTCTTTTTGAGTTGGTCTTGTTCTAATTGATGTGTTTTTCGAAAAAATCCAAAAAAATAATCTTCGTCTCCTATACGTTTAATTCTCGTCTTCTTATCCTCTTAACCGTTTAATTCTTCCTTCTCATCCCTCGTTAATATTTAATTCTTATGTCATCACTCGAATATAAATGTTTTCATTGTGAAGGTCCAGTGGATGATAATCATCGTTGTTACAAGTGCTCGTGTAGGCGGTGTGGGAGTGATATTAGTGACGGATTTTGTAAATGGTGCAAAGCAAATCCGAATGCTTTCAATGATTCTCAAAGTCTTCCCGACCACCCTCCACAACCCCAACTATCTTCGTTTGATCAACATCATTGTTATATTTGTAGAGATCTCTTAGAAGATGGTTCACTTTGTAAACGATGTTTTTGCAAGGAATGTGGGTTTACCCATGGACTTTGCACTTGTTGCACTTTTGAAATCGAAAATTCATTCGCATTTCCAAATTTTCAAAACGATTTCAGTGACCCTCCTCAGAATTCCTTTGAACAAGAACTGTGCTATTTCAATAATACATCATTTCAAAATGCACCGAATGTTTCTTGTGAATATTGTGGAGGCCCTCACTACAGCTATGATTGTCAAACTAGGGATCAGTTTGTCTATGAACAGGTTCCTTGTAACAATCATGAATTTAGCTTTGACCACAATCTACATGAATCACAGTCACATCAGTTTCATTGGTGTGACTATTGTGAAACTCACATTTCGGCTCAGAGTGTCTTATTAGGAACACACCTGTCTATGAGTATGTTCCTGATGACAATTCTGACGAAGATACCGAAGATGCCCTTCTCATTGATCTTCTGGTTTTAGTGAAAGATTTGGGGGGTAGTCAACATTCCCATGATAATCCAAATCAAAAATCCATGGAAGAATTGTTAGCTGAAGAGCAGGCTGCTAAATTAGATTCCCAGATTGCCTTTGAAAACTCTATTAGGGAATCAATTGCAAAAGAAAAAGCAGCCAGACATAGCTCTCGATTCCGTTTCATTCCTGATGACAGTGATGATGAAGATATCCTTGATGATGATTCATCCAGTTCATCAGATGAGACTCAATCTGTGGAAACACAGGGAGAAGAAAGTATAATTGAATCACTAGCAGAAGAACAAATGGAACTTGTACAATCCATGAATGCTAGTCCTTCTCATCTCCCTCAGTTTGTTGTCACACCCGAAGTTCCCACTCACTCTCTGATCATGGGGGATGAGCATCCTAGCACTGTTCCTGAAAAGGAATCGGGCGAATTCATAAAGTCTAGTGCTGAAAACCTTGTCCTAATCCCAGGAGAGTCACAGGGAATTTTTGATCATATGTGTGATATCCCTCCTCCTCTTGTCTTTCCAACTGATCATGTTGAGATGTTCTCCGATTCTAATGACGACGATTCGTTATCTTGTGGAGACATCAGTTATGTGGAAGAATTACCTTCTGAGCTAGTCAACTTAGAAGAAGAGAATGATGAAGTTGGCACTGAAATCCAAGATGAAGCTCTTCGTGCAACATTATTGAATGTCAATCTTCTCATTTCTAAAATCGAAGCTTTTAATGATAAACCTATTTCATCTCCTATCTCCGAGGATAGTGACTTCATCTTGGAAAAACCCGCAACATTTCATGAGCTTGAGGCTTTTTTCCAATGATTCTATTCCAGAATTTGAAACATTCCGTTTTGATCATATGGGAGAGAAGATTAGTGGCAGTACCACTTCTCATTCTCATCTTTCTCTCCCCGAATATGAATCATTTACCTTTGAGGAGTTCGCCGGTGAACTCGCTCGCATTGATCCTCTTCCTCCGGGAATTGAGTTGCTTGAGCAAAATGATACCAATGCTTTGTCTCCCGAGAATGACTTATCTCCTTTTGAGGATTTTACCGTGGTTGATAATTCCGTCTCATTCCTCTCCGAGGATAAAATCTTCAAACCCGGTATAATACTTTTTAAGAAAACTCACATGGATGATTTGTCTTACAAATTGAGCTTGAACGATGAGATTCATAATGTGGAAATTATGAAGTCTCTTTTCTATGATGATGAGCTTACCATGATTGTAATCATGACTTTCTTTCCCTTCCTCACATTTTATGTGACTTCTCTTCTTTTTTACTCCTTCGGGAGTGAGGATGCTGTTTTCGATCCCGGTATCGTTTCTACTAGTTCTCACTATTTGAATACCGCCGGTTATCTCATCGGGGTGGAACTTTCACATGCTTCAAATGTTTATCCAAACATCTTGAATGAAAGTCCGATGGAGATTGTTTCTTCCACATCTTGCTTCCCCAAGAACAAATGAATTCGGGGTCGAGTCAAGCTAGCGACTCGGTAAACAAAAACAGTAGCATGCATATGGGGTTTTCACCCTAAGTGTGGGGGAGTTGCCCATGCCATTGTTACCATGTATATATATCTTTAAAAAAAAAAAAAAAAAAAAAAAAAAAAAGTGTATGTATATATATAAATAAAGTGAAAAATGGTGTTTCCACATTTAGCTTGTAATGTTGTCTTTTTACGTTCAAAGAGTCGGCATAATAGCCGCGACTTTGAATATTGAGGACAATATTCAATTCTAAGTGTGTGTGGGGGGGGGGGGGGGGGAATTCTAGCGAATTTTATCACATTTTACCATCTAGTACCCCCGTTTTTGGCCAAAAATTTTAAAAATTTTTCACTCAAGTTTCAAAATTTTTGTGGTTATCAGTCTGCCATGTCTAACCGACAAAAGGATTGGCTAATCCAGGAGCAAACGGCTCTTGGTAAAGATATATCAAATCCGTTGATGGCTGACAATTTGCCCAAAATTGTATGGTATTCAACTCACCATATCCTAAAAAGTAAAAGAGTTGGCTAGCCCGCAAGATTATGGCTTGTGGTAAAGGCAGTGGAAAGCCATAATTGGTAATCAACTCACCAAGATGTTGAATATGTCTATCAAGAGTTGGCTAGTCCAGAAGCAAACGGCTTCTGGTAAAGACAAATCAAAACCGTTGGAAGCTGATGGTTTGCTAAAAATCACATGGTCATCGGATGGACCATAATTCTTACTTGAACCCAAAACATTTGGCTACTCCAGAAGTGATGGCTTTTGGTAAAGAGACTTCAAATCCATTAATTTTTCTTAAAAAGATTGCTAGGGACTAGCAATAGTTTAGTGTGGGGGATTGATGAGTGTGTAAATACTCATCATTTTTAGTCAAATCTGAACTGCAAAACGATTAAAAACACTCAAAAACGCACCAAAATACGAAGAAAAGCCCAAAGATCGTGTTTTATATGTTTATGATACAAAACGAGTAAAAACAAACGAAAGACGAACAAAATTTGCATATTTGGCAGTTTCAGTCCCCCAACTTTCAAAGTTTTACAAAACTAGTCCCTGGTTAGTCATTTCAAAGAAAAGTCAACCCAAACTCTTTAAAAGTCAAAATGAAGCACAAATGATCTTTGGGTAAAAAGTTTGGAAAAGTACACAATTGGTCCCCGTACTTTGGCAAATTGGCAGTTTTGGTCCCTGGTGTGTTAAATTGGGAAAATTTCTTTTTTGGTCCTTTGGTTTATCTAACTTGACAGGAATGACCCTTAAATTAAGTTTGGAAGATTGGCAACTTCAGTCCTTGAAGAATTCAAAAGTTACAAAAAGAAACCTTGGGCTTCACAAGTTATAAAACCAAACGGATTCCTTGGTATCCCTTGTAATCCAAAATACAATACCAGCCCACCTCTACCAAGCTCATAATTCCCTTGGCCCAAAACCAACCCCCAAGCCCAAAATCCTTTTATCACGTTTTAATAATAAAAACGCTTCTACCTCTTGACCAGTCAAACCAATACACCATCTCTTTCATTCCAAAACCACACCCGTAAACCTGCAAAACTCCAACACTCCCCATCACCATCCTCCCATCACCCTCAAATCCCATTCTCCAATCCCACTACCACACTTCCACACTCACAATCTCCTACCTAACATCTCCATGTCATCAATCCACAACACCTGTTGGGCGCCAAAGTTTAATTAATGGTTGAGATGATGCCAAGTCGATCCAAGGGTTGTGAGTTGCTCAGGATAGCACAATGAATCCAACTCAGCAACCCTCTCAGTGAAGAAGCACAATTTAGAAGAGGACAAGAGGAAGCCAAGAAACCCTAGAAGATTGAGTATAAATAGTGTAGGTTATGTAAGCCAGAAGGGCAGTCTTGTAGTAGGTCTTAGTTTAAAATTTAAGTCTTTATAATTTTAGTTTAGTTTTTCGTTTTTAAAAGCTTAAGTATGTTTTCATTGTACTAAATTTTTTATATTAATGCAATCTGAGTTTCTGTTAACAAATCTTTTCTAGCTTATGCCATGGCTTATTTCTCTTTCATTTATGCTTATATAGGATAGATTTAGCTTTTTCAAAACATTTTATCACAAGTTTTAGTTCCAAAATCTGTTTTACTCTTTGCAAAAACCAACAACCAACCATTAAGGGGTGTTTGGCACTAAACTGTTGTGTAGCTAAAAACTTTTCTTTTACCCAAAACTCAAGTTGATTCTAGAATCCAAATTTTATTGCATAAGTAGTTCATTGTGTAGTTTTCATCAGTCCAAGTTTCTTTTAGTTTCTTGTGATCCTTAGGATAGGAATTTTGGCCTGCAAAACCATATTTGGTACCCATTTTGGCTGATTGCGTCAGTGAACAAACCACCCCACAGCCCCTTTGGCTTGCATTTTGCATTTGTTCAATACATGACCATTTGCTTTAATTTTTTCTTCATGATCAAACCCTGCTGGCTTGTGTATTTGAAGGTATTTTTATTTTATTTTATACAATTTTCTTAGACAGCTTGTGTCAGCCCCCTAAGTGTCCCCCCGTTAACTGTTTTCCCTTAGCAGCCTAGGTTTACGAATAAGTTTTGCTTGCTTAGAACTTCAGGGGTTTATTGTAACTGCTTATTTATATTCATGTAGTCTTATTAGATCTCCACTAGCAGCCTTTTGCATTGTTTCCCCCCCACCAGCTCAGTTTTTATGGCTCATTGACTGTTTTCTTTTATGCCTGCAACTCATCTAGTGCCCTGCACCCACAGACCCAACTCTGACCCATTTTGTGTTGACAATACATTGGTCCATAATTGGTTTTAGTGCTTGATTCGTGGCAATTTAGGAAGACCTTGTACTGATTTGTTGGATGTATAAATTGTTTGGACTTAATAGTTTGTTAGTCCATTTGGTTTTGTTTCTCATCTTACCCCTTTGGATTGCACCACTGAGCTTATTTAATCTCATAATTTTGTTAATGTTCTTTCTGTTGGATTGTTATTGTTAAGATTGTTTGTGATTGTGTTGTGAATTTGCATACGGTTGGCTTATTTTTGCCCCTGAATTCAACCCTCTTGGCCTGCTGCACCATTGAGCTTGACTGATTTCTTGACTCTGTTTGATCCTGACTTATTGTTTGTTGTTGTTAGCTAATTATGCTCATGAGATTGTGTTTTAAGCTTCCTTAGTTTCTTTATGCTCATTTGACTAGTGGCCAAATCCTTTTTTTTAGCTCTTGAATCTGTTTGCTTTTTAGGCCTGTATAAGCTTGGATAAAGCATTTCAGTAAAAATTGTTTTATAAAAGTTGTGTTTTACTGATGTTAAAGGGTTTGGTAAAAAGAGAAATCAAAAAGAAAAATATGTTTTGTAAAAAGGAAAGCCACAGTGGTCGAACCTGTGACCTTACCCTCTCAACACACACACACAAACAACCAAATCCCAACCATCCGTGCTACGTTATCTTTTGTTAAACCTTTTCCTTTATTAGTTACTTAATATAGTTTAATTTTTATTGCTTATTTACATCCTAGCTTTTTATTTGCTTATTACTGCTTATTTGTAACTGCTTATTCTTTCTTTTTATTTTTCCTAGGTTAGTAGTAATATTATTTAATTTCCAAAAAATTTCCAGAATTATTTAATTAGTTGTAGTATTTATTTTCATTTAATTTAGTTAAAATATTAATTAAATCATAATAAATTGAATTTTTGTTGGAAAATTAATTTTCTTTTTTCTAAAATTTTCTTTTGTCTTGTAGTACGTTAGAAAATTAGTTGGAAACCCGTAGGATGTTTAGAACTTAAATTTCACGTTTTATTTTGTACGTTGACGTTTATTTTTACTTCGCATTTTTAAATTAGGTTACGTTTTAGGATTCTCGATACCTAATTATGTTTTCCCGTAGTGTTTTAGGTTTTTCCTAGTTTATTAGTTGCCTTAGATTAATTTATTTTTACCTTCGTTCGTTAATTTTCAATTTCGTTAATTTAACGTATCATAAAACCAAATAACCTTTCGAATCATACAAGATTTTAATCCCAATCTCATTCGAAGCTTTCCATTTACACCTCGTTGGGGTACGACAATTTAAATAGCACTTTCACAAGTTTTGCGAGGTAATCTCTTTCCTAAAAGGTTTACTCGTATTACTTCACGTCTATTTGTCTCACGATAAATTAGACTTCACGTTTGTTGATATTTTGATAATTGTTATTTGCACACACCAAAACACAACGAATCACAGGCCCCAATTATGGGGAACCAAACAAATCGATTCCCCCAATAACGAGTTGGATGGACTCAAAAACGACTGTACACCTGCGGAAGAGCAACAGCGAAGAGGGGTAGAGGACACCCTAACACACAATCCAACTAGGATGTTGAATCAATGGTTATGTAGGCACGAGATGGATCAAGATGACGAAGGGGTCATCATATCGCCAAATCGCCCACACTCAGCGTGTGTTACTATTATTATTATTACTATTCTTATTATGAGTGATAAGAAAGTGAAAGGAAAAAAAAATGGTAATGTGACATACGTGACACCACTTTTTGGCTTTGGCTTAGGAAACTATACCCAATGCTCTTATGCTTTATTCTCAAGTTTATATGAAGTGAACATTTTCAATCAAATTATGGGAGGAAACTTTTTACTTCAAAATCAACTAGATCATCCCTTTTTAGGTTCTTTTTCTTATTTAGTGATACTCGAGAACACAATTTTTTTTTTGTTTCACTTCATTTTCTTTACTTTCCTTCCATAAGTGATACTCGAGAACATAATGTTAGTAAAAAAAAAGTAAATAAATATGAAGTAAATATTTATAGCTCAATTTTGAGAGGATACATTTTAATTCAAAATTAATCAAATCACCCTTCTATGCCTAGTATTTCAATGGGAGATCAATAAAGTAATTTGGATAGTAAAGTTGAGGAGATTAATTATGAGACGGCTCGATTCATGGCTTCCTTAGAAAAACGAGCTGGTGGTGGTAGAAACGATGCAACCTTTCTTGAGGATGAAAATTAAAATACTTATGATGGTTACGAGAATGATGATTTTGGATTAACAGAATAACAATTGGTATTATATACTGCATTCGATGTCATTCTTCGAGGTCAAGACGATAGGGTTAGTTTGGTGTCATTATGAGTCAAAATGTTATCTTGTTGTTAGCGGATGGTTTTATTGTAGGTTCATAAGTTTGTATGTAATTTTTATGATAGGTATGGTCTCAAGCACAAATTACGTAATGGGTTAAGATGTAGTACTTCACCCATATCCTATTTATCAGGGAAACCCTTTACCTTAAAAAAAATCGAATCACCCTTTTCTTTTTCAGCTTTTTTTTTTCTTTTTTTTTTTTTTTTTTTTTTTTTTAAACGATATATGAGAACACAACACTTTTTGTTTTACTTTATTTTCTTTACTTTTTTCCTTAACTGATACTTGAGAAAACAATATTAGAGTAAAAATATTTGAAGTTTTTTTTATTTTTTTTAGAACGACAGTTTTAACTATCAAACAATGTTTACACCACAAATTTATGTGATCATATGTCCTAAGCAAAACTTGAAGCCATAATCATTTGATTAGGGAGTTTTTTACACAACATGATATTGGGAAGAAACAAAAAATAGTGGAAGATGACATTTTTTGGAGGCAAATGCTTGAAATATGCTTTTTTCTGCATTTATGAAGATGAAGAAACGAAAAATAGTCTAAGAGAGTATATGAGATTCTCTATATCTTATAGATTTGGCATGTTAGGTGGAAATGGGTGGTTATTCTTATGTCGACAGTGTCTTGGTTCGGTTTATCTATTTTGGCTCTTATATGATGATTCTCTATATCTTATAGATTTGGAATTTTAGGTGGAAATGGGTGGTTATTCTTATGTCGACAGTGTTTTGGTTCAGGCAATTTATTTTGGCTCTTACCGCTAGTGTCTTGGTTCGGTTCATGTATTTTGGCTCTTTTAAACAATCTGTGGCTCTTTTCGATCTAATCAAATACTTATGATCACCACTCGAGCTAAAATCCTCACAAAGAATTACACTACAAGAAAAGCTGGATTTAGAAACAAAGCGAAAATGGTCACTATCAATATAAAATGGGTCACTAACACTGTTTAGTGACCAAAACCTGGGTGGTCACTTTTCGTCACTATAGCTCCGTCACTATTTTTATTAGAGACCAAAAATTAAAATCCGTCTCTAACCAATGACCATAATACGGTGGTCACTATTATTGTGACGATATATTCGGTCACTAATTTTGGTCACTAAGAGTCGAAGGTGGTCACTGAATTGATAGATAGTGACGGATAACAATGGTCATGAAAATGGTCACTGATTTGTTAAAGATAACGAATCCGTTAACTCACCGTTAACACCCATCAGTGACGATATGTGTGGTCACTTCATATTAAATTTAGAGACCAACTGGTGGTCACCACCTATTTACTCTCAAGCAAAAAGGTGGTCACTTATTCAAACATAATTACAAAACAATATAGCAATTTCACAATATATAACTTGCGATAAAAATTGAAACCTACGAATTTAAACAACAAAGATATCAAATATTACTTATGATTGCATAACATAAGATTCTTTTAACATATAATTTCTTGTATCTCGCTAATCAAATGAAACAAATATAACCACAAAAGAGAAAAAGATAACGTCCAAGTGTTTAACATCGTGTCTTGAATCATATCCACCTTCAATAATGACAAATTGAAAAAACTCAATACCAAACGACCTTTGTATTTAACTCTGTACTTGCAAACAGCCCTTGCATCCAACTCGCCCTTGCATCCAACTCAACTTTTAGTCACCCTACAAATGCAATAAATTACCAAAGAGAGACCAAAATGATCAATACGGTATTTGCCAAACATTCAAACTTCCAGTGTTCTGATTATTTAATACCAAAACCTTAAAAGGGGCTATTATGTATATGATAGTTGGAATAATCAAAGACCTTTATCCAGTATCATTAGGTGAAAGAATAATAGGTGGGAATGGCCAATGGAATGGATAACAAAGTACCCTGAGTAGCAGAGTTATGTTTTACCATTTACCATTATGCAGCTCCTAGCACCACCAATATTGCCACCTTTAAGATTTAAGAAAGAGGTTTTCCATTGTAGACATGACCGTACAATGAGTGATTAATAAACAGAAATATGAAAAAATTACCAATAAATCATCAGGATCCCTGCTGTTAAAAGTTGGTGGCAGAGGCTCTTGTGTGGGCTCAGGAACATCGTTAGAAGCTGCAAAGTCTTCAATAGGCACGGGTTTAGGTTCTTCAACAGGTGAATCTGCATCTTCTTCATGAGGTGTTGTATCTTCTTCTTGTTTATATGTCAACATAAGCCTTTCTGGATATTCCTGTTTACCACATATTTAAGATAACGACAATGCATATAATAGACAAGATGAAAATAAAACTTATTACATCTATTGGCGTTTAATCACAAGTAAAAATCAACACTCACTAGCTGTGTTGGCCCGGTGACAAGCCTAGGCGCCTCTCTAATGTACTCTTCCATAGTCGCAAGAAAGGATTGTGGAGGCTGCAACAAGTTAGAAAAATAACGTTAAGAGAGACAAATTACAACAATACCCCTCTTAAAACTTTTAGTCACCATAGAAACGAGTATTGTGGTAAATATCATACTTCTCTGAGAACAGGGAATCGGAAATTTCTAGCAAGTTCCAATCCTTTGCAAACTTCATAAAAGTCAGAAAGGCTCCCGGCCTGTATAAGAATCCAGTTAATACAATTATCAATTATGCAATTGCTAACAGACCTTTTCAAACCCAATATTGTGTATGATTTATATTACCTGTTGACCGGCTCTTTTGTATATATCCAGGGCTTTAATAGCTTCATGTCTTGGCATCTCAAAAAACTGGATACAGAAAAGGGTTAAAATAAAATACTAACAAGTAAGCAAACGGTCTGCAGTATTTTAGAGAAACTATAATAATGTACCTTATCAATAAGATTGATAATTCCATCATTCACAGCACAATATGTTTTAAAGCTTTCTTTGAGTACCTGAAAGTTATTAACCCTGACAATGAGTATCAACTTTGTAGCAAGTACTATTATTAGTTTATATTTGGGGTTACATACCAAAGCCAAGGCGTACTGAATCAAATAGTTGCCGACAGCTGCACCCTCAGGCTGGAGAAGACAGGAAAAAGACAACTTTAATCAACTGAATTGAAATCAATTCTAGATATTATCACGAGAAGAAATATAAAGGATAACTTGCCCTGCATCCCATAAGACGATACAGCAGCTGCTGTAACGAAGGCAGTTGCTCCAGTAGGTCTTCGCTTTCCAGATCCCTCGTTTTGCTATAACCCTGCATTGACAAATGACAAGCATTATCCACTAATTCTGATTTTTTATGACAATTTACCCGATATTTTACAAATGGTATATTTGCCACTTATAAAGAGCAAGTACATGAAGGTAAAGTTGTACTGGCGCAATTCTCATTCAAGGTCTATCTAACATTCTGAATCTAACATGCTGCAATCATTTTATTACTATATAGTAATATACTAAAATAAAGACATGAATGTAAATTTGTTTCATACTTCCATTTTATCACAGAATGAGTATGTCTGGCTTTTGTAGTAAACTAGAGTTATATTTTAAGCATTTTGTAGAGTAATATCACATTACTTAATTTTGTAATTGAATAAATGATGTAATATGAATCATTTATATTTTTCACATTACTTCATTTTTTTTAAAGTATGTCAGTTGATGAATCATTTTGTAGTTGATTATATTTCGTAATATGTACTATGTTGCGCCTAGTATGAAGAGCAATTAAACTATAGTGTTATATTGTTATAAGCAATTAGACTTATTTTTCTGTCCGTATCTTGGAAAATTCCAGAAATTACTATTCTTTCCCAATTAGCTGATGGTACACATCACTTTTGTTCTGTGAAATTGGTTATGCTTCTTTAATTCAAGAAACTGTTGGTTATGGTTATTTAAATAAATCAAAATCGTTATTTAAATAATTCACTGGTGGTGAGAGGCAACTATGTAACGATTGTGATGAGGTTGTGGTTATTTAAATAAATTCACCGGTGTAATCAAAAGTTATTTAGATAAAAGTTATTTAAATAAATGTAAATATTTTTACTTATTCACTTATTTAAGTGTAAATTTAATCAAAGTTATTTAGTTAAAAGAAAAAAGTACAAAATATAATAAAATCTTACAAGTAATGAGTATGCCTTAAATTGTTAGTGTATCACTTTGCCGTTTTTTAATACTGAAAACTGATGCATTATCGTTTTTTAGTTGGTTTTTAAATTAAACAAGTTTAAATATATTTTTTATTAATTTGAAATTTTTGTAATATTTTATATGTATGTGAATTTATTTTAGTTATTCACTTTGCCGATATTTTAAAAAATCTCAATCTGACCCGACTTGTGATGTTGCGTAAATTTCATAATTTAATAAACACTAATTTTAGTTTCTAATATATTACCAACCAAACAACCTCTAAATTTTATGGTACAAAATATATAGGCGAATGTTTATGTGACCACTATTTATTGTCTTAATATTTTATAAATCAGTGACCACCAACTTTGGTCTCTAATTTGAAAAACTAGTGACCACTAATATTTGGTCTTTAAAATTTAGGGGTTAGGGTTTATGTGACCACTCTTTTTGTCTCAATATTTTATAAATCAATGACCACCAACTTTGATCTCTAATTTGAAAAACTAGTGACTACCAACCTTGGTCTCTAATTTGAAAAATAGTGACCACCAATATTTGGTTTTTAAAATTTAGGGGTTAGGGTTTATGTGACCACTCTTTTTATCTTAATATTTTGTAAACCAGTGACCACTAACCTTGGTCACTAATTTGAAAAACTAGTGACCACCAACCTTGGTCTCTAATTTGAAAAATAGTGACCACCAATATTTGGTCTTTAAAATTTAGGGGTTAGGGTTTTAGTTTAGGGGTAAGGGTTTATGTGACCACTCTTTTTGTCTCAATATTTTGTACATCAATGACCACCAACTTTGGTTTCTAATTTGAAAAACTAGTGACCACCAACCTTGGTCTCTAATTTGAAAAATAGTGACCACCAATATTTGGTCTTTAAAATTTAGGGGGTAGGGTTTTAATTTAGGGGTTAGGGTTTATGTGACCACTCTTTTTGTCTCAATATTTTGTAAACCAGTAACCACCAACCTTGGTCTCTAATTTGAAAACTAGTGACCACCAACCTTGGTCTCTAATTTGAAAAATAGTGACTACCAATATTTGGTTTTTAAAATTTAGGGGTTAGGGTTTTAGTTTAGAGGTTAGGGTTTATGTGACCACTCTTTTTGTCTCAATATTTTGTAAACCAGTGACCACTAACTTTGGTTTCTAATTTGAAAAACTAGTGACCACCAACCTTGGTCTCTAATTTGAAAAATAGTGACCACCAATATTTGGTCTTTAAAATTTAGGGGTTAGGGTTTTAATTTAGGGGTTAGGGTTTATGTGACCACTCTTTTTATCTCAATATTTTGTAAACCAGTGACCACCAACCTTGGTCTCTAATTTGAAAAACTAGTGACCACCAACCTTGGTCTCTAATTTGAAAAATAGTGATCACCAATATCTGGTCTTTAAAATTTAGGGGTTAGGGTTTTAGTTTAGGGGTTACGGTTTATGTGAGCACTATTTATTGTCTCAATATTTTATAAATCAGTGACCACCAACCTTGGTCTCTAACTTGAAAAACTAGTGACCACTAATATTTGGTCTTTAAAATTTATGGGTTAGGGCTAAAGTTTAGTGGTTAGGGCTTTAGTTTAGGGGTTAGGGCTAAACTTTTGGTCTCTAGTATAACTCGGCAACTTAATACTTCGCTGAAAATATTATATTCACGGATTAGGGACTATGTGACCATTATTTGTCATCACTAATACCTGTCATTTGTGACAACTTAGTGACCACATTTTGTAACGGTCACTAATTCTGTGGCAATGACAAAAATGCAGTGACGAAAAATATATTGGTGACTAAACTATGATAATAGAGACCAAATCACAAGTGGTCAGAAAATAATTGGTCACTAAAGGCACTTTTTCTTGCAGTGTTAATACCAAAATGTTTCCGATCATATATAATACAGTAGCATCACTATACTTAGCCGGTTAGCCTCATCTTATCCACCAAAAACCATGAAAGTACAAGAGAATTGGACCATCAAAAGAATTAGGATCCCACCACAAAGCTAAGTCCCATCATTGTATTGCCTTTTATCATGTTTGTCTATTTCTTTCGGTTTGCCACAAAAGAATCGCTCAATGGCACGTGAGAATGGGACCTTCGTATATTTCACAAGATAGTGTTTGAACACTAAATGACCGACCAATCAAGAACAAGTTGGTCTAAGGTGAAATACAAACAACATTTATTTTATTTTATTTTATTTTTTTATTTTTTTTTTCCCTTTATCCTTGTGGGGCAAGGGCCACATCCATTTTAATATGCATAATTACCGTTTAAATCATGCTCAATTACTTAATAAATTATATCGTTTTACTAATAGGCAAATGCTAAAAAATTAAACTACATTAAAAAGTCAGTCAAATACAAGCATATAGCTTATTTAACATAACAATCCAGGTGGACTCATGCATCCTGATTCTTATTTTACGTTTCCCACGACGGAAATCACATACAGCTATACTAACACAAAGTTACTTTCGCAACTTATAAAACACAAACTCAAGAGGAGTGGTACCATTAGAAGCAAGACGCCTAACCCGCCCTTTATCCACATAGACACCTACATTATAACAAGGAAGTTGAGGACCATCACCACAATTTGAGGGACAATGTTGTAGCATGTAACTAGGCACCTTCAGGTTCGTTGGCTTAGGATAATTCACAAGCTGAAAACACGTAGTTTCATCCTCCAAACGCCCACCAGTTGTAATCAAGTTCAAAGGTGGCTTTGCTTCAGCATCAAGGATCGTCCAAAATGTCGACTTAAATTTACACGCACCACTCTTGGGATATCCCGAACTAACACCTAGATTCCATAATGTTTTAAGATATTTTTCCCTATTACTAATGAGGGTGAACTCGAACTGGCTACCTACTTCATCCTTGGGGTTCTGAACCACGTTGAATGGGCAAACTTTTTTATTATTAATAGTATCGGTTAACTTTATAAGGCCACCTTTACCCGAGACTGGACCAATGTGGTAAGGGGCGTCATTCAAGACTTTTCTCCCGGTAGAGTCTCTTACTATTTCTTGCTTGGCGGCTAATGCAGTCGTAACAAAGAGAAGGAAGACAACATAAGAGAGTAGTAACGGATTCATGGTGTTGAACATAGAAATGTTTTGATAATTGGGTCAGATAAGTTAGAGTTTGGTACATATTTATAGACTCGCGGTCTTGCATCAAATTTCCATTTTGGGGAAGACTAGTAAACTAGTAATGCATTTTAGGATACAATTTTAAGATCAAACACAAAATTATATATAAAATTGGATTTATATAAGCTTTGTGACATGTTTTTCTTTTTGGCTTGGATTAGTCGTTGTCAACTCTATAACAAGCTAAGAGTGTTACTCATTTTCCTATAGCTTTATGCAGGGACTAAGACCAATCGATGATTTCAGTAGAGGAGCGGACCTACAGTCCTGCAGCCATACAATAATGCGTACCCCATATAGAAGTTTGTAATGATTCTGTAAAAGGTAAAATGTGAGAAATCCATATTTGGTTTAGGGTAGTATGGTTAATACACGACTAATTATTTAAATATTAAATATTTGTTTCTCGTGATAAATGTGTCACGATATGTAAAAAGTAGTCAACACTGCTCGTACGCTTGGCTATTAGCCTCGCGTTAACCCACCAGCCTAAAAAAGACGATGGCGCATCGTACCGTGGGTGGTGCCATGGTGACCAACTCATGCGGTAGGTTTTTTTTTTTTTTATGTGTTGACCAAACGGCACTACTTTTACTTATTGCACCACATTTTCTAATGCCAAAGGTAACGACACAAAATGTGGGGCAAAAGAATTTCTGGTGCATAGAGGGTTTTGCTAAGGTAACATTACTTTTTGTCTATGACACCACCTCTATGACACGAGGGTACCGTCCATCTTCCACAAACAAGCATCCAAAACGATTTTTATGTCTAAAACGTCTTAAATGGGCCGGAAATATCTAAGCTGCCACCACCAATCTCACTTGAAAAACCACCGATCTAAACACCATTTCATCCCATTCTTTCTTTTCGTGCAAAACAGGCCAATTCCAAACACCTTCGTTCGTATAAAAACACACAAAAAAACGTAGTCACTAACATGTGGTAGTTGTGGTTCGTGTGGTGGTGGACAGAAACGAGCTTAACGTGGTTTGTTGTCGGCGTTTGGCATTGTAATGATGGCTGTGGATACTGGTCGTGATGGTTATGAGTTGTGGTTTGTGGTTGTGAGTATGATAGTTGTGAGTTATGCTAGTTGTGAGTAAGAATGGTGATGGTATGGTGGTTTCTCTAGGAAACTTGTTAAAGTGGCTAAAAATGCAAACGTAGTCACCACTCAATGCCACCGCATCCCATGTCACCACCATTGCAGCCCGTATAACCACCACCTTGTATGATAGTTGTGAGTTATGCTAGTTGTGAGTAAGAATGGTGATGGTATGGTGGTTTCTCTAGGAAACTTGTTAAAGTGGCTAAAAATGCAAACGTAGTCACCACTCAATGCCACCGCATCCCATGTCACCACCATTGCAGCCCGTATAACCACCACCTTGTCGATCTACCAAGACCCAGCCTCTAGCCACCACCATGACTTCTGACACTACCCTTTTTAGAGAGAGAGAAAACTCATTTTAGAGGGAAATTTTTTATTTCATAATCATATATTTTTTGAGTTTTGGAAATAGAAATTTTTTTGAAAATATAAACCATTATTATTATTCTAAAGTTTAGTTTTAGAAAGAGAAAATATTTGAAAATGTAAATAATGATTGGCCTAATCTAAGTGGTGTCCGGATCCTAAATAAGTGGACATTTGGACGGAGTCACTTAGTTGTTAGTTGTGCTACGAGTCACACCAGATTTTAGTGCATGGAATGTAAATTTATTATGAAAAATATCTTTCTTTATACATAAAACTCCTAGAGTGTGCTACTTCCTTTTATCTATGGTGCAACTTTGTTTGGTCCAAAAAAACTTAGTGCATGGAATATCTTTTTTTATTTTACCAGGGTAAAACCCTTTTACCCAAAAAAACTTTGTTTGGTCCAGAATATTTTGATAATTTTAAATAGAATTTGTGTACTAGATTTTCCTAAAATTCCTAACTCCAACTCTACTCTTTCCTTCTGCAAAAAGATATCCATGTTGCATCATTCCCATGGCAGTGCACTACCCTCGATCCTTAATTAGAGCTTTACGAAAAACTTGCTCATTATCATGGAATTTTTTGCTAGCTATCCTGAACTTGTTTGTATGTGTGATGTGTGTTATGTGTATGCGACTGTTTATTAATAAAAAAAATGGAGAATGATAATTAGAGAAAGAAAGTTAAGTAGTTAACCATCACGTAGTTTGAAAGATGTGAATGAGAATGACGTAATGCTAATGTGACGTGAAAAATGTGGTAGACTGGTAGGGGCATGAACCCACTCTCCGTGCTCTAAGTCTGCTCCCATCCGAGGGCTTGAAGCATCGACAAGCCCAAGGCTCACGCGGCAAGATGGCTGGGAGTCTTTTGTGTCATAGCGGTAAGGGTAAAAATGTCGAACGAAAGGTGAAACACTCACAGCCTTCAAATGTTTTTATTATTAAATTATTTAATTTTTGAGTCTGTGTGATATTTAATAGGTTATGTTTGTTAAAAGTGAATATTTTAATAAATAAAAAAGTAGGATGAAAGGTGAAACGGTATAAGTGATTGGAATTGAAAAGTGGGGGTGTGAAATGTGAGAGAAAACTAATATGACACTGAGATGGAAAGGTGAAGTAATATGAGAGGTGTCAGTAGTCTAAGGAGTACTCCAATATGTTTAATTATCGATTCAGATAAAATAATACGAAAAGGTTAACCGCCGCGATATTATACTTCAAGGTTAGCTCCTTGTTTAGCATCGAGAAACATGGACATGACCACATCAAAACTAAAAAAAATTTAATAATTAAAAGAGTTAGGATTCCACCACAAAGATAAGTTCCATCTGTGTAGTGCCTTTTATCATATTAATTAGTCATACATATTTGGGTATGGCATCAACTTATACAGTTGTACCCCGGAAAAATCATTTAATGATACATATTGTTAGAATTAACGGATATAAATTAATGAATATGTCCGGATTCGAACTTGAGACATCGAGATTGCACACTTTACGTATGAGTTTCAATTAATTAATAATTATTGTTTTAGTTACGAATAATTATTAAATTCACTAAATGCACACTTAACGGTATCTAACGACCGTTAGACGAAAGATAAAGGACTAAAGAGTGAAATAATAGCCAAGAAGGATCCGGAAGGACCCCTTGGGCTAGTATTCAGCCGAACCCAATCCCTAAGGGATTAGGATTGTTTTCTTGAGCTCCAAGATTGGATTAGTATAAATACATGATCCCATGTATTCATTCAATCATCCCCTTGGTTCACTAGCAAGCCAAATTTCTTTCTCTTCTCTCTTTCTTTGAGCTATAGGCGATCATACTTGATCAACAAAGGCTCAACATAGTAGTGCTTGCTCGTGGATTAAGAACCTAGATTTTCTTATTGAAACGCTAATAGTACGTGTGTTCGAGAACGAAGTGTTAGCATACTTTTGCTAACTTGTGATTGCCCTATTCGGCTACACCATAGTCGATCCACGATAAACCTAATTAGGGTTTATAAAGTTCTTGTTCAATTGATTTCTTGTTCTTGCTAGAAATCACAAAGGTACACATATTTCTTTTATATTCGGTTAATTTCAATTACATGTATTTGATCTATTTCTGCTACGTGCTTGGTGATGTTTATGTATTTATATTATTGTTATGATTCACATATTCCAACAGTGGCATCAAGAACCGTTAATACGTTGTAATTAATTACCGAAACACATAAAATTAAATCGTTATCTATATTACATGCTTGGTGTTCTTATGTTTTTAAAATTTTTTATAAACCCTAAATTTTTTTATTAATGTCGACTTATTTTTTTTGAAAAGAAAATTAGGGTTTTGAATTTTGTTATAAAACTTGTAGAAACCCTAAGATGCATGTAATCTTTATGTGTATTTAATGGATATTGGTGATATGCCATTTTGGTTATGCGTTCCTTGTCATGATTATATGATTATAATATGTGCAATGTGGGCATCCATGACAAACCATGCGTGTGTTGTCTTGGATTATGGTTATTTGCGGTAATGGTTACATATTTTGTAGATTTCATGCTTTATATTATGCGATTTATTATAATTAGTATGCTTTTTTTTTTTTTTTTTTTTTTTTTTTTTTTTTTTTTTTTTGTAAATATTATGGCTATAAAGATTACTAAAAATTAATTAATTATGAAATTAGGGAAGACCCTATGAAAATCGTGTAATTAATCAATTGTGTGTTTTAAATTGATTTATTTTGCATATCCATTATTTTTGTTGTTTGTTTATTTTATTTAATTACTATTTATTTTTATATGTTACGTGACATGATAGTAAGCAAAAGGGTAATTTTATAAATAAAATATTAAACGGACCTAATAATGGTGAAATCTTGTTTTGAGCTTGAAAAAATCTTGAACTTTTAATTGATTGATCGCGACTGTATTAAGTGGTTGGAAGGTGAAGCTAATTTTGACAAACTATAAAGTGGGTATAAGGTGGCTTCGCATTAAATTGTGGCCTTAAAGAGACACCATTCTGTCTTAACGCTCGCCTGTGCGTCAAAATTTAGTTTTACCCAACAACCATGATAACTACGAAGCACTTAAGGCAAAGTTGTAAGTTTCTCAACGCCTCAATTAAAACTTTGGAGATTTAAGGTCGTAAAGAAACTAATGAGTAAAAGTTTTTTACATGAAACATATGATACAAGATGAATGCCTGACATCTTTGTACATATATTTTGATTACACACATCAAATTTACTACCCTTAAAATTTAAGTTATATGTCATCCAATGAAACGGAAACACCTAAAGTTATGGTTTAAGTCAGGGCGTAACCTGGCTAGATTGCAATGGAAGGGTAAATTACATGATTTCATCACTAGCAGATCAACTGGTGTGGTGGAATTATGTAAGTTTGTTGTTTCTTAAGTTGGTTAACTTAATTGAGTTGATAGCGGGTTCTGATCACTCAAGGCATAAGGTGGGGATAAAACATGCTTACATTGCAACTGCGGTTGGCAAATATGTAAATCCCATCCTTTCAAGGAATTGTAATTGAATATTGGCAATTGAGGCTCGACTCGTACCTTATTGAATACCGTCATCACTAGCAGATCAACTGATGTGATGAACCTATGTCAATTTGGATCATAGTTTTCAATGTAAAATTAAATGGTTATATGTTTATGAACTAAGGGTATTTAATTTTCTTGAAATTTATTATCGAAAATACTAACTTTTGAATTTTTTTTCTTTAGAAATGGCTACACCCGAAAACACTAATATGAGCAACATGAGTTCTGTGTTCAAGCAAATGATTGATCGAGACAAGTTGACTGGTGAAAATTTCAATGATTGGTATCGATCCTTAAGAATTATCTTAAGGATGGCCAAAAGATATGATTATCTTGGTGAACCTCTTTCTACTGAACCTGCTGCAAATGCAACACAAGCTCAAAAGGATGCATACAACATTGCATATGAGAAGCACAATGATGTGGCTTGCCTCATGTTAGCTGGGATGGACACTCAATTGCAAAAGCAATTTGAGCACTATGGACCCATGGACATGATCAATGAACTCAGACGAATGTTTGAGAAACCACCTGCTGCAGAATTATATGACTTAATAGAATCTCTGCACAGTTGTAAGTGGGAAGCAGGAAAATCCGTGAGTGCCCATGTATTGGAGATGAAAAGATATATAGACTAATTGGAGCGACTCGGTTGCGGATATCAGGAAAGCGTATGTATTGGTCTCATCTTGCGATCCCTTAATCAGGATTTGTATAGTGAGTTTGTACACAACTATAATATGCATTGCAAGGGGAAGACAGTTAGTGAAGTTCATGCAATGCTTATTGACTTTGAGAAAGGTCTATCTAAAAAGGCACCTACACCTGCTATAATGGCGATGCAAAGTGGTAGGATCACCAAGAAGAAACCCAACAAACCGCAACATGCGAACAACAAATGTAAAGGCACTGGTAATGGAAAAGGCAAACAAGTTGCGACTCATCAACAGAAGCCTAAGAAGCAAAATCCTCCTCCCAAGAAGAAGGAAACTCCCAATAAGGATTTGGCTTCTTGTCACTATTGCAACACTCCTGGACATTGGAAGCGGAACTGTCCATTGTTACTAGAGGAGTTGCGCCTTAACAAGAGTAAAATGCCTGGTAACATCGCAAGCACTTCAGGTATGTTTATGATTGAATTATTTTCTTTTCCTCGTAAGAATAATTCCTGGATATATGATACAGGATGTGGTACTCACATTTGTAATACGTCGCAGGGACTTAGAGGAGCAAGGAAGCTGGCCTATGGAGAAAGATACTTGTACGTAGGAAATGGCGTACGTGCAATAGTTGAAGCCATAGGGACTTTCGATTTAGTTTTACCTTTGGGTTTGATACTAGTATTGAACAATTGTCATTATGCACCCTCTATTGTTAGGGGTGTTATTTCAGTTTCTTTGTAATTGGATAATGGTTTTGTTCACACATTTATTAATAATAGAATTTCTGTTTCTTTAAATAATGTTTTTTACTTT
This sequence comes from Artemisia argyi, assembly GCA_030686995.1. NCBI lineage: Eukaryota > Viridiplantae > Streptophyta > Magnoliopsida > Asterales > Asteraceae > Artemisia > Artemisia argyi. The sequence continues at coordinate 148,878,933 of CM060707.1, forward strand.
AATGCAATTCCAATAAATGGTGTGTTTGAAATTGATATGGAAAATTCTATGTCCAATAGAAATAATTCTATGTATAGCATTAGCAATAAGAGAATCAAGTCTAACTTGGATTCGTTTTATCTTTGGCATTGTCGTCTTGCACATATTGGCAAGAAGGACCACATGAAAAAGCTGCAACATGATGGGCTTTTACAAAAGATCAATGATGAATCATTTGATAAATGCGAATCTTGTATATCTGAAAAGATAACAAGGAAACCTTTTTCACATCAAGTGGAAAGGGCTACAGAACTACTTGGATTAATACACACTGATATATGTGGTCCACTTAGACATGTGTCAAAACGCGGTGCTAGCTACTTCATAACTTTCACGGATGATTATAGTCGTTATGGTTATGTTTATTTATTTCAGCATAAACATGAAGTCTTTAAGACATTCAAGGTTTTCAAAAGTAAAGTAGAATTACAACTCGGTAAGAAGATTAAGGCTCTTCGATCCGATAGAGGTGGTGAATATATAAGCCAAGAGTTTAAAGATTTTTTAGCTGAGTGTGGTATAGTCCAGCATCTCACAGCTCCTTATACTCCACACCAAAATGGTGTATCTAAAAGGAGAAATCGTACTTTGCTCGACATGGTACGATCAATGTTTAATCTTACAACTCTACCCTTATCCTTTTGGGATTATGCCCTTGAAACTGCAATTCTCATATTGAATATGGTTCAAACTAAGAAGGTTGATAAGACTCCATATGAATTATGGAAAGGAAAAGCTCCCAACTTTTCTTACTTATAGGTTTGGGGTTGTGACGCGTTTGTTAAATGTGATTCACCAGATAAACTCCAACAGAGATCCGTTAAGTGTATCTTCGTAGGATACCCAAAGGAAACGATGGGTTACTACTTTTTACTTTCCACTAGAGAATAAAGTCATTGTGGCTAGGTATGGAGATTTATGTGAAAAGAATCTCATATCTCAAGAATTTAGTGGGAGAGTTTATGATCTAGAAGATGAAGATACATCACCTTCTGAAAACACTAGCTCACTTTCTGTGGAACTAGAAAGTTTAGGTCCTCCACCTGAAGTTGAAGTGGTACCCATTCACAGATCTTCAAGACTTGTGAAAGCACCTGAATGTCTATGTCTTAACGTAGAGTGTGAGAAAACTATAATAGGGGATCTTAATGAACCTACTAGCTATAAGGCTGCCATAAATGGTCCTGAAAGGAAAAATGGCAGAGTTCTATAAATGGGGAAATGCAATCCATGAAAGACAACGAAGTCTGGATAGAAGTAGACCTTCCTCCCAATGCCAAGGTAGTTGGAAGTAAATGGCTCTACAAGAAGAAAACAGACATGGATGGCATTGTATACACCTATAAAGCTCGTTTGGTAGCTAAAGGCTATACTCAAACATTTGGTGTTGACTACGAGGAGACCTTTTATTCTGTAGCTGACATTAGAGCTATTAGGATTCTCTTAGCTATAGCTGCTTACTATGACTATGAGATATGGCAAATGGATGTCAAAACTGCCTTCTTAAGTGGTCGCCTAGATGAAGATATCTATATGGCGCAGCCTGAGGGGTTTGTGAATCCAGAATTTTCAAACCGTGTATGCAAACTTCAAAGATCCTTTTATGGATTGAAGCAAGCATCACGTCAATGGAATAAAAGACTTGATGCAGAAATCAAAAGTTTTAGATTTACTCAAAATCTTGATGAGCCATGTGTATACCAGAAAGCTAGTGGGAGTAATGTTACTTTCCTTATACTATATGTCGATGACATATTAATCTTAGGAAATCACATACCAAGTCTAAAGGAAGTTAAATCCTATCTTGGTAAATGTTTTTCTATGAAGGATTTAGGAGAAGCAGCATACATCCTTGGAATCAAGATCTACAGAGATAGATCAAAGCGGTTGATTGGATTAAGTAAAAGTGCTCACATTGATAAAGTATTGAAAAGATTTAATATGCAAAATTCCAAGAAAGGATTTTTGCCGATGCAAGTAGAACATGGCTTAAGTAGCAAACTATGTGCCTCTACACCTGAAGAGGTTCTACTCACGAAGAAAGTTCCATATGCTTCAGCAGTAGGATCTATCATGTATGCAATAAGATGCACAAGACCTGATGTGGCGTTTGTACAAAATATGACCAGTCGTTATCAACAGAATTCAGGTGGAAAGCACTGGCATGCTGTTAAAAGCATTCTTAAGTATTTGAGGAATACTAGAGATATGTTTCTAGTGTATGGGGGAAATCCAGATGCAGAACTTGATGTTACAGGTTATTGTGATGCGTCCTTTGAAACTGATAAAGATGATACGAAGTCTCAGACAAGTTATGTCTTTGTTATTGATGGAGGAGCAGTTGATTGGAAGAGCAAGAAGCAGACTACAATTGCTATGCATGTTACAGAAGCTGAGTATATTGCTGCATCAGAAGCTGCGATGGAAGCTGTTTGGATGAGGAAATTCATTTCGAGGCTTGGTATTATGCCTTCAAATGAATTACCTATTAATATGTATTGTGACAATTCAACCGCAGTTACATTCGCCAATGAACCTGGAGTTATGAAGGGCGCCAGACATTTTCCTAGAAGATATCACTATGTTCGAGAACAAGTCGATATAGGTGAAATCAATTTATTCAAAATTCACACAGATAACAATCTAGCTGATCCATTTACGAGGGCTTTATCTAAGGAAAAGCTTACTCAACATGCTAATGGCATTGGACTTCGTTTAGCTAGTAGTTTCATGTAAATCTATGGTTAGTATTTGGATAAAGGATATTGTAAGCAATAATTATTTAATGAAATAAAGTATTTTGTTATGTTTATTTCTATTTATAAATATTGTATCATATATTTGCATGTTTAATCCTTGAATAACTTAAGTTATTCTAAATAGTCCGTTGTCAATTAATGATATGGGAGTATCATTGAATTAAGACAAATCTGAGTTTTGGTATAATATACTTAAAGTATATTGATGCATACACATGCCAAATTCACATGATATTCAATAAATGAATAAATTGAATATAGGACAAAGTCCCAATTATATGATTATACTTATAGATATTGTCATTATAGTAAATCATGAATATTTATCCTCAGACTTGAGATACCAGGTAACTACTGTGGATGTAGCTCATTTTCTGTGAGATAGTCTAACGCTATCCGTAACTAGTAGTTATAAGGATTATTTTCAGAGGTGATGCAAAGTTCATAGGTTATGCTTGTAGTCAATACAGGATTTGGTTCCTTCAAATTTGTTTTGAAGTTTAATACTGTTTGGCCACTCGTAGGATTAACAAGATGTTTGCATGGCCATGCCCAAGGTCTATCTGGAATACGTTCAGATGAATTGGTAATCTTCCTTGATCATAAATAACGAGAAACAATAGTTAATTATGGAATGAATCCGATCTATATCCATATTAACATAGTATTAGAATCAAAAGGATAAGTATGATGATGAATCATCAAATGTGGTTTTTTCCAGGAAACCATACTCGTGATCGTCCTGGGGATATTGGCGTGTTATGCTAGACTAACTGATTTCATTATTACATTAATATATATCCGAGTGAGAGCTGTTAGAATTAACGGATATAAATTAATGAATATGTCCGGACTCGAACTCGAGACTTCGGGATTGCACACTTTACGTATGAGTTTCAATTAATTAATTATTATTATTTTAGTTACGAATAATTATTAAATTCACTAAATGCACATTTAACGGTACCTAACGACCGTTAGACAAAAGATGAAGGACTAAAGAGTGAAATAGTAGCTAAGAAGGATCCGGAAGGACCCCTTGGGCTAGTATTCGGCCGAACCCAATCCCTAAGGGATTATGATTGTTTTCTTGAGCTCCAAGATTGGATTAGTATAAATACATGACCCCATGTATTCATTCAATCATCCCCTTGGTTCACTAGCAAGCCAAATCTCTTTCTCTTCTCTCTTTCTTTGAGCTATAGGAGATCATACTTGATCAACTAAGGCTCAACATAGTAGTGCTTGCTCGTGGATTAAGAACCTAGCTTTTCTTATTGAAACGCTAATAGTACGTGTGTTCGAGAATGAAGTGTTGGCATACTTTTGTTAACGTGTGGTTGCCCTATTCGACTACACCATAGTCGATCCACCATAAACCTAATTAGGGTTTATAAAGTTCTTGTTCAATTGATTTCTTGTTTTTGCTAGAAATCACAAAGGTATGCATATTTCTTTTATATTCGGTTAATTTCAATTACATGTATTTGATCTATTTTCGCCGCGTGCTTGGTGATGTTTATGTGTTTATATTATTGTTATGATTCACATATTCCAACACACACATATATATGGGACCTCTGTATATTTCACAGATCGTGTTCGAAAACCAACTCACCGCAAAGTTGGTCAACGAATAGATTTAATTAGGACACTCAAGACTGCAGTTATTATCGTCACATCAGTTTTCTCTCTACAACCAACTTCACCACCAATTTAATGTGACAAAGTAATCAACTTCACTATCAAAACATACTCCACTTAAACACACACATATACCTCACCAAAAACCAAGTAATAAACACATACACAACAAAACTCCCACAACTCGGTCATATGCAGATCGAGTGTTCGTTTTTTATCATCCAAGACGCGTTCTATGGGGATACTGTAACTAAGAAGACATGTCTTTATTGGGACAAGATTCGCTTTTGAGTCTCTTATTATGCCCGGTCCAAGGTAAATAAAAAAACAACACGTTTTTCATCTTTTATCCTTGTTGGAAGCACGCACGACATGCATTTTACTGTTTAAATTATGCTTATGCTCAATAACATATTGTATTCTTTTATTGTACCATAGCTTTTATATGAAAAGTATGTTATTTTGCGAAAAGGGATCGGTTAGGTTCAATGGATATACTGCAACTAAATCAGTCAACCACTCATCTTACCACCAAAATAATAACAGGTTGAAACGATGCCGTAGTAAATCAGTTTTAAACTGTTAATCAATTCCAGGGACATGTGAAAAATGGTAGTAGTAATATATTAATTTATGTTTGCGTCGGCAGCCTTAGATTTTAGCCATATATTATACCAAGATGGCTCAAAGAATATATTTCTATTAAACAGAATTTCATGAATTTTAACAAATAACAAATATTGTTCCTCTCATTAAAATGAAAACAAGGTTCAAGATTAAAGGGCGAAGGTCAAAGAAACCGTAATATACTCTTTCAAATATCTCAGGATAGTTAAAGATACTCTCATAATGTCAAGTGTCACTAACATACTAAAGATTTGTGTACTATTATGAGTAACTTTGCAAATGATTTGACAAAAATACTCTTATGTTCTTCATCTTTTTCCTTTAGTTTTGGCTTAGTTTCTAGTTACTACGTAACAGTATAAAGCTGTGTACTAATGTTAGATTCAGTCATAGATTAAACATGCAAATATACGATCATTACCAAGTATATCAATTCATTATTTAAAACAATAGTGTAATATTCCATTATCCAAATAATAAAATAAGACTACTAGCGGGTCGAAGCCTAATGTTCCTTGCATGCTCAACATGTTTAGCACATGGTATTGGCTTTGTAAATGGATCAGCTAAGTTTTCATATGTATGAACTTTGAGAATACATGATATCATCTATTTCAACAACTTGACGAATGTAGTGAAATTTGCGAAGGATGTGTTTGGCTCCTCTTAAAACTCCTGGTTTATTTGCGATTATAATAGCACTAGTATTGTGGCAATACATGTCCATAGGACTGTCAATACTATGAACAACGCAAAGCTCAAAATTGAACTTTCTCATCCAAGAAAAACCCTTACAACCCTAAATTACTGATCGAACCTCTTCTACTCCTTGTTTTTCTTGCACTATTATGATCTTGATTCTTCTTGATTCTTGATTGCTTGGTGCTAAGATCTCACTTGTTTTTGAGGGTTCCTTTTCGTATTTTAAGGGTTATAATCGTCTTCTGTTTTCTAATCGACCTTAGGGTTTGATCGATTCAGTTTATCCCACACTACCCTAAGTCGGTTCTTCTCCATCTCCATCTTGATGGACGCTGGTTAGGTGCTTTGGATTTAACGATTAAAGACCCTAATCGCTAAGATTAGGGTTTTACCTTTTTATTATTTGTCTTGCATGCTACTGCTCGTTGTTTTCTGTGTTCTTGGATTTAGTTACTGGTATTGAGAGATGAATAAGGGTTTCTTGACTTCTAAAAGTGGGAATAAGGGTACGGCTGATGTACCTCATATTGATGTTGCTGCTTGTGATGCTCGTAGGACAGGTTTGAAAAAACAGGATGTGGATGGGGATGACAATTCTGATGCGACTCTGGTTAGTAAAGCTGCTAACCCTAGGTCTGATGTTGGAAGCACACATGACCCAAATCAAGTGAAGCCGGTTTCACTTGGTGTTGCTGGTAATAAGGATGCTAGTGTTCCAATGGTTGATGTTGATGTTTTGGATGATAACGTGAACAAGGGTAACGATAAGGTTGTTTTGGATGATTTGGAGCAGTCCTCTCATGGTTCAAAATAGCCTAATGTGGAGCAATTAATTGCTAATGCGCATAACAAGTTTGATGAAGAAATAAATAAAATTAACAGTGATATTGCTAATATGGCTTCATCTTCTGAGTTGTACAATTCGAGTGGTATTGGGCTTCATATGAATTAGAGTGTTACTTCTGATCCTAATGCACCCAAGATTGATACTACTAGTGGTAATGGAGTTAAGTCGGTTTCTTACGTGGGTGTTGCTTCTAATGAATCCCAGAAACACGTGTCTAATTTTCGGAGGTTAGAATGCAGCAAAAAGAAGGATAATGTTGACCTTTATGTCCCGTTGAAAGTAGTGGAAGAGGTGAACATAAGGTTTGAGAATACTCTCTACGGATACTTCCTTGGTCAACGTCTTGCTTTCCCTGTTGTTGATTATTATGTTCGCAATGCGTGGTCTAAGTATGGTTTACAAAAGGTTATGATGAATGCTAAGGGGTTCTTTTTCTTCAAGTTTAACTCGAAGAAAGATGTCGATGATGTTCTTGATAATGGTCCTTGGTTGATTCGTAATGTTCCTATTATTCTTAAACCATGGACATTGAACACAAACTTGCTTAAAGAGGATTTAACTAACATCCCGGTGTGGGTTAAATTCCATGATGTTCCTTTAGCTATGTTTTCGGATGACGGGCTTAGTCTTCTTGCTACTTTGATTGGGACGCCCAAAAGGTTAGATGCTTTTACCAGCCAAATGTGCAAGGAATCGTGGGGCCGTAGTAGCTTTGCTAGATGCATGATTGAAGTTAAGTCGGATGAGGTGCTTAGGGATAGCATTACTGTTGAGATACCTTTACTTGATGGTACGGGTTCGACTATTGAGAAGATTCGGGTTGAATACGAGTGGAAACCACCGCGTTGTGATAAGTGTAAGGTTTTTGGTCATACTCTTATTGATTGTCCGAAAGTTGTTGTTCCTCCAGTTCAACCTACTAAGCCGGTTAATGATGGTTTCACGGCTGTCAATAACAAAAAGAAAGGTAAACAAGGTGGTTCTACAAATCAGGGTAAAAGAGGCTTTACTAAACCTGTTGTGGGTAAGCAATTTCATTACCAACCCAAAAAGAACCCTCCTGAACCAAAGAAGGTGGATGGAACTAAGAATAAGGCTTCTGATGTGGCTAGTACGAGTGGAACCAAGATCACTACTTCTAATCAGTTTGAAGCTCTGAATATGGATGATACAGATGGTTTTGGTATTCCTAAGGTTGTTACTAACATGGATGTGGATGCTGGCAGTACAATGGAAGTTAATAAGGATGAGTCGGTTAAGACTGGTACTACATCACAAGTCCCTCTTGTGAGTGATATGCAACAACCGTTTGTGAGTGATTCTATGGGAACAATGGAAGTTGGTTCTACTCCTATTGTTGAGAAAATTAGTAAGATTGAAAAGCTTCTGATCGATGGGAAAACTACTCTTGTGGATGATGCTGGTTATCCTATTCCGTCTACCTCTATAACTAAGAGGGCTAACCCATTTTCAAAGGTGGGTGAGGTTGTGGTTTCTGATAGTAAGGAGGATGAGGTTCTTAACACGTTCGACGAATCAGCAAATCTTTTTGGTGGTGGTCATGAGCGTGAAGATGAGTATGACTATGATGATTATTCGAAGCAAATTTATGATCTTCCAGGGGAATTGGATGCTCTTAATGCCATTTATGGTTTTAATCTCCAAGGTCGTAGGAAGTAGTTTATCTTTTGTCAGAGTCACTACTATCATGTGAGTAATGGTTTGTTTTCTTGTTTTGAAAATAAGAAGTATCTTGTTATGTAAGCTTTTCGCCTATGTAACGGGCTGAGATATGGGATTCACCCATATCCATTGTACTTAAATGTTTTTTGGAGTAATATATTTACCGGGTCGTTGACCTTTTACAAAAAAAAAAAAAAAAAACTTTCTCATCCAAACAGCTTCCTAGACAAATGGGGTATTTAATTTGGTGTGACTCCATCGCATGCATTTGTTCATGCATGGAGTGACAATTCTTACATGTTTAGTTAATCCCATGTAAACATTACATATTTTTTCAAACATGTGAGAATATAGATGTGAGAATATAGGAAGAAATTATGTATCCTCACTTCTGTCTATAAGCTAACTTTGACAAGTAGCTACACAAAATAATATATTTATGTGGCTCACGGTAACATTATATATTCAAGGAATAATATCTGATTAGCAAAGAACAAAACACGTAAAGCTTGATTCATATATCTCCTTGCTTGACCTGCGCTTAGTTCAGAAAAGCTCGTCTTGGAAACGAACAGGTTTGGTCTTATACACCAGTCGGGTAATCCTAATGGCGTGTTCATTTTTTTGTTGGAGTCCGATAAAATTCATCGAGGAAAAGCCTGTCTAGATTAATTAAGAGGTGTTCTTCTTCAAGCTGCACATTCCTGACTGGGCCAAGGAAAGATTTGAACAATCAAGACTCCAAAGTTTAAAATGATAAATTGTTATATAGTTAGACCCAAAAGATCAAACTGGAGCTGGTTATGGGACATTAGGATTTGAACATGTAAACTCCTTTAAGGAGTAACAAACTATTTACTATACTCTTCATCTTAGTTACGTATGCTTATGTAATGATGCATGAAGTCGTTGTAAGAATAATTGATTCTTTATTTTAATCAAGTATCACATGATTTAGATCGTACCAAATTATTTATAAAATCAAGTACAAACAAGGTGACATATTGGGAACGACCAACATGCACTCATACATACTACTTATTTTACGCTCCAAATTCTCATAAAAACAAAGCAAACTAGAATTACTTGATCTTTTTAAACACAAACTCGAAAGGAGTACCACTTGAAGCAAGATATCTAACCCCATGATCTACAACAACACTCACATTAAAGCAAGTGTGAGGACCAGCACCACAAAAATAGGGACAATGTTGAAGCATGTAACTATGAATCTTTGGACTTGTTGGCTTAGGATATTGAACAATCTGAAAACATGAAGCAGCCGTATCAAATAACCCGCCCGTTGTAATCAAGTTTTTAGGTGCCTTTGCTTCAGCATCATTGATTGCCAGAATGTCGACGCATCACACCCACTCTTAGCACTTCCCGAGTCAATACCAAGAATGCGTGATGTTTTAAGATAATTTTCTTTACCTACAAGAGTAAAGCTAAATTTACCACCTATGTTAACCTCAGCAGGGTCTTGAACAATGTTAAATGGGCAAATTTTATTATTATTCTTTTTATCGGTTAACTTAACACCACCACCCTTAGCCCAAACGACTGGACCAATGTGATACGGAACGTTGTTCAAGACTTTATTGCCGCTAACATCGTATACGACATCATCGGCCGCAGATGCGGTGTGCATTATGAAAACAAGGAAGAGAATGAAAGAGAGGAGCGACTTCATGGTATAAATGTTTTGATTGATGTTTGGTGTGATAGTTAAGTAAGTCATAGGTTGGTATTTATAGGCAGTTAACAAACCAGTTTTTCAATGATAATACCTCTTTTTGACAATTTTTTATTTATAAATGATTTTAAACATGTTTATATGTTTATATCGATTAGTCGTTACCGACGACAATGTCTTTTGTTTCTCATTTTGCTTTATACAATCAATGATAATAGACCACTCAACGGGTGACAATTGGGGGTTGGGAGACCCTACAATCAACTTACAAAAAGTAAATTCTCGTCATAATGAATAGCTAAAGTTAAAAATAACTACTCTAATTACACTGGATCAAAAGATTTCAACATATGATAAAGAGATGAAAATATCAGTTTATAACTTTATATCTATATGCATACGAAATTAAGAGGGTATTTGATTTCAACTTAATTGACTTAATATGAAAGAAACTGAATTAATCAAGTCATATGAAAACGATTTGTTTATAACTTAATAGAGAAAAATGACTGAAAATATTAATTAAGTAATAAAACTAAGGTTGTCCGTATTAAGTCATCCGTTATTAAACGTGACTTAATAAAAAAAATTTAACAAACAAGCCCTAAGAGCGCTTGATAACGTAATTTTACTCAATATTTTTTTAATTAGTTTGGCTGCGCTTAAACATACTTATTATCAGTGTTCTAAAAGGCGCGCCAAGGCGCCGCCAAGGCGTCGCCAAGGCGCGAGGCGTGGCCTCGCCGCCACGAAATAGACCATGGCGGCTGCTCTAGGCGTGGCGTGGGAAAAGGCGTGAAAAGGCGCGCCTTTTGGTAAGGCGTGGCGCACCTTTTTGAAACAGTTTTGGTTTTTTTTTGTTTTTTTTAATTATTATTATTATTTTAATAACTATTTGAACGATCATTTGAAATTTGGCCTATTTGTTATTTGGGTCTGATAATTATATAATAAATAGTAGTTAAATGTCTAATATAGTAGTCCAAATGTATATGAAATATGATATTATAACATAAATGATAAATATATAAATATTTTTTCGCCGCCTTAGTCACGCCGCAAAAAACGCCATGGCTTCGCCATGGCGCGTAAGGCTTGAGGCGTGGCCTTGCCGCCACGCCACGCCTCACGCCATTTATAACATTGCTTATTATCATACTAGAAAGGTGCCTGCGCGATGCGGGGGCGGATTGTTGGGGTGAAGGGGAGGGAGGTGGGGGTGGTGGAAAGTGGTTGTTAGGGTGGTTGTTGAAGTGGTTATAAATTGTTGGGGGTGCTTGTTGAGGTGGTTATAAATTGTTGGGGGTGGTTGTTGAAGTGGTTATAAATTGTTGGAGGTGATTGTTAGGGGTGTTTGTTTCCATAATTAGTAAGTAAAAGTCTGAATTTTTAAGCCTTTCTAATTATATAATAGTCGTAAATACATTATATATACTAGAAAGGTGCCCGCGCGATGCGGGGGCGGATTGTTGCGGTGAAGAGGAGGGAGATGGGGTGGTGGAAAGTGGTTGTTGGGGTGGTTATAAATTGTTGGGGGTGGTTGTTGAGGTTGTTATAAATTGTTGATGGTGGTTGTTGAAGTGGTTATAAATTGTTGTGGGTGATTGTTAAGAGTGGTTGTTTCCATAATTAGTAAGTAAAAGTCTGAATTTTTAAGTCTTTCTAATTATAGAATAGTCTCAAATACATTATATAATAGTATAGATTATCATATAATCACATGATATAATCTTTTCAGATACTGTAATTAAGTAACAATGTAGCATAGCTTTTGTAAAACAAAATTTTCATAAAAGCTTAGGTCAAAAGATGTCTCATCCCTCTGATTGTACAGTTTCATCGTCCAAAGTGAATCTTAACATGAAAGTGGTGTGCGGAAAACTTAACAACTGCTAAACACAACTTTTTTTTTTTTTTTTTTTTTTATTTTTATGCATTACATTAAAAATCATTTAAATGACCGATTATTGTTTTAAAGTATTTTTGAATACCGTAACTTATAACCCATGACTCATAAGTTTATAGTTAGCAAAACCCTAATTCTTAATAGTTAACAACATATCACGGTGCTTAAAACAAACCCAAATGGCAATGAGCTAACAAAACATACATCAAGTGTTGTGTTGGTTTTTAATTTAGAGCAAATGGTATGGTTGCGTAAAGGGGGAGGGCTCCGCTAAGGCGGCCATTACCACACCGGAAACCATGACGTTATCGCTTGGACCATCATATCGCCATGGCATGCGCCATAAGTCACGACTTTCAACTTTTTTTTGACCATATCTTTTGCAAAGGTAAAATTTGTAATTCTTTTTTTTTCAAATTTAACGAAAAATATACCAACAAACTACATTATTTTTACATAAAACTTGTATCATTTTTTCACCTAGAACACTTTCAATATGGAACGATGATGAATATGAATATCATCTTTTGATGGAAACTTACGAGTATCATGGAACTTTGGAACAATGAGAAGCTCAAACCTCAATTTCAAGGAATGTGATACATCGTGAACGAGAACCTGCAGAAGAACGTTTGATGAACGACTACTTTGGTGATCTAGATTACTATTTATGACATCGTTACAGTATGAGTATGAAAATATTTTTAGAAATAGTCGAAGATATATCTTATCATACTTATGATCCTCTTCCCCGACATTTTAAATTTGTTAGAGTTTGACTCGATTGTATAGGTTAAATGAGTTGAGTGTTATTATAGAATGCATTTTCTGCATACACCAATTGGTATATGGTGTAACGCCAGATGCATTTGATGAATATTTGTAAATGGGTGAACACGCATAACGCAATTTCCTTGATTTTTACTATTTGCATTATTTACTTATTGCATACCTGAGTATTTTAAGAAAATAAGATTTTAATGACATCCAAAGTATATATACTAAACACGAAGTGGTTAATGGGTTTTGGAGAATGGTTGAAAACAAATATTGTATGTATTAAGAATAGACAAAATGTCCGAAGTCATGGTACCAACAATTTTTGAGAGATGATAAAAAAATACCTAACTATAATGTTTGAAGATGTTGCGTCGTAGAAATTGTGGATTTAGCATGCCTTTTTTTGGTGTAACCGGTGCAAATATCGACATTAATGTTCTAAATTATTCATTGTTATTCAACGAACTTGATGACATTGCCTTGGTGGCTCAATTTGAAGTAAATGGAGTTAAATATGACAAAGGGTATTACTTAGCCGACGTGATTTATCCATGGTGGGCTACATTTGTCAAATCATTTTTTTGTGTCAAGAGATGAGAAACATTTGCTCTTTAAGAGAAGACTTGAAAGTGCTAGAAAAGATGTCGAATGAACTTTTTTGGTGTCCTCTAAGAACGTTGGAGAATCATACAACAACAAACATGTTTTTACAGTATCACCAAGATATGAAGAATTATGTACACTTGCATCATATTGCGTAGCATAATTCTCTAAAATCAAAAGTTCGCGAAAAGTAACGCTAATAAGGACTTTGTTGATACATTGGTTTTGGTTGTTCCAAAGCTAGAGAATAATGGTTATACTTGGGATACTATCCATATCGAGTATGAATAAAAGCCTCCTAGTTGTGGTAACTGTGTCATTTCTGGACATTCACACGGTACTTTCCCAAAGGTTACAAAGGAGGTCTGATTCGCCTCAAACGGTCAGATAATTATTGGTCAACTACTTGTGAATGGTCAAGTATAATAGTCAAACAGCTGAGGCAAATGCTTCCGTGGAATACAGTGTTTCCCCTGGTCGTAATGTCCCAACGAGGTGTGCGATGTTTTATTATAAACGAATCTGTGATCGAGTGAATGTGAACAGGGATATGAATAAAAGTGTGTGTGTGTTTAAACTAGGGTTTTATAAAATAAAATGACTTAAATAAGCTAATGGAATGATTACGTGAAAGCTAGGTATCTAAAACGTTTAAACGTTCACCAATTTAAAATCAGACGCGACTGCGTACTGAGAAAAAGGTGAGTTTTAAGAAAAATAAACTACAGGGGTTAAAAATGAAAATTTTATAAACTTAAACTTAAAATAAAATTAAATTTAAAAAGAAAACTATTTTTTAGATTATTATATTATTTATTATTAATTATTTAATTAATAACTATTTAACTTTTTAATTAAAACTAACTTAAATAAAACTAAAAATATTAAACACTACAAATTAAACTAAAAATTTATAAAAATAATTTCTAAAACTTAAAATGAACTTGAAGAAAGTATAAGAATTAAAAATAACTATTTTTGTCTTTTTATGGATTTTCTATTAATTAAAAACTATTTATATTATTTATACTAATTAAACTATTTTAAATTACAAATAATACTAAAATGACTTAGAAACTTATGAGAAAATTTATAAAACTATTTTATAACTTATAAAAGCTATAAAAAATATAAAAACTAGGTCTTGCTTTATAAAAACTATTTATGCTATTTAAAACTTATTTATTAATTAATTACGAATAAAACTATTTTTAATTCTAATAAATACTAAATTACAAAATAAAAATCTGAGAAAATTATTTAAATTACTTTAATATATAAGGAAATTATTAAAAATATAAAAACACAACTTACTTAACAAAAATCTAAAAATGAAAATTTAAGTTAAATTAAATTAAATAGAAACTATCACTTATTTTTATGTTATCTTTTCTGGATTTTTCTTTTACAAAACTAAATTATATCTAAAAATAAGCAACTTTTGTAAAAACAACTAATTTATAAGCTATTAATAAGCACTGCGGAAGCTTATTACTTCTACAGTTGACCATAGTTGACCAAAGAAGCTAATAAGCTAAAACTGACTTATGTGGGGTCCACAAGAGTAAAATCCAGTTCAACTTAGTTAATTAAACCTATATAAGCTAGAAAAAGCACAAGTGGAACACTGAATAAGCCAATAAGCCACAATAAGCACTTGCTTATTGTGGACTGAGACAGAAAAATGGGACAAAGATCAAGGGCAAATCCAAGTGGGGTCCACAGAGTTTCAGGTCAAACTAGTGGTCAATGGTTGTTCCCTGGTAGGAGGGGGTTTCAATGGTACCAAGTAGGAGGTGTGGGGCCCACTGAGGTGGTCACAAAACCACCACAAAAGTGGTGGTGTGGGTGTGAAGTCTGCTGCACAGGGGAGCCACTTCCCCTGCAGTTGTGTTTAGCTAGGTGTGGGGCCCTGTAACAACCCACAATTTCAGGTCATTTTTCCAAACTTTGCCATTCTACTATTCACAAATTACTATTCATTGATCACTATTCATCGTTTTACTATTCATCGTTTTTGAGGTCAATTTGACATTCCGAGACACCTTCAGAAATTTTACTATTCACTTGACACTATTCATTCCCGAGAGAAAATCACTATTCACGTGCATTATTCATGTCATCGTAAATTTAGTTTACGAGTGTTCAAATTCGCGTAACCGTATTGGTTCAGGAGCGAATTCATGCATTACTTCAGGGACATTTCATACGGACTAGAAATAGTCGACATATCATTACTAGGGCACTTGCATACTATTCCACTCGTAGGATATTCAAATTATATTTTTAATATAATTAACGAATTACGTACGTTTATTTTAAATAAACACCAATACGCGAACTATAAATGTGACTAACACGTCCGATACTTCCGACAATGATCCCAATATATTTTTATATTCGTTTTTATAATATAAAAATTATAATATTAATTTACCCGGTATTTTGGATATTTATTTTAATTATTAACTTAAGATTTCTAAAACTTCGACGGTTTTCGTGGAAATTAAACTATAATTATCTAAACACCCAATAATTTTATCCAAACTATTTTTATAATTTTTATAACTTTATTATGACCCGGTTAACTTCGTTAAAATTTATTTTTAGTTAACCCGGTACCCGGTACAATTTAAAAATACACAAAACTACCAATAATACATTTTATTACCAAATACTACATTCATCCCCCCCCCCCTTTTTTGACTTTGCCGCCCCCCCCCCCCTCTCAAAATCTCTTACAAAATTACTTACATACACTTTCTCAATTAATGTTACTACTAACTCTTTTATTTATAATATATTTCTAATAATACATATACTACTTTACCAAATTTTCATCTTATTTCTTATCTCATTTGCAAGATATCAAAAAGTTCTTTTTTCTCTCTTTCTCTTCTCACATAAACGGCCACAAGGAAGAACAAGGAAAGAACCAAGATTTTTCAAAGATCAAAGTGTTTATCTAGTGTTTATTGTATCCTTGTTAGGGTTTTGAAATAAAAACTCAAGGATTATTAGGTTTTAATCATCATTAACTCCACTAATCTTACAAGTAAGTTACTAAACACATTTCATAATTTTTACAAAGTTATTACTATATTTATACATGTTTCTTGCAAGATCTCATACATACATTAACTTGTACCACTTTTATTTTGCAAACTTTTGATCATATGAGCCCTAGAAGTGATTCTTGGTTAGATCCTTGTTAGATCTACTTGGTTTTGGTGATTAGGAACCCATGACACCCTAAGAAGGTGTATGGTAGGATTAGATTAGTTTTGTGGTGTTTGAAAGAGGTTTGATGAATGATGGAACTAGTTTGGAGACTTGGAAATGGTTTTTGAAACTTTCAAAATACCTACTGTCCATATTTTAATTTCGTGGGAAAATCAGTGAGTGATGGGTAATTTTTGGCCAAAGATTTAGAAAATACATTCAAAAACGAAACTTTGGGCGAAAGAACGGATTAAAACGAGTTTATAACGAAGGAGTTATGATTTTTGCAAACTTAACGACGAAAACTATTTTTTAGAAAACTGCTTGCTGTTGGGCAGAATACGATGGGTATTTTGAGGCATTAAACGTAACCTAGAGGAGCCGAGTTATCTAAAATATACTAGTATATACAAAGACGAATCCGTGGACATAAAGAACAAGGAAAACGAGCCTAAAACGACCGAGTTATACCCGTTTTAACAATGTCAAAACTATATTTATATTTTTGGTCACAAATAGAAATAATAACGTATGTACTAAAATGGTATATTTTCTAGCAACGTACTAATGACTATTTCCTTAACGAACGAATACGTACAACTCGAGGGAATATTTATACGACATGACGACGTCATTCTAAGGTTTTGATACAAGGATTTTAACGATAACTTTTGTACGAGTTAATATGTCGAGTTATATACTTCTCTAAATGGAATTATTTTTCCTAAGTATGGAAACCATTTTTCTACGACGATAACTAGTATTTTCAAATTACGAGTGGTATGAGTATCATGTGCATGTGCATTCATTTCATTACGGCTTGATCTAAGTTAGATCATGATTATTCATTTAGGTTGCGGATAGTACTCGCGCCTCATTGTTCCGACTACTTTTACCTCATTGCACCATCTTTGTACCTTCACTTCGAGGTGAGTTCTCATAGCCCCGTTTTAATTCTATATTTTGATTTCAAATCCCACGGGGGAGAATACATTGCATTACTTATTTTTGTGTACATGCCTAAGTATAAAAATTCATACATTGCTTAAGTTTCCTTATTACCACGTCTTGAAAAGTCCCCTTTTATTATCATGGACCGTTAATTTCTGGTACTAAGCGGGAGTGAGTGGATAGATCTATCGAGGGTGACGCCTCCATTCGTGTTTGGGTTGCTCCAAATGGAACGAATGCATTTCATGTCTTTATTATTAGAGTGCCTGGTAAACACTCATTGGGGCCAAGTATCGTCTAGCTTCGGGGTCATGAGCTTAAGAGCCAATGTATATACTTTCCGGACATCCTATTTCATGGCATTACTTATGGCATTTGTACACTAGATTTTACTTATAAACCTATGATTATTCACCAACTTTATGTTGACCGTTTTTCGCAATGTATTTCTCAGGTAACTAAGGCATATCCTCATGGCATTGCATGGAGTCACTTTGTGTATCAAGGCTGACGCGTCACTTTTGGATTTCATGCACTTTGAACTATCGTTTGATTGTACTAAACTTGTTTCCTTAAACCTTTTCCAACTTATGGGACCTATGTTTTATAAACTCTGATTATTTTGAATGAATCAAACGATGTATTTTATAAACGACACTTTAGGTCGTTCAATATTTCCTTGCTTGTGTGCTATGATCCGTTACACCCTCAGGTATTCCATTCCGCTGCCATTCAGGTATTTCGGGGGTGTTACAGATTGGTACCAGAGCTAAGGTTATAGCGAACTAGGTTGCATCATTGACCCTAGACTATAACCACACCATCATAGCATATCATCATTTCATCATAAGTGCATATTTACTTATTTTTAGGCAATGCCATTACGCGAGTTATTTATTTATTTCACCTTGATTATCACAGAGTCATGTCTTCGAATTCCAACACTGTTGTACTTTACACTATATCTGATTCTGATGATGAGGGCTCTATGTCCTCTACTGCTGTTTCACCACTTGTTTCTCCTACACCTGAGTTGCCACTTTTGGCATCTGATGGTGACACCGAGCCTTTCGAGGAGGAGGAGACGGCTCCTACTCCCCATGTCCATCCTACTATACCTACTGACATACCATCATCTCCTACTACTACTGTCCATTCAGAGCCGAGACTTATGTTTCCTAGGGATAAGACTGTTCAGGGCCCTAGGAAGAGAGTTCGTATTGCTACATCTACTTATAGGAGTCTCCCTAGTCCTACTGTGCCTACACCACCACCACCAGCCTTACCTACTACTACTCCTATGCCTACCTTCCTCTTGCCGCTTCGGAAGCGTGCTAGACTTACCACTCCAGATTCACCCATTACCGAGACTGATGACTGTTCACCACCACCAGAGTACCACATAGGTGAGAGTTCTAGAGCGGCTGCAGCTAGGGATCCTACAGCCGTTACACTAGAGGATCAGTTGGATGCTCAGCAGGAGCAAGTTGATAGCTTGGGGTATAGAGTCGATGAGATTATTACTACTAGACTTGAGACTGTTGAGGAGCAGGTTGAGGATTTGATTCAGGGCAGGGTTAGTATTGATGTGTCTTACCATGGACTAGAGGCACGACAGTTGAGGCACCAGGAGGAGATTGAGCTACTTAGGGATGAGTTACCTGAGATTCGAGATCGAGCTCAGGCGACACAGGAGACCCAGTGGGAGCAGGTAGATGAGTTGACACTGCTTCGAGAGAGGGTAGTTGTATTGGAGCGTAGGGATGCTTCTTCTCAGTTACGACTTGAGCATCTTGAGGAGATTGTGGTGGCGATGGATCATGAGATTCGCCGCTTGAGGGGAGAGCCTGGACCATCTAGAGCACCGAGAGGAGCCTAGACGTAGACTGGTATTATATATTAGCTTGTATTATTTTCCTAGTCCCGGGATGTGGGACATAGTTCAAGAACTTATAATCTTTTGATTGTTGTACAAACAAATATTATCAAGTGCGACTCTACTATGTGGAAATGTTGTGCTATATATATTATATCGGTCCATGTAGACCGAAATTTTCATGTATTATATTCATGTGTTGTGATTATATTTATGATGTTTCGTGGTTGCTCTTTATTATTGTATCGACACAGGTTGTGGTTGTATATATACATGTCGTGGTTGTATTCGTACGTGTTGTGGTTGTATCGACATAGGTTGTGGTTGTATATATACATGTCGTGGTTGTATTCGTACGTGTTGTGGTTGTATCGACACAGGTTGTGGTTGTATATATACGTGACGTGGTTGTTGTGGTTGTATATATATACTTGTCGTTGTGATGTCTTGACAGATTGTGGTTGTACTCGTACATGTCGTGGTTGTATTTATATTTGTTGTGGTTGTATATTTATATACGTGTTGTGGGTGTATATCTTTGGTACGATGACTATTTCTATTATGATTTTTCTCATGGTTATTTCCATTATGATTTATCAGAAATATGGCACCAAGGAAGGGTAAGACTACACAGGAAACCCCCACTATGACTCAAGCCGCTATCCGTAAGTTGGTCAGGGATAGTATTGCAGAAGCTCTGGAGGTTGAGAGAGCTGAGGTTGCTGCAAGGGCTGCTGAGACTGCTTCTAATACAGGAACAGTTGAACCAACCGCTGCTAAGCGGGAATGTACATGGAAAGATTTCAAGATTAGTGATCCTATTAAATTTAAGGGCACTGAAGGAGCGGTTGCTTTAATCCGCTGGTTTGAAAAGACTGAGAATGTATTTCTCATGTGCGGATGCCCGGATGTCAGCAAGGTGAAGTTTGCTACAGGTATGCTACTTGATGAAGCTATGTCTTGGTGGAATTCGTATGCTCAGCCGATTGGTATGGAAAATGCTCACAAGCTTACTTGGGATCAATTCAAGAAATTGATGACAAAGAAGTTTTGCCCTCGTACTGAGGTGCAAAAGATGGAAACGGAATTTTATGAGCTTGTTACTAAAGGTGATGACATTGAGACTTATTTCAGGAGATTTCAAGAGTTGGCTGCACTATGTCCAACTATGGTTCCCGATGATGAGAAAAAGATGGAAAACTTTGTTGGTGGATTGCCTGAAAGTGTTCGAGGTGATGTGATTTCTTTTGACCCCCAATCAATGGAAGAGGCCATTCGTATAACTCAGAAACTCATGGTTCAAGTGGTAAAAGGAAAAGCTGCTGTCAACAACAACTACCGTTCAAACAACACCAACTACAACAACACTCGAAACAACAACAACTATAACAACAATCGGAACCGCAACTATCCCAATAACCGAAACAACAATCCAAACAACAATAACAACAACAAGAGGAGGTTTGACTACAACCAAGGTGGAAATGCTGTTCAGCCGCCACCTAAGAGGCAGGAAGTAGCAAAGGTTTATGCTGCAGGACCGAATGACAGAAAAGGTTACACTGGTAACTTACCTAAGTGCGAAAGGTGTCAGAAGCATCATAACCCAGGTCGTTGTCCAGATATTTGTGGCAATTGCAGGAAGCTTGGTCACCACATCAAAGATTGTAGACTTCCAATCGTGGGTGACAATCAGAAACCACCGGTAACATGTTTTGGCTGTGGAGAACTTGGACACTTTAAGAATGAGTGCCCGAAGAAGAGGAATCAAGGAACAGGAAACCAAAATGGAATGGCTCGAGGAAGAGCTTATGTCATGGGAGGAGACGATATCAAAGAAGACCCGAATGTTGTTGCGGGTACGTTCCTCGTTAATAATCGTTATGCATCCATTTTATTTGATTCAGGAGCGGATAGAAGTTTTGTGTCTATTGCATTTGCACCATTGCTTAACATAGAACCAACCCCATTAGACATTTCCTATATCGTTGAATTAGCCGATGGGTCTTTAGTTAACACCAACACCATTGTCCGTGGTTGCACTATAAATTTCCTAAACCATCCATTCAATATAGACCTTATGCCTGTAGAACTTGGAAGTTTCGACGTTGTGATCGGTATGGATTGGTTATCTCGGCATCGAGCGAGAATTATTTGTGATGAGAAAGTTGTTCACCTTCCTTATAACGGTGAAACTTTGGTTGTTCGCGGAGAGCGAAGTGGAACTAGACTCAGTATTATATCGTGCATTAAAACCGAGAAGTACATAAAGAAGGGTTGTTATGCATTTTTGGCTCACATCACGGAAAAGAAGTCGGATGAGAAACGACTTGAAGATGTGCCAATTGTTAAAGAATTTCAAGAGGTTTTTCCGGAAGAACTGCCAGGACTTCCGCCTACACGCCAAGTTGAGTTTCAAATTGAATTAGTGCCAGGAGCTGCACCAATTGCACGAGCACCGTATAGACTTGCACCTTCGGAAATGCAAGAATTGTCGAATCAATTACAAGAACTATTGGACAAAGGGTTCATTAGACCGAGTTCCTCGCCTTGGGGAGCGCCGGTTTTGTTTGTGAAGAAGAAAGACGGAACTTTCAGAATGTGCATCGACTATCGTGAGCTGAACAAGTTAACGATTAAGAACCGTTATCCACTCCCAAGAATTGACGACTTGTTCGACCAGTTACAAGGTTCTAGTTTTTATTCCAAGATTGATTTAAGATCCGGTTACCATCAACTTAAAGTTCGGGAAGAGGATATCCCGAAGACGGCATTTAGAACGCGCTATGGTCATTATGAATTTCAAGTGATGCCTTTTGGATTAACCAACGCACCTGCGGTATTTATGGATCTCATGAATAGGGTGTGCAAACCGTATCTTGATAAGTTTGTGATCGTATTCATTGACGATATCTTGATTTATTCCAAGAGTAAGGAAGATCACGAAGAACATCTCAGAACAATCCTGGAACTACTCAAGAAGGAGCAATTGTATGCCAAATTTTCTAAGTGTGATTTTTGGATACGAAGAGTTCAATTTCTTGGTCACGTCATTGATAGCCAAGGTTTACAAGTCGACCCGGCAAAGATCGAGGCAGTTAAGGATTGGGCTACGCCCAAGTCTCCTACGGAAATCCGTCAATTCCTAGGACTTGCCGGATATTACAGAAGGTTTATTGAAGGGTTTTCTAAGATAGCGAAGTCGTTGACGAAACTGACACAAAAGAATGAGAAGTACGAGTGGGGAGAAAAACAAGAGTCCGCATTTCAATTATTGAAACAAAAGCTTTGTAGCGCACCGATCTTGTCACTACCTGAAGGTATTGAGAACTTTGTGGTATATTGCGATGCTTCGCATCAAGGACTTGGAGCTGTGCTAATGCAAAACGAGAAGGTGATAGCTTATGCATCTAGACAGCTTAAGATACACGAGAAGAATTACACTACTCATGACTTGGAATTAGGTGCGGTAGTTTTTGCACTCAAGATTTGGAGACACTACCTTTATGGTACAAAGTGTGTAATTTTTACCGACCACAAGAGCTTACAGCATATACTCGATCAGAAGGAACTTAATATGAGACAACGTCGTTGGCTAGAGTTGTTGAGTGATTACGATTGTGAAATTCGATATCACCCAGGAAAAGCGAATGTTGTAGCAGATGCACTTAGCCGAAAAGAACGACTCAAACCTTTGAGAGTCAGGTCATTGGGAATGACTATCATTTCGCCATTGCCATCGAAAATTCTAGAAGCTCAGATTGAGGCTCTCAAAGAAGAAAACCGACCACATGAGAAACTTTATGGTATGCCAGAAAGCGAGAATGGCTTTGTAAAGAGATCAGATGGAGTGTTATGCTTCAAGGACCGAAGTTGGATACCACTTTATGGTGGAGTGCGAGAATTGATTATGCATGAATCACACAAGTCGAAGTACTCTATTCATCCAGGTTCTGATAAGATGTATCAGGATCTCAAAAAGCTTTATTGGTGGCCGAACATGAAAGCAGAGATTGCTACGTACGTCAGTAAATGTCTTACTTGTGCTAAAGTGAAAGCCGAACACCAGAAACCGTCAGGGTTACTTCAACAACCAGAGATTCCACAATGGAAGTGGGAACGTATTGCTATGGACTTTGTCACTAAACTTCCTAAGACGTCAGGAGGTTTCGATGCTATTTGGGTAATCGTTGATCGACTTACCAAATCAGCACATTTCATACCCATTAGAGAGACTTATTCAATGGAACAATTTGCTAGACTTTATGTCAAGGAAATCGTCTCAAGACACGGAGCACCAGTTTCCATCATTTCCGACAGAGATAGTCGTTTTACTTCGAACTTTTGGCGGTCATTGCAAGATTCTTTTGGATCCAAGTTAGACATGAGCACTGCTTACCATCCTCAGACCGATGGTCAGAGCGAGAGAACTATTCAGACACTTGAAGACATGCTTAGAGCGTGTGTGATTGACTTTGGAAATGGTTGGGCTAACCATTTGCCGTTAATCGAGTTTTCTTACAACAACAGTTACCATTCGAGCATTAAGGCTGCACCATTTGAGGCACTTTATGGTCGTAAGTGTCGATCTCCAGTTTGTTGGGCCGAAGTCGGTGAAGTACAATGTACTGGCCCGGAGATGGTACAAGAAACAACAGAAAAGATAATTCAAATTCGAGAGAGACTCGAAACTGCTAGAAGTCGACAGAAAAGCTACGCAGATGTTCGACGCAAACCATTGGAATTTCAGGTCGGGGACAAAGTTATGTTGAAAGTCTCGCCTTGGAAGGGCGTGATACGATTTGGAAAACGCGGGAAACTAAATCCGAGATACATTGGACCATTCAAGATCCTGGAAAGGATTGGTCCGGTTGCTTACAAGCTTGAACTTCCGTCAGAACTTAGCAACGTTCATAACACGTTTCATGTTTCGAACCTCAAGAAATGTCTTTCGGACGAGTCTGCCATTATACCATTAAAAGAAATACAACTCGATGACAAGCTTAACTTTGTGGAAGAACCAGTTGAAATCATGGATCGCGAGATCAAACAGTTGAAACAAAGTCGAATTCCGATCGTGAAGGTTCGCTGGAATTCTCGTAGAGGACCCGAGTTTACTTGGGAACGAGAAGACCAAATGCGACGCAAGTATCCACAACTTTTCACTGAGCCTATTACCGAGACCAACACTAACTGAATTCAGGGACTGAATTCCTTTTTGGATGGGCGACTGTAACAACCCACAATTTCAGGTCATTTTTCCAAACTTTGCCATTCTACTATTCACAAATTACTATTCATTGATCACTATTCATCGTTTTACTATTCATCGTTTTTGAGGTCAATTTGACATTCCGAGACACCTTCAGAAATTTTACTATTCACTTGACACTATTCATTCCCGAGAGAAAATCACTATTCACGTGCATTATTCATGTCATCGTAAATTTAGTTTACGAGTGTTCAAATTCGCGTAACCGTATTGGTTCAGGAGCGAATTCATGCATTACTTCAGGGACATTTCATACGGACTAGAAATAGTCGACATATCATTACTAGGGCACTTGCATACTATTCCACTCGTAGGATATTCAAATTATATTTTTAATATAATTAACGAATTACGTACGTTTATTTTAAATAAACACCAATACGCGAACTATAAATGTGACTAACACGTCCGATACTTCCGACAATGATCCCAATATATTTTTATATTCGTTTTTATAATATAAAAATTATAATATTAATTTACCCGGTATTTTGGATATTTATTTTAATTATTAACTTAAGATTTCTAAAACTTCGACGGTTTTCGTGGAAATTAAACTATAATTATCTAAACACCCAATAATTTTATCCAAACTATTTTTATAATTTTTATAACTTTATTATGACCCGGTTAACTTCGTTAAAATTTATTTTTAGTTAACCCGGTACCCGGTACAATTTAAAAATACACAAAACTACCAATAATACATTTTATTACCAAATACTACATTCATCCCCCCCCCCCCCTTTTTTGACTTTGCCGCCCCCCCCCCCCCCCCCTCTCAAAATCTCTTACAAAATTACTTACATACACTTTCTCAATTAATGTTACTACTAACTCTTTTATTTATAATATATTTCTAATAATACATATACTACTTTACCAAATTTTCATCTTATTTCTTATCTCATTTGCAAGATATCAAAAAGTTCTTTTTTCTCTCTTTCTCTTCTCACATAAACGGCCACAAGGAAGAACAAGGA
This sequence comes from Artemisia argyi, assembly GCA_030686995.1. Lineage (NCBI taxonomy): Eukaryota > Viridiplantae > Streptophyta > Magnoliopsida > Asterales > Asteraceae > Artemisia > Artemisia argyi. The sequence continues at coordinate 148,904,523 of CM060707.1, forward strand.
AAGAACCAAGATTTTTCAAAGATCAAAGTGTTTATCTAGTGTTTATTGTATCCTTGTTAGGGTTTTGAAATAAAAACTCAAGGATTATTAGGTTTTAATCATCATTAACTCCACTAATCTTACAAGTAAGTTACTAAACACATTTCATAATTTTTACAAAGTTATTACTATATTTATACATGTTTCTTGCAAGATCTCATACATACATTAACTTGTACCACTTTTATTTTGCAAACTTTTGATCATATGAGCCCTAGAAGTGATTCTTGGTTAGATCCTTGTTAGATCTACTTGGTTTTGGTGATTAGGAACCCATGACACCCTAAGAAGGTGTATGGTAGGATTAGATTAGTTTTGTGGTGTTTGAAAGAGGTTTGATGAATGATGGAACTAGTTTGGAGACTTGGAAATGGTTTTTGAAACTTTCAAAATACCTACTGTCCATATTTTAATTTCGTGGGAAAATCAGTGAGTGATGGGTAATTTTTGGCCAAAGATTTAGAAAATACATTCAAAAACGAAACTTTGGGCGAAAGAACGGATTAAAACGAGTTTATAACGAAGGAGTTATGATTTTTGCAAACTTAACGACGAAAACTATTTTTCAGAAAACTGCTTGCTGTTGGGCAGAATACGATGGGTATTTTGAGGCATTAAACGTAACCTAGAGGAGCCGAGTTATCTAAAATATACTAGTATATACAAAGACGAATCCGTGGACATAAAGAACAAGGAAAACGAGCCTAAAACGACCGAGTTATACCCGTTTTAACAATGTCAAAACTATATTTATATTTTTGGTCACAAATAGAAATAATAACGTATGTACTAAAATGGTATATTTTCTAGCAACGTACTAATGACTATTTCCTTAACGAACGAATACGTACAACTCGAGGGAATATTTATACGACATGACGACGTCATTCTAAGGTTTTGATACAAGGATTTTAACGATAACTTTTGTACGAGTTAATATGTCGAGTTATATACTTCTCTAAATGGAATTATTTTTCCTAAGTATGGAAACCATTTTTCTACGACGATAACTAGTATTTTCAAATTACGAGTGGTATGAGTATCATGTGCATGTGCATTCATTTCATTACGGCTTGATCTAAGTTAGATCATGATTATTCATTTAGGTTGCGGATAGTACTCGCGCCTCATTGTTCCGACTACTTTTACCTCATTGCACCATCTTTGTACCTTCACTTCGAGGTGAGTTCTCATAGCCCCGTTTTAATTCTATATTTTGATTTCAAATCCCACGGGGGAGAATACATTGCATTACTTATTTTTGTGTACATGCCTAAGTATAAAAATTCATACATTGCTTAAGTTTCCTTATTACCACGTCTTGAAAAGTCCCCTTTTATTATCATGGACCGTTAATTTCTGGTACTAAGCGGGAGTGAGTGGATAGATCTATCGAGGGTGACGCCTCCATTCGTGTTTGGGTTGCTCCAAATGGAACGAATGCATTTCATGTCTTTATTATTAGAGTGCCTGGTAAACACTCATTGGGGCCAAGTATCGTCTAGCTTCGGGGTCATGAGCTTAAGAGCCAATGTATATACTTTCCGGACATCCTATTTCATGGCATTACTTATGGCATTTGTACACTAGATTTTACTTATAAACCTATGATTATTCACCAACTTTATGTTGACCGTTTTTCGCAATGTATTTCTCAGGTAACTAAGGCATATCCTCATGGCATTGCATGGAGTCACTTTGTGTATCAAGGCTGACGCGTCACTTTTGGATTTCATGCACTTTGAACTATCGTTTGATTGTACTAAACTTGTTTCCTTAAACCTTTTCCAACTTATGGGACCTATGTTTTATAAACTCTGATTATTTTGAATGAATCAAACGATGTATTTTATAAACGACACTTTAGGTCGTTCAATATTTCCTTGCTTGTGTGCTATGATCCGTTACACCCTCAGGTATTCCATTCCGCTGCCATTCAGGTATTTCGGGGGTGTTACAGGCCCACAGTTAAAATCTCAAAAATATAACAATTATGGGAAAATAAAGTTCAGCTGGGATACAACAATACCTAAAAATTTCAAATCTTGAAACCTATCACAAAATTCTAAAATATTCTTGGAAATTTGGTAAAATCTAAGGTTAAACAAATTTGACTTTTTGAGTTAAACACTAAAGTTGACTATTATGAACTTAGGCTGAGCTTGGATGATTAAATGATGTTTGTAAACCCTAAGTAAGATTAAATAAAGTTACTATAACAAGTTTCAAGCTTATGATGATGATTTGGGTTCCACAAACTCCAACAGTGGACTGTTATGGAGTAGTGAGAGTAATTTTGACTTTTTGATGATGAAGACCTGGTTTTTAAGCTTTAACTAACCTACATTTACTTATTAGAGAATGTCTAAACCAACAATACTAACCAAAACTAACTAATGCTCAGATCACTCACATGATCCAAACACCCCCTCATATCTAACTATCTTGAGATTTTCAAAGCAACTAGTAATTTTAACACATAACACAGAGATTTAAACTTAAACTAATCCATCATAAGCATAAATAATCAAGATTAAACACTAATTAACATACATAACTAATGAACACAGATTATATAAAAATATGGACAAATGGCTTACAAAATATCCAGAACTGATGAATCAATTAACCAAGGTACCAATATCACATCTAGTGGCTTGTCACTAAGCCACTAGAGTCATTTTAAGCCAAATCAACTCCCTTCTCAGCATGCTTCTTCTTCTTTCTTGGAATTTTTATTTTCTATCTATTTTTCTTATTTATTTGGAATTTTTTAGTTTAAGCACTAAACTTGGTTTTTAAGGTATCTAAAGCTTACAGAAGCTTTTGTCAGGAGCTTATATTAGCTTAAGAGTCCTTATAATCAACTACCAACAACAATTAAACTATTTGAGATTTTAGAAAAAAACTGAAATTGCATAAACTGGGAATCCAAAAGAAACTTGAAATTGATATTAAAGAAAGTTGAAAATACACTAAAGAAACAGGATACAAGCTTTTTAAAAGTAAATATTACAACTAATATTGATTCTATACTAACTACGATTACCTAAAAACTAAACTACAACTAATAATCTTCACCACAGCTTCATTCCTTCTTTTAAAGAGATATTTTGAGTTCCATGTGGGGTCCAGAGCAAATCCCATCAACTTTCATAGCCATTGGATGTCTGAAACACATCCCATCCGTTTAAATGTAAATTGGCGCCAAAAGTCATGGGGGTAACTTGTGAGGTTTTTACGGGCAATTAAGGATGTTTGGGAGGTTGTGTAAGGTGGAGAAACGAGTGGGAGAGCTGGGGGGTTGAGGTGGAAGGTGAAACCAGGTATGTGGAGGGGTGGTTTGGTGTCTTTGTGATGGTGGTGGTATTGGGAGGGAAGGGTCAATGGGTTTGACCCGTTTTTATTATAAACGGGGGTATTGGATTGGGCTGGTTGATAGGTTGGGCCTAGGAAGGTGGGTGGGCTGGGGTAATGGTTGTGATTGGATTTGGTTTTTGGTATATAATAAAACATAGGGTCCGTTTGGTTTTATTTCACACAAGGACTAATTTTGTAAATTCTGGAAAGTTGAGGGGCTGTTGTGTAATTTTCCAAAGTTTATTATAAGGGTCTAAATTGTCACATGTGAATAGTACAAGGGCATTTTTGATATTTTTTAATTTTTTAAATACCCGGGGACTAAAACTGACAAACTGCCAAACTTGAGGGACCAATTATGTAATTATGCCAAACTTCACACCAAGGACCATTCCTGCAAAAGATTATTATTACATGGACCAAAATTGATTTTTCTCACAGTTTTTACATCCCAGGGACCATTTATGTCAATTTCCAAAGTTGAGGGACTAAACTTGTAATTTTATGAAACTTTGCACCAAAGGACTAAATATGTAACTTTATGATTAAAAAGGACCTTTGATGACTTTTTCATGTTTTTAGAATAACCAGGGACTAGTTTTGTCAATTGATGAAACTTGAGGGACTGAAACTGCCAATTATGCAAACTTTGTACGTTTTTCATCTGTTTTTGCATATTTTGCATTTGAAACATATAAAACATAGTTCTAAGATATTTTCAGTATTTTGATACATATTTGAGTGTTTTTTGTATGTTTTGGCAGCTCAGATTAGTATAAAATGATGAGTATTTAGACACTTATCAATCCCCCACACTAAACTATTGCTAGTCCCTAGCAATCTTTTGAGAAAAACTTAATGGATTTGAAAAACTCTTTACCAAAAGTCATTACTTCTGGAGTAGCCAGGTGTAAGAACTGTGGCACACCTGATAACCGTGTGATTTTGAGCAAATCACCAGCTGTCAACGGATTTGATTAGTCTTTACCAAAAGCCGTTTGCTTCTGGACTAGCCAACTCTTGATGGAATAGTCAACATCTTGGTGAGCTGATTACCAATTATGGATTTTCCACTGCCTTTACCACAAGCCATAATCTTGCGGGCTAGCCAACTCATTCGCTTTATGGGATATGGGGAGTTGAGGAACCATACAATTTTTGGCAAATTGCAAGCCATAAACGGGTTTGAGATATCTTTACCAAGAACCGTTTGCTCCTGGATTAGCCAATCCTGTTGTGGGTTAGACATGGAGGATTGATACCATTTATTGCGTTCTAAGTGAGAAAAAATTTTAAAATTTTGGCTAAAATGGGGGTTCTTGATGGAACATGTGTTTAAATTCGTTAGAATAACGAATCTCCCCCCCACACTTAGAACTGAATATTGTCCTCAATATTCAAAGTACCGGGTGTTAAACCAACACTTAGAACGTAAGAGGAAAATATTCCTTAGCCTTTATTTAAAATGTATATACATACAATTATTTTTAGATAAAACTTCTTAAATAGAAGCTATCAGTATATTTACATTTTTTTTAAGAAGATATATATATATGTATATACAACATGTGGGGCATCTCCCCCACACTAGGGTGAAACATGGGTGAAAACCTATGTACATGCTACTGTTTTTGATTTCCGAGTCGCTAGCTTGACTCGACCCCGAATTCATTTGTCCATGGGGAAGCATGATGTGGAAGAGACAATCTCAATCGGACTTTCATTCAAGATGTTTGGATAAACATTTGAAGCACGTGAAAGTTCCACACCGATGAGATATAATGATACCCGGCTCATAATTTATAAATGAGAATGCCGGGGTCAAAGATAGTGTCTTCATTCCCGAAGGAGTGAAGAACAGGAGAAATCACCTGGTAGGTGAAGGAAAGTAGGGAGATCTGAATAGCAATTAAGATAAGAACTTCCTCCTCAAGAAATGAATATTCAAGTGGAGGAGGCAAGTCCTTAAGCTTGATCTCAGGAAATTTATCAGTTTCCTCAACTGATTCGATTTCCTCATTATGAAGTTGTTTGGTTGGAAGAGGGGGAAGTGGATCTTCGTTTAACAAACTTTCTAGAAAAAGAATGTCCCCCTCGGGATCAAGATAATTATCATCAACTTCGTATGAAATTGAACTATCTTCAGTCATAAAAGCCTCGAATTCGTCTAAATCATTTTCACTTTCCGGAGGAAGTGGTTTGATCTGATTGAGTTCAATCGAAGGATCATGAGTAGGTAAAAGTTCTAACTCTCTCAAATCCGCTTCAAAGTCAAAGACTTCATTTTTATCCCTTGGTGGGATAGGATCCATATGAGAGAGTTCATCAGCGAACTCTTCAAGAAGATAGTCAAAATTAGACTCGGGAAGTGATGCCTCAACATACTCAATTTCTCCATAAGATGTACAATCATCGTTAGAATCGGAGAGAGTATCTACATGATCTTTTGAAAAATCAAGAGGAGGTGGGATATCACACATATGATCAAAAATTCCCTGTGACTCACTTGGGATTGAGACAAGGTCCTCAACACTAGACTTTATGAATTCGTCAAATTCCTTTGCAGGAATTGTGTCAAGATGCTCGTCCCCCATGCTCAGAGAGTGAGTGGGAACCTCGAGTATGATAACAGTAGACTCAGGGAGATGAGAGGGGCTAACATACATGGATTTTATAATTTCCATTTGTTCTGCTGCTAGTAATTCTCCCATACTCTTTTCTCCCTGTATATCCATGGAAGGAGTCTCAACTGATGAACTTGATGAGGTATCATCACTTTCATTATCTTCATCGAGAAGAGCAGCATATTGAAATTTGGCACGTGTTATAGCTGCTTGTTTTAAGACTAGTAATTCTTCCATGCTTCTTTTGTCTCTAGCAGCATGTTCTTCAGCAAGTAATTCTGCGATAGATTTATCATGAGAATATGGAATGAGTGGAGACTGTGGAGGTGTGGATGTGTCAAAACCGGATGTATCAGAACTAGAACAATGTTCAGGTTTATAATACGGTTGACATTTGAAATCATCATGAGGACCCCCACAATATACATAAGAAAAACTTGGTGCATTGTGAAACGACATATTAGCTAACTCCTCCTTAATGTTTTTAAGTTTCTCAAGAACCTCTAGACAAAGGTCTTGCTGAGTTTCATGAGGAGTTGCTTGGATCATTTGGCACTGTGGAGGTGGGTCTTGAAACGGATAGTTGTAATTGTTACAAGGAAATGGATTCCTTGTTTGACAATCAGAGCTAAAGTGAGGACCTCCACAGTACTCACAACAGTTGAACTGATGTGGCTGTGAGTCGTATGTGTTTAAGTCATAATTGTTATTAGGAACCTGTTCATAGACAAACTAATTCCTAGTTTGACAATCAGAACTGTAGTGTGAACCACCACAATACTCACAACAGTTAAACTGCTGAGTCTCATGGTGTGGAAGCTGGTGGAATGAATCAGTCATGTCAGGGTAGGAATAGGGATTCTGGTTATAGACAGACCCGTTTCCTGACTCTACCATGCCACAACTGGGGCAATTACCACCATTATAAGGACTACCACACCCTTGACAGACAAGAAGGTGAGAATAAGACATAGAAAGAATCAAAGGGTTTAGGGGGTGAGAAATGAAGAATCAAATAGGCAGGAGTGTAAAGGTGAATATTTTTGGTATTTTTGAAAATTTTTGTAGTACTAATAAGAAGGAAAATATGTTTTGGTTTTTTGTGTTCGTTGAAAACTGATTTAAAATGTTTTCGGGAACAGTTTTGGTTTTATATGATAATAATATGAACAAGGATGGGTAAATATACAAATGAGCGTGTATTCAGGTTCACTAATACGCAAAATCGTTTAGAATACGCGCACAACCTCCCCGGCAGCGGCGCCAAATTTTGATTCGCCTCAAACGGTCAGATAATTATTGGTCAACCACTTGTGAATGGTAAAGTATAATAGTCAAACAGCTGAGGCAAATGCTTCCGTGGAATACAGTGTTTCCCCGGGTCGTAATGTCCCAACGAGGTGTGCGATGTTTTATTATAAACGAATCTGTGATCGAGTGAATGTGAACAGGGATATGAATAAAAGTGTGTGTGTGTTTAAACTAGGGTTTTATAAAATAAAATGACTTAAATAAGCTAATGGAATGATTACGTGAAAGCTAGGTATCTAAAACGTTTAAACGTTCACCAATTTAAAATCAGACGCGACTGCGTACTGAGAAAAAGGTGAGTTTTAAGAAAAATAAACTACAGGGGTTAAAAATGAAAATTTTATAAACTTAAACTTAAAATAAAATTAAATTTAAAAAGAAAACTATTTTTTATATTATTATATTATTTATTATTAATTATTTAATTAATAACTATTTAACTTTTTAATTAAAACTAACTTAAATAAAACTAAAAATAATAAACACTACAAATTAAACTAAAAATTTATAAAAATAATTTCTAAAACTTAAAATGAACTTGAAGAAAGTATAAGAATTAAAAATAACTATTTTTGTCTTTTTATGGATTTTCTATTAATTAAAAACTATTTATATTATTTATACTAATTAAACTATTTTAAATTACAAATAATACTAAAATGACTTAGAAAATTATGAGAAAATTTATAAAACTATTTTATAACTTATAAAAGCTATAAAAAATATAAAAACTAGGTCTTGCTTTATAAAAACTATTTATGCTATTTAAAACTTATTTATTAATTAATTACTAATAAAACTATTTTTAATTCTAATAAATACTAAATTACAAAATAAAAATCTGAGAAAATTATTTAAATTACTTTAATATATAAGGAAATTATTAAAAATATAAAAACACAACTTACTTAACAAAAACCTAAAAATGAAAATTTAAATTAAATTAAATTAAATAGAAACTATCACTTATTTTTATGTTATCTTTTCTGGATTTTTCTTTTACAAAACTAAATTATATCTCAAAATAAGCAACTTTTGTAAAAACAACTAATTTATAAGCTATTAATAAGCACTGTGGAAGCTTATTACTTCTATAGTTGACCATAGTTGACCAAAGAAGCTAATAAGCTAAAACTGACTTATGTGGGGTCCACAAGAGTAAAATCCAGTTCAACTTAGTTAATTAAACCTATATAAGCTAGAAAAAGCACAAGTGGAACACTGAATAAGCCAATAAGCCACAATAAGCACTTGCTTATTGTGGACTGAGACAGAAAAATGGGACAAAGATCAAGGGCAAATCCAAGTGGGGTCCACAGAGTTTCAGGTCAAACTAGTGGTCAATGGTTGTTCCCTGGTAGGAGGGGGTTTCAATGGTACCAAGTAGGAGGTGTGGGGCCCACTGAGGTGGTCACAAAACCACCACAAAAGTGGTGGTGTGGGTGTGAAGTCTGCTGCATAGGGGAGCCATTTCCCCTGCAGTTGTGTTTAGCCAGGTGTGGGGCCCACAGATAAAATCTCAAAAATATAACAATTATGGGAAAATAAAGTTCAGCTGGGATACAACAATACCTAAAAATTTCAAATCTTGAAACCTATCACAAAATTCTAAAATATTCTTGGAAATTTGGTAAAATCTAAGGTTAAGCAAATTTGACTTTTTGAATTAAACACTAAAGTTGACTATTATGAACTTAGGCTGAGCTTGGATGATTAAATGATGTTTGTAAACCCTAAGTAAGATTAAATAAAGTTACTATAACAAGTTTCAAGCTTATGATGATGATTTGGGTTCCACAAACTCCAACAGTGGACTGTTATGGAGTAGTGAGAGTAATTTTGACTTTTTGATGATGAAGACCTGGTTTTTAAGCTTTAACTAACCTACATTTACTTATTAGAGAATGTCTAAACCAACAATTCTAACCAAAACTAACTAATGCTCAGATCACTCACATGATCCAAACACCCCCTCATATCTAACTATCTTGAGATTTTCAAAGCAACTAGTAATTTTAACACATAACACAGAGATTTAAACTTAAACTAATCCATCATAAGCATAAATAATCAAGATTAAACACTAATTAACATACATAACTAATGAACACAGATTATATAAAAATATGGACAAATGGCTTACAAAATATCCAGAACTGATGAATCAATTAACCAAGGTACCAATATCACATCTAGTGGCTTGTCACTAAGCCACTAGAGTCATTTTAAGCCAAATCAACTCCCTTCTCAGCATCCTTTTTCTTCTTTCTTGGAATTTTTATTTTCTATCTATTTTTCTTATTTATTTGGAATTTTTTAGTTTAAGCACTAAACTTGGTTTTTAAGGTATCTAAAGCTTACAGAAGCTTTTGTCAGGAGCTTATATTAGCTTAAGAGTCCTTATAATCAACTACCAACAACAATTAAACTATTTGAGATTTTAGAAAAAAACTGAAATTGCATAAACTGGGAATCCAAAAGAAACTTGAAATTGATATTAAAGAAAGTTGAAAATACACTAAAGAAATAGGATACAAGCTTTTTAAAAGTAAATATTACAACTAATATTGATTCTATACTAACTACGATTACCTAAAAACTAAACTACAACTAATAATCTTCACCACAGCTTCATTCCTTCTTTTAAAGAGATATTTTGAGTTCCATGTGGGGTCCAGAGCAAATCCCATCAACTTTCATAGCCATTGGATGTCTGAAACACATCCCATCCGTTTAAATGTAAATTGGCGCCAAAAGTCATGGGGGTAACTTGTGAGGTTTTTACGGGCAATTAAGGATGTTTGGGAGGTTGTGTGAGGTGGAGAAACAAGTGGGAGAGCTGGGGGGTTGAGGTGGAAGGTGAAACCAGGTATGTGGAGGGGTGGTTTGGTGTCTTTGTGATGGTGGTGGTATTGGGAGGGAAGGGTCAACGGGTTTGACCCGTTTTTATTATAAACGGGGGTATTGGATTGGGCTGGTTGATAGGTTGGGCCTAGGAAGGTGGGTGGGCTGGGGTAATGGTTGTGATTGGATTTGGTTTTTGGTATATAATAAAACATAGGGTCCGTTTGGTTTTATTTCACACAAGGACTAATTTTGTAAATTCTGGAAAGTTGAGGGGCTGTTGTGTAATTTTCCAAAGTTTATTATAAGGGTCTAAATTGTCACATGTGAATAGTACAAGGGCATTTTTGATATTTTTTAATTTTTTAAATACCCGGGGACTAAAACTGACAAACTGCCAAACTTGAGGGACCAATTATGTAATTATGCCAAACTTCACACCAAGGACCATTCCTACAAAAGATTATTATTACATGGACCAAAATTGATTTTTTTCAATGTTTTTACATCCCAGGGACCATTTATGTCAATTTCCAAAGTTGAGGGACTAAACTTGTAATTTTTTGAAACTTTGCACCAAAGGACTAAATATGTAACTTTATGATTAAAAAGGACCTTTGATGATTTTTTCATGTTTTTAGAATAACCAAGGACTAGTTTTGTCAATTTATGAAACTTGAGGGACTGAAACTGCCAATTATGCAAACTTTGTACGTTTTTCATCTGTTTTTGCATATTTTGCATTTGAAACATATAAAACGCACTTCTAATATATTATCAGTATTTTGATACATATTTGAGTGTTTTTGTATGTTTTGGCAGCTCAGATTAATATAAAATGATGAGTATTTAGACACTCATCAAGGTCCGTGAATCAAATTTGCATGTGGATGATGAGGGTTTTCGTGGGGTTAGAAAGGGGTCAAATGGTTAATTATAAAATGGCTTTGAGACCAAAATCCCAATATGAATACAAACTGGTTTCTGAACGTAAGTATGGTGCTACATCATATAAAAAGTGTAAAGGTGAGAAGAATGTTGATCATTCATCTAAGAATGAGGCTAGTTCAAGTGGCACAATCAAGAGTTCAAAGATTACATGTTCTACTAGTACTTCGATTTTTTTATGCTTTTACTTTGATTAATAATAATGATGAGGGTTTTGTGGCAAGTTCGACTTTGACTAAAGTAGAAAATCCAATTGAAAAGATGATTGAACAAGAGGTTAATTTGGATAGCGAGTTTTTTTTTTTTTTTTTTTTTTTTTTTTTTTAAATTTATTTATTCATTTATTTATTTATTTTGTGGTTTTTGGGTAAAGAAGGTTAATTCGGATAGTGAGGTTGAGGATGCATGATGAGACATCTTTGTTTATGGTTGCCTCTAATATGGCTAGTGGGAGTAGTGGTGCGGATGCTACAAGTCTGCGCAAGGATGATGAATTTGACATGTATGATGTCTATGATTTAACTGAAGAATAGAAGGTGTTCTGTAAAGTGCTGGAAATTTCTCTTCGAGGTCAAATTTGGTGTTAGTTTTTGTTTGGTGTCATTTTGGAGTTAAATGTATTCTAGTGATTAATTGTTGTATTTTTTTTATAGAGGTAGCAGTATTAGTAGTCGTTTCTGTTATGTTTGATTTATTGACTATATAACGGGCTGAGATGTGTGAGTCACTCACATTCTATATTTCTATGTACTTAAACATTTTTTTAGTAATATATTTATTGGGTGTAACAACCTTTTACCCAAAAATAGTTTGCGATTAGTGAATTCAACGAGTTGTATATTAACCCGCATCCAAATATACGACATGCACTGATCAAGAGACATGTTGTACAACAAAGAAAAGCAAAAGAATTACGTGTTAAACATACACATGAAACTCTTTAACGAAATCTTATGAAGCATATTTGACAACAATAAGATTTTTTGTTGATAATTTTATGTATTTTTTTTATGTAATTTGTATTTTTAATTTTAATAAAGAAAAAAAAAATTTAGTTGGTTCGAAAAAATGAAAAAGAAAAGAAAATATTATATCATAAAAAATGTGTTATGGCTTGAGTTATGAGGGAGAGTGATTTTCGACTGTGAGTAATAGGGTTGTGTTAATTAAAAAAACTGATGTAACATGACGTTTAGAAACCACACCTTTTGCAGTTACTACACTCATAACAACAAACCTCACCATAACAGAGGTACATAAGATATAGTCAGAGGTATGGAGAAGACAAGATGAAACACTTAAAAATACTTTTTACAGAAAAATCTCCCACAAATTTAATGAGTGTAATTTTCTAACAAACTTACCCTTCTACTCCAATGTGTGGATAAAAGAATCCAATGTGTGGATAAAATCAGCTCTTTCTTGATGGACTGTATTTTCCCTCTGTCTAAAAAACATTAAAGATAATATCAGGATACGTAGTGCATGGCCCTTCAATGTCGAGAATGGTCGTATACCAATATATCCTTTAAGGAAGAAACTAAATACATCTCGACACGATTTGCACACATAGTAAACAACATCTTTACACATTTGTGATTTTTTTAGGGGTTTTTGCATATATATCCTTCCGAAAATGCATAATTACATATATATCCAAAGCATGCATAAAAAACATTGTATTATGTGCATAAAAAACTTGTACAAAAGATATATATGCAATTATTTACTTTGTGAGGGATATATATGCAATTTTGATTTTATTTATTTTATTTATTTTTATTTTATTTATTATTTTTTTTTTACACATATTCATATGGAATATGGAAGAAGTTTAGGTGCATTGAAAGTTCAAACATGGATTCAAAACCAAGTTCATCGATACTAGATTGAGGAAGAAGAACCAACAAGAAACTTCACGCTAAATTACCGACCTGTTTCATTTTCTTCACATGAACCAAAATATGTTGGTGCGAGGAATTAAGAATTGTTTAAAGCTCTTTTTTGTGTAAAAGGACTTCGTATAATTTGATTTATTCAAGTAGTGAGAACTGACAAAGTCTAGCTTGATACGTCAAGCCTTGTAATTCAGATACACAACTTGTGCTTCTTTTTTTTCCTAAATTTTATGTTATGATGTTTATTGGCATAGCCCCTTATACGATTTTATATTAAAATATTAAGTTAGCTTGTAAACAATCTAGAGTTTTATAAATTAGCTCTGATTTGTGAAAAGCAATTTAGATGGTCCCTCTCGAGCATATATCTTTTTTGCGCTTCGCAAAGCTTAAAGAGAATTGGACGGGTGGTGCTATTTGCCCTCTCACACTCCATTCCAGTTTGTATCATTTCCTTTTTTGGTACATAATACATCATCAATAATTGTCGACTATGTCGTTAAAAAAAAGGGTCTAGATTGCATAGTATTATCTTGTTCCTGACTTCCTGTTGAATGTTTGGGCCATTTACACCCACCACCAAATATCATTATTATGAACATTCGGAGATACACCATTGATTATTACGAAAATGGCAAAATATACATCTATTTTTACTAAAAGATCAAAAAGAATATGGATTTACACAGTTTTATATTCACAAATATACTATATTTTCAATTTTCAATTTTCTTATGTTCTACAATCATGCATATCTCATCTTGTAACATGTGCATTAGGTGTGTAACATTGTGGTGAAATTATAAAAGAAAATGATTTGAGTTTCAACCCTTATTAAAAACTATCAGTAAAATTAAAAAGTGTCATTAGGAGTCCAAAGTTGCCTCTATAAGTAAAGGAAAAATGTCTCGGAAAACATGCAAAAAATGAAAACAACTGTAGAAAGTAGAAAATCCCCAAATTTAAAAAATTAAAGGATAACTTTTTGATTAAATAAACTAGTTTTGCAAAATTTTACTACCTGATAAAGAATTAGATTTTTTTTTCTTTTTTTCTTTTTGGTAACCGAAATTTCCGACATTTTGATAGACTAATCCTTTAGGTTTAAGTCCACCGCCACATTGATTCAAACCATGTAAAATCTTTCTTTTTTGGAAATGTTGACATGACCGTATCATGTTTGTTTGACACAAGCAAATTGAACTTGAGACCGGCCTGTTGAGTTAGTTATGATAAATTGACAATCATAAACCTTTTATCACTAGACTACATATGAGGAGTTACATTAAAAACTAATTATTTTATCATTCCCGGCATTAACTCCTTTGTCCATCCTCGATTCTACATGCATCAATCATGAGTCAAGTTACCTTTTTCGTTCAAAATCAACTTTCGTATGACATGAACTTGTTAGAGTTTTATCAGTCAATAGTAAAAGTTCCCATATAGTGATATAGATTTCATAAGAACTTGTTTGAACATCAAAAGAATATTAAGGAAGTAGGGACAAGCTAAGTGAACGTATTGATGTAGTATATGCTCAAATACTATTGCACATGTCTTACATGTTCATGGTTACACGTATCGTTTGTTGAGACTTATGTGTATGAAGCACAAAATACAAACTCTTTAAGCTCCAACTAATTGTATATATACAGCAATTAGTAAAAGTTGGAGTAGCAATTATATTTGAATTAGTGGTGGATTTGGTTTCATATTAAACAAATAACTTCTCACCATCTTCTTTTAATTTGGGAGTGGGCTTGTTATCACGTTTTTTACTTATGTTATATGGAGATAGCATGTGAGTGCTTGAATGATATACAAAAAAAATCCATTATCCACTGAAAACACATAGCTGTTGTATGCTTCCGTTCTTCTTGTTTTTGTTACCATCATCATGTTGTAATCGTGGGTTGTTGCTACTCATGGATTACGTGTGTAGGACTGTATTAATCGTAGGTGCTTAGGCTTGGAGACTCGAGCAACTTATGGAGTATCGAAAGTACTTTAAGGGACAGGGGTTTGACATCCCGTACGTTTTAAAGAGGAATGATGACGTTGATGCTTGTTGTTGTTTCCTTTGGTTCAGAGTTTCGTGTGATCGGATCTGGCCAGGGTTTAATGCTACTATGTGTGGCATTGTGATGTTATTATGGAATCTCATAATGTTAGTAAGGTATTTGTTTGATCTTGATACAATGATTCTTTGAACTCCGTTTGGTTGTCACATGCATGTTGGTACGAGACTACTATTTTTCAACATTGTTTTGTGATTGTTATCTTTTGCAGATATTATTCTTTTTCTCATTGACTGATTGGTTTAATTCAAAACTATCATAATGTTTTTGATGACTTATTATCACAGTTTCAAAAGAAAAGCTAAAAAAGTTAGGCACTCAATATAGGGTTTATCTACCAAATTTATTGATTTATTATTTTTCTTTTTAACGGCGATTGATGTTTTCACTTATTTGTCAAAACCATTAATTTTGACACCAAAGTGTTTGAATTTATTAAAAATCAAATTTTGGGTCGGATTTACCAATTAACATTCATGTTATCACCCATGATAACATGAATATTTGGTAAGTCTATACTTTACCGCAACTAATTTGTGGACGGATGAACTATATTATCTGCCTTCTTAAAGAACTAATTGTTAAGTTAAATTTTAAAACTAACATGTCAAGCAAGTTCATATACATTGCGATGATTCCAGATGAGAACGAAATGTTCCTGCATAATATCGTTAACATGCAACACCAAGGTTTTTTTACACAAACTATTGACCAATAATTAAAGATGTATCTTGAACTTGTTTAGAATAAAGATATCCATTTATAATTTATATAATGTAACCTAGAAAGGTAAAAAACAAAATAATAAATAAAAAATAAAAATAAAAATTAAAAAAATAAAATAAAAAAAAATAAAAAAGACAAAAGACCCTATAACTGTTCAACCTTTAGTCTTTTTTAACATTTTTTTTCATAGCAAGTACTTGTAAGGGAAAAAGAATATTACACAATGTTGAATCTTTAGTCTACTACTACGACTTCGTTGAAGTATACATCAATTACATATTAGTTTATTTTGAAAATATTTATATATTAGTCTCTTAAAATATAAGTATACGTAAAATCTCATTAGTCCAATTTAATGTTTATGAATGTTAAGTTGACGGTTTTAGTCCACACTTTATGTAGCTAGCTAGCTTGATATCACTGTACGGCCACTCGGCCAGTGCTTTGCAAATTCCAAAGGGCAATGGCGGCCTTTGGTTGGTTGGTTGGTGGCAGCCTGGCAGGGGTCTTACAGTGTCACTTGGGCAATGCCCTTGGTCGATCATCTTCTGCCAATTTCATGACTATTTTTATTATATATATCTACCTTGTATTATTTTTGCTATAAGGTCGGGGGATATCTATACACTGATCCGTTCAATGGTAGACAATGGCATGAATAATATTTTATCTGAACTCATTTTACCATATTGATCTATGTCATTTGTCGTTTGTTTTAGCATATGGTTAGGTGTATCTTGGCCTAATAGCGCATCAATGTTATTTGTCAGTTAATTTATTTATGCACAATCAAGTTAAAAGAAATAATTTGGACTCTTTTCGAGCCAATGAATTAACTTTCGATAATGATGATGATACAAAGAGTGACATTGGACAACATCCTAGCTACACGGAGTCATCCATTCTTATTATTCATTGCAAGTTCCACTGTTAATTACTGAACTCAAATACATGCGAAGACAAATTAAGCGGATGCTTTCTTGAACACAATCTCCAATGGAGTACCCCTAGAAGCAAGATATTTGGTACCATTGTCAACATAAGTACTAACGTTAAAGCAACCATTAGGACCCGCACCACAATACGTTGGACAAAGTTGAAGCAAGTAGCTTTTCACTTTAGCACTTGTTGGCTTCGGGTACTCAACAACTCGAAAACACGAAACCGCGGTTTCAAAGAACCCATTACTCGTTACAAAGTTAGAAGGTGGCTTTGCTTCAGCATCATCAATCTTTAGAAACGTCATTCCCTTACATTTACCATTTTAATTGGCCGACTTTTTGGATATTTAGACACCAAGAGGATACGATAACCGAAGAAACCTTTGACTATATGCATTGAGTACGAATTTGAAGGAGTCACCTTTGGTAACCTCTTTCGGGTCCTGGATCGCATTGAGTGGACACTTTTTGTTAATTAACTTGACTCCACCACCTTTTGCCCATTCAACTGGACCAATGTAGTAGGGAGCGTCGCCATTCACGACCTTTTTCCCAGCAATGTCGTAAATGAAGTCATCGGTGGTAGCCGTGGTGACGGAAGAGGAGAATGATTGTGTGGTGAGCATGAAAAGAAGGAAGGGAGCAAAGAAGAGTGATGGCTTAATGTTATGAATTAAGACTCTTATGCTTATTTAGTTATATTTTGGAAGTGCTTTGGTTGGAGCTTGAGTGTTGATATTTATAGGGATTAAAGTAATTTAAGTGAAATGAAAAATTAATACTAATGCATTATGCATATCAAACTTAATTACTCCGTATAATTCTGATTTACGTACTTTGTTCATTGCACGTTTTTCATGCAAACATGCATACAGTCGCCGTTCAACATACAATGCCGGTGATTAACATGTGTAAGTGGGGCAGCCACACAGAGTCACCATTTGTGAGGGGCTTCCAATTCACTATTTGTTAATTAGTATTTATAAATATCTAAGTATATTTATACATGTCTAACTTGAATTTTTACCTTTTTAAATATTATGTTTTGGGGCATCCGATTTAGTATATGTCAATTAATATAATATATGTCTAAGTATATCTTTTAAATTTTCTATAATAATTAAGCTTTTTATGATTTATGAGATCTCATTCGTAGTTTTGAACCGGACTACTCAAATCAATGGGACCACCTTGTCGACATAGCCAAGTCAACAGTAAATTGGCAAGTAGGGTAGCCCGTTATTCAATTTTGTTGTCTTTAACAATCCTGTCGACTATAGATTTTAAAAATTATATTATTGCCCTACAATTTTACGTAAGGTGAAAGTTATAACAGAGACAGTTTTTCTAATTTTATTTCGTCTTTATCTAGCTATATATAGCCTTTTCAGAAAGAAGAGAATCTATCTATATGTTTCAGAATTTTACATCTTAAACCAATTATAAGATTAGGCGACAACAAAATGGAGCACAAATGATGATGATGATGACCATAGGCACAAAAAAGGTTTAATACATATATATGTGTATTAATTTCTAGTGGTAATCTTTTAATGCTGAGGAATACTTTTATAAAGAATAGACGCGAGAATTATAGTTCTCAGTTAATTTAAGAGTGGTATATATGTTTATTTCACAATTAAGTTCAAAACTTATACGAGATAGTATGGTGCGTTTGGTTTGTAATATGGAATCAAAATGAATATAGGTTTAACATAGTGATTGAATCCGTATATATATTATAATTATAAATATATACATTTCCCGTGGCTTATGTGAATAGTGCCACTGCACTGTTCTTTCTACAGTGGTGGGCTTCGGCCTTTTTTTTTGTACCTTTGGCAGCCCAATTTGTTGTATGGGAGGCCCAAACCGAACCACCAATGTATACCCGGCTCCCAATAAATTACTCCACTTCTCTCTTATCTCCTAGAATTTTTCAGGCCATTTGATCCTCTTCTTCACCAAAAAAACAGAGAGTTAATTTGATTACACAAACACACACACGATCTCTATAACAACACGCATTTTTTTTTGTGCCTGTAATTTCAAAGGTAATTTTAGTTGGTGTTTATAATTTTCAGATTAATTAATTTCTAGGGTTTGTTGTGGATGTGACTGTAATTTAGATATTCCTTTTATTTTTATTTTTTGCAGGACGATGAGGATAGATTTGGATTTTGGATTACAACTTTGTTAGTTGTGATTGCAGGTATTATGTTCTTTTATTTTTTTTACCTTTATTTTTTATTTTGGTTATGTTTAAAGGTCGTTTGTTGTTTGCTATTTATGTTAATTCTTGCAACTTTGGTGCTTGATTTTTATTAATTTGTTGAAATGAATTAACTGTTGTGGCAATAGTCGAAAAAAAAGAAGGGAGTTATATTATGCTAAGGTTAATTGGGAATTTGGGTTATGATGATGGTTATGGTTTAGTTTTGGCTGATTCATGAGTTGATTTAGATCTTTCTTTTATTTTTATTATTTCCTTCAAATTAGGGTTTCGTTAATTTGGGGGTTTTCTGGATTTGTTTTGCAGGTTGGATGGGTGTTTGGACCAAAAAGATGGTTTTTAGAGATTATGGATGGTTAGTTTGGTGTGATTTTGATTGTTGCTTAGCTGTTTTTTCTTAATAAACTTCAATCTGTGTTGTTTTGTCAGGTGGGCAAGGGTTTGTCATTAGATTCCAAAGCTCAAAAATTAGCATTTCAACACTGGATTGAAGCTGTAAGTTTTTCCGGTTTCTTTTATTACATTTTCATCATCAAATTCTCAAAATAAATTTTCTTTTTTGGGATTTTTTAGGGAGTGACTGAATATATGCTTTTCGTTTTAGTTCTTCAACTTGCAATAAAACACCTTAAAACGAATAACCAAACAACTGGCTACTTTAGTTTGTTTAGTATTGATATTAGTAAACTTTGTTATGAGTGATTTCAGATTGATCCGAGACATCATTATGGTCATAGGTTGCACATATATTATGAAGAGTGGTGTAAAGCTGATGCTGGACAACCATTTTTCTACTGGTATGTTACGCATTTATGAATTAAATAAGTACCATGCGGCTCACCTTCTGCTAATAATTTATGTTATTTGAATATCTATCAAAATTCGTCATACCATATCAACAAAATATTTATGTCGTCCACTTTATAAACAACTAAGCAAATCTAAAGACTAAAGGTAGTCAATCACATGTTACACATTCTCAACTTTAGTATTTATTGGAAACAATTTAAAGTGGGGATCGAATAAAAAAAACTGGATTGAGTGGGTGGATGTGAATGATCAATCGTATTCTTGACCTTCTGCCCCACATGATAAAGGCGAAAGTTAAAGATCAATAATGGTTGACTTTTTCGTACGTACATGGTTGTTTTGATCAATAATGGTCAACTTTATTATGTTGTTTAGCTCTGCCTTCTTTAAGTGATTGTATGAGTAATTCATTTTTGATCTGTAGCAATTATTTCTTCAGCCAGGGTCGCTTACTTTAATAAGATGTCATTAGCTTTATGTATTTCTTTGTTGCAATTACATGTCATCTGTAAAAAAAAATGCTTATGGCGCATTTCTTTCTTGCAGTTAATTACAGGTCATCCATGGAAGTTAGCAACGTGTTGTCATGGTATTTATTACCAATATTTGTTGACAGTTAGAAAAGTTTGACCTACCCTGTGATGTAAATCGTAAAGGTCTTCCAATCGACACTTGAAGGTAATTTATTATTACAATATTTATAACCTCAAGGGTTCTGTATCTTAGTTTGCCATTTAAATAGCGATTCGTGTAAAATTCCCATAAGTGCACATACTAGCATACATGTATTTTCATGTAATGAAGAAAAGTATTGACTGCAAACAACTTAATGAAATTCAAACAAGCAGACATGTATTTTCATTGTAGGGAGCATACGTTTCAGTTGAAGGTTTTTGAATTGTTATTGCAGAAAGTGATGGTTGAAGATGTTGATGAAGTAACGGAGGTGAAGAAGAAAGGCCGTGCTTCAAAATGAAAGCACTGCCACCTCAGGAAACTTCTATTAGTTATTAAATAATCACATTTTACGTTAGTATATGTGTCAACATGTGCTTAGACAATGTTTTTAAAGCTAATATATAGTTACACATAAAAGGTACACCATTAGATAGGTTGTTGATTCTGATTAAAAAAAAAAAAAAAAAAATCATAATGAATGAAAAAAAGAATCTATTTTTTTTTAACTTATTTTTTTTAATGGACTGAACATGAAAGATTTCACAATTAGGAAATGTTCTATTTTTGACTTTACAATCTGCTAATTGCATTCTCAATCGGTGTTGTGGTATGCAGGTCGAGATTTCTTAGGAATGAAGCTATTGGGACTGACTTGGGTGCGACAAATTCACACGCTGCAATTACGGAAGGAAAGGCGGTAAATCAGCTATTGACACTGCAAAAGAATAGTGCTCTCAGTCAGGTGCATGTTACTTAGGTGCTAAATTCCTTAAATTATTGATAGTGCAATTTTTAACTGCACCGGATAACGATTCAAGTATTTAACTAATATTGCACACGGTGAAGCATTGTGTATTAATGTAAAGCAACTTTATTGCAGATGGAGAGGTATTAGCAATGGGGTTGTGTGATCCTTCGTCGAATGCTAATAGCTGCAAGGTACATTTTATATTTGTTTGCTTAATTAAACTCATCTTGGTGGCATGCTACTTGATTGGTGTTACTGTTGCACTTTAAAATAGACTACCATTAATATGGCTTGCTTCGATTAGTTAAGCAAACAATAACACCTTAAGAAGTATGTACACACATAAGTAGCACTGTTTTGTATGGCATTTGAATCATCATAACAACAGTCATCAACTCATTATCATAATTTTCATATTTTTGCAGCTAGGAAAAGGGCAAAAGGAAACGAATGTGGCGATGAAAGTGTCCGAGATGTGGATTTTGGTTTAGATGTATTGCAGACCATATGCAAGAAGGGGTGTTTCAACTTTTCTTGAGGAAACTGCCAAAAAAACTTTTGATGCTCCAAAATTAAGATATGTATGTATGCCTCCCTAATGTTATCGACCCTGATAAATTGTATACATCATTTTAGCATAACATGAAGTGACGCATCAGTTTATCAATTATGCATAAGATTACAACTTTCCTATATTACAGATTACCGCTTTCCTAGCCGCAACTTAAACTCCTTTAGCAAAACACCCGCCTGCACATATTAACATCCTAACACGATACGACACACTTGAACCTCTTTTTTAGCCTAACTTACATATGCAAACATCTCGCGGCAACGCGCGGGCTTAAGACCTCGTTATATATAAACGTCGATATTTGATTTGTAAATTTGATATGGGCATAATTACAAGTTGCCCATATATAATTAATGGGTATATCTTCCATTCTTTCATTTTATACCCCTCTACCAAAAATGTGCGTAGTGATATGAAATGATTATTGTATCAAAGCCTTGTTATTTCAGTTAATTCTTCACTGAGCTGAACCAAGACACGAGCCACAATAGGATCCAAAAAGAGATTCAAAGTTGTGGCCCAAAACTAGTGAAGCATCTAGCAGACAGCCCCTTAATTTGAAACTTGAAAGTACGTGAGGCACAACCCAAAAGACCAAACAATAAACAGCCAAACAACAAAAAGGCTTACGTCGTTTAGTTGATTTTGATTCAATCAACCTATGTCAACATGACAACATGTTTGCATAATATTTGAACAAAATCCAACCTTAAATGCGTATCAACTTTGTTTTGAAATGCCCATATCACCATGTTTGTAGCCTTTGATAATCTTCAATATTATTTTATGAAAAAACTAATGCCTGTTTAATTTCAGTTACAAGAATATAATCTTGAACAAAAAACCGATGATATGTAGAATAATTAATCATGCCTTCTTGAACGTAACCTTGAATGGCACACGACTTAAAGCCATAAGTCTTCTTCCATTTTGAGCAATAATAACACCAATATTTCCACAAGCAGTCGCACAATGGTCACACACCTCCGGGCAATATACTAGCTTGTAACCATCTTCGTGCCTTTTTATCTTGAACCAGCTCGTTATTGTTACTAGACCAGCATTTCCCATCGTTCCATTACCTGCTATGATTAGTTCTCGTGCATACCCTTCGAGCATCCAAACATTCGACTGCTTACAAATTTTTGAAACCGAGAATATTATATTAAGATCAGTGGATTCTCTAACAACATGTGTATTAGAGTCCATTGACATGAATATCAATGGTAGGCCAAAATTGAACTCTTGGTCATCTTGGACTACGTCAAGTGGGCACGAATCATTTCTAGCGGCAGCCAGAGTTAAACCGCCACCATCTTCTCTTGGCAATATGAAGTATTCTATTCCATACACTAGCAAATTTCCATCAATATCGAGAACTGGTTTTGTCGATTGTTGGCTTAAAGAAATCGAGATTGTGGAGAAAAGAACAAGTACTAACAAAAGCTTTTTCATTTTTGTAGTTGCAATATAGTCTTTGTCAAATTTTTGTAGTTGCAACCACCACACAGAGACTGCTATTGCAATAAGCTAGGATTATTGAACTGTATGAGGTGTGCTTTAAAATGCATGGGAGTTACTAGTATATATAGGAAAAATGTAACCATAAACTACAAGAGAAACAATATTATTTTAATATATATTAATTTATTTTTCTTAGAGGGGTGCTTTATTTTAAGTTAATCACAAATCTAAAGAGTAATAAGACTACTAACGAATAAGGGTTGCATGTGTGGTGGCAAATAATTATAAGCTTCACTGCAGTACTAAGACGACAATTTGCTCTAAATAAATTGAAACACTCTACTAGCCACATAACTCGTCCTCGAGTATCCAAATTTTGACTAAATAAAGATTTTTGCATCTCCTTACTATTTTTTTTTTTTTTTTTTTTTTATTTACTTTTGATAATCTTAATAATTCCTGGATAACTTAAAAAAATGATGTCTGGTACTTTCGGCTAGTATTTTATAAAGTTTTGGTTGCATTTTAGTTAAAGAAAAAGCTTGTGATCGATCTTGCTTTGGGCTGTAATTTCTTGCATTTCTATACAGACATGGTTTTTTTTAATTAAATTGACGCGGTGACAAGACAATAGTATATAGTTTATTATTTTAACATTTAACTTAAACTCAAGTAATTTAAATTAAGCTAATAACTATTGTATAGGCAAAGAAAGTGATCATTAATATTATTGAAAACCAGAGAGAATGAAATAACTGTGTGAAATGTAAAAGATCATTACTGAACTATGAATTGTACAGGACTATTTATAGGCTACATTGTTACATAACTAACACATCTAAGCTATTTGTACAGTACAAGTTTACAAGCTAATGTTTACATTCTATTACATAAAACATGACATCCATCAATCAATAGTTTCATCTTGGGAGGAGTTGCAAGTCTCTGAATACTTTGCACTTGAGCTGTGTTTGGATCCAAGTCTTGAACTATGAAGAATATTAGAGATAATTGTCTATTGATTGATTGATTGATTACAGGATACATGATACGCATATATACGAGTGATAGAATATTCTAGGAGTCGGGCTTAGGCCCGTAACAAAGTTACAATCAATATGGGCTAGGCTAACACTCCCCCGCAGTAGCAGCGGGAGGACAGCGGATGCTGAGGCTGGAGCAAAATTCTTCAAACAGGGCAGATGGCAAGCCTTTCGTGAAAATATATGCATATTGGTAATGTGAGGGAACATGGAGAACCCTAATTTGACCAGTGGCAACCAAGTCACGAACAAAATAGATATCAATCTCTATGTGCTTTGTTCGCTGATGCTGGACCGGATTACATGATAAGTACACTGCACTATTGTCACAGTAGACTAGCGTAGCGAAAGATAAAGGCGTGTGCAGCTCACAAAGTAAATTCCGTAACCAACAAGTTTCAGCAACAGCATTTGCAAGCCCACGGTATTCTGCTTCGGCACTAGAACGAGATAGAGTTGGCTGTCTCTTAGATGACCAAGATAGAAGGTTATTACCAAGGAAAACACAGTAGCCGGAAGTGGATCTCCTAGTAGTGGAGCAACCAACCCAATCCGCATCAGAATATGCTACCAGGGATGAAGTAGAAGAAGCAAACAACTGTAACCCATAGTGTAATGTACCCCAGACATACCGCAAAATCCTTTTGAGAGCCGAGAAATGGGGCTCCCGAGAGTCATGCATATGAAGGCAAACCTGCTCAACTGCATAAGATATGTCTGGGCGAGTAGATGTGAGATACTGAAGAGATCCTGCAAGACTCCGATATAAAGTAGGATCAGATACCGGATCACCATCATCCCCCAGTTTAGACTCAATGTCAACAGGAGTCCAACTGGGATTACAATTAACCATATGTGCTCTCTCCAAAATCTAAATAACATACTTCTTCTGAGATAAGAACAACCCTGAGGAATCACGTGTGACAGAGATACCCAGAAAATAATTAAGTGGACCCAAATCTGTCATAGCAAACTCCTGATGTAAGGATCCAATAATCCGCTGCAACAAACTCTTAGAAGAAGCTGTGAGTACAATATCATCAACATATAATAACAGGTAAGCAGTATCCGTCCCTTGCCTGTATATAAATAAAGAAGAGTCACAACGACTATGAGAAAACCCAACCCGAGTGACATAAGATGCAAATCGCTGAAACCATGAAGGATATTAGAGATAATTGGAGATAATTATCTATTGGTTGATTGATTGATTACAGGATACATGATACGCATATATACAAGTGTTAAAATATTCTAGGAGTCGGGCTTAGGCCCGTAACAAAGTTACAATCTATATGGGCTAGGCTAACAAACTAAACTTGGTGGAGTGTTTGGCGCAGCTTTGTCATTCACTTTATCCCCCCTTGGAAATTGGCATTGTGTATGGATTACAAATGTCGAATTTGGCCAAACAATTATAGTGTAGATATCTGTTGAGTCCTTTTGTAAGAGTATCTGCAACTTGAAACTTTGAGGATACAAAGAGAGGTGTGATGTGGCTTTGTCTGATCTTGTCTCTCACAAAGTGACAATCAATCTCAACGTGTTTTGTCCTTTGATAATGAATAGGATTATTGGCAAGAGCTATTGTGGAAGCATTGTCACACATTACCAGGGATGGAGTAAGAACCTGAATATGTAAGTCTTTAAGAAGACACTTAAGCCATGAAATTTCACAAGTTGTATCTGCCAAATCTCTGTATTCTGCCTCAGCGGAGGACCTTGAAACCACTGTTTGCTTTTTAGATTGCCATGAGATGAAACTTTGACCAAGAAACACTGCATAACCTGAGACAGACCTTCTAGTAATTGCACAACTAGCCCAATCACTGTCATAATAGGTTGTGAGTTGTAGAGTGTTATTTGCAGGAAAGAACAAACCTTGCCCTGGACATAGTTTTATGTACCTAAGTACTCTGATAAGGGCATTATAATGTGGTGATCTAGGGCTGTGTGAGAATTGGCTTAAAGTTTGTGCTACAAATGATAAGTCAGGCCTAGTAATAGTGAGATAGATGAGCTTACCAACCAAAGTTCTGTAGGTGGAAGGATCAGGTAGAAGGTACCCATCTTTGTCATTAAGTTTGATGGTTGTATCCATGGGAGTAGCACAGGGTTTAGAGTTGAGAACACCAGCACACTCCAAAAGATCTAGAGCATATTTCCTTTGACTCATAGCCAAACCAGATGAATTTCTCTAGAGTTCTATACCAAGGTAGTAGTGAAGTGGGCCTAAATCTTTGATACTAAACTTGGTATTGAGGTGATCCTTGATTATAGAGATGAAGTCAGAATCTTTGCTAACCAAGTGCATGTCATCCACATAAACCAATAATGAAGTGAGACTGCCTTTATGCATAATGGTGAAAAGGGAAGTATCAACATAACTCTGTGTGAAGCCTAATTGAAGTAGGAAGGTTGCGAGCTTTTCAAACCACTGTCTATTAGCCTGCTTGAGTCCAGAAAATGATCTTTTTAGCCTGCAAGTTGTGTTAGGAGGGAACTGTTGTATGTAACCTTGAGGAATGGTCTTATATACTTCTTCATTGAGATCACCATGGAGGAAAGCATTGTTAATGTCCAATTGTTCAATTTGCATGCCCTGTTGTATAGCTGTAGCAAGTAATGTCCTGTCTGTGACCATTTTTGCTACTGGAGCAAATGTCCCCTTGTAATCAATACCCTCCTTTTATGTGAAGGCCTTTGCAACTAACATGGTCTTGTACTTATCAATGCTGCCATTTACTTGAAGTTTGATTCTATACACCCATTTGTTGCCAATAGGTACTTTACCAGAAGATAGAAGAGTGAACTCCAATGTATCATTATCTTCAAGGGCTTTGATCTCTTTGTGCATTGCTTCAATCCATTTAGGATTCTTTGATGCTTGGAAGTAGGATTTGGGATCATTTATAGCATTCACATTATTAATGAGGTGTCTATTTTGTGAGGATAAGTTATGATAATTAATATAATGTGAGTGGTGATATCTGGTAGTGACATTAATGAGTGCTTTAGGAATCTGAACTTGGAATCCTTTGAGGTTGTGAGATAAGGTTTTGGTTCTGGTGGATTGCTTGAGTGGTTGTGGTGGTGGTTCTACAGGTGTTGGTTTAGGTGTTGGTGAAGTAGGAGGTATAATGATGGAATAGGTGTTGGTGGTAAACCGGTGGAGTACTCTAAAGGTGATGTGAATGGATCAGTTGAAGGAGGTGAATTAGCTTGTGAGTGAAAAAGGAATATGTGCCCATCAAATGTAACATTTCTGCTAGTTATTGTCTTCGGATGCTTGATGTCATAAAGAATGTATCCTTTTTGGTTTGGTGGATAGCCAAGTAAAACTGTGTGGGTAGCTTTGGGTCTAAATTTGTCAAGTGTATGGTGATAAACAAAGGGTTGGCAACGAATGACCCTTAAATGATCATGGTTGGAGGTGTTTGGTAGAGGATCTCATAAGGACTTTTGTTGTCAATAACTCTTGAGGGAAGTCTGTTTATGAGGTATTTTGTAGTTAAAATATAGTTTTCCCATAGATGAATTGGAAAGTTTGCTAAAAATAGAGATCTCTTGCTACTTGTAGTAATTGTTTGTGCTTCCTTTCAGCTCTTGCATTTTGTTGTGGAGTGTAAGGGCATGAAGTTTGCTGGATTATTCCTTTGGATTGCAAATAAGTTGTGAATTGTGTGTTTAAGAATTCAGTACCATTATCACTTCTTATTGTTTTGATTGAAGAATTGAATTGAGTTAAAATGTATTCATAGAATAATTTGAAAGTTGAGAAAACATGTTGTTTGATTGGCATGAGGTAAGTCCCAGTTGCTCTTGAATGATGATCAACAACAGTGAGAAAATATTTACATCCATTAAAAGTAGAGTGTTTGTAGGGACCCCATACATCTATATGAACAAGTTCAAACAGACTTGAAGCATGAGAATCACTAGAAGGAAATGGTAAAACATGATGCTTGGCTAAAGGACAAATGGAACATTTATTTTCTATGTTACAATTGATTACAGGGGAGAGTTCCTTGATCTTCTGAAGTACTTGATAGGATGGATGACCAAATCTAGCATGCCACAATGATGAGGAGCTGGTATGAATCTAAATTGATGGTGTTGAGGTAGTTGGAGAAGGATTGAGTGCATACAGTCCACCATAGAGTGATCCATGAGTAACAGAGCCATCATGGCCCTGAAAGATGTATTGTTTGTGATTAAAAGTGACAGCAGAGTGTGTGGTAGCAGTTATTTTGCTAATAGAGATCAGGTTGTAAGTGAAGGTTGGAATATAGAGTACTCCAGTGAGTGTTAGATTAGGTGTGACATGTACTGATCCAATTGTGTCTACCTTAATTTGATGTCCATTTGGTAAACTAACAAGTATTGGGTGAGTTAATGATTTAAGGTCATCCATTTTGCCGAATGATATGCAAATGTGATTTGAAGCCCCACTATCTATAATCCAAATATCTAGAATTCCAGAATTGAATGAAGCAATGAAGGTAAATTTACCAGACATGTGAGGAAGTGTAGCTGCAGTGAACTCCTTTGGATTGTTTTGAAGCATCATGAGTACTTGGTTGAGTTGATTTTGTAGCATATCTATTCTATTGTGCACAAATCCATCAGTAGAAGGTTGAATACCAGTGTTTGAGTCAGCATAGTTTGGAGTGGTTAGCAGCTCATCATTTCCAGAGACCATGTGAACTGAAGTTTCCCTGGTGCTTCTTTGTGATGGTGGCACGTATTTGTTGTGCAAAGGGTGACCAGATGGATAACAAACCAGCTTGTAACATTCCTCATGATAGTGTCCTTTTTTGTTGTAACTGGTGCAGTAAATTCCCTTTTTGAAGGATGTTCTTTTCACTATGTTGTTGGGAGTTGAATTGTTGATCCTGTTCTGAGTGTTGTTGTTTGAAGAATTGTGTGTTGGAGGCCTATATCTATTGGTGGTTGTGTTCAGAGCAGATGGGGTGAAAACAGTTGGTTTAGGAATATCTCTTTGTTTCTCCTCTTGTCTTAGCATACTGTATGCTTTTGACACAATTGGTAGTGGTTGAATTAGCAATATTTGCCCTCTTACATTTGTGTAACTTTCATCTAACCCCATCAAAAATTGCATTAACCTTTTCCTCTGATCTCTCTCTCCATTTGTTTTCCCATTAATATAATCACAAGGACATACACAAGCATATGGAGCCTCTATTGCTTCCAATTCATCCCATTACCCTTTTAACTTGTGATAATAGGATTAAATGGAAGTGTTACCTTGTTTGAGATTAGCAAGATCAGTTGAGACTTGATAGATTCTTTGACCATCTAGTTGTGAGTAATGCTCATTGAGTTCTGACCATAATGCTTGTGCTGTGTTCACAAAATGAAAGTTGTTTCCAATCTGCTGAGACACTCTATTCAATATCCAAGATATCACCATCTCATTTTTCCTCTCCCAAAGTGACCAGATTGATGATTTTGTTGTTGGTTCCTCAAATTCTCCATTAATAAGTTTCAGTTTGTTTCTTGCATTCAATGAAATCATCATTGATCTTTTCCAAGTGCTAAAGTTTTCTGAACCAGTGAGTTTCTTGGAGATGAGTACAAGACCAGGATGATCATTTTGATGAAAATATAGTGGATGATGTATGGAGTTGATATCATCAGTGTTGAGGGTAGAAGATGATGTGTTTTCACTGGTAGAAGCAGCAAACATGGTGATTTGATGATGCAGAATAGTGGTTCTGTTGAAATTCTTGATTAAAGGTTTTGGCGGGAAATTCTGTTACAATGGTTCTTGAATAATTATGGTGATTTTGATTAATTTTGATGATGAAATTGTGGTATTGTTGATGATTCTGATGAATTTGAAGTGATTTAAGTTGTTTTTGAGTGATCTATGATTGTTTTGATGGTGGTTTGTGGTGGTTCTAATGATGGTCAAAGTTAGTTAGTGTTGGAGTATGCTCGTGTCATAATAAATAATTATATGGCTAGACATATGTGAGCCTATGGGGTCACACACTTATACACAGAGACACCATTATATATATATTGTATTTATCGTATTTACACTATATATACGACTACGTAACTCGGGATCAATAACGGGCTACTAATAACTAAGATAGTACTTAGTTTATTGGATTAGACCAACAATGGGCAAGCCCATTTAGGGCCCCCATGGCAAGCCTAGGTGAGAAAGGAACAAGGGAAATAGTTCAAGGGGTAAAAGGAAGTGATGGAGCTTTTGGAGGGGCTATGTGTAATATGTTAATGATAAGACTAAATATGATTTAGTCTTTGATTTGATGAGATAAACATGGTAACTAACAAAAACGTTTTTCCACTCCTCCTCTCTTGGTTTTGACGGCAAAGCAAACACACCCTTCTAGGGTTTGTGTTTTTGATCTCTTGTTTGCTTCATCCATTGTAGATGAATCAAGAATCATGGTTACGTGCTCAAGACTAGCATCGGGTGGTGTTACATGACGTGTAGTGTGGACATAACATAGAGGTGATCTCCATTGATCACTTGGTTTCATTGGTGATTCGTGAATGTTAGTGACGGTCTCCATTCGATTCAACCGATCACGCTACAAAGGTATAATTGTTATTATTGTTATTGATTGATCATATGGCTATATAAATCCGTGTGGGTTATGTTGTTCCACTGCGTTTATTTGATTCTTATATATTTTATATTCATACATCACCTATAGTGGTATCACGAGCCATCATATGTGCCATATGATTATCAGGTATGCATAAAAATAGCTAAAACGGGTGTTTTTTGATGATTTTTGAAGTCATGGTTAAAACAGCCCTAAGGCACCAATTTTTTTCCCATAGGACGACCCTTTAGGGTTCTTATGATCTGCACTTTTTGGTCCCATGGCCATTTGTTATGCATACGCTAATTGGTTACTTGTCGGGTACGTGAAAAATGGTCTAAAACGCGTGTTTTTGATCGGTTTTTGAAACGGTTTTAATTCAGCCCCTAAAGCCATATTTTCTGTGGTTAAATGGTATTTGGAAGGTCCTAATATTAGTGGGTTTTGACCCTTAAGTCATAGGAAACACGTACCTAACGGGGTTTTAATTCTTGTCAATTATTTCTTCGTTTTCATTGGCTAACAATTTATTTCTTGTTAGTTAATTTGTTTCCATGGCAAATACATGCATGTTTGTCCATGGAGTTAGCCAACACCATGTTCTATTCATAATATTATGGTATTATTATGTTTATATGCAAAGCTGATGAAAACCTAGACCACTTGTGCATTGAATGATTGTGATTGTTGTTTAATTTCGTGTTTTGGGGTTTTTGCCATTGTTTCGGCATTTATGTAATTAATATTCTTTTGGTTGTAGCCATTGGTTGGGCACTTTTACAGTAGATTAAAAGTAGATTAGTTGTATTTTACTTTCAATATAATGTAATCGTGGCTTGGTGGTGAAAGACGAAAGAGTTAAAGACGTTTTTGCCGAATAATGACTGCTGGAACACCAGTTGGTATAACAGAGTTTCCCGGTGATTGGTAAGGTCTTTTTTGCTGAAAATTTGTTTGCAGGTACCCAAGACATGGGCCTACAAATTTCTAGTTTTGAGCTAAGCCCGGGGAAGCCTCCTTCATGGACTTTTGGGCCCCTGAACACAGAAATTCTGGAAGAACAACAACTACTTTTCATGTGCATTATGGGCTTCCAACTTGCCCTTGATTGTCTTGGAGCAAGTGGGAGTCCTCCGTGTGGTTGTGTGGTTTGTCCCTAGTTGACTCTTGGTTCTCGTGATGGCTCACGAGACCAAGCATAGGTTTTTTCATCGGTTGAGACTTTGCATATTGTGGTTGTGTGTTTGTTTTGCCTTTTATATATCTTGTGATCATATGTAAAATTGCAAATAGTTTTCTATAAACTTAAAACGAAACAGAAACCATTTTCAAAACTAAGTCTTTTGATTTAGTTTTACTAAGTTTTTGAAACTTGAAATCATTGTTTTATAATAACACCTAAACTTGTTATGTATGTTATTTTTATTTATGTATTGTCCAAACTTTATTATCCATGTAGGATTTATATTAGTCATGAAAATGGACAACTTGACACACATAAATTAAAACAATGATTAGACTTAAGTTAAGAAATATTTTTAACTTGTGCTACGAAGGATGAATGCATGCTTCTTTCGTACACCTTTTGATTCACATCAAAACTTTTACCCGTCAAAATTTAAGTCACGCCGTCCAATTTTGAGAACACTTGCAATTACTTTTTGCCTATGCATGGGACCTAGGTTGAATTGTAACCCAAGGTGACTATTCTCTATGCGTGGGACCTAGATATATTCTCGCACGTTCTCAAATTGGATGACTTAATCGAGTTAAGCGGTGAAACCTTGACCTGAGGCAAAGATGAGACTAAACATGCATACATGACACTAGTTGCTTGTTCACTAGTGCCATGGGTCCCATAAAGATCTAAGAGTTGCACTTGTAATGCAATTGGTGATCGTCGCCTACCAATTGAATCTACTATTGCTAGCAGATCAACTGATGTGATAGTAGAAGCACAATGTGGATCTTAGCCTTTTACGTAAAATTAATTGTTTTAAATTGTAAGCATGGGGTAATTAATTCATAAAATGATACTTATCGAAAATACTAAATATGAACATTGAGAATTCAATTAATGAATTAATGCAACACAAATCGTAAACAAAAGTTTGTTCTTTTCTTGTTAAAATGATCAAACTAAGTCTTTGTAAAACTCAGAAAGCCAGACTTTCCTAAATTTCTCATATAATTTAAATTTTTTTAAGTTTCGTTCACTTAACCTAATTTCGAACTTGATAACTTTGGAAGGACTAGGATTTAAAACATTAATATTATAAGTCTGCACAACAATTGTTACTATGACATATTATCACACGTTCATTAAGTCTGATTATGGACCGAAATAGTTTGCTTAATTCTGATACTCCATTGTGAATGACATCAGTAGAAGGGAAAGAATTGAAGAGCCAGCTTCTAGGAAGTGATTTCATCTGTGCAAGTATGATTCTTTGATGTGATTCTGTTTTATTCGGGGAGAAGAATGAAGATAGCATGAAGTTGTAGATTGAATTTTGGACGCTAAATCGTATCATGTTTCGTGTAAAGGAGCGAGATGTTCCTAAGAATTTCTTTTCGTATTCGTTACGATCTCTATGAGCGTTGGGATGCCAATTGTATTGGCTACTTCTCCAACTATTCCTATGAATTTTATGAATCGTGTCTTTCATGAATAATAGGACAAAATGTCATAGTATGACATATTGGTATGTCAGAGACGAAAGAGAAACACGAGAATCATCTTCCTAAATTGTGTTGGAATTTCTACGTCAGAAGAAGCTCTATGTGATGTTTCGAAGAGTAACATTTATGGGAGGAAGAATGAGGAGAGAAGTGGGAAAAGCTGGAAAGAGATTTGTTTCTACTTAAGGAGGAGGATTTGTTATGTCCTTATGCAAGACAGGAAGATTTTTGGTTATGCATCATCTCAGCTAGCACAGTAGGAGGTGGACTGTCCGACGCATGAACTGAGAGTGAATTGTGGTAGACATGAAGAAGCTCAGGAGCAAGACGGTAGAAGATTAGCTACGTTAGAGGATGGAAGGAAGCAGTTTTGAAGTGAAGCACATAGTTCTATCAACTCTATTCATCTTAGTTGTACTAATATGTATAGAGTCCTGTAGCAGGAGCTGGACGAGATGGTATAAAGACGATGGTGACTACGTTGGAGATTTTCGTGCACAGGAGGAAGAACAATGCGAATTGAGTTGCAGTGGATTGTGGGACTAGGGCGGCTCGGTTGGAAGATCGGCAGAGATTTCTTTTGGCAGAAGATCATTCAAGCTACATGGCGCACCTGCAGTGATCGTGAGAGAGAATCACATTTGGTGGTGTTTACTCACTAAGGAAGATGGCATACAAGTGACAAGAGGTTCTTCTAGGATTTTGTATGAATGGAGACGTGGAATACTTTTTGGCTGTAATAAGATAGGAGAGCTGCCTACTGAAGATTCAGAGACGATTACAACAACTAATTGATTAGTTATTATTGTGGAAGGGAAATTTAGAATTTAGACTAGGAGTTATGTGTTCCGTATGATTATTCTGCACAGAATGGTTAGACGTTTTGGCATTGAAGGAAGCTTTAGTTCACGATACGTTAATTCTTGGATTCGTTCTTATCCGTACGATTATTCTACCTATTCTGTTATGCCTTCTGATACGTTTTGATACTCTGATTTGTGATTTTGATCGTCAGTATGAATATTTTAATTATCTCTTTATGAGATTCTTGATACGTTTGATGATTTGATTTGTACTTTGTTGATCTTTGGCAAGATCCTTAGTTCGTTCAAAATTTAGTAGGAGTTGATGAAGTTTTATCAGTTAGCACTATCTCCGTGTTTGCCTCGTCGGTATATGTGTTTCATGTATCTCTTTGTGAGATTTCAACTATCATCTGTCATCTGTCATCTACTACGCATTTGTTTCGTATTCGCTGGAATCCGATTTGTTATGATTTGTGTTCTGTGAAAAGCCTGTGGCTATCCTTGTTGTCGGGATCGAGTTATGAGAAAATTTTCTGTTTGTGAAGATTCTGATGGAAGAACCTCCCCGAGTGTGACGTTAATTGTAACGTTCTTTTGCGATTTGCTACATCTCCGTCTAATTTTTGCGACTTCAATTTTCGTGGGCGAAAATATTCTTTTTAGAGGGGAAGAATTGTAAAACTCAGAAAACCAGACTTTCCTAAATTTCTCATATAATTTAAATTTTTATAAGTTTCGTTCACTTAACCTAATTTCGAACTTGATAACTTTGGAAGGACTAGGATTTAAAACATTAATATTATAAGTCTGCACAACAATTGTTACTATGACATATTATCACACGTTCATTAAGTCTGATTATGGACCGAAATATTTTAAAACATTGTACACAACTTATAAACTACAAAATTCGAAATCTGTAAACTAAGTCATAATAAATTTGACATAACTTAGTTTCCTATGTAGCATTATTGGGACCAAGTCTATATATATATATATATATATATATATATATATATATATATATATATATATATATATATATATATATATATATATATATATATATAAAAACTTTGCGCAACCCTCGAATTTCAGGCGAGGATAATACTGAGAATTATATTGAAATATTTGAAGTAGTAGAAATGGTCCCCTAACTGCCCCATAGACTCGGCACTCTCTCCCCTTATATTCCTCCACTCGTTTATTATATCAAACAAAATACCACATCTCTATCTCACGCATAAAATCCTAAATAACCTCCAGTTCGTATAGCTTTTACAATAAAAAGGAGTCGAGACTAACAAGCTACGATCTTAAGTGTTCGATTCCTGTTGCGCGTCGCGGTTGAAGTCTTATAGCATGTTGTGTGTTCGTGTGTTGTTGGTTCAAGTTCCGTCTTGTTCTTTTCGACCAGCCTTGAGCAATAGGTTAGGATTGGTTCGTGATTTGTACGTGTGGCTGTGCACTCCTAGTTCTTGGTTCGATCCTACCCTATTCGATCCTTGAGGCTCGTGTTTCAGCTTCGAGGTTTGCTTATTGTTCTCGAAGTTTTGGGTTGGCATTCGCTAGAGGGGTTCAAGTTTCACTATATCGACTTCGTTCATGTTTTTGTTCGGTCTTCACTTTCAACCCATCTGTGTAACGTGAGGTATACCTCTACTATATGATCATGCACTAAATATATATATCATTTCATCTATGGAAGTTATCATTAATGTTACAACATCTTAGTATTTGTAGTCTTGTAGAAAAATTAACAACCAACTGCTAATGTAAACATGTATGATCTTATACGTAATATGTTAAAATTGCCTATTAGTCTCGAGATTGGTACGTGTAGATAATCGAGTACGTTTGGGTTTGGGTTCGGTTGTGCTCCTGTTGTAATATTCGTAGTAGTAAACGTTTATAATATGGTTCGTTTTGTCGGAATCAACAACTTGGTAAAATAAATAAACGACCAGATAAACGTGCATGATATTTACTTAATAATGCAGATCGATAAATGTATTTGTACGTCTGTGATCTTGGCATCTAAAAAGAAGTATAAATTAGACCATGTTGAAATCTGTATTAGAACTTTAACCATTAAAATATGCTTCATAATTAATGTGGATCCCTTTGCTTATAATATTTTTGAAAACATACATGAATGAGTGATTATATAATAACGTAGAGCACAAATCTTAGTTGAAGGTCACCATGATAATGAGTCATAAAACCTAAATTAACATAATAAAACCTAAACTATGATAATTGTCATTATTAACATTTAACTTTATTTTTTAATAACTCTAATTTATGAAACTTACTAATTCGGGAACCTACTAAAAATAGAAAGTTATTTAAAATGATTAAATTACTTAAAATGAAAAGTTACTATATTTGACAAGTTACTATATTTGGCAAGTTTCTAAAAATGAAAAGAAATCTAAAATGAGTAATCTTATTTAAAATGAACTTATTAATAATAAGGCGATCATTAATTCGTGTAGATTCGTTCAAGAAGGAGTGACTTCCTATCCTTGTGTTCTGATATGGTTTTGGTTGCGGTTTGAGGTACAAATATTCTATCCCTTTTCAGTAGGGACTTCTCATGACTTTCTTTCGATCCTTGACACTGCTAAGATTCCCTTCAGTTATGCCATTGTTATGTTCCCCATTTGATATGATTCATTGATATGATTCATTGATATGATCTATTTGATATGTGCCTTGCTATGATACCTCTGATTTGATTCTGATTTGCTATCCACTTTGATTATGATTATGTGATTGCGAGATTCTGTTATATTATGCTCTGGGAGCATTCTGTTCTGTCATGCTCTGGGAGCATTTTGTTATGGATAGCCTTGCTTTGTTTGTTCTGATATGTTCTGTTCTGATGCCCGAGTTTTTAGTCTACTCATGGAGATACCATGGGCGTGTCATTGAGGCACCAATGGCATGACACTATCTGGGGCGGTGTGATTAGTCCCCGGCGTCCCCATCTGTTTATGATATGATATGAGATCTCTTGGCCATTATATATATGATTTGTTTTGTGGGGGGCGTATGGATGCATCCTAGGTATGTTTGATATGATATGATATGATATGATTTGATTTTGTGACTGGCTGTACGTGCCTTGTACCCCTTTCACGTCTGGTACATTGGAGCTAGCTACTCTATGTACACCCTATAAATTGACGGATATGTGATTATGTGATTTGAGACCTATTCGAGTGGCTCTGGTAGGTCGGCTCGTGGCTTTCCTATATTTCTTTGTGTTTATTCGAGTGGCTCGGGTAGACAAGCCTTTGTTGATACGTGCTCTATGATTCTGATTATGTTCCATTTGATATCTTTATGATGCTTCATTCATTTGACTCATGATATTTGTTCAGTTGATCATTGATCTCTTATGCATTTGACAGATGATATCCATTTCAGCAGGAACTTATGATTTCTTTTCTTATACTTATATACGTTCCGATTATTTCTTTTGTTATATATCTGTTCACTGGGCTTTTTAAGCTCAGCCGCATTTCTTTTCCTGCGGCAGGTTTTAGGTTGGAAGTTGGGTTTGAGTGAGGAGTGCATAGGAGCTCTTAGTGGACCACCCCTGATAGATACCTTTTGCTTTTGGATTTGATTTGGATTTAGCTTCAGATAGATTAGTTGGTTTTGTTTTTCAGTTCTGGATTTCATCTTTTATAGAGTTAGCGTTTCAGTTGTATTCTTAGATTACCTTTATAACTTTTATGTTTATAAATCTTCCGCTTGCGTTTGTATGTTCTGATTTGGCACCATAATGTGACATTTTGGCCCATGTTGGGTTGGGGTGTTACAGTCTTCCTTTCCTTGTAAGAAAGAGACTTGTTGCTATCCTTTTCCTTATGAGAAAAAGTCATAATAGGAATATTTGAATTGTCCTAATTCTAATCAAACTCAAAGCACACATACTCTAGAAATTGTGATGTCTTGTAAAGTCAAAACGGTTAAGTATGTTTGCACATCTTATTCTTTCAAGTTCGTTTTATAACCCTAATTCCGGTTTTGAAACCTTCAAAAAATATAAGATATTTGGATAACTAGAGAACATGTTTTCTATAGCTACCAAACTAATATGAGTTAAAATAATTAGAAAACGGAAATATCAATAAACCGAAAAGTGGTAAAGGCAATTACTAGCATGATTACCTAACAATGTGTCTTAACCCGATAAACATGGAGGAACTGTATGCCTAATTTTCAAGTTTAAAATGATGGCAAGCCCATCATCTATATATTAGAACTTGATGCACTTCCTTGAATACCTAAGTACATGTTACTAGTCACAGTGATTCACATTAGCAACAATGTGTAGATATTCAAAGAAAGCAGGAAAGTATCCAATCATCACTCACTCTCCACTGGTGATGTTATCTAATCCAGTGGGAGCTAAATGATTGTATTACTGGTGACGAAACACATGTAATGTTCTCTAATCCAGTGGGAGTTGTAAACTCTATTAACTTACAAGTTGCCCATCTTATTTCTAGATTGTCTTGAAATAATACATTACTTTCCACATATGAAGCATCATAGTTTTTATGAGAACCATTGCATGAATTTTATTAGATAACTTGTCGCGTTCCTGATGTTGCTTCCTGAAATGTTATCAATAAAATTGTTATGCATGATTCATTATAAAAGCAATAAAGTTCTACATATCTATATTTTGATTTTGACTATAATCATATGTTATCTGTAACATTGTCATATTTGCTTGCATAATGTTGTGCCATGCACAAGTGGGAGAAATCTTAATTGTGTGCAAGGTACAACATATAACAATATGACTAATGGTTTTTCTTGACTGCAAGATAAGAAAAATAAAGTTCTACTAGGACTTATACACATAAAATGTATATTGCCCTAATTAGAAAAAATGTCAAGATAACATGAAAAGCTACTTCAACATATTTGCTGAATTGTTTAGTAAATATGATTATGTCTTCTTGTAAATTCATAATCATGAAGTATGTAATTAACTTGAAATTACTATTGAGGCCAATTATCGGAACTCATAATTACTTTAATTGAATATGTTTAGGTCTCTTGTAAAGACATAAACATCAATTCCGTTAATTGTTGAAAGACTTATAACGTAAAGTAAAGACGTTAATTTGTTATGTCTTCTTGTTAAAGACATGTACACTTACGACGTATAATAAAATATTTAGTGTTTATGTTTTCTAGTTAAAACATACACATGAAGTCATTGACTTGGCCAAAGACTTTAAATATAAAGTATGCAGTAGGCTAAAAATACTATTGATGCCATCTGGTATGACTTGGTTGGCAGATACGTAAGCCAAAGAGTATAAGTTCATCTAATGAGTTGTGTGATAGTCTCACAACATCTATCCACGTGGAATACTACAACTTTATGGTATGTCCATCATGGATATCATTTGATCTTTGATGACTTAAACTTTTTTACCTCAAAAGCAATCAAGGTTAGAAAATTGGATGTGCCATGCGTACACCCAATATGGTTCAAACCCAGAAGGAATTTAGGACACCATTGTATTATGGAATGGGATGAATCCCATTATGTCTTGATTGAAGTTATGAATTTGTTAAATACCTGAGAGTAAGTAATTAACAAACTAGAATCAAGAACTAACGATGTATTTTGGATGTCCCACTTGAAAACAATTTATTGTTAATCAAGATGCAGAGTACTTGGAGATTAGTCTCCACTTACAAAAGCAAGTGGGAGCATCTTTAGATCTTGAAGTCATTCAAGAGCTAAATACACAACCTTCTGAGTAAACTTGCAAATGTCATACTAAGGTTGAACATGCATATGTTAAACCATAGATTGATATCTCTCATTCATAAATCCGTAAGGATACCCCTAACACCTGAATGATATAGTTTTTATATAAATGTTAAGGGACATAAGTTGGAGGATCATAGTGAACCTGCTAACTAAAGAAATGCATTATCAGATCTTGAATCTGATGAATAGCTCAAAACTATGAATGATAAGATGCAGTCCTTGAAAGATAATCACTCATGGAGCTTGATTGATCTCTTACCAAATCAGTTAGACTGTGAGGTTTAAAATGAGTTTCTTGATATGAATATTCAAAAGGACAAACTTGTACACACATTTAATGCATGCGTAGTAGAAGGAGTTTACTCGTACTCAAGAAATTGATTATGATTAAATCTTCATACCTACAAACATTAAATGTATAAAGATGATTAATTGTCATATTTTTTTTTTTCATGTAAATGAAATATGACAATAGGATTTCAAAACACCTTTGATTACTTTTGCGAGGACGATGAGTAATCAAAAGGGTTTATGAATCTATATAATCTTTATTATGTATACAAGACATAAGAATCCAGGTGTGGATTAGATCATGCATCTAGGAGCAGAGATCTTAATTTAATCATTAATTTGATTTTGATTAAATAAGATTACTCCTGAGAACTCAGAGTGCAAGTAGGATAAATGAATTTATTTTCTTAAATCTCATATGTTGTTAACATATAAGAAACAGTATTCCATCTAAGCTAGACTTTAATCCTTAGCCTGGAATGAAGTTTCTCTTAAGAAATTTAGAAAATAAAACATACAACCTTGTTGCATATGTTTATTAGAATAAACATAAGCGGTTAATAATCTAAACACAATATGACAAGTCATTGAGCGGAGTATTAATGATCAATCTTACATGATGAGATTGAATGCATGACTGGAAACCTTAAGTTTAACTAAAGGATTCATTATGTAAGTCGTATTATGTGTTGGATTATTTATATCATTTGCATGAATGCAAGATGAGTTGATAACGACAAATATCTAAGTGAATGTCATTAGATAATTGTTAAACGAACAACCTAATGGACCTGCAAAGGACCAAATATTTGTTCAAACATTTACGGATATTTGAGGAGCTCTGTTATATTTTCATTCATTGATACTTATATAATTGAGATGATGCTCAACTCTAGTCGTAGTAGGATGACATCATGAATGATGACACCTCTAACTAGATGTGCTCGATCGAGAGCATTAATGCATTATACATTAAAAGAATAATTATACTTTACAGTTTAGGAAACTGTTATTATGACTGTCTAAAGTAGGTGTTTTGCTAGCTTCAAACACACTATGGAATGTATTGTTGCAATACTCGTAATGTACTTGATTGCACACATACAAAAGGACAATCATCATTCAAAACATTTTTGAATTTTGAAACAAGTATTCTCAAAGTTTACTCAGATGACTACTTGTTGTCTTGTACAACAAAATTGATCATGGTGGAAACATCGAATTCTGATCTGTATGTAGTCTTGTGCATATCTGTTTTTAGTATTTGGATAATGAAACTGTAAGCAGTCGTATTATATAATGAATTGATATACCGGGTATTATCGTCTTCATTTATACTATTGTGTTCTATATTTGCATGTTTAATCCATGAATAATTTATTTATTCTACAATTGTCCATTGCCAGTTGACGATACGGGAGTATCATCGAATTAAGGCAAATGTGAGCATGTTGGTGATTTATTTGCCAAACTCATATGTTGTTCATTGTGATGAACATTGGACTGACCCAACCTTCGAGAATTCACTGCATGGATCGGCGTCAATAGTGAATCTCGCAAATGGTTATGTCTCTTATCCTTAGACTTGAGATGCAAGTAGGTCTTGCATGTGCGGAATTTTATTCTTTGATATGGTTAAACGTTGTCCTGAATAAGGTAGTTATAAAAACCATTTTCAGGAGTGATTTGAAACACATGAATGATACGTGCAGTCAAAAAAGGATTTGTTCCTCCACATGTCATGGAGTTAGATACTATTGGGCCCCTCGATGAATTGAACAGATGTTTGTATGGTCGTACCCAAATGAGATTAAGATGAATCTTAATTCACTTGGTAATCTTGTTCAATATCTAGATCGAGAAACAGAATAGTTGAACAAATGGAATGACTTTGATCCATGTCTAGTGTTCAACATAGTATCTGTAACAAAAGGAAGGATGGCATATAAACCATTTAAATGAGAAGTTTAAGAAACTACCATCACATATTTCTAGGGGCATTGGCGTGTTGCTAGACGCTAACCTTTGCTTATATAATTACTTGATTATTATGACATCGCAAGTGGGAGCTGTTGGAGTATGCTCGTGTCATAATAAGTAATTATATGGCTAGACATATGTGAGCCTATGGGGTCACACACTTATACACAGAGACACCATTATATATATTGTATTTATCGTATTTACACTATATATACGGCTACGTAACTCGGGATCAATAACGGGCTACTAATAACTAAGATAGTACTTAGTTTATTGGATTAGACCAACAATGGGCAAGCCCATTTAGGGCCCCCATGCCAATCCTAGGTGAGAAAGGAACAAGGGAAATAGTTCAAGGGGTAAAAGGAAGTGATGGAGCTTTTGGAAGGGCTATGTATAATATGTTAATGATAAGACTAAATATGATTTAGTCTTTGATTTGATGAGATAAACATGGTAACTAACAAAAACGTTTTTCCACTCCTCCTCTCTTGGTTTTGACGGCAAAACAAACACACCCTTCTAGGGTTTGTGTTTTTGATCTCTTGTTTGCTTCATCCATTGTAGATGAATCAAGAATCATGGTTACGTGCTCAAGACTAGCATCGGGTGGTGTTACATGACGTGTAGTGTGGACATAACATAGAGGTGATCTCCATTGATCACTTGGTTTCATTGGTGATTCGTGAATGTTAGTGACGGTCTCCATTCGATTCAACCGATCACGCTACAAAGGTATAATTGTTATTATTGTTATTGATTGATCATATGGCTATATGGATCCGTATGGGTGATGTTGTTCCGCTGCGTTTATTTGATTCTTATATATTTTATATTCATACATCACCTATAGTTAGGATGATCGGAGTTTGTTATTTTGTGGTAGTTGGTCATCAGAGAGCCAGTTGTGGCTCTGATACCATATTGAAAACCAGAGAGAATGAAGTAACTGTGTGAAATTTAAAAGATTTCATTATTGAATTATGAATTATACAGGACTATTTATAGGC
This sequence comes from Artemisia argyi, assembly GCA_030686995.1. NCBI lineage: Eukaryota > Viridiplantae > Streptophyta > Magnoliopsida > Asterales > Asteraceae > Artemisia > Artemisia argyi. The sequence goes on from CM060707.1 coordinate 148,948,040, forward strand.
TACATTGTTACATAACTAATACATCTAAGCTAGTTGTACAGTACAAGTTTACAAGCTAATGTTTACATTCTATTACATAAAACGTGACATCTATCAATCAAATGTTTCAACTTGGGAGGAGTTGCAAGTCTCTGAATACTTTGCACTTGAGCTGTGTTTGTAATCAAGTCTTAAACTAAACTTGATGGAGTGTTTGTTGGTCCATGTGTATCTAGTTTAGGTGATGATATTGGTGGTGTCGGGTGGACGGCCGGAATAGTAATCAGTCACACTCATGGTGGTGGTGGTGTAGAGAGAGAGAGAGAGAGAGAGAGAGAGAGAGAGAGAGAGAGTGGTGAGACTAAAGATATTTTATTAAGAGAACACACACCTACTAGTGAAGCTAGTAGGGAGTATTTATACTAGACAATCTCCCCCTAAATAATGATAGTCTAGATTACTTCAATTAGTGCTGCTGATGATTTTGTGAACTATTTACACTTTCATTTTTTTTTAAAGGCAACATGATATATTAATGCTACCAGCAAACAATTACAATACATGGCACCCCAGCAAACAATTACAAAACGGAGACCCAAACAAGGACATTACAAAGCCACAGATATAGCAATACAAACCAAAATGGACAAACAATAACGCATGGGATCAAGCAAGTGATCATGATCCCATGAATCAACACGATTACAAGTTAAACGACGACTATAGTTGACAGTCGTTTTAATTTATTCATACATATATATAATTCAAAGACAGAAAGTATACGAAGGCATAACTTTAAAGTTGTGGTGATGATAGGAATATTATTATGCCTTCTTGAACATAATCTTGATAGGATAGTTACTTGCACCGAGACGTCTATTTCCGTTTTCGTCAATCGTAACACCAATGACATCACAAACAGGCTTGCAAAAGTCACCACCACATACCCTCGGGCAGAACACAAGCATGTAATCCTGATCAAATTTCCCTATGTAGAACCAATTGTTTATAGTTTCCTGACCAGGGTTTCCTGACACTCCATTGGCCGTTACAATAAATTGTCCCTCGTACTCCTCGAGCATCCAAACGTTCGACTGATTACAAATTGATGAAGACGAGAATATAATGTTAAGATCACTGGATTCACGAATGACGCCTTTTTTAGGATCCACAGGTGAAAATTTTAAAGGCAGGCCATTATCAACTTCTAGGTTTGCTTGGACTACATCAAGTGGACATGATTTGTTTCTCGTTGGGGCTAGCGTTATGCCACCACCCATTCCCTGAGATGCAGGCAAGATGTAGTATTCAGTTCCAGACCGGACCAAGTTTCCATCAATGTCGCGAACCTGATCGGGTGATTTTACGGCAAAAGAAAGTGAGACTGAGGTGAAAAGAAGAAAAACTAACAATGTTTTCATCATAAGTTGTGTATTGCTATAAAGATTAATTGTGTGTGTGTGTATATTAGGTGTGTTTTGATTGCATGGGATATAACATGTATTTATAAGGAAGAAATGGATGTGATTATGTGAATATGAGAATAGTTGCAGGCGGCACGTAATTGTGTGTACAAGTCGGACATGGAATTATGATTTATACTATTATAATAACCTGGTCCGTATAAGGAGAACAGATATCTTATATTTTTTAAAGTTAACTTTGACCATATTTTATATCTAACGAGTTTTTCAAATGGCTGAAAACCATGTCATCTTAAAGTAATTAGTCGCCCCAAGTTTATAGCCTTCTTCTATAAAAACAACGTGTAAATTTCATTATGGGTCGTCCTATATATAATTTTCATTAAATATTATTTGTAGCTTTCATATGATGATATGATTCTATTTAAAGCACTCCCGCTCATAACACGGGTTAAAGTTTAACACAGTGACACATTAGCTTTAACTTTTTCACCATAACTCATAAAAAAACACCCTCAATCATAACTCAATTTAACTTAACTTTTCAAATATTTTCAAATTCAACCATAAACTAAAACTAATACTTCATTTATTAAAAACCATAACATTCATTCTTAAAATATACTACCTCCGTCCCATAATTATTGTACAGTATTGACTTTCAAAGTCTTTACTTCGCAAGTTTGACCTTAGATATTTTTATTTGTCTTATACGATACTTGATAAAAATTATATTAATGAAAATACATTTAAGACATATTCTATTCATACATTTTTCATCATGTAATATATAATTCAAATAAAAATATATAAGGTCAAAGTTGAGAACTAAAGACTTAAAAAGTCAATAGTGAACAATAATTATTGGACGTAGAGAGTATTACAATACGCAAAAAAAAAAAAAAAAAAAAAAAAAAAAAAAAAAAAAAAAAAAAAAAAAAAATTACAACGAAAAAAAATACATTACGAAATTAAAAAAAAAATACATTACCAAAAAAAAGCACACATTACGGAAAAAAAACATTAAGAAACTAAAAAAAAAAAAAAAAAAAAACACCTATTCAATCTTGATGAGGAGGCAACCCATATTTCTTGATGATTCGGTCTTTTTTCATATTGACCAACGCCACATAATGTGAATCTTTGTCTTTCGTATCGAGCAATAAAAATTCAAACTCCTTCAACCTTATTTGGGTGGCTTGGTTTTCTGCGGGCACCTGATACCCCCTAGCCGCATCTTCACGTTTTGCCCGAAACTCTTGGTGCATTGTCTCCCCGAATTGAGCCGACGAAACAGACCCTCCGGTACTCGTGCCCCCGGTGCTTGTCGTTGTCTCGGATTTTTGTTTCTTCGAATCCCGCTTTTTTCCTATCGGACGTGGTTCTGCATCATGTCCAAGCAACGCCTCGTTTGTTTGGCTTGGGACATCACCGGTTAAATCAATCGGATCCGATGAGTCCCATTTTTTATGAGCATGTAAAACACACCAAGCCGCCTCATTATTAAACGGGGCCGCTTTGTGCTACGCACGATACATTTCTTTCCCCCGTGTGAGGATATCCATATCATTTTCCCCACTTTTTTGATCGCATTGAGAACGTTTGAAACATGCGTTGCGCAATAACGGTTCAACGTTCCACTTCCCTTGTATAATTTCTTTGCCGCGGTTCTGAAAATTGTGTTTATTAAATTCATTTTGAACTCGTTGCCAAAACGTATCTTTCGATTGAGAAAGACCGACTTGTGAATCCTCGCTAGCGGCCACATAACACTTTGCAAGTAATTTTTCTTCACTTACTTGTCAACGTGTGATGATGCCTTCTTCGTTTCCTTCATCATCATCGACTGGTTCGGGGTCTTTGTTTTTTTTGGACTTTCGTTTACAACGAGATTTTAATTTCTTTGGTGGAGAGGTAGGTGTTTCGGTAAATTTGTTTGTTTCCTTTTGGGAATGTTGGGATTGTTGAGTGAATTGAAGATTTTGGAAATCGGTATTTAGGGTGTTTTGTTGTTGGAAAAGTTCTTGACTCGACATACCGAATTGGTTTGGGTTATCCCAATTCGGATTTGACCATGAACCCGCGTATGAGTTCCCCCACCTACCGAGGAGGTTCATTAACGAGTCATTGTCGTTGCTGTTGCCTTGTGACATGACATTTTTTTTTTTTGCTATTAGAAGTGTAGTAGAGAATATAATAAGTTTTTTTTAATTCAAACAGCTAGTATCCGTTAAAAAGGGTTAAATGATTTATTTATTATTTTTTTATTTTTTATTCTTTTTTTATACACAACTTGCAACTTAACGCCGGGTTAAGCACATAACGCCTCACGTTAACGCCGAGGTAACGTAGGACCTCGCAACGTTAACGCGAGGTGAACACCGGGTTAAAAACCCCTTAACAGATTTTATTATTATTATTATTATTATTATTATTATTATTATTATTATTATTATTATTATTATTATTTTGAATTCAAACGGCTAGTATCTGATAAAGGGGGTTGAATGATTTTTTTTTTTTTTTTTTTTTTTTTTTTTTTTTTTTTTTTACACAACTTGCAACTCAAACAACCAAATCTGTCTAAAACTCTAAATATAATTGGCTAACAAGAGAGGGGGTCAAAAGTTGCTAGAACTATATTGGCAATGCCAATGCATAAAAGCTCCCAAATCGTTTAGTGAAAATAATTAGAGAAGCTTTGATATCGAATTTTACATGATTTCTGTTTGGGGCAACAATTTTTTTCACTCACACGAGATTAAAAAGGCTAGTCTCCCCAACCCGTTAATTAGTTTATAACTACGCATAGTCAAACTCTCTTCTTCGTATAATACAAAATTAAAAACAATAAATAAATAAAAAAACAAAAACAAAAATTAGATTATTTGTTTAATAATAGATAAAAATACATTAGTCAAAAAACTAGAAAAAACCCCATGCGTTGAAATTTTTATTTATTTTTTTTCCGTGTAATACAAAATTAGAAACAATAATTTAAAAAAAAAAATTAATTGTTTTTTAATAAATGAAAATACTTTAGTTAAAAAATTAGATACAATCCCGTGCATGCATGAGCATTATAACTAGTTAACTTAGGGCATCCACTATAAGAGGTTTATGAAAAGGTTTATAAAATTTGAAGATGTTTACAAATTGAGTCACCATAGTGAGGTGAGGTTTATGATGACATGAAATGAAATAGGTCTAAGTTTATAGACTTTCTCATTGCAACTAAATACATGTAATTCATTTAATACCTTATTAAATTATAAAGTTTAAACAAGTTTAAGCATAGTGATAATAGGTTTATAAAATGAGAAATTTATGAGCATATGACATGGAAATTTTATAAACCTTTTTAAAAGGTTTACCATAGAAGATGCTCAATGATTATTTAGTCACAATTACAAGTTACAAGACGACTATATGACTGCCGTTTTAATTTATTCACACATATATATGTTAGACTACATAATTCCCCATGAGGATATGTTTTATTGATACGATATATATAAGCAATACATAATGAAATCCTAATGGACCCAACCCCACACATCGGGTTTGGGCCTTATCCTCTAATACTCCCCCGCAGTCCGAGCGGCGAAATCGCGAAAGCTCGGACTGGAGTAGTAAACCGGAAAAGAAAAGAAAAACAAAACATTAACGTAGTAAAAACACAACTTTAATCGACTCGTACAAAACCTACCAACGGTCGACTTTAGTCGACTGGTACCAACGGTCGGCTAAGTCGACTGGTAACAACACCGTACCAACGGCCGACTTTAGGGACTGGTACCAACGGTCAACTTTAGTCGACTGGTAACAAATCCATACGAACAATCGCTAACAAGCAAATAATAAAACAACTTTTTTTTTTTTTTTTTTTTTTTTTTTTTAACATCACCGCATATGAATCTGCATATCACGGATTCTAGATAGATAGCAAAGACAAACTTAGGTGGAATTACATTCATCCAACTATCCAAGAGTTGTGGACATCAGCACTAGTATTAAACAAACATAATCTTAAACTGGTCCACATGTCACCCACAGTTCCGAGACATAATATTCCAAAGTAAAATTTGCAATCTTCAAAACTTCCGGCCATTGATTTCCTTCTTTCTTCCTTCTTACAGATGCGCCGTTGGCTTATCTCAAAAAGTGAACAACTTGGGAAAAAAAGAAAACAAGTAACTGTTGTACTGGTGGATAGAAAAGTTACGGCATATATTTTTTTTTCTAGGGTTTGACGGGGTGACATAGGAGGCGGCTCAACTTAGCCACCTAGGTCTGAGGATCAGACCCGCTCCGATACCATGTTAGACTACATAATTCCCGTGAGGATATGTTTTATTGATACGATATATATAGGCAATACATAATAAAACCCTAATGGACCCAACCCCACACATCGGGTTTGGGCCTTATCCTCTAATAATATATAATTTAGAAAAAGCAAGTATACGAAGGTATAACTTTAAAGTTTTGGTGATGATAGAAATGTTTCTATGCCTTCAGCCTTCTTGAAGACAGTACTGAAAGGCAGGTCACTTATAGCGAAACGTCTACCACCGTTCTCGTCAAACTGAACACCAATGTCACCACAAACAGGCCTGCAAAGGTCACATACCGTCGGGCAGAACACAATCTTGTAAACCTCATGATGTTTCTCTATCTTGAACCAGTTGCTTATAGTTTCCTGACCAGGGTTTCCTGACACTCCATGGGCCGTTACAATAAGTTGTCCTTGTACTCCTCGAGCATCCAAACGTTTGACTGAATACAAATTGATGAAGCCGAGAATATAATGTTAAGATCAGTGGATTGACGAATGACGTCTTCTTTGGGATCCACGGGTTTAAATTTCAAAGGTAGGCCATTATCAAGGAAAGCTGGGACTACATCAAGTGGACATGATTCGTTTCTCGTTGGGGCTAGCGTTGGGCCACCACCCGGTCGAAAAACAGGCACCATGTAGTATTCAGTTCCAGACAGGACCAAGTTTCCATCAATGTCGCGAACTGGATCGGGTAATTCTTGGGCTAAAGAAAGTGAGACTGAGGTGAAAAGAAGAAAAACTAACAATGTCTTCATCTTAAGTTGTGTATGGATATAAAGGTTTATTGTGTGTGTGTGTTTTTATTGCATGGGATATAACATGTATTTATAAGGAACATATGGATATGATTACGTGAATACGAGAATAGTTGCAGGCCGCACGTAGTTGTGTGAACAAGTCGGACAATCCTATATATCCAATTATAAATGTGGAGTTATGATTTATTATAAATTTATAATAACCTGGTCCATATAAGGAGAACAGATATCTTATCTTTTAAATAGTTAACTTTGCTCATACATTTTTGCCGCCGTTCATGACCTTTTTCCCAGCAATGTCGTAAATGAAGTCATCGGTGGTAGCCGTGATGACAGAGGAGGAGAATGATTGTGTGATGAGCATGAAAAGAAGGAAAGGAGCAAAGACGAGTGATGGCTTCATGTTGTGAATTAAGACTCTTATGCTTATTATATGAGCTATATTTTGGAAGTGCTTTGGTTGGAGCTTCAGGGTTGATATTTACAGTATACGGCTAAAAGTAATTTAAGAGAAATGAAAAATTAATACTAATGCAAATCAAACTTAAGTACGTCGTATAATTCTAATTTACATACTTTGTTCGTTGCACGTTTTTCATGCAAATATGCATACAGTCACCTATGGACATAGCCAAGTCAACAGTAAATTGAAAATTATATTATAAACAGTTTTTCTAATTTTATTTCGTTTTCAGCTAGCTATAGCCTTTTCTGAAAGAAGAAAACCACTCTATATATTTCACAATTTTACATCTTTAACCAATAATAAGATTAAGCGACAACAAAATGGAGCACAAACGATGATGATGATCATAGGCACAAAAAATGATACGTCCAAATCTTTAAAATTGGGTCGGGCCAAAAGAGTCTCGGTAGCGCCCGTTTGGCACAAAGACTTCGTCATGGGCTAGTATCTCTATCATGTGTTTTATGTTTTATTTTTGGGTCATTTTATGCGTTTTGTTTGGGTCGTTTGTTTTAGGATTCCTGTTTATGTTTACCAGCCCAAGCCCGATTTGTGGGTTATGGTATCTAGGGTAATTGCAAACAATGTAATCAATATGTTTTCCGGTCAGTAATATTCTAGGTCTTCAATCTTATTCTTAAGGATCCCGCACCCGCTTGAAATGGTGTTCTATGCCGATACTATCCGCAAGGGTCGTATCAACTGGTGCTTTCATTGCCATGAATGAACAAATGATTCGTTTGCTCTTGAAGGAGCAGTCCGATGCGTTGAATGCACGAATGGGTCTGATCTAGAAACCTGGGTTTTTGCTATTAAGGAGTACTTCGCGCTTCTGGAAACACCTGTCGATCAGTGGTTAAAGGTTGTGGGTTTCAATCTTGAAGGTGACGCTGCGGAGTGGTTTCGATGGATGACTCGCAACAATCTGGTCACCAGTTGGGCCGGATTTTTGGAGAGTGTCATGAATCGTTTTGGTCCATCAAAGTATGAAGATCCTTAGGGAGCCCTATCTAAGTTGTTACAAATAGGTATGGTTGGCCAATATCAATGTGAATTTGAAAAACTCATGAATCGGGTTACGGGTATTTCGAAAAATTTACTTATCCCGTTGTACATATCTGGCCTTAAGCTGAATTTGCAAAGAGAACTGCTTGTTGCAAAACATGAGACGCTCGGTGATGCTTTCTCTCTGGCTCATGTTAATGAGGCTTGGTTCGATGATCAACGTTCCCCTTTCATTAGCCATACTAGTGTTGCCGCGTCAGGGTAGACGTCACGTTTGCCCAGTATTCAGCACACCACGGGTACGCCTTCGTTGTTGCTTAACCCTTCCCCGGTTAATTCTACTAATCCTAACAAACCGCTGGCTATTAAGTGGATATCACCTGAGGAGCGGCAGGAACGCCTCAATAAAGGGTTGTGTTTTAATTGTGATAACAAGTGGGTTCAAGGGAATAAGTGCCCAGGAAAATTCTTGTTGTTAATGGCTGACAGGAGTGCTGACTTGAGTCTAGAATCGGAACATTGGAGGCGGTTGAAAGTGGGGATATCTCCACACTTAATTCGTTGATTGGTCAGGGTAGTCTACGTTCTCTCCAATTATGGGGTACAATCGGGTTTAGCAATGTGCATGTTCTCATTGATAATGGCAGTATGCATAACTTTGTTCAACTTAAGGTGGTTGAAAGAATACGCTTTCCTGTACGCTAGACCACAGTTTTCAAAGTTTATATCGGAAGTGGGGACTCTTTGTTGTGTAAGAATGTATGTTCTCAGGTCACGCTTCTCATGCAAGGATTATCTATTGAAGTTAATCCTTATGTGATTCCTATGAAAGGGCCTGATGTTGTACTAGGTATCCAATGGTTGCAAAGTATTGGAAAGGTCACGCATGATTATGCTCAACAAACGATGTCGTTTACTCTTGGCAACACTACGTACTTATTGAAAGGGGATGAGTCATTACGCATGAAGAAGGTGGGTCTGCCCGAGAATTTTCAGGAGGTCAACCAGTGGATCAGCCATTCATCATTTGTGACTCGCGATTTGTATTGCGAAATGGAAGACTAGAAAAACAGGTTTTAGTGCAGTGGGTTGGGGGTCTCTAGTGGATGCGATTTTAAAACCACTTATCCTTCTTATGACCTTGAGGACAAGTCGTTTTTGAAGAGGAGGGAATGATACGTCAGTATCTTTAAAATTGGGTCGGGCCAAAAAAGTCTTGGTACCGCCTGTTTGGCACAAAGACTTCGTCATGGGCTAGTAACTCTATCATGTGTTTTATATTTTATGTTTGGGTCATTTTATGTGTTTTGTTTGGGTCGTTTGTTTAGGATTCTTGTTTATGTTTACCAACCTAAGCCCGGTTTATGGGTTATGGTATCTAGGGTTGTCATGTCTATTTAAAGAATTGCAAACAATGTAATCAATAAGTTTTTCAGTCAATAATATTCTAGTTCTCCAATCTTCTTCTTAAGGAGCCCGCACCCGCTTGAAGTGGTGCCCTATCCTGATACTATCCGCAAGGGTCGTATCAAAAAAGTTTTAACACATATATATTATGTGCATTAATTTCTAATATATGGTAATCTTTTAATGCAGAGGAATACTTTTATAAAGAATAAACATGAGAATTATAGTTCTCAGTTAATTTATGAGTGGTATGTTTATTTCTCAATTAAGTTCAAAACTTATACTAATTAGTATGGTGCGTTGGTACTTTGTAATATGGAATCAAAATGAATATATGTTTAACATAGTGATTGAATCCGTATATATATAAACATTGATATTTGATTTGTAAATTTGATATGGGTATAACTACAAGATGCTCATATATAATTAATTGGTATATACTCCATTCTTTCATTTATCACCCCTCTACCAAAAATGCGCGTAGTGATGTGAAATGATTATCATATCAAATCTTTGTTATTTCAGTTAACAAGGTGGGAGCCGGACCGCCGCGTTGCGGCAGGGCGTTGTTTCACGCCGTTGATCTTGCACGGTTTTCTTTTCAAGCAAAAAGTGGGCCGGTTTTTGTATTACATACATATTATGCCTTTCAAATAAGCGTAACTTCAACATTACATTCAATCACAGGTCATAAATGTTTAGAAAAATAAAACTACAATTCTGCATTTGTTCAAAATAAATTAATAGCCAAAGAATTTGTAAAATGGATCAACAGGCGAGTCTTGTTACCTGTACTACTTTACACAGCAAGTCATGCAGCTACTAATTAAGAATACTATTTGAAACGGTTTTTTCGTCTCTATACGCATCATTATTTCACTTGGTAAGATGCGAACTTCCGACAACGCTGCATAGTCACAATCGTATTAGTTATCAATAAACTTTTAATAATCAGTGATATTTCATACACCAAATTGAAAACCCAACAGTTAAACATGAAAGCAGGTGGTGGCTTTCAACAGTGTGTATATTTAAATTTACACGTACATTGATTAATTAAAAAACACATAAAGTATCCTATTCCAGGTTTCCTACAATGGGAGTGTTTGGCATTAGATTAATCACATATTATTAATTTTCTCCTTATTAGCATTCGGCTTCTTCGACACAGCTACATACACCTGCTTAGGCATAGAAGGCCTAAAATTAACCCCTTTACCAACATCAACACCATTAAATGGTTGTTTTTGCGTCATTACAACCCCAGCCTTTTTCCATTTAGCCATACCATTCTATATATCCCTAAAACCATCATCCATTTTATCCATAGTATTAGAAGCTTCCGCTGCCATATTAATGTCATTTCGAACCGCCTCCTTAACACATTTAAGACAACTGATAAGGTCGTGGCCAAACACTTTACACTCCTCACAACGAGGAGGCTTCCATTCATATTCAACCTTGATGCACGCAGTAATAATCCCACTATCATCCTTTTTGGGGAGAGCCATAGTAACTTCACGTTTAATTCAGAATCCAATGATAATTCCACTAAAGCACGAGCAAAGCTAATGCATCCCCATGAATCAACACACATTGAGCTTGTAAAAGCATCTAACATAATCGGTTTACCAACTTGTGTAGCTATCAAGCTCAAACCATCTTCAGAATATGCAAGTAAAGGCACATTATGCAATTTAATACAAACAGGAACTTTAGTTACCTCACTTTTCGTTAGTGACACATCAGGAGTCCATTTAGTAAAAATAAGAGGTGAATTGCGGATTAACCAAGGGCCCCGCTGAAGCACATTATCCGCACCCTCTTTAGAATCGAACTTAAATAGTAAAGCACCCGCATCATTTTTTCATAAGCTTCTTTAAACCAAACTTACCCCACGTATTAGTGACATAGTTTTGAACAATCTGGAAGGCAATATTCTTGCAAACAAAGAAACCCACGAGGGTATTATCATAACGGTTCAAAACCTTCTCCATAGAATCCTTTGGTAACAAAGTGTCATGATTTTCATTATGATTCTCATAAACCAAAGGTCAAAAATTAACCTTCCTAGTGACACGTTTCAGACTGAAAACATTAGCAAAAGATGTAGATCCCATCTCGCCCATGTTAATTGTTTTAGGCACATTATCACCAACATACACATTAAAACCAAAATTTGAATCATTACCTTGCTAAGGGCTAGGATACTCTTTCGACACATCAAACGCAGCCTTACACATTAATAGTAATCGATTTGAGAGCATCACCAGTAGCATTTGTACCCACACCACTAATACTTGGACCATAGACTGCCTCCCCATGAAAAGGTATGATGAGTGCTTTTAGTAGGTTCAGATTGCACGATATACGTGTACTCCAAATCAAAAATTGGAATAAAAGGAGCAGCCATAGGTTTACCATTCATAGTCATGTACATACCATCCTGATTAGCAGCCTTTGAATTGGATAATCCACCACCCACATTTGTCCCTACAACTTCACGAGCATCACTCGTATTCACTTCATTAGTTCCACTCATTACACTAACACCAGAATTGCCCACAGATTTCGTACCTTTAGAAGCACTATTAGTCGCGTTTAGAAACCCTTTCTCCCTAGTTTGATCGGTCAAACTAGAGGAGGAAGCCCTATTTTACTCACCATCTCCTTCCAATCCATTGGCACTAGATTTCGAACCCTTGCATGAAGTACCAGTTTCCTTCATACTAGGTTGATCGGCCAGCCTAGTAGAAGAATTCAAAACTGATTCTCCATTACCTCCCAAGCTTTTACCCGATGTATTCAATCATTTAGACGCACTATTGTTGTTCAAAAATCCTTTTTCCATCTCTTTAAACCCACGAAAACTAATCTGATCTGTTTTCTTTCTTTTGTTTATGGCTTTGTTAAATGCCACCCACAACAAATATTTCACCAAATGAATAATAGCCGAACTTCAGTGACATGGTAACACAACCATTAATATTCCAACATAAGATTAAACTATGAATTTATCTAAATTATCGATACACAAACACAACATGAGGTAGCTAAACTTTATAACTAAAGATGACCATGTCTATGCCAAAACTATATATGAACCCTTGCCACATTCGTCAAACATAATTAGAGACGAAAATTAAGAACCATAATTAAGACAAAAATTTGTTTATAATTACAGGAAAGTACATTATCAAAAAGTTTAGAAAAAAAAAAAAAAAAAAAAAAAAAAAAAAAAAAAAAAAAAAACCCTTCGTGATAACTAGAAAATACACATGTCCTTCAAATTTAATACATAGTACTCTTGGAGTAAAGTGTAAAATCTAATATACACGCGCTTTTTTACTTTCTTAATTTTAGCCCACATCATTCTGTTATAACAAGACTATCAGAATGAAAAGTGAGCAATTCCTTAGAATTTGAGAGTGGTAATGAAGAAAGACAACCTTTAACCAATTAAATTAAATTAATTTTAATGTAGTATGTGAAGAATTTGTTTGTAAAATTGTTTCTAAAGTAAAAGAGAAACATTTGGAGCCAAAAAGAAATTGTTTATACTTTATCTTATTAGTGTTAGCCAAAAAGAAAACATAAGACATAAAAGTCGCCTGCTATTGCTTTTGTTGTATTTACAACTAAAAACCAATAATATCTATCGTTATTGTATCCGTTGGCATGTCTAAACTAAAATAAGGTAGTGGGTTTATATCTTTGACATTGGGTTATCAGAGGTAAATAGTAGAAATAAAGAAAATCTGAGAAGAAATGTGTGTGTAAGAGAGTTTCTCCTTCACTTGCTATCTCAAACAACCAAATCTGTCTAAAACTCTAAATATAATTGGCTAACAAGAGAGGGGGTCAAAAGTTGCCAGAACTATATTGGTAATGCCAATGCATAAAAGCTCCCAAATCGTTTAGTGAAAATAATTAGAGAAGCTTTGATATCGAATTTTACATGATTTCTGTTTGGGGCACCAATTTTTTTCACTCACACGAGATTAAAAAGGCTAGTCTCCCCAACCTGTTAATTAGTTTATAACTACACATAGTCAAACTCTCTTCTTCATATAATACAAAATTAAAAACCATAAATAAATAAAAAAAACAAAAACAAAAATTAGATTATTTGTTTAATAATAGATAAAAATACATTAGTCAAAAAACTAGAAAAAACCCCGTGCGTGGATTATTTTTTATTTATTTATTTATTTATTTTTCCGTTTAATACAAAATTAGAAACAATAATTTAAAAAAAATAATTTATTTGTTTTTTAATAAATGAAAATACTTTAGTTAAAAAAATAGATACAACTCCATGCATGTACGAGCATTATAACTAGTTTAACTTAATGCTTATTTAGTCACGATTACAAGTTACAAGACGACTATATGACAGCCGTTTTAATTTATTCATACATATATATAATTTAGAAAAAGCAAGTATACGAAGGTATAACTTTAAAGTTTTGGTGATGATAGAAATGTTTCTATGCCTTCAGCCTTCTTGAAGACAGTACTGAAAGGCAGGTCACTTATAGCGAAACGTCTACCACCGTTCTCGTCAAACTGAACACCAATGTCACCACAAACAGGCCTGGAAAGGTCACATACCGTCGGGCAGAACACAATCTTGTAAACCTCATGATGTTTCTCTATCTTGAACCAGTTGCTTATAGTTTCCTGACCAGGGTTTCCTGACACTCCATGGGCCATTACAATAAGTTGTCCTTCGTACTCCTCGAGAATCCAAACGTTTGACTGAATACAAATTGATGAAGCCGAGAATATAATGTTAAGATCAGTGGATTCATGAATGACGTCTTCTTTGTGATCCACGGGTATAAATTTCAAAGGTAGGCCATTATCAAGGAAAGCTGGGACTACATCAAGTGGACATGATTCGTTTCTCGTTGGGGCTAGTGTTGGGCCACCACCCGGTCGAAAAACAGGCACCATGTAGTATTCAGTTCCAGACAGGACCAAGTTTCCATCAATGTCGCGAACTGGATTGGGTAATTCTTGGGCTAAAGAAAGTGAGACTGAGGTGAAAAGAAGAAAAACTAACAATGTCTTCATTTTAAGTTGTGTATGGATATAAAGGTTTATTGTGTGTGTGTGTTTTTATTGCATGGGATATAACATGTATTTATAAGGAACATATGGATATGATTACGTGAATATGATAATAGTTGCAGGCCGCACGTAGTTGTGTGAACAAGTCGGACAATCCTATATATCAAATTATAAACGTGGAGTTATGATTTATGATAAATTTATAATAACCTGGTCTATATAAAGAGAACAGATATGTTATCTTTTAAATACTTAACTTTGCTCATACATTTTGGTGGTTGTTGTTCACTTGGCCAAAGCATTTAGTTTTTATTTTATTTGATTTTTCATATTGCATCATCTAGCATTTTTCCAATCGTCAAGGTATTTTCAACAAGGTATTTTTATCAAGAAATAAAAAGAAGAATTCTTTTATCATGGCAATGGATCGCGGTTGATTTATTTATTTACAACTTGAAAACACGAAACCGTGCGTTCAAAGATCCCATTACTCGTTACAAAGATAGAAGGTGGCTTTGCTTCAGCATCATCAATCTATAGAAACGTCATTCCCACATTTACCATTTTGATTGGCCGACTTTTTGGAGACTTGGACACCAAGAGGATACGATAAGCGAAGAAACGTTGGATTATATGCATTGAGTACGAATAGGAAGGAGTCACCATTGGTAACCTCTTTCGGATCCTGGATCGCATTGAGTGGACACTTTTTTTTTTTTTTTTAGAACCACCTTTTGCCCATTCAACCGGACCGATGTAGTAGGGAACGGCGTTGTTCGCGACCTTTTTCCCAGCAATGTGGTAAATGAAGTCATCGGTAGTAGCCGCGGTGACGGAGGAGGAGAATGATTGTGTGATGAGCATGAAAAGAAGGAAGGGAGTAAAGAAGAGTGATGGCTTCATGTTATGAATTAAGACTCTTATGCTTATTTAGTTATATTTTGGAAGTGCTTTGGTTGGAGCTTGAGTGTTGATATTTGTAGGGATAAAAGTAATTTAAGTGAAATGAAAAATTAATAGCATATCAAACTTAAGTACTCCGTATAATTCTGATGTACATACTTTGTTCATTGCACGTTTTTCAAGCAAACATGCATACAGTCGCCGTTCGACATACACTGATTGTGATTAGCATTTGCAATTGGGGCAGCCACACAGGGGCCACCATTGTGGGGGCCTCCGATTTAATATTTGTTCATTAGTATTTATAAATATCTAAGTATATTTATACATGTCTAACTTGAATTTTTATAACTCTTTTTAAATATTATGTGACGGGGCATCCGATTTAGTATATGTCAATTAGTATTTATACATGTATAACTACATTATGTTTTGAATTTCCCATGATAGTTAAGCTTTTCATAACTTACGGGGCATTATTCGTAGTTTCGAACTGGACCACTCAAATCAATAGGACGATCCTGTCGACATATCCAAGTCAACAGTAAATTGTCAAGTAGGGTAGCCCGTTATTCAATTTTTGTTGTCTTTAACAATTGTGTCGATTATAGATTTTAAAAATTATACTATTGCACAAAAATTTTAAGTAAGGTGAAAGTATAATAGAAACAGTTTTTCTAATTTTATTTCGTTTTTATCTAGCTATAGCTTTTTCAGAAAGAAGAAAATCACTCTATATATTTCACAATTTTACATCTTCAACCAATAATAAAGATTAGCATAGGCGATTAAAAAATACACAAATGATGATGATGATGATGATGATGATGATGATGATCATAGGCACAAAAAAGGTTTAATACATATATATGATGTGTATTAATTTTTAATGGTAAGCGGTCATTTGTTGTGCCTAGTAATATTGCTCGTGTTTGGCAAGCGGTCATTTGGACATCTTCCTACTTCATCTGGAAAGAAAGAAATGCTCGAGTGTTTGGTAATAAGGCTTCAAGTACTAATAAAATTGTTCAAGACATTGAATTAAAAAGCTACGAGTGGATTGTGCGAAGATCTAATTAATAAATTTAAGGAGATAGATTGGCAACAATGGCTACGGGATCCCATAAATATACGTTTACAGTAACAGTGTGGTTTAGGTCCTGCTCAGTTCAGGTTCAATATACTTCTATGATGACTGTCATTTTGGTACCGTGTGATCTGCATTTTCTATTTCTGAGGGACCTGCAGTTCCTTGTGGCTTGCATGGTCTAATTTGTTTGCAATTTTCGGATGCTACTGCTATGTCAGTGGCTGGTTAATGCCTTTTGTTTATGCAATATATGTGGTTTCATGGGAGGTAATTGTCTTTTGTGGACCTGTCACATATGATTGCAGTGAGTATTCAGGGAAGTTTCATCAATAGTTCTTGTGAGATGTGTAAGAAGTTAATGCCTCGTTTTGTATTCCTTTTTTCCCATTTGGGGTTCTATTTATATATTTTGTTGCCTTTCAAAAAAAAAAAAAAAAAAAAAAAATCTAATGGTAATCTTTTAATGCTGAGGAATACTTCTATAAAAAATAAACGCGAGTAATTATAGTTCTCAGTTAATTTAAGAGTGGTATATATGCTTATTAATTTCTCAATTAAGTTCAAAACTTATACTAGATAGTATGGTGCGTTTGGTTTGTAATATGGAATCAAAATAATATGGGTTTAACATAGTGATTGAATCCGTATGTATATAAACGTCGATATTTAATTTGTAAATTTGATATGAGTTTAACTACAAGATGCCCGTAGCGATTTTAGTTAATCGGTATATATTCCATTCTTTCATTTAATACCCCTTTACCAAACATGCACGTAGTGATATGAAATGATCATCATATCAAAGCCTTGTTATTTCAGTTAATTCTTTTTTTTTTTTCTTAATGGTAAATATTATTCAGAATTGGCCACAAAAGGCACAAGAACTACAAAAAAGCACAAAGCATAAAACTGTTAGGACGCCTCCCTAACTAGTTTACATTGGCTAAGAAACAAAGGCCAATAGCCAACAACAAAACCAGATTACTACAGATAACAATAACAATAGCAAACAAACTACAAACCAGGAACAATAAAACATGGAAAATACAAAAGAAATAATAATCCATCCAGGAACCTCACAACACAATCCCAGCAGGAAGAAGGGCTCAAAGCCTCAAACTAAAGTCAACACCATACTCTGAATACATGGAAAAATGCAAAGGGACTAACCAATGCACCTCCAAACATCACCATATGATGCCAACTCATAGCAAGCTAAACTACTAGGACAATGAAATGAGGATACGATACCATACATTAGAATATAACAGTGCACCAGCAACCCATTCCAAATAGAGAGCACACCAGCAATAATCTCAAAAGCTGCAACATCCAAAACCACCAAAATCACTTCAGGAAAGCATCTAGTAGACAGCCCCTTAATTTGAAACTTGAAAGTACGTGAGGCGCAACCCAAAGACCAAACAATAAACAGCCAAACAACAAAAAGGCTTACGTCGTTTAGTTGATTTCGATTCAATCAACCTATGTCAACATGACAACATGTTTGTATAATATCTGAACAAAATCCAACCTTATTGAAATGCGTATCAACTTTGTTTTGAAATGCTCATCACCATGTTGCATGTTGTAACCTTTTTATCTTGAACCAGCTTGTTATTGTTACTAGACCAGCATTTCCCATCGTTCTTACCTGCTATGATTAGTTCTCGTGCATACCCTTCGAGCATTTAAACATTCGACTGCTTACAATTTTTTGAACCCGAGAATATTATATTAAGATCAGTGGATTCTCTAACAACATGTGTATTAGAGTCCATTGGCATGAATATCAATGGTAGGCCAAAATTGAAGCCTCGGTCATCATCATGGACTATGTCAAGGGGGCACAAATCATTTATAGCGGCAGTCCATTGGCAATATGAAGTATTCTATTCCATACACTAGCAAATTTTGCATCGACATCGAGAACTGGTTTTGTCGATTATATTGTTGGCTTGAAGAAGTCGAGATTGTGGAGAAAAGAACAAGTACTAACAAAAAAAAATTCATTTATGTAGCTGCAATATAGCCTTTGTCAAGTGTTTGAGGTGTGCTTTAAAATGCATGGGAGTCGCATAAACTACAAGCGAAACAATATTATTTTAATATATAATAATTTATTTTTCTTAGAGGGGTGCTTTAATTTAAGTTAATCACAAATCTAAAGAGTAATAAGACGACTAACGAATAAGGGTTGCATGTGTGGTGGTTGGTAACCATTAAATGGCAAATAATTATACGCTCTAAATAAATTGAAACACTCTACTAGCCACATATATAACTCGTCGTCGAGTATCCAAATTTTAACTAAATAAAGATTTTTGCATCTCCTAACTTTATTTATTTATTTATTTATTTGTTTACTTTTGATAATCTTACTAATTCTTGGATAACTTAAAAAAATAACGTCTGGTACTTTCGGCTAGTATTTTATAAAGTTTTGGTTGCATTTTAGCATTGAATTATAATTTTTAGTTAAAGAAAAAGCTTGTGATCGATCTTGCGTTGGGCTGTAATTTCTTGCATATATATAGTCATGGTTTTTTTTTAATTAAATGGACGCGGTGACAAGACAATAGTATATAGTTCATTATTCTAACATTTAACTTAAAATCAAGCAATTTAAATTAAGCTAGTAACTATTGTATAGGCAAAGAAAGTGTTAATTAATATTATGGACTGGGGTTTCCTAAAATTCCATGACCCGTTATGATCATTTGTCCCTCATACTCCTCAAGCATCCACACATTTGACTGATTACACAATGTTGAATTCGAGAATACGATGTTAAGATCTTTGAATTCCCGAATGACTTCTTTCTTGGGGTCCACGGGTGCGAATGTCAATGGTAAGCCATTATCGACTTCTAGATTTGCTTGGACTACGTCAAGTGGGCATGACTTGTTTCTCCTCATGGCTAGCATTAGGCTAACACCCGTGCCTTCGTATATTGGCAAGATGTAGTATTGGGTTCCAGCCCGGAGAATGTTTCCATCCATATCAAAAACTAGATCCGGTTGATGTTGGGCTAAAGCAAACGAGATTGTGGAGATCAGAACAAGTAACAACATTATACTCATTTTGTTGTGTAAATATTAGGTGTGATTTTTGAGTGCATATATATGGGCATTATAACTGTATATAGTGCAAGATACATGAAACGGATTTTTGAAAGACCCTAGAGAGAACTAATCTTATATCTTAATTACTACTACCTCCGTCCCTAAATAAATGTCCAGTTTGACTTTTTAAAGTCAAACTGGTTCAACTTTGACCTTAAATATTTTTGTGAGTGTTATATAATATTTGATACAAAATATACAAATAGATTGAGTTTTAAGTGTATTTTTCAATGGTATAATTTTTTAATCATGTATTATATAACACAAAAAAATATTTAAGATCAAAGTTGAATCAGTTTGACTCAGAAAAGTCAAACTGGACATTTATTTAGAGACGGAGAGAGTAATTACTAATGTGAAGAGTATTGGTAGACTATGTTACGAGTCACAAACAATTAAAGTATCGTGAAATGTATTGATATAATGGTGGTCTTAATATGACTTTGACTTTGAATCAATACACTTAGAGCAACTGTAAAGCAGATTTGAACGACTTGGCTTATTGTGATAAAAGTTTTTCTAATGACTTTTAGGATAGCTTGGTAAAGACTTGTTGAGAAAGTTTGTAAAGCTTTTGGAAAGCTTTTGTGTAGTGGAGAAGGTTTGTAATTTTTTTCTTTTTTTTTCATATATTAAAGTTATTAAAAAGTTAATTGTGTTAAATACATTAAGTTTTTAAAAACTTGATACATTGTTAATGCTCAATCTTATAACAGTTCACACTTCACACGTAGTTTTTATTGTTGATCAAGTGTGTACTACAAGGTTATATAATTAGCAAAATGATTAGAAGGATTTAACATTGTTTAACTCTTGTTTATTCATTAATTCTAACATAGCGCCAAATATTTTATTTGCCATGTGATTCTCCATAGGTTCCCATGCACCTTAGCTTGCTATAAAAGGTTCCTTGAAATATCACCCGAAATGACCAAACCATGCATACATTCATGATTTAAGAATGATTAGATGATTGCTCGTGCATAGCGACGATGATATATAGTAGCGTGTAGAGCTGTAAATGAAGTGAACGTTCAGTTATCAATTCATGAACCGTTTGAAAAAAGTTCTTTTATGTTCGTTTGTGTATTAAATAAAGAACATAAACAATACTTTACATTCGTTTTATTAAATGAATGAATATAAAGAATAGTCGTGTCCTTTATCTATGATCGTGAATGCCAGATTATGCGTTTATTAACGTTTGTTTATGTTCATTTATTTGTTTATATATGTTCGTATAACATATCTTTTAATAGTATATTCTTAAAACTGATTTGTTTAAGTGAAAAAACACTTATTAAATAAAATATTATGTATTATTTAATAAAGTTTATGTATGTTTTTTTACGTCATTTACATTCGATCATTTATGCTTTAGGGTCCATTTATTGTCTTAATAAACGAACATACATGAACATGAACAACTCACTTTAATAATAAACGAACATCAACAAGAAAATTCGTTCATTTAAGTGTTCGTGTTTTTTTTGTTTTTTTTTTTTTCTTGGGAGGGGTGGGGAGGAGGGGTGTTAAAATTGAACGAACGAAAATAAACAAGCTTCATTCATTTTCATCCAGTTTGTTTACAACCTTAGTAACATGAATCTGTGTGTTTGCAACTAGTCGTGTACCTGTGCTTTGTCATGTGTAGCATTGAATATATCTTTTTGAGGTGACATGGTTATATTTAATGAGTTTTGCTAGAATAAGTTACAAATAAATAAATAAATAATAATAAAAAATCTACAAAAGAAAGGCAAATTGCACAAAAGTGTCCAACTTAGCTTCAATTTCAATTTAAGTTACTCTACTTTTTTTTTTCTTCAATTTAGTGTACTCAACTTATTTTTTTATTGCAATATAAGACATATAATGGATTTTTCAGTTATCTTATAATGAAAAAATTACATGTTTCGTCCCTATGGTTTATCCCAAATA
The DNA here is from genome assembly GCA_030686995.1 of Artemisia argyi. Lineage (NCBI taxonomy): Eukaryota > Viridiplantae > Streptophyta > Magnoliopsida > Asterales > Asteraceae > Artemisia > Artemisia argyi. Next base: position 148,969,559 of record CM060707.1, read on the forward strand.
ACAATCGTAGTCCCTATTTTATTTTAACTAAACCAGACATCCGTTTTAGTCCATTTTTATACATTTTCATAAGTTTTTACTTCTTTTTTACGTAAAGAAACAGATGAAAACGTAAAAGAAGGGCAAAAACGTAAACAAACAAATGAAAACGTACAAAAATGAACGAAAACGTAAAAAAATGATGAAAAACGTAAAAAATAGAAGAACACGTAGAAAAATGGATGAAAACGTAAAAAAAGGCATAAACGTAAAAAAATAGACGAAAACGTAAAACAATGAACGAAAACGTGAAAAACGAGCAAAAACGGACGAAAACATAAAAAAACAGACAAAAACATTAAAACATGAACGAAAACGTAAAAAACAGATGAAAATGTAAAAAAAAAGACAAAAAAATGAAAAAATAATAAAATAAAAATAACAAAAACCAAAAAACCTAAAAAACCAAATAAAAACATAAAAAAACAAACAAAAACGTAAAAAAATGGATAAAAACGTAAAAAAGCGAACGAAAATTTAAGAAGACGGGCGAAAATTTTAGAATATGTATGAAAACGTAAAAAAAGGTCAAAAATGTAAAAAACTGATGAAAACGTAAAAAAAATTGACAAAACATATGAAAACTTATAAAAATGGACAAAAACGTATGTCTCGCGTAATTAAAATGAAACATGTAATTTTTTCATTATAAGATAACTGAAAAACCCGTTATATGTCTTACATTGCAACTAAAAATAAGTTTAAGTACAATAAATTGAAGAAAAAATATAGAGTACCTTAAATTAAAATTGATGCTAAATTAGATATACTTTTGTGCAATTTGCCTACAAAAGAATTGTCATATTTTGATTGGTGTGTTTTTCTATATTTACTCTGTCATCCTTTTAATTAAACCACTTATACATGAACAAGTCAATTTTGTGGATATCTTTTTGTAGATGGTGGTCGTAGCAAATCTCATATTTAATTGCGCACAATTTAAGATAATTGCATATCTTATGATCTTTAGATGCATGATTTATTTATTTAAAATTGAATGTTAGTACTTGTAATTTCACATATTAACAAGGGTAAATTGTAAAAATTGGTCACTAACGTATCACGAAATAGTAAAAATGGGACCGAATCATAAAGGCGTCCAAAAAAGCCACTAACGTTACGTAAAAGTGTAAAATAGCCACCGAGAGCTAATTTTCGTTAGTTTCCTCGTTAAATGCCACGTCGCTGAGGGTATTATAGTCATTTCGTTGCTTTAAGAATTAAAATGTACTTTAGGGACTAAATTTACAATTTAAGTTTTATCTTTATTTCACACCCACCACTACCACCACTCTCTACCGCCGCCAACACCACCACCACCACATCACAAACACAGCCACCACCACCACCACCACCCTCTACCACCACACAACCAACACCACCACCCTCTACTACCACCACCACCACTCTCTATCGCCGAGGAGAGGAGTTTATCATTCCATATAAGCCAAAATGAGTAAGCTGTATTGTTTTACCACTTAAAACCTGAAATCCATGTTATATTGCTTGATTAATATTGTTTACTTTATTGACTCTTCAGTAAGCATTTCGAATAGAATAATCTTCTATTGGCTTTTTCGAGTCTAAACGGTTTATCGTATAAAACTTTGTTATGGGATGTAAGAGTGTTTGATCTCATGCTTATCTACAGTCTTGGACATCTTAGAGAACTTTTTGTTTCCACCTTGTATTAAGAAGGTTGCAATATGGAGATGCTTTAATTTTGAATGTGGATGGGCTGGTCATGTAAGTAAACTTTAAATTTTATTTCTTCACTCTATTTACTTTACATTGCATATTGAATTTACATTATTTAGTGGTGATTCAGGTCTTGGAAGATTTAGATCCCACAAAAGTTAAAGTCGACAGAAATAATCTTTCTAGAAAACCGATAGAAGAGCTTGCGGTTAGAGCCACTATGTGATGAGGTATTTTCTCTATAGTTTATGCTCTTCAATTACAAATAGACAATTCTGTAATATAAGTTCTTCACGATGTCTTGGTTACAATTTAGTCAATGTCACTTGTTTCATTTCATTGGTGAAATAAGGAGGGAGTGAGACCCAGATTGTGTTAGCAAACGGATAAGAGAGGACTTTACCATTAGGCTATGGATAAATTGTGTGCTGCAACAATCAAGTATAGGACCTGTAGGATTGGTTTGTATGTATTTCCCGAGGAACAGTTTCGAGGTCTTTATCATATGGTATGCCATAGATGATAAGGTATAAATTTGCATAGTACCCTGAATTCATTGATTCAAAAACACAGATGGCATGCCATCAGCTCACATTAATCATATTCACAAAGCTTATCGCTATGAGATTATCATGTTGCTTATATGTTGGATTTTGCTATATGTAAATATCTTGATCGCTTATAATGTTGTTGTAGTAGGATAAAGGTTGTAACGGGTCACTAGGAATCATATAATGGACCATGGGTACAATGAGTCGGAACCAAGGCTAAGTGGTTCATTTAGCAGTTCGATGAGGATGAACTCTTTTGTTTTATTACGGGGTGGCAGCAACAATGAAATTGATGATGAAAATGATCGCTGATCAGTCTCAGAGGCTGGGGATATTGGACGTAGGGAACTTAGTAAAAGGTATAGTGGTAACACAAGTAGCTAGTAGAGAAAATGTGGTAGTTCCTATTCACGGTCATCCTTTTGATGAATTACCTGGATCTCCTGTTTCACCGGGCGTGATCCTACATGACAAAGACCAGAATGAGGTAGGTTTTTCTTTTGCATTTTATTCACAATGTTTCAAATCTCTGTTTGATTAATTTGTGAGGAACTCTGATATCCAGGAGTGCAAAAAAGAGTTACCAGTGTTTTTGATGACTATTTCATCTCTTATTCATCTTGCTGCATTTGGAATTCTTGGGGTAATGTGCTGAATCCTAAGTTGCATTTTTGTTTTAGAGTTTGATTTGCCCTTGATTGTAAGAATCGACACGTCTTTTGTTATGCAGGTATTGTCAAGGTACGTATTGGAAAAATTATTTGGTTCTCAAGTGGCTGGTGTCACAAACGCTGATAGCATATTGTACACTGATCTTTTTCCCAATATGGTATCACTATTTCTTTTTATTCACTTTTTCTCTCATTGTTACTTTTTTTTCCTCTTTGCTCAACTTTATGTCTTGAATAACAGAAAGACTACCTGTATATCCTGAATAACAGAAGAATTCCCATTTTAACCTTTATGTATGGTTTAGTAGTTTAGTACTGAATAAAAATCAAATTTCTGCAAAGTGGTTTTCTCTTTGTCTCATCTTGAAGGTTGGTTCATTCTTGATGGGTTGGTTTGGTCCTATTTTCAAAGGAGATATATCTAGGTTCTCGCCTGAGTTAGCTGTCGGGTTGACAATAGGTTACTTAGGTAGTCTGACCACATTTAGTGGCTGGAACCAGAACATGCTTGAGCTCAGTGTCAAAGTCACTGGGTTTACTCCGTCTTTGGGTTTCTGCTAGGTCTGTTTCTTGTTGCCTATTCCTTCATTATAGGGGTGACCACTGCTACGTGTTTGAAACATGCTATAAACAAAACAAGCCTATGTTCAAAGTCTGGCTTGTCTCAAGTAAATAATCTTGCGAGTCAAGTTATACTACTAGTGGTGATGATAACGTTGTTTGGGTTGCTATGGTGTGGGAGTGTGGCATTGTTGAAGAAAGATTTTAATGGTAATGTTAGTACAAGTCGATTGTGGTTCGGTTGTGTTGTTGGACAAGTTGCTGTATGGATTGTGGTTCGGTTGTGTAGTGGTAGGGGGGGGTGGTGGTGGTGGTGGCTGTGTTTGTGATGTGGTGGTGGTGGTGGTAGAGGGTCGTGGTGGTGGCGGCGGTAGAGAGTGGTGGTGGTGGTGGGTGTGAAATAAAGATAAAACTTAAATTGCAAATTTAGTCCTTAAAGTACATTTTAATCCTTAAAGCAACGAAATGACTATAATACCCTCAGTGACGTGGCACTTAACGAGGAAACTAACGAAAATTAGCTCTCGGTGGCTATTTTACATTTTTACGTAATGTTAGTGGCTTTTTTGCACGCCTTTATGATTGGGTCTCATTTTTACTATTTCGTGATAAGTTAGTGACCATTATTGCAATTTACCCTATAAACAATTACAAAAATACTTATGGCCACCATATTTGATATACATTCAAATACATTAAAAGAGTAGTCAATGTTTGCATTAAGCTTGCAATGAATATTTATAACTCATATAATATGTTTCAGTGTGAAGTTTCAAGAATTGCGTGTATACAATGATTGTAATATTTGCTTAAAAGGTAATACCTCTTATAATTTTAAGACAAAAGCATATATCCATTAATTTTATATACTTGCAAGTATATAAAAGTTAAACAGTCCATCATCTCGCGGTAATATAGAAAATTCATTATGCCTTCTTGAACCTAACCTTGAAAGGCACATCACTTATAGCCAAACGTCTTTTTCCATTTTCAGCAATTTTGACACCAATATCTCCACAAACAACCTTGCAAAAGTTGCACACTGTCGGGCAAAACACGAGCTTATAATCCTTATCAAACTTCTCGATCTTGAACCAATTGCTTATTGTTTGTGGACCAGGGTTTCCTGACTTTCCATTACCCGTTACTATAAGTTCTCCCACATACCTATCAAGCATCCAAACATTCGACTGAATACAAATTGTTGAAGCCGAGAATATAATGTTAAGATCTGTGGATTCCCGAATGATGCCTTTTTTACGGTTGACCGGTATGAATGCCAATGGGAGGCCCTTAATGACCTCCATATTTTCTTGGACTACATCAAGTGGACATGATTCATTTTTTGTGGCGGCTATTGTTAGGCCGCCACCCCTTCATCGGAATACAGGCAATATGTAGTATTTGGCGTTAGACCGGACCAAGTTCCCATCAATGTCACCAACTTGATCGGGTGATTGTTGGCCTAAAGAAAGTGAGATAGTTGAGAAAAGAAGGATTAGCAATATTGTCATCATGTGCATTGCTATAGAAAGATTACTTGTAATATTTGTTGTGTGCTTTTAGTTGCATGGGAGAATAAGTATTTATAGGCAAAATGGATCGGATAAGACCTAACTCCTTAGGATTTAGTTGCTGGCTGCACGTATTTCTGGTTACAAGTCGTATGATCCGATCTCATGACTTCAATAAATGTGAATGTAAATGGGAAACCTATTGGCTTATACTAATAAATTGATTTGGTCAAAAACTGGTGGACGCATGTGATGGTGTCTAAGCAGCCAGCAAAACAAATTAAGAGATACGCAAAAAACTAGCTTGACCGAGAGAAGGAAAATTAAATTACTTCTTTCTCAAAGCTCAGCTAGAACTAATACTTCGTATGTTTGTTTATATGAATAGCAATTTTTACGATTTGTGTAGTCATGAAGTAGAGCAGGTCGAGTAGTAATTGACCGATAAGTTTTCGGATGGAGCTAAACAAAAACATGAGAAAATTAAAGATGGTTTAATTTATGATGTAGTATATAACTAGTGACCAGTTTAAACATACATAAGCTGTTGCACATGCATTGAAAGCCAGCAATGGGATGGATGTGTTACAAAATAGCATATCCATTCTATGGCGATTAGCCCAATTGTCAGGCACAAAATTTTTAATATCAACCTATGTCTCCAGTTGACCCTTTCGGTTTTTTATATTTGCCCGTTGGTTTTAATGTTTCATTTAGTTTCAGTTAACGTGTTAAATGCATTTCATCAGAAGAATTTGCAATTCCGGATTAAAAGAGTCACTTTTGAAAGCCTAAATCATTAAGTTTTTTGTCTTCAAACCATCTATACACCATGCTCTTCAAGCTCAGCTCGATCCTAGATTCTTGAATCAGTCTTGCCTCGCAATTCCCTACTTTGATAACAAGGTATCTGGGGGTGATCACTGCAGTTAGGATTGACATTAGGTAGAACAAGATCAATTGGAAGTTTCAATGGGGTAGCTTTGGAAAGGTTGTTTAGAGGTGTGAAAATTGTGATATTGTACAAGATCGGGATGGCTAATCATTGTGAACGGGATAATTATATTGATCTAGGTCTTCGCATATACCAAATGATGACACCACACGGCACACCAAAGGGGGGGGGGGGGGGGGGGGGGGGGGGGAACGTGAACATGGGAATCATAAAAACTAAAGCTGCCCGGTTTAAAATTAACGACTTCTTTAACGATCTAATCTCCTAACGAATTAAGAAGGCCCAGAAAAAATTAACTTGTTACAAGTTGGACTTATGGCACTTGATTCTTTTAACAATTTGGCCTTCAATTCATGTCTGGCTTTTGTGATCTATTTACACTTGGAAAAATTCTTTTAAAACGTACAATACTTGTCTAAAAAATCACTTTTGAGTATCGAACTTTTTTTTTTCTTATTAGGTTACTAAACTTTCATTTTTGGCATCTTTTACGCATTTTGGGACGTTTTTGCCCCTAAAAATTTTGAAAATCCAGGGGCAAAAATGTCTCAAAATGCGTAAAAGAGGCCATAAATGAAAGTTTAGTACCACAATGACGAAAATAAAAAGTACGTTACTCAAAAGTGATTTTTTTTTACAAGTATAGTACGTTTTGAAAGAATTTTAATTTCCCCACATTTTCATATGGAGGGGCGAATCTAGGAGCTATTGGAATTCGACAAATCTTATTAAATTAACTTAATGTTTATTTAGTCACGATAACAAGTTACAAGACGACCATATGACAGTCGTTTTAATTTATACATACATATATATAATTTATAAAAAGCAAGTATACGAAGGTATAACTTTAAAGTTGTGGTGATGATAGAAATGTTTTTATGCCTTCAGCCTTCTTGAAGAAATTAATCCTGAAAGGCCAGTCAATTATACCGAGACGTCCGTCAATCTGAGGACCAATGTCACCACAAACAGGCCTGCAAAGGTCACATACCGTCGGGCAGAACACAATCTTGTAAGCCTGATGATATTTCTCTATCTTGAACCAGTTGCTTATAGTTTCCTGACCAGAGTTTCCTGACACTCCATCGGCCGTTACAATAAGTTGTCCCTCGTACTCCTCGACCATCCAAACGTTAGACTGAATACAACTTGATGAAGCCGAGAATATAATGTTAAGATCAGTGGATTCACGAATGACGTCTTCTTTGAGATCCACGGGTTTAAATTTCAAAGGTAGGCTATTATCAAACCATAAAGCTTGGACTACATCAAGTGGACATGATTCGTTTCTCGTTGGGGCTAGAGTTAGGCCACCACCGATTCCCCGAATTGCGGGCAAGATGTAGTATTCAGTTCCAGACCGGACCAAGTTTCCATCCCTGTCGCGAATAGGATCGGGTAATTCTTGGGCTAAAGAAAGTGAGACTGAGGTGAAAAGAAGAAAAACTAACAATGTTTTCATCTTAAGTTATGTATGGATATAAAGATTTATTGTGTGTGTGTGTTTTATTGCATGGGATATAACATGTATTAATAAGGAAGATATGGATATGATTACGTGAATATGAGAATAGCTGCAGGCCGCACGTAGTTGTGTGTACAAGTCGGACAATCCTATCACATTATAAACGTGGAGTTATGATTTATTATAAATTTATAATAACCTGGTCCATATAAGGAGAAAAAATATCTTATCTTTTAAATAGTTAACTTTGCTCATACATTTTTGTACGTGGTTATTGTTCATTTGGCCAAAGCATTTTTATTTTATTTAATTTTTCATATTGCATCATCTAGCATTTTTCCGATCGTCAAGGTATTTTTATCAAGAAATAAAAAGTATAAAAAGAAGTCTTCTTTTATCATGGCAATGGATCGCAGTTGATTTATTTATGTACAACTTGAAAACACAAAACTTCGCATTCAAAGAGCCCATCACTCGTTACAAAGTTTGAAGGTGGCTTTGCTTCAGGGTCATCAATCTTTAGAAACGTCATTCCCTTACATTTACCATTTTGATTGGCCGACTTTTTGGAGAGTCGGATACCAAGAGAATACGATACGCGAAGAAACTTTTGATTATATGCATTGAGTACGAATGTGAAGGAGTCACCTTTGGTAACCTCTTTCGGGTCCTGGATCGCAATGAGTGGACACGTACTTTTTGTTAATTAACTTGACTCCACCACCTTTTGCCCATTCAACTGGACCAATGTAGTAGGGAACGCCGCCGTTCACGACCTTTTTCCCAGCAATGTCGTAAATGAAGTCATCGGTGGTAGCCGCGGTGACGGAGGAGGAGAATGATTGTGTGGTGAGCATGAAAAGAAGGAATGAAGGGAGCAAAGAAGAGTGACGGCTTCATGTTAATTAAGACTATTATGCTTATTTGAGTTATATTTTGGAAGTGCTTTGGTTGGAGCTTCAGGGTTGATATTTATAAGGATAAAAGTACTTTAAGAGAAATGAAAAATTCATACTAATTAATGCATGTCAAACTTAAATACTCCGTATAATTCTAATTTACATACTTTGTTCATTGCACGTTTTCATGCAAACATGCATACAGTCACCGATCGACATAGCCAAGTCAACAGTAAATTGGCAAGTAGGGTAGCCCATCATTCAATTTTGTTTGTCTTTAACAATCGTGTTGAATATAGATTTTAAAGGTTATACTATTGCGGCACAACAATTTTACGTAAGGCGAAAGTTATAATATAAACAGTTTGTTTCTATTTTTTTTTTTTTTTTTTTTTAGTTTCTATGTAATCATAGCCTTTTTAGAAAGAAGAAAATCAATATATATACTCCTTCCGTCTTAAAATAATTGTCTTCATTCAAATTTTTAGAGTTTTAATTTCTCAAATTTGATATTTAATATTTTGTATGTGTTATATATATATATATATATATATATATATATATATATATATATATATATGGTGACTTTCTTGCGAGAACCAAAAAACATACATGTACGCTTTTTAAAATAAAATAAAAATACATGCAAATCATCAATAATCGTATGTATCCACCTATGTTCTTCAATATTATCATGAATCCATCATCTTTTTTCACAAAAACCTTAAACACGACCGAAATATTGTCGTTGCATGCCTTATAAGAACATATATGCACACTTTCAAAGAAAAATTTTGTATTTCCAATTTATTATCAAATTCTTTAGAACAACCATATTTTTTAAAAACATATATGTTGTTTTTAGAACATATGTGCAAAAATACAATTATTGAATGCGTGCATGTATGTTTTTAGTGGTTCTCTCAGTTCTCGCAGATAAAATGGTTCTCGCAAGAAAGTCTCACTATATATATATATATATATATATATATATATATATATATATATATATATATATATATATACACTTAATAAAAATTATACGAATGAAAAAATATTTAAAAACCAATTCATTCATATATTTTACATCAATTATTATATAATAAAAACAAAAATAGTAAAAATCAAAGATGAAGAAAAAATACTTTAAAAAGACAAAAGAAGATAATTATTTTAGGACGGAAGGAGTATTTCACAATTTTACATCTTCAACGAATAATAAGATTAGGCGACAACAAAATGAAGCACAAATTATGATGATGATCATAGACAAAAAAATGTTTAATACATATATATGATGTGTATTAATTTCTAATACAATAAAACCTCTATAAATTAATACTCGATAAATTAATAACCTTGATAAAATTAATAATTTGGACCCCAATCGATAAAATAATAAGATAATAATTTTTTTGAAACTCCAGTGTATATATATTAGTTCCAACGAAACTATAAATTAATAATTACTAAAAATTCTATATATATGTATATATGTGTGTGAGAGAGATATATTGCAAAATACTAATAATGTTTAGTAAAAAATGAAATTCGTTGTCACTTGTTATTTTTTGTTGAACTTCAAATGTATATTGAGTTTATATCAAAATCTCCTTATTGCTGTAAAGTGTTGGTGTATTGTTTTCTCGTATTGCAACAAAAAGTGTTAATTTTATTTTAATAAAGTTGAATATGAATTCATAAAATTTTAATTGGAACTTGTTTTTTAAATTTATTTTTAATCTCTAAGGAATATATTACACATGAAAATTTAAAGGTCATATATAAAACCTTAATATTCTAAATGTAATGAACAAGAACACCAGAATGAGAGAAGAAGAGAATTCTTATTATTGAGATGTATTCATAATGTAACAATAGGATGTATTAATAAGAAAACCCTAACTTGTTAATCAAGATTAGGATGAATAGACATAAGCCCATAATATTTTACAATACTCCTCCTTAGATATTCATTATTCATTATACTTCATAAACTGCCTCATCAAAAACCTTATCAAGAAAAACCTAATGGGATACAAAAACTTGATGAAGGAAAAGAGTGCAGTGCGTATAATGCTCCTCCTCCTCAATTTAATGTGTATATTTCAAGCATCGAATGCTAATCTTCTAAACGAGTTGCTCGTATACTTTTGTTGGCAACAACTTTACAATGAAATCCATCAAATTGACGATGTTATGAGTAAGTCCTGTAAAAATGACAAAAATATATGTATAGCTTCCAACCTAATATTAAATCAATTGGTTGTAAAGCATACAATGCATGTACAAATATTAAAAGAGAAAAATACAGTCTTGTGATGCATATTAATTACAAAATTGGCATCCAAACCTTAATTGTACTCATATACGGTACTTGAGGACCAATTATTTTTTTGAAACATGTGCAAAAAACAATTTATATAATATGCGTCCAAAATCATTTGGATCCATATACGGATTCATTCAACTTTATCAAATAAAGTTATTGAGAACTTTATTAATCGTATCTAGAAGTTGAAGTTGTAAGTCATGCTTGAGACATTACAGATCATTTCTCATTTAGAGCGAATTAAATACTTCAATATTCATTGTCTCATAAAATATCAATAAGATATTTACATCCACCTCGAGACAATATGTCTTTTAATAATCAACTTTGTGTTTTTATGAATTTATTTATTCACAACTCATGTCGTAAAAGACATAACTTTAGAGCTCTTATTTCGGTTTAGCACAAAAACCGATTTATATCAAATAGATTTTACACATTGACGTGTACGAACTTCACGTTTCAAGACTTTTAGTATTTGCAAGATACTAAGTCCTTTTATGTTGGCCAATCATTTTGTTGAGCGCACATTTGGATATTAATTGACATTTGATCTTCATCATGCATAATAGCAAGCAATATATTGTATGTAGACAAATTTATCGACGTCGTTTATCTTTCGATTTCATATAACTTTAGACATGATATAATTTATTGAGATCTCATTAGCTATTTGAGGTTCTTTGGAACCTTCATGTCTAGTGTCTCTTTATGAGACTATCATGGGGTCTTTTATACCTCAAATAACCATCTTGTTTTCATGCTCCATATTTTTCATCGAGGATTTTATTTGGAATCGATTTGCCTACCATGCTTTAGGCATGTCATAATAAAATAGTGTCCTTGAGGGACAACTTATAATCAGAGCATGAGTAGCTGGAATTTTGTTTTTAGCCAATGTTTATTTATGGCTATTAGATTATCCATTTTAATAATTAATTCATAAAATTTCTTTCAAAGATTAGAATATGATAATTCATTCTGAATTTGCAGCTACTTCTCTCCTCCTGAAGGAATTATCCATCTTCTATATCCCATATATGTGCATTTTAAGTGGAGTAATTTGCACAAAAAAAATAAAAATATGATATGTTTCGTTTATAACCAAAACCAATTATAAAAGAGATGATTTATAATAACATATTGGCATGATGCTAATTTTGTTGTAGTCATATTATAATATGGCCCCATACAACAACACAAGTTTTTCTCTCAGTTTCATTTGATAATTTAGAAGTAATTCATCGCATTTTCATGATGAAATACTTACTCTAGAATGTTAGGCTCGCATTGAGCTATTAATCACGCAAACTTGAGGTTGCGATTTGATGAATGATACATGGGATTGCGCCCTCGCAACAGGTTTTACCTCTCAAGGGATCTTGAGAAGCTTGCAATCCCCACCTGGCAGTATACCTGATCGTTGTAGTATAGTCTAGTGACAAGTACCGGGGGATTGATCGTTCAACTCAGGAATAGTGTCGCTAGGATTAGAAATCCTACTAAACTAGGTCTAGAGGTGAGGGATTATTCTTTTTGTATTTTTTTTATATTTTATGAAAGCAAGTAAAATCTCAGGTTTTGAAGGAGTGGGCGGAATTAGTTGCTAGCCAACTAACCCAATTACTACAAATGCAATCAAAATAAAATAAAAGAACTGAAAATTAAACTAATTTGCTAATGTGGTGGAAACAATAATGAGAAAAGTTGTGTTTACTTAGATTTCATTACTCCCGAGATATCTTTTACCGGTTGATTAGCTTGTTACAATTGCATGGATGACGGGTTATATTCCTTAATACTACTCGTAGGGCCGTGTACAATATTCCCTAACTCTATAAGATCCTACTTCACTCCTATGTCGAGCCGACTAAAAGCTCCTAACATGGGATCATTAGAATTCACTTATCCATTAAATACAACCAAAAATCATAGTACACCTCCGATCATGTTTCTTAAGACGTTCAAGCAAGTTACCAATGGAAGTCTGCCAGCTTTCTTAAGCCTAACATCGAATACAATCATCCGTAACAATTATAAACAAACAATTAACCAATAATCAACATCTAGGTTTCACTACATCTAAGCAAACACAATAAAAACCTAGCCTAACATGTTAAAAGAAAGACAAGCATAAGATAGAATCAAACAATACATAGACATATTGAATGATTATTGGATAACTTATTTTTATTCAAACATGGAAGAAAGAAGGGTTTGAAACCCTTTAAATATGCAGGAAATTCGACCTAGGGTTTATGTTTTTGTATTCCACAATTTGTTCCACCATTTACAATGAAAAATTGGAAAAATATATATAGACTAAGCATCCTGACGGCGTCATGTGTTGGCTTCTGACACCGTCAACTCGCCGCCAAGTTAAAATTCGTATTGCCTAGATCTAGTCTTGACACCTTCATGTGTAATTCTACTCTGGGCCGTCACTTGTATTTGGACCCTGACAGCCTTGGTGACGTCGTCAGGCCAATTACATTGAAAATGTTCTGGGCCGTCACGTTATAATTTCCACATCTACCTCTTTTGCCACTCTTGACGCCGTCATGTATCAAGGCTTGACGTCGTCAGGTACTGTTCCCAGCAAGAAATTTGAGACTTTGCCGTTTTCTTCACTTTTATGCTACAAAAATGTTCAACATGCTTCCTTTTCCAGATTGTTCCTCAAAAGTACCTAAAATGACAAAAGGAACGATCTATGGCAATAATTGATCAAATAATCATGAATTCGGGCTTAAATGACCCCTTAAAAGCGGTACACTTTTCGCCTCATCAAATACCCTTACACTTGAGATTTGCTTGTCCTCAAGCAAATGCGCTTTTATTCTAATCAAAATACAAGTTAGGGGTCATTTAACACTAATATAAAAGTAATTACAACAAATAATCGTTTCACTAAAAACCAAAAACAAGCACGGAGGTCATACACTAGCACCTCACAAATAGTGTTTAGATACTCACATTTCTCGGGTGTAATAAAGTATATATCACAATAAGGAAATGGAAAACATCTCTCACTACCTGTCATAGGAAATAGATTACCATAGGCTTGGGAAAGGATCAAACTTCCACCACTTGGCGTAAGCACCTAGGATAAACTATCAAAGAGGTCTTTTAAAGGGTTATAACGTTAGGTGTATGGATATGGAAAACACGGTTTTGTTAGATAAAGGAATATTTACTGGTGGCGAGTTAATCATCTTGGTTAATTACATGTACAATATGGCGTTTCTAAGCCAAGACTCGACTCGACTTAAGCTAATAAATCAAAAATAACAAAAAGATAAAACTAAACATAAAATGAAACGGGATGGTAGTCCGTTTTTTATTTATTTATTATTTTTTTTTTTGCATACACTTATACCCTACCATCCAAAATAATACTACCTCCGTCTCATAATTATTGTCCACTTTGACTTTTTTGAGTCTCTTTTATTCAACTTTTACCGTAAATATTTTTATTTAAGTAATATAATACTTGATGAAAAATATATGTATAGATTGGTTTTAAATGTATTTTCATTTGGTATAATTTTCATCAAGTATTATATAACACAAACAAAAATATTAATGGTTAAATTTAAATAAGAAAGACTCAAAAAAGTCAAAGTAGACAATTATTATGGGACGGAGGGAGTACATCATAGGGAATTTACATCCCCCTTACACTTGAATTTTTACATACTTTATAATAAACTACTCTAATGACTCGAATCAAGATAATCAACACACTTGTAGTACTTTTTAAGATTAACGCACATATGGGGGTAATAATTTGGTGTTCTTCCCCATTACTCCATAACACTAGTACTTTACCCATGAGTCCCAATCGTCCCAAAACAATATGTACAAGATATGACTCCACTTAGCAACCATGTAATCAATTAGACAATTAACTAAGGGTTTAAACATGTAACAATAATGCACTTAAGATGAGTGCATACACGGAAGGCTAAGGCGATTTGGTTGCACATTAGGGTGGGTTGTAACAAATTCGTCCTTTAAGTAAAATGCATAAAGTTAGAATCGAAAAGATAGGCTCGGAGGAGTGTACTAGGGGTATCGTGTACTAAAAATAAGTACAACGCTTATGTGTGGGAAAATTAATTGACTTTGTTAGTCAAGTAATATGACTGAAATGGTCAAGTAATTATGATACGGGTGGTTTAAACACAAGGGCGATCCTAATGCCTCTTATCATGTAGTAAATCCTACTACACGAATGTAGTCTCACTAGCGGTCTCGGGATGTATCACTAACGCAAGTTCTAGAATCTAAATGCTACCGGTACACTCATAAACACTAATAATTATTGCTTTTCCTAGCAAATCTAAAGGCGAACCTCACATATTTGGGTGAAAATTTTTTTAAGTGGTACGGTTTTGTGCTAGTCATACAACTCCTATCCATGAGACGCTTGTTAAGGCTAAAGTTTCACTCCTAAATGTTGTAAAAAAATTTAAATTTGGCGCTAAAATTGCACTAACAAGTATTTCTCTTAGTTTTATTACACACCTATTATCAAACAAACCCCCTTACACTTAGCTTTTGCAAAATACCTTTATATGTAATTAAGACGAAGTTAAAAACAAAATAAAGCATTTTCACAATTTACTTTGAAACATGATTTACCAACAATAAAAATAGAACATGCATACGGAAACAAATAAAATCAAATAAATAAAAACACACAAATAAAAACACACAAAACATGTAAGACTAATAAAACAATCACAATAATGCGAATCCTAAATGCATAGAAGGAAATAGTAATAAATATCCAATGGCCAACAGAGGCCAAATCCTAAACTATTACAGACCGAATTGTTCAAATCATACAACCAAAGATAAATTGTTTAGAAATCATGACATAACCATAAAAACATCACTGGGGAGGGGGACCAAAGTGGTAATCATAACCAGGAGGGAGATGTCCAGTGTACCCATATGGTGGATAATCCTGCTCACGACCGGGGAATGGGTCAATCTGCAAGTGAGGCTCGATGTGATCACGGGTCGATAGATGTTGCATCTGGCGGATCGTGTGATCGTACATCCAATCAAACCTCTGGTCAGTAGTGGCCCTCCAGGCGTCCATCTGACCCATCCAGGCCCCCTGATGAGCCTGCCAATCTCCCCGACCCATGTGCCGGTAGTAGTCCGTAGAGCCAACCTCATAATCCCCATACTGCTGCTGCTGGGGTGCACCCTCATCATCATCAGCAGCAGCAGTCGCTCCCCCTTCAACATACCAAGAAAAGACCCGTCCCCCAACTCCATCACAATACTCATTTGCTTGAGGGACTTGGCCTTCACTACCCTGCATGCACCACAATCACTCAAGTATCCCATGATCTCCGGTACAAGGATCCCATAAGAACGAGCCAGGCGGGTCACAAACTTCCCCCCATAGATCTTATCACCATCCCTCTCCCCTATACTCATCTTTAGATAACTCGCCACCCAGAATGGGATGTTACAATACACATCCTCTGAAAAAATGGTGTACAGGTAGAAGAGGTCAGAAGCAGTGATGCAGTGAGTGGAGCCGTGGCGTCCTGCTAAACTGTAGGCGATGCATCTGTGGGTTAACCTGACCCTAGGATCCTTAATGGAGGCTGCCTCAGTAGTCGAGGTATACACTCCCTTCCCTATATTCGGCCAAAACACAACACACCTCAAGTCGTTCCTCATCATCTCACCACCCAACAATCTCTGCATAAACCCACCCTAAAGTGCCTCATGCTGACTATACAAACCTAATCTCCAACCAAACTCTGTAACCGAGCAAGTCCTAAGATCTCCCCCCAGCCTACAGTAAATGGTAGTACTCCCATATCAGTTCTAGCCTCAGCCAAATCAAAATGAAAAGTAGCAAAGAATTCTCGCACCAACTCACTATAAACTGGTTCCCTCATCCTGAACAACCTTTCCCATTAAGGACCAGTAAATGCATCAGTTTGGATCCTTTCAAGAAAAGCATTCTCGAGGCCCTGGGCCCTCAAGAAGTCCCAATCAATCACTGCCCCCCATCAATCTAGTGGTAGAGCAATTCAACATATTTGGTCGTAGAGGCATTATCCTCAAACACACCCCAACTATGAACCGTGTCACCCAAGTTCACGCGTTGAGATCTTGAAGAATTCCCTCGGTGTTGTCGGGTGCGCTTGCTCATTTTCCTGGAAAAAGATGGAATGGAATGGAAGTGATTAGAATAAGAGTTCAATGGAGTCAAGCTGTCAGACCCTTCTGACACCGTCAAACCACAAAGCCTGATGCCATCAGACCCATCAGATATTGAGCCATGCAATTACGAGGGAAAAATCAATTTTCAAACTCTAAATCCATGAGCCAAACACCCCTTTTTAAAGAAAACATGGGTTGGGGATCAAAAAATTTGTGGTGTGAAATTTTTTTTCGCAATTGACTCATGAACCCTATCAATCACTACTACCCAATGCCTTAATTATGGTTACACAATACCTATAGAAGGGCATTACGAGTTCTAAGAATGAATCAATGTTAGGGTTTCGGATGATGGGGGTTTTCGAAATTGGTGGGTCCTAAGGATAATTGAACGAATAAGGATGAAGAAAAGTTACTTACCACGTGGAGATTGGTCACGAAAGATGTTGGATTTGATCTTGAAAGCTCGGTGGTGAAGTATCAATTGGATATGGTTTGTGGGGTATGTGTTGAAAATGATGGATTTGAGGTTAATATTGCTGAGAATGCGAGGTGACGGCGTCATGAGTGAATTCTGACGCCGTTAGATGCCCGGATTATGGATACTTTGTGACAATTTCAAGGGTATAAAACTATGAATAGCCATTCCCGTTAGTGGAGTCCACCAGGGTCAAACATTTTGTTACTGTCACGAAATGAGGTGTGGTTATGAATAGGGCTGGTCACAATCCCACTTAGGTCGTAATCCTCATATTGGTAAATAGTGGGTAAGGGAAGGAGTTGTTCCATAGAGGTTTTTGGAGCTGAAGTGTTTTTGAGGTGCACCATTTTCACACCAGGTTTAAAACCAAATGAACGTTTCTTATGCAAATTAGGGAACGTGACTTGCAAACTTCCAATGAAGATGTTGTGAAATTGGAAGTTCTTTTCTTCTTGAGGAAGCTCATAGAAGTAAGGGGTAATTGAAGGTGAATCACTTGGAGAAGTATTTTCATTATCCTCTCCGTCACACACCAAAGTAGTTGGGAGTTCAAAGATTTTTCGATTTTCCTCGGTGTGGATTTTTCCCTAATCTTCTCCTTAATTCTTGATATAAATTCATCAGCCAATTCCATAAAAGCATTCCTAGTGTTTCCCATGCGAGTTTCTAAGTGTTGAATCTGTTTCTCCTGATTATTCATGAAGGTTATCATTATCCCTTCGAACTCCTCTTGTCGTGAACGTTCAGGAATAGTGTATTTGCTAATTGCACTCATATGTCTATCAGGACTCACTTCGGCTTCAGCTGCAGGCATTTCAGCTCTCATTAATTCCTTAACATGCTTCTCGATTTTCTCCAATAACTGTTCTTGGGTTGCGTTTACGTAATATAGATTTCCTTCTTTCAAGAACATTGGATCCTCCCATCCTTCTTCTTCGGATTGTGCTAAACCCTCAAGAACTTCCCAGCACTTATCAACGCTAAGTCTGTTTAGTCTACCATTGGCAGCGTAATCTATGGCCCTTCTCGTTTGTTAATTAACTTTATCGTAAATGATTTGAATTTGGAGCCAAGGTTCTATGCCATGACGAGGGACTTTTTGGAGTAAGTCCTTGAAACGAGTCCATGCTTCATAGAAAGTTTCATCTTGACGTTGTTGGAACATCAAGATATCATTTCTAAGCTTGGTAGTTCTCCCCGGTGGGAAAAATTGAGCAAGGAAACGAGAAGTGCGATCATCCCAAGAGGTGATGGATCCCGTGGGTAAACGTTCAAGCCATTGACTAGCTTTGTCACGTAGAGAGAATTGGAATAGACGTAATCTGGTTGACTCTCTAGTTGCAACATCAAGGTCTATGGAATCTACGATTTTTAGGAAATCCTTGAGATGTTGATTAGGATCTTCGAAACGAAGTCCATGGAATGCACATCCGCTTTGCACCAACCGGATGGTGTCGGATCACAAGGGGGACACATTGGCTCCTTGAGTGTGCTCAATGGTGTTTCGATAGCCTTGGTGGCTAGGACGGAAATACTCTCCTAAAGTTCGGGGTCTAGGAGGTTAGTTTGCTAGTGGTGGGTTTTGTTGTGGTGGGTTGATGGGTTCAAAGATATTACCACCTTCCATAATGTCGGATGGTAAAGGTTACAAACAAATGAACGAAGAAATAAGATATACTAAAGAAAACCTAAAAATAAAAATAAAAATCTTACTAGAAAAGAATCTAGCAAGTAGACCTAATAAAAAGAAATTCTAACCTAGACAATAACTATTCCCTGGGCAACGGCGCCAAAAACTTGATACGTGGGATTGCGCCCTCGCAACAGGTTTTACCTCTCAAGGGATCTTGAGAAGCTTGCAATCCCTGCCAGGCATTTTACCTGATCGTTGTAGTATATTATAGTGACAAGTACCGGGGGATTGATCGTTTAACTCAGGAATAGTGTCGCTAGGATTAGAAAGCCTACTAAATTAGGTCTAGAGGTGAGGGATGATTCTTTTGTATTTTTTTATATTTTATGAAAGCAAGTAAAATCTCGGGTTTTGAAGGAGTGGCCCGAATTAGTTGCTAGCCAACTAACCCAATTACTACAAATGCAATCAAAATAAAATAAAAGAAATGAAAATTAAACTAATTTGCTAATGTGGTGGAAACAATAATGAGAAAAGTTGTGTTTACTTAGATTTCCTTACTCCCGAGATATCTTTTACCGGTTGATTAGCTTGTTACAATTGCATGAATGACGGGTTATATTCCTTAATACTACTCGTAGGGTCGTGTACAATATTCCCTAACTCTATAAGATCCTACTTCACTCCTATGTTGAGCCGACAAAAAGCTCCTAACATGGGATCATTAGAATTCACTTATGCATTAAATACAACCAAAAATCGTAGTACACCTCCGATCATGTTTCTTAAGACGTTCAAGCAAGTTACCAATGGAAGTCTGCCAGTTTTCTTAAGCCTAACATCGAATAAAATCATCCGTAACAATTATAAACAAACAATTAACCAATAATCACCATCTAGGTTTCACTACATCTAAGCAAACACAATAAAAACCTAGCCTAACATGTTAAAAGAAAGACAAGCATAAGATAGAATCAAACAATACATAGACATATTGAATGATTATTGGAGAACTTATTTTTATTCAAACATGGAAGAAAGAAGGGTTTGAAACCCTTTAAATATGCAGGAAATTCGACCTAGGGTTTATATTTTTGTATTCCACAATTTGTTCCACCATTTACAATGAAAAATTGGAAAAATATATATAGACTAAGCATCCTGACGGCGTCATGTGTTGGCTTCTGACACCGTCAACTCGCCGCCAAGTTAAAATTCGTATTGCCTAGATCTAGTCTTGACACCTTCATGTGTAATTCTACTTTGGGCCGTCACTTGTATTTGGACCCTGACGGCCTTGGTGACGCCGTCAGGCCAATTACATTGAAAATGTTCTGGGCCGTCACGTTATAATTTCCACATCTACCTCTTTTGCCACTCTTGACGCCGTCATGTATCAAGGCTTGACGTCGTCAGGTACTGTTCCCAGCAAGGAATTTGAGACTTTGACGTTTTCTTCACTTTTATGCTCCAAAAATGTCCAAAATGCTTCCTTTTCCAGATTTCTCCTCAAAAGTACTTAAAATGACAAAAGGAACGATCTAGGGCAATAATTGATCAAATAATCATGAATTCAGGCTTAAATGACCCTTTAAAAGCGGTACACTTTTCGCCTCATCAATGAACATTTAGACGATGCATCGATTTTAACTCTAAATGGTTCATACAATGGATTTGTTTGCTTACATATATCCATTTGTTTTCATTCCTATTAAAATTGAGGAATTTAATCCCCATTCTAGTTGATAAAATAATAATCAACTTTCTTTGAGAGATAATAACATTAGATCGAAGAATCTATTCTTCTATAGCTTTCGCATCATTAATGACTCAAGATGGTGTAACTGGTCATGCCAAAAAAATGTTATAATTATTATTTCTCATAAACTTAAGTTTATGGCAGTGATTAGCTTTTACTAATCTTTATATAATGCATGTCGAGGAAGATATAAAAGAATATAATGTATCTTTAATACTTAACTTCGTTTCTCATGACAATTTTATATTTCTTTTGCGGAGCAAAATGCGCTAGCATAGATTTTTAAATCTTTGAATATAGTGTGTAATATCTTTGACACACTTGTATTTCATATACATCACATTGCATTTTTGCATAAATAGCATTTTTGTTTGCTCCTTTCTTATTGTATTTTCGCCACTACTAGTGGTTTGTCATTGTCTTACTACCTTGACCATAGCATTTACCATGATAAATGATCTTTAACCATTTATCTTACATTATCACATTCATATGAGGGAATGAGGATCTCATATTGATCATTTTATCTCATTCACGTGAGGGAATGAATATTTTATGTTGATCATTTTATCACATTCGCTTGAAGGAATGGAGATCTTTATGTTGCAACTTGAGGTTGCCAACCAGTTTCTTTTAACACGAAAATATGGAGCAAATGTAGTAAACGGGTTTATCGTGTTTGTTCAAACATGCTCTTCCTTTTATATCAAAGCATCGTTCTCGATATATAAGTATATTCGAGGCATTAACCATCTCATCGCATTTTATCTTTTCATCATTCAGATGTACTAATTAATATTGCAAAAAATGTGCTCGCATTTGCAAGAATCTCTTGCGTATGATGGTCAAATCTTTCTTTTAGATTTTTACATACATTTAACGGATCTTTCACCGTTATATATTTTCTTTTTAATTTATATCTAACACTGAAATTGAGAGACCGAACTCGCTTATGTTTTTTTTTTAATGCAACTTGAGGTGCATACAATCATAGCGAGATTTTTGGGAATATTATTTGCTTTTTGTGTGGTAATGTATCCCTGAGATCTTACCATAATTTAACGAATCTTTTATCGTTAAGTATTCCCTTTTAAGGTCCTCATGAAGAAGACGAGATTCTCATAAAATTTCTTTTAGGGTTAAAATAGATCTCAACATCAAAAGTCCACACAAATATGAGGAACAAAAAAATTGATGTTTGAGAACTTCAAATCAGACATATGAACAAAATCAATATTTTTAACATTTCATTTAACTTATTGAAAAAACATATGTGAAAAGCAATCAGTGAAACTTAATTGCAAATTTTTATATATAATAATATATACCAAACACACTGATTTTCACATTAGAAGATATCTTTAAAAAAAAACTATTGTATCATGCTTTTCAAAGAATTTCAAACTACTACATTAGTGTATTCATGTAGTACGCTATATAAGTATATAACTCAAAAATAAAAATAAGAAATAAGTGTAATTCCTTCATGTTGTGTCATTAATTGATGATATGTAATTCCTATTAAATCAAACTGAAAAGTTATTTACTACGAGACAGCATGGCCCGTGCGATGCACGGGCTTTGTTTCATATATTTTTCCATCGTGTGTCGCACTTGGTTAGCTTATTTTACATAATTGAGTTTGTCGGCTTATAACATTAATACTCACATTCAATGACATGCAACTCAATTTTTATGTATAGTTAGATGAAAAGTTTATTACCAATCAGGCAATCAATAACAAACCTAACAGACATAAAAAAGCCAGGCTTTTAATGTATGCATTGTTGTTTATAAATAGAGAAACACAGATAGAAATCTTGTTCTATCTATAATTGAATTCAACGGATGCAGTTAAGAACATAGATATTGTTGAGAATAAAAAGAGAAGCTCAAATCAAATGAAATTGCAAAGATATCTTTTCAATGGCTACTTGGAATTGCTTATTTGCTTGCCAACTTGCTTATATGTTGTAGCCTAAATATTATTGTAATACTAAAATAGTGAACTTTACAATGAAAAACCAATAAACACTCGTAAAGGTGAGTAAAATATAACGGAAATTTGGCCATGACACATGCTAATCATGTTCAAGACATTATACCTTCATCCATAAGTCACTATAGGTCTATTTGTTTACATCATTAACCATTTTATTTGATTATCCATTACGTGGGTCTAATCTTCTTTTGTTATACATCATTTTATATGATTGTTGACCAGAGTATATATAATGGTTACATATTATTCCAATATAGTAGATGCACCAGGAAAACCAGTTTTTTACTCCACTTTCAGCCCAAAACAAAACGTGGTAAAACTTTTAAGCCCGAATCAAAAACCCAATCCATATGACACATCCGGTATATAACTTTTTGAACAACACTAATTGTACTCATATTGACTAACCCTAAACACGCACGTACATATTCATCCGCCTCCCTCATCTCTTCTATTGCATACGCAACACACACTGCATCTTAATCTCTCATCTTCTTCAAAATCAACTCACACCGAATCATCTCTTCTCAACTTATTATCCATCAAACCATCAAAATCAAACCGAATCAATCAAGCTCAGCCACCATACCTTGACCTTATGTCTTCGTTAACCATCTTTCAAGGCTTCAAGATCCTTTGGAGGGTCATGGTAGGTTCGACATGGTTTTTGTTTTGTGATTGTGCTTTTGAACGAAACAAAGAAAGAAAGTAGCATACTTGTTATATTTCTTTCATTATATTCGGAAAAAAAAAGAAGTTATACTTATTATATATCGATGATGAATATTTTCTTTTGTTTGCTTAACCTTCGAAGGTCTTGATTTATCTTAGAATAGCACGAAAGAAATAAAGCTGAGATCTTGAAATTATGTTTTCATTTTGTTTCGAGTGTTGTTAATGGTTATGTTATTGTCGGTTTGTTTGTGGCTTATTGTTTGGGTGTTGACTGAGGTTGAACGGAGATGGCAATGGAGATGGACTGAGATATTTTGTTATTTATACTCATAAAAACTCATATGAAAAGTCATATTTAAAGACTTGTTAATTATTTTTGAGCAAATGAAAGGATGAGTATTTACACCGTAGATGGTTCGTATACTCGCAGTAATGAGGCTTTTTCTTGGGTTTAATGTATGAGTATTAACAGTGAGTTACTTAATGTAATAAAAGCTCCAAGAAGCTTTAAAAGAAGCTCCACAATGGTGTACAATAAGCTCGAGTTGGACGAAATTTATGAACTTAAACTTCATATTTGAGTTTCTTTGGCTTGTAACATAAATGCTCACATTTAATATGGGAACTCATTTTATATATATATATAGATATCATAATACGGACAATAACGACATTAAAGTAAATAAACAAGACATAAACGAATGCAATAAAGAATTACAAAATTAATAACAATAAAATTTAGTGATTTATATAAATCAAATTGGATCTTGATGTTCCAATATTCTTTTTCAACATAACACAAGGTTATGATTTTGATCTTTATAAAAAGACCATATTAAAACTTGAGGTTATATATATATATATATATATATATATATATATATATATATATATATATATATATATATATATATATGTATATGTATATTTTAAAACTCATAACTTGAGGTTATGATACTTTTTTTCAGTCATAACATGAGGGTTTTTTTTTTTTTTTTTTTTTTTTTTTTTTTTTTTTTTCATATGGATTCTTGAAGGAACCATATTAGAACTTTGAAGTTCTATTTTTTTCTTAAACAACAACACGAGGTTGTGTTATATTAGTTCTCTCTTTTGCAGTCATAATAGAACATTTGTTATTCTTGTTAATGATTAAGAAGAAAAAAAATGCATAGAATAAATCTGTAATATAAAGCATATTAACATCATAATGTAAACTAGCATGGAAAATAAATATGTAATACGAAGCACACATATTAACATCACGTGTACTGTTTAGCATGTTTTAATTTATAAACGAGCGGGAAGACCCGCGCGTTGCAGCGGGAGTGTTTAGATATGTGTTTTGTGTTGTATGTTTTGTGTTTTGCGTGTTATAGGTTTAACGGCTTTAAAAGTTCGGTGATATTCCAATATTGGTTTGTGACATAATATTATTTGTTATATTGAAAGTTATGCATATTTATACTCGTTTTCGTTGAAAAAATTATTTCGTGAACAATGGTTCAAGTTTGTAATTTTTCGAGTCCGTTTGGTACGTCAAATGAGGCCCGAAACGTTTTGACGAAAAGTATTACTAACTTTGCACTTATACCCTCAGCCCCTACTTTTCACTTCACACCCTCACTTTTCATATTTTCATTTATACCCTTTTCATTTTATATTTAAACCTATTTTTTTTTTTTTTTTTTATTTAATTTATATAACACACACTCACACAAAACTTTCTCTCTCTACACCCCTCGCCGGATTCTTCATCAATTCCGGCAACCCCTCGCCGGAAAATATTCCGGTGATAAATTTTCTTTGCCGATTCGATAGATCGGTTAGCTCCTAACGTTTCTGGAGAGTTTGAGCCCTCGGCTCCCACCACAACTAACCCACGCGCCACCACCGCCCTCTATCACCATCACCGATACCACCACCACCTTCTCCTTCGCCTTTTCTTCTCGGTAAAACCCTTCACAACCTTTTAAATACACGTTTTTTTTTTTTTTTTTTTTTTTTTTTTTTTTTTTTTTATGATTCATACATGTTTGTTCTTTTGTTGTATTTTTTAATTTATACGTTTTTTTTAAAGATCCATTATTTTTTTTGATTTATACGATTCGAATAATCTATTTTATTTATTTATTTATTTATTTTAAGATGTATACGTATTTTCTTAGATCAACTCGTGTTTATTTATTTTTTATTTATTTATTTTTAAATCTATGTTTTTTATAAATCCATACGTGTTTGTTTTTTTAGATCTAACGTTTTTGTTTTTTTTGTAGTGCCGCCGCTAGCCGCTGCTGTAGCGGCCACTCTCTTGCCGGAAAAAGATACCATCGTTCCGGTAAATATTTGTGGTTGCCGGAAAAAATTATGTCGTTGCCGGAAATTGTTTATTATGTAGATTTGTTATTAATTTTATTTTATGATCTAAATTTTGATATAAAGTGGTAGTGATTTTGTGTGTTGGTTTTGGATATTCACTGTTATAAGCACTGTGGTGTACAATTTATTATAGCATGGTTACTGTTATAAGCATTGTTATAAGCACTGTTCGGAACAATTTCTTAAGCACAAAAGTACAATTATTAAAATGTGCGGTACAACTTTTTTATGCACGCAAATCCTATAGGTAATGTTTTCTGCCTTTTAGACTTTTAGTATATATAGTAATTGCAATCATGTTTTACCATTACATAATTCATGAAGCTGTATGATAAAACATATGGCTATAATGAGTACCGTTCTCAAGAAAAAAAAAATTATATTACCATACGAATTAGCATACATAAAGTTTAATAGTTACCGCTTTTTGGATGAGCAAACTACATGTTGAAAACGTATTATAAATGTAATGAACAAGAACACCAGAATGAGAGAGGAAGAGAATTCTTATTATTGAGATGTATTCATAATATTACATGTATTAATAAGAAAACACTAACTTGTTAATCAAGATTATGATGAATAGACATAAGCCCATAAAGGCCATAATATTTTACAATACTTATTAAATTAATAAATTATTAATTTATTGATATCTTGCTAAATTAATAAAATATTACAGTCCCAACACTATTAATTTATAAAGGTTTTACTGTATATGGTAATCTTTTAATGCTGAGGAATACTTTTATAAAGAATAAAAGGGAGAATTATAGTTCTCCGTTAATTTAAGAGTGGTATGTTTACTTCTCAATTAAGTTCAAAACTTATACTCAGTACTAGATAGTATGGTGCGTTTGGTTTGTAATATGGAATCAAAATGAATATAGGTTTGACATAGTGATTGAATCCGTATATATATAAACGTCGATATTTGATTTGTAAATTTGATATGGGTATAACTACAAGATGCCCGTAGCGATTTGATAATTAATCAGTATATATTCCGTTCTTTCATTTGATACCCCTTGACCAAACATATACGTAGTGAGATGAAATGATCATCATATCAAAGCCTTGTTATTTCAGTTAATTCTTCACTGAGCTGAACCAAGAGACGAGCCACAATAAGATCCAATAGGAGATTCAGAGTTGTGGCCCAAAACTAGTGAAGCATGTAGCAGACATTTGAAACTTAAAAGCAATGTTTTGAAAACCGGGTTCGAAATCGACCCGGTCGAGTCACCGGGCACCGGGTTAACCGGTTCGACCACCAGGTTAACCTGGTTTTCAATTTATTATTTTTTTATTTTTTCGACCGAGTCAACCAGTTCAACCGCCGAGTTTCAAAACACTGCTTAAAAGTACGCCAAAACACTGCTTAAAAGTACGTGAGGCGCAACCCAAAAGACCAACAACAACAACAACAACAACAACAACAACAACAATACTCAATCCCGCGGAAGCGAGGTATGGGGGAGGTAGAATGTAGGCAGATCCTACCCCTACCCCAGCAAAACTGGGAGTAGAGAGACTGCTTCCAGGAGACCTCCGGCAAGTGCAAAAGTGCGAGTGATAGAAAAAGAGAGACCTGCAAACAAAGCAAAAACGCATGAGCCAACAAACAAGGAACGAAAAAAAGACAAAGCAAAGCAGCACACCACACAAACGACAAGAGACAAAATAAATAAATAAATAAATAAATAAATAAATAAGAGCAAGGGACAAGCAAGCGAGCAAAAGGGCCTACAACTAAGGGAAAGAGCCCTAAACGAAGGCAAGGCAAACGCACGGGGCCTACAACTAAGGCAAACGCAAAGGGCCTACAACTAAGGGGAAAAGACCTCAACAAAGGCAAGACAAACGCAAAGGGCCTACATCTAAGGCAAACTCAAAGGGCCTACAACAACCACCTAGCCCGAAACTAGTCGCAAACTCTAATCCTGGCTCTCCAAGCTTTCCTATCTGAGATCATGTCCTCGGACAAGAGAAGCTCCTTCATGTCTTGTCTAAGTCAAACAACAAAAAGTCTTACGTCGTTTAGTTGATTGCGATTCAATCAACTTATGTCAACATGACAACATGTTTGTATAATATTTGAACAAAATCCAACCTTATTGAAATACGTATCAACTTTGTTTTGAAATGCCCATCACCATGTTGCATGTTGTAGCCTTTGATAATACTTCAATATATTATTCTTTGAAAAAACTAATGCCTGTTTAATTACAGTTACAAGAATATAGTCTGGACTCCTATATGCATGTAACCTAGTAACCTACTCGAAATATGGATTTAACTGAAAATAAAACCGATGATATGTAGAATAATTAATCATGCCTTCTTGAACGTAACCTTGAATGGCACACGACTTAAAGCCATAAGTCTTCTTCCATTTTGAGCAATAATAACACCAATATTTCCACAAGCAGTCGCACAATGGTCACATACATCTGGGCAATATACTAGCTTGTAACCATCTTCGTGCCTTTTTATCTTGAACCAGCTCGTTATTGTTACTAGACCAGCATTTCCCATCGTTCCATTACCTCCTATGATTAGTTCTCGTGCATACCCTTCGAGCATCCAAACATTCGACTGCTTACAAATTTTTGAACCCGAGAATATTATATTAAGATCAGTGGATTCTCTAATAACATGTGTATTGGAGTCCGTTGGCATGAATATCAGTGGTAGGCCAAAATTGAAGTCTCGGTCATCTTGGACTACGTCAAGTGGGCACGAATCATTTCTAGTGGCAGCCAGAGTTAAACCGCCACCATCTTCACTTGGCAATATGAAGTATTCTATTCCATACACTAGCAAATTTCCATCGATGTCGAGAACTGGTTTTGTCGATTGTTGGCTTACAGAAATCGAGACTGTGGAGAAAAGAACAAGTACTAACAAAACCATTTTCATTTTTGTAGTTGCAATATAGCCTTGGTCAAGTGTTTGCGATGTGATTTGTATTGTGTAATAATTTTTAGACGTGTATATATATATACAGGGACTGCTATTGCAATAATTAAGCTAGGATCAACTGTTTGATGTGTGCTTTATACGAGGAATGCTATAGCCACAAAGAAAATTTCCACAAAACATCCACAAAGTGATGTGTCAAAAGGGCATTGGTGTATGTTGTGATAGTTTCTCTCTCCTCTTTATGATTAAACCAATGACCTTTTGACACATCACTTTGTGAATGTTTTGTGGAAATTTTCTTTGTGGCTATAACATTCCTCTTAAAATGCATGGGAGTTACTAGTATATATAGGAAAAATGTAACCATAAACTACAAGAGAAACAATATTATTTTAATATAAATAATTTATTTTTCTTAGTGGCCAGGGTGCTTTAATTTAAGTTAATCACAAATCTAAAGAGTAATACGACGACTATAACGAATAAGGGTTGCATGTGTGGTGGTTGGTAACCATTAAATGGCAAATAATTATACGCTTCATTGCAGTACTAAGAGGAAAATTTGCTCTAAATAAATTGAAACACTCTACTACCCACATATATTATATATAACTCGTCCTCGAGTATCCAAGTTTTGACTAAATAAATATTTTTACATCTCCTTACTTTTTCTTTTTTATATACTTTGGATAATCTTAATAATTCTTGGATAACTTAAAAAAAAATGATGTCTGGTACTTTCGGCTAGTATTTTATAAAGTTTTGGTTGCATTTTAGCAATCTTTTTTAGCATTGAATTATAAATTTTAGTTAAAGAAAAACTTAACCCTGAAAGGCTGATCACTTATAGCTAGACGTTTACTTCCATATATATAGACAAGGTTTTTTTAATTAAATGGACGCGGTCACAAGACAATAATCTATAGTTTGTTATTCTAACATTTAACTTAAACTCAAGTAATTTAAATTAAGCTAGTAACTATTGTTAGGCAAAGAAAGTGATCATTAATTTTATGCTGTGACAAACTTAACCTTGAAAGGCTGATCACTTATAGCTAGACGTTTAATTCCATTCTCCGCGATCTTAACACCAATATGCTCGCAAAAAGGCTTGCAAAAATAGCAGACCATCGGGTAAAACACGAGCTTGTAATCGTTATCATACTTTTCTATCTTGAACCAGTTGTTCATGGTTTCTGGACCGGGGTTTCCTGAAATTCCATGACCTGTTACTATCATTTCTCCCTCATATATACTCCTCGAGCATCCACACATTTGACTGATTACACAGTGTAGAATTAGAGAATACGATGTTAAGATCTGTGGATTCCCGAATGACTTCTTTCTTGGGGTCCACGGGTGTGAATGTCAATGGCAAGCCATTATCGACGTCTAGATTTTCTTGGACTACGTCAAGTGGGCATGACTCGTTTCTTGTCATGGCTAGCGTTAGGCTAACACCCGTGCCTTCGTATATTGTCAAGATGTAGTATTGGGTTCCAGCCCGGAGAATGTTTCCATCCATATCAAAAACTAGATCCGGTTGATGTTGGGCTAAAGCAAACGAGATTGTGGAGATCAGAACAAGTAACAACATTATACTCATTTTGTTGTGTATGTATTAGGTGTGATTTTTGAGTGCATTATATGGGCATTATAACTGTATATAGGGCGAAGATACATGAAACGGATTTTTGAAAGACCCTAGAGAGAATTAATCTTATATCTTTATTGCTACTAGTAATTACAGTAGTAATTTGAAGAGTATAGGTCGACTATGTTACAACTCACAAACAATTAAAGTATTTTCAAACGTATTGATATAATGGTGGTCTTAATAGGCCTTTGACTTTGAATCAATACACTTAGAGCAACTGTAATGCACATTTGAACGACTTGGCTAATTGTCATAAAAGCTTTTCTAACGACTTTTAGGATAGCTTGGTAAAGACGGAGAAAAAATGACACAAGTCACTCTCTTAAATAAAGAATTGTTGAGAAGGTTTGTAAAGCTTTTGGAAAGCTTTTGTGTAGTTGATAAGGGTTGTATATATATATATTTTTTCAAATATTAAAGTTATTGAAAAACTAATTGTGTTAAATGCATTAAGTTTTTAAAGAATGGATGCATTGTTGATGCACGATCTTATAACTGTACACACTTCACACATAGTTTTTATTGTTGATCAAGTATGTATTACAAGGATATGATTAGGAAATTGATTAGAAGGATTTATCGTTGTTTTGCTCTTATTTATTCATTAATTCAAACATAACGTTAAATATTGTACTCCCTCCTTCTCAAAATAATTGTCAGGAGACAAGAATCACTTAGTTTAATAAAAGTGGGGCCAATTTAATTTTTTACCACTAAAAGAGAATATTCATTTACTTTATTCTTTAGTTTTTACTTAAAAGGAAAAATGAACAATTAATTTGAGACATCCCTAAAAGGAAATATGGACAATTATTTTGAGACGGAGGTAGTATTTGCTATGTGATTCTCCCAAGGCTCCCACACACCTTAGCTTGCTATAAGAGTTTCCATGAAATATCACTCGAAAGGACCAAAACATGGATACCTTCATGATTTAAGAATGATTAGATGATTACTCGTGCATAGCGACAACAGTGTATAGTAGCGTGTAGGGCTGTAAATGAACTGAACGTTCAGTTAACAATTCATAAACCGTTTGATAAAATGTTTGTTTATCTTCATTTGTGTATTAAATAAAGAACATGAACAATACTTTATGTTCGTTTTGTTAAATGAACGAATATAAACAAAAGTCGTGTTCGTTTATCTATGTTCGTAAATGCCAGATTATGCTTTTATTAACATTTGTTTATGTTCATTTTATTAGCCAAGCCTCATTATAGTTAGCCCGATTATTGATTTATTATGTATGCTAGCTAGCCCAGCCCATTAGGGATTTTGGTAACATTCGGATTGTATGAGTATTTATTGAATGGACAATACTTTATGTTCATTTTGTTAAATGAACGAATATAAACAAAAGTCGTGTTCGTTTATCTATGTTCGTAAATGCCAGATTATGCTTTTATTAACATTTGTTTATGTTCATTTTATTAGCCGAGCCTCATTATAGTTAGCCCGATTATTGATTTATTATGTATGCTAGCTAGCCCAGCCCATTAGGGATTTTGGTAACATTCGGATTGTATAAGTATTTATTGAATGGAATGCTAATGAAATGAAGTCCCCTTTACTAAACTTTATAACAAACGGCCCTCTTGCGACAATTTACGTATATTCAGGTGCCTCTGTTATCCCTATATACATGTTGACCATAAACTTCAACCGCGATCCACTCCCAGCGTATTTCTTGGTTACCCCGCCAACCATCGTGGATATAGGTGTCTTGATTTATCCCCAAACAAAATTATCTTGTCACGACATGTTAGATTTAATGAGGATAGCTTTCCTTTTGCCAAACTACACGAGTACACGTCTCCAACTCACGATTTTTTATCAACCATACCTCTACCTATTTCACCAACCCCAACCGTAGCCCATGAACAACCTACAACTCCCTTAGAAACTCCATCACCTTCCCATGATCCCACAAATAACCACGTACCTCAGCCCGATCCAACCAATGTTATACCACCCACCTCTCCTACACATGAAATCACTAAGTCCAATACCGCCACTGCAGCCCCAACGCCTCAAACCCATATACCCATTACTGCCCCTATGCAGCAGCCCAATATACCCACTTCAACCGTTAACACTCATCCCATGGTCACACGTGCTAAAGCCGGTATATCTAAACCTATTGAGCGTATGAATTGTCATGTCACAACTGTTTCTCCGCTCCCTTGGTCTCATGTTCATGCTCTTCGCGACCCTCAGTGAAAACAAGCTATGTTAGATGAATATAATGCTTTAATTACTAACGGTACGTGGGTACTTGTGCCCCGTCCAGCTAATGTGAATATTATTCGTTCTATGTGGCTTTTCAGGCAAAAGTTTGATTCAGATGGTACTTTAATCAGGTATAAGGCGCGACTTGTTGCTAATCTTCGCAGTTAACAGCAGAGAATTGATTGTGAGGAGACTTTTAGTCCAGTGGTTAAACCAGCTACTATTCACACTGTACTTAGTCTCGCAGTATCTCGTGATTGGCCTATTTATCAGCTTGCCGTGAAGAATGCTTTTCTTCAAGGTCACTTATCTGAGACAGTATATATGTATCAGCCGCCTGGGTTTGTTGATTCTCATCACCCTGATTATGTTTGTCATTTTCAGAGATCATTATATGGGCTTAAACAGGCCCCTAGTGCATGGTTTCAGCGGTTTGCTAGCTTTGTTACACGGATAGGTTTTCAGCATAGCAAAACTGATACATCATTATTTGTTTTTCATCACGGTTCAGATATTGCTTATTTATTGTTATATGTGGATGACATTATTCTCAGAGCTTCTTATACAGCTCTTCTACAACGTATTATTGCTTTGCTTCACAGTGAGTTCGCTATGACAGATCTTGACTCTCTCAATTACCTTCTTGGTATTTCTTCTCAGTGGAATGCTTCAGGTATGTTCTTGCCATAGTCCAAAAAATGCTAAGGAAATTCTTGAGAGAGCACATATGCAGAATTGTAACCCGTGCAAGACCCCTGTGGATACTAATTCCAAGCTGGGTCTGGATGGTGATCCTGTTAGTGATCCCACTTTATATCGTAGTTTAGCTGGTGCTCTTCAGTATCTTACCTTTACGCGACCAGATCTTTCATATGTTGTTCAACAGGTTTGCCTTTATATGCATGATCTTCGCGACCCACATTTCACTGCTTTGAAGCGCATTTTGCGCTATTTATGTGGTATTACTGATCATGGTCTTCAGCTTCATGTCTCGTCTACTACTCAGCTTACTGCCTATACGGATGCTGATTGGGCTGGTTGCCGAGTTACTCGTCAGTCAACATCCGGGTATTGTGTGTTTCTCGGTGATAATCTTTTATCGTGGTCCGCAAATCGACAGGTTACCTTGTCTCGTTCTAGCGCTGAAGCAGAATATCCTGGTGTTGCTAATGTTGTTGCTGAGACTGCTTGGATTCGTAATTTGCTACGTGAGCTACATACTCCTCTATTTACTGCTACTTTAGTCTATTGTGACAATGTGAGTGTTGTTTATATGTCTGCAAATCCGGTCCAAAATCAGCGTACAAAGCACATAGAGATTGATACTCACTTTGTTCGTGATTTTGTTGCTTCGGGACAAGTTTGTGTCCTTCATGTGCCTTCACGATTTCAGTATGCAGACATCTTTACTAAGAGGCTTCCTGCTGCTTTGTTCTTGACTTCCGCTCCAGCTTGAACGTTCGAAGGCCTCCCGCTCAAACTGCGGGGGTGTATTAGCCGAGCCTCATTATAGTTAGCCCAATTATTGATTTATTATGTATTCTAGCTAGCCCAGCCCATTAGGGATTTTGGTAACATTCGAATTGTATGAGTATTTATTGAATGGAATGCTAATGAAATCATGAAGGAGAATAAACCTATTCTATCACATTTATTTGTTTATATATCATATCTTTTTATTGTATATTCTCAAAACTGATTTGTTTAAAGAAAAGAAGACTTATAATACAAAATATTGTGTATAATTTAATAAAGTTTATGTATGTTTTTCTACGTTTATTTATTTTAGGTCATTTATGTTAATTTAGGTTCCATTTAATGTCTTAATGAATGAACATACATGAACATGAACAACTCATTTTAGTATTAAATGAACATCGACAAGAAAATTCGTTCGCTTACGTGTTTGAGTCTGGTTTTTTTAGGCCTTAAAATTAAATGAACGAATATAAACAAAGCTCTATTCATATTCATCTAGTTCATTTACAACCTTAGTAGCGTGAATCGGATTAAATA
The DNA here is from genome assembly GCA_030686995.1 of Artemisia argyi. Classification (NCBI taxonomy): domain Eukaryota; kingdom Viridiplantae; phylum Streptophyta; class Magnoliopsida; order Asterales; family Asteraceae; genus Artemisia; species Artemisia argyi. The sequence continues at coordinate 149,004,207 of CM060707.1, forward strand.
GTTTAGCAAAGTATATATATCTATACGTTCAAAAAATATATGTGATGCATGAACATGAAATAATGCTTGAAATGAAATCAAAAGAGTTGGAAACGACTTACAACACCTCTAGGGTGGTAGAGAATCGAAAGAAATGATCAAATGGAACACATGAAATAAACCCACACTCGCTAAACTATTTAATCCGATTGTAACTAGTTTATATTCGAATGGCTTTCAAATGAACTTGCATGAGCTCCTGGTATTTTCAGAGAATATTTGAGATTAAAATGAAGTGATATTGAGTGTATTGAATGAATGAAACAAGAGGAGGAAGCTTGAGTACATATGGTGAAAGTTTAGTATACGTATGGTTTAAATAATTCAAGAAAACATGAGTAACTATGCAATGTCAGGGAAAGGAAGATATTGATCGACTTTTTATCATATAATATTCGGTTGTGAGTACATAAAATAAGGAATTTGGTTTGGTGATTCATATAGATGTCGACATCTACTTCTTTTCATACACGATTTGCATAATCTCGTACCACTTGATTATGGCTGATCATAGATGATATTTAAACATGAAAACATGTTAGAAATATTATTAGGAACACGTAGGAACAAACAGGAATCAAAACGGTTAAGAAATGAATATATTATGAATCGATTGACATGAATATTCGTCAAACACTTTGCCACTTAAAAACGTATCAAACGTCGTCCAATGAATTTGGGATTTGACACACTAATAGTTGGCTAGGTGTTGAACGAGATGCTGTAAAAATATATATATATGTGTCGTGTGTAAAAATTTGGAATACGCGAGGTGATTTGGAGCTAGTTTGGTCGATATATATATAAAATTTGAAATGAAAATGGGTTTAGTTTTTGGGCCGGTTGGGCTTAGGAAATATTAAGGGCCCGTTTGGTTTTGTAATTAATTTATTAATTAGAATTAGTGATTTGTTAATATTTTGTTAATCGTGTCGAGAACTTGTTTTGTTATTTGGTGAATTTTGCAATATCGTAATCGTGACCATTTTAATATAATAAAAAAATTTTAAATTTTCCCGTAAAAATGGTGATTACAATAATGACAGAGATTAATATATAATTAAACGTTTATTAATTATAAAGATTTTTGCGAGGTTTTACACACAACCATAATTGATAACATCAAATAGTTATGTTATTTTAGTGTTAATTATCTATGTAGTGTGGTAAGCCAATACTTGTTAATATCAATTTACCAATATATGTATTGTAATATATAACTAAAGGTAAACATTCACACATAAATAAGCATGGATATTAGTTTACCTTCTTAGATTGAAAGTAAATTGAGCATATGCTTTGAGAGCTTTGGTTTGTTCAATGTTTTTGTTATGATCAGGTGACGAGAATAATAGAAGAGGAAATACTGAGCATATGACTAAAACTAGACAATGTAAAGTTGAAATGCACGAATTTTTTTTTATAACAAATAGCTAAACAAATGATTTTCTCTTATACGATCCATAAAATATGGAACAAACTCTGATTTTTTTTTTTCATTTTCAAAAAATTGAGCCATAAAATACTTCGGGTCCATTTTTTGAATTTTTGGAACACTCCACCTAAATGCCGTTCCAAAAAATGTGTTCCTTAAAATCCTTTAATCACTTTTTGAATTTTTGGAACGCTTCAACTAGAAACCGTTCCAAAAAATGCTAAGGAAATTCTTGAGAGAGCACATATGCAGAATTGTAACCCGTGCAAGACCCCTGTGGATACTAATTCCAAGCTGGGTCTGGATGGTGATCCTGTTAGTGATCCCACTTTATATCGTAGTTTAGCTGGTGCTCTTCAGTATCTTACCTTTACGCGACCAGATCTTTCATATGTTGTTCAACAGGTTTGCCTTTCTATGCATGATCTTCGCGACCCACATTTCACTGCTTTGAAGCGCATTTTGCGCTATTTATGTGGTACTACTGATCATCGTCTACTACTCAGCTTACTGCCTATACGGATGCTGATTGGGCTGGTTGCCGAGTTACTCGTCAGTCAACATCCGGGTATTGTGTGTTTCTCGGTGATAATCTTTTATCGTGGTCCGCAAAGCGACAGGTTACCTTGTCTCGTTCTAGCGCTGAAGCAGAATATCATGGTGTTGCTAATGTTGTTGCTGAGACTGCTTGGATTCGTAATTTGCTACGTGAGCTACATACTCCTCTATTTACTGCTACTTTAGTCTATTGTGACAATATGAGTGTTGTTTATATGTCTGCAAATCCGGTCCAAAATCAGCGTACAAAACACATAGAGATTGATACTCACTTTGTTCGTGATTTTGTTGCTTCGGGACAAGTTTGTGTCCTTCATGTGCCTTCGCGATTTCAGTATGCAGACATCTTTACTAAGGGGCTTCCTGCTGCTTTGTTCTTGACTTTCGCTCCAGCTTGAACGTTCGAAGGCCTCCCGCTCAAACTGCGGGGGTGTATTAGCCGAGCCTCATTATAGTTAGCCCAATTATTGATTTATGATGTATTCTAGCTAGCCCAACCCATTAGGGATTCTGGTAACATTCGAATTGTATGAGTATTTATTGAATGGAATGCTAATGAAATCATGAAGGAGAATAAACCTATTCTATCACATTTATTTGTTTATATATCATATCTTTTAATTGTATATTCTCAAAACTGATTTGTTTAAAGAAAAGAAGACTTATAATACAAAATATTGTGTATAATTTAATAAAGTTTATGTATGTTTTTCTACGTTTATTTATTTTCGATCATTTATGTTAATTTAGGTTCCATTTAATGTCTTAATGAATGAACATACATGAACATGAACAACTCAATTTAGTATTAAACGAACATCGACAAGAAAATTCGTTCGCTTACGTGTTTGAGTCTGGTTTTTTTAGGCCTTAAAATTATTTTAGGCCTTAAAATTAAATGAACGAATATAAACAAAGCTCTATTCATATTCATCTAGTTCATTTACATCCTTAGTAGCGTGAATCTGTGTGTGCAACTTTTTTTTTTTTTTTTTTTTTTTTTTTTTTTTTTTTTAAGTATATTTGAGTGTAGAATAAGTGAGAAATAAAAAAGTTAGTTGTTTAAATTGTAATTAATTATATAAAAGTTTAATAAATTGCATTCCCTTTTATAACTTTTATAAGTAATGATATTTTAGTCTAATAATAATATTTTTTAGCTTTTTTTTAGTATAGATCAAGTTATTGAATATTTGATTTAGCTACTCTTACAAGCCTATAGTCGTAATTAAATCTTCCATGTTCGTCGTGTACCTGTGCTTTGCAATGTGTAGTATTGGATATCTTTTTGAGGTGACGGGGTTATATTTTGTTTTGCTAGAATCATCAAAAAAAAAAAAAAACTCTCAAAAAGAATCCGCAAAATGAGTTGTTATATTTTGGTCATGTTTGGCAACAAGCGTTAAGGAAGCGATTAGGAGCGACAAGCGGTAAGAATTTAAATGAAAAGCTTGTTTGGCAACACTTTCAAGAGCGTTTGAAATGAGCCCAACTGCTCCAAATTGTAATGCTTCATGAAGAAGCGTTTCATTTACTGCTCGAGCATTTGTTTAAGAAATTACAAATGAGCCCACGTTTGAAATGAACCACGTACATATTACTTTTCAAACCCACGTACATGTTACTTTTAAAACAATAATATTATTACCCCAAATATGAATTGGTTATATACTTATAGATAGCAGTACATATGACTTTTAAAACATAATATATAACAATTAGTTGAACTTCTTAATAAATGGTTAAAAATAGGAGTACAAGTTATATTAAAAAAAAAAATGCAATTTATGGGTTGGTTCCATATCCAAAGACAATATATCATAAATCACAATATGAAACGCACATCGTAGATAAAAGCTAGCGTATAATGGTATTTATGTAATATCAACCATGTAAAAGTAATGAGTACCTTATAAATAATAATTTTATTATTTGTTTAATCAAATTTTTGTTTTAATTATTATATGTCCTTTTTCGTAATTTTACACTTTATAGTTACAGCTAATGTGGAGTTACCAAACACGTTTTTTAAACAAACAGCTACTGCTTACTGCTGCTACTTACTGCTTACTGCTACTGCTTACTGCTACTTGTCGCCAAACATACCGATTGATGTGTTTGCACTAGTACATAAACCATATTTTCCAACGCTCAATTTAAAGCGGTTTTAATATATAACCGTTTTAAATCAATGAAAAGTATTATTTGACACGTTTTTTAACAATCCGTTCTATTAAAAGCAATGTTGCAAAAATCGGCCGAATCGGCCGATTAATCGCTAATCGGTGATGCACCTTGTCGATTTTCGAAAATCAGTGAAAAAATCGGCCTAGGCAAAAAAATCAGAAAAAAGGGTCAAAAATCGGCCGAATCGGCCAAAAATCGGTCGAATCGGCAAAAAATCGGACGAATCGGCCGAATCGGTCAATTTAAAAAAAATAGAAATTTAGGCATTTTACTTAATTTGGGGATCGTTTATTTCACTTATAACGTACAATGGGCCTCATAATCAGAATTGAAGCCTTTTATTGAGGTTTGTAAACATAGAAGGCTTGGAATCAGTTAAGATCTTTAGTTTGCTCTCCAGAAATTCCCAAAACATGCAGGAAATGCCAAACCGATTAATCACCGATTAATCACTGCCTTGACCGATTACAGGCTGCAGGGTGGTCGACCGCCCGACTACCAATTCACGATTTTTGCAACATTGATTAAAAGTGTTTTATAGAACAGTTCTTTTGACAATCACGCTATTATAATAGATTATTCATCACGGTTATTTTATAGCCGCCTTATAAAGTGGGCTTTTAAATATTTTCACTCTTTTTAGGCGGGATTTTTCCCTCTAAATGACTCTTTTGATGCTATTACTACCTCCGTCTTAAAATTATTGTCCACAGACAAAAAACACACAGTTTTAGAAAAGTATCAACTTTACAGCTTTCTCTCTCTTACTTTTTGCACAAAGACAGTTTTACCCTTAATCAATTAATTTCCAACTTCTTTAAAGTTTGTAATAATAACTACAAATAAGGGTAATATGGTAAACTTAATTTATATTCCCTATCCATTTATAGAAGTGGACAATTAATTTGAGACAACCGAAAAAAGAAAAATGGACTATAAATATGGGACGGAGGTAGTATTTTTTATTATTATATCTTTTCTCTCCTTATGGTTACACAACAAACACCCAAATATTTCTCTTATCTTTCTTTCTCTTTTCTTCTCTTTTATAAATACTTATCACCAACAATCCAACATCCTTGAATTAAACTCGAATCAGATGAAGATCGGAAGAGCAATCTGTCAAATAGATCCTCAGTAACAGTTACATGAACATGGTAATTAATTTCTAGTTGAATATTAGTATAATACTATAAATATGTTTAAGTTGATTTGCTTGATTAAATAACACATATATGTTATCTAGCTGTCATTTTTTCCATTTATTTTTATGATTGATGATCTACAGGTGAGTTTTTTTAAGATCTTGAAGATGAAGTTTTCATTCTCCATACCAGGTTCATTAAATTATCTATTTTTCCCCCTCAATCTTTTAATGTTTTATAATATCATGATATTATTAATTGTTGTGATATGATCGACGGATGCTTAATTGGTGAAGGTGCCATTGTTGATGAAGGTGGAATGTAGAATGAATTGCTCAGAAAGAAATATAAACAATTAAAAGAATAATATAATAAAGAACTGTTCGATGATTTTTTATTTTTTTTTAATTCTACATGGTTATTTATAGTGGTTGTTCAAAAGTGTAATAAATGATCTAATTTTTTAAAACGGTCCAAAAACGCTCTAAAAAATCACCTATATTTTTTAAAAGGGGAGTGATATGTACACGGACCACTTTTGTTTGCACACAAAAATTTATCTTGAAATGACATTTGTACTCTCACAAACTTTTTTGTTACGATTTTACTTTACAAATTCGTGTTTCTTGTATTTCTGATTCTTATTAAATCCAGTGCACCAGAAATCATTGCAACCCATCTAACAATGTTTACTCGTTAAAAAGATCCATTTAACTATTTTACTGAACAGTGATTCTTTGTAAAAATTTAAGATACAAGTTATTGTTTACAGTAATAACTTTGACTTTGTTTATTGGCATCTTTCCCTTGTGTGTTCATCTTTTCAATCACACAAAAAAAGGATTAAAAAAAAACACTTCCTCAAAAGATTCAAAAACTTCAAGTTCCATTTCAAAGTATTTCTTCTCTGGTAACCAAAAACACAAAATAAAAAATTAACCAATCAATGAATGATATGAATCTCAAAAGAGATGCAAACTGTCATAAGAATATTAAACAAGCCCAACAGAAATTAGTCTTACAATGGTGATAAATAGGAGGGAGTATCAAAATTGGCACACGTTATTCCCGATATGTTCATTTAATTAACCAGGAACCAACAATTGAACCTGGCGACGGTGGCAGGTAGCCAGAGGCTTTCTCTCTATTTAAGGGTAAAAGAAAATGACAAAAAAAAAGTAACAATGATCATATGATATAGAAATTTTTGGCGTTTGGATAAGTTGAGATGATTTATTTTTTGTGATAAAATGTGTGAAGAATGAATTTTTCTCTTAAGTTTAAGGATCTATAGAGTGAGAAAGTGGGGTGGGAGGAGAACGATGTTGATGATGGATATTGGGTAAAAGTAGGGAAGGGTGTATATGTCATTTCAAAATAATTCTCTGTGTGCAAATAAAAATACTTCGTGTACATTAGAGCTGGCATAACAGGTCCGACACGACACGACACGAACACGATAAGACACGGATCTGTTAAGCCCTCACACGAACACGACACGATAAGCTAATTGTGTCAGATCTTAAAACACGAACACGAACACGAAAATTAACAGGTCACACGAACACGACACGATAAGACACGATAAGAGGTCTTAACAGGTCTTGACACGCTAAAACACGAAATCTTAACAGGTCTTATCGTGTCTTAACAGGTCTTTAACAGGTCTTAACAGGTCTTTACAGGTTTTAACAGGTCTTAACAGGTCTTTAACGGGTGTTAACAGGTCTTAACAGGTCTTATCGTGTCTTATCGTGTCTTAACAGGTTACACGAGGTCAAAACACGAACACGACACGTTATCTTATCGTGTCATCTTACACAAACACGAACACGACACGAAACACGATAAGCCAAACACGAAACCTGTTAACTTCGTGTCGTGTCGTGTTTTCGTGTTTCGTGTCGAAATTGCCAGCTCTAGTGTACATATCACTCTCCTTTTTAAAACGCTCTATTATAAAACGGTTTAATACCACTCTATATAATATATTTTAGCCATTTCAAAAAATTGTTTTTTACGTATCTTTTTTATTAACCCAATCACATGTCAACAAGTTAATTTTGTGGATGTTTTTTAGATGTTTTGTGGTCGCACTTACACAATTTAAGATAATTGAATATTTTATGAGCATTAGATACATGTTTTATTTATTTAAAATTGAATTTGAAATTTCATCATATAAACAAATACAAAAATACTTATGACTACCATATTTCATATAGGCTATGTTTGGTAAAAGTAGCAGTGAGCTGTGAGCACTAGCAAAAAAAAGCTCACATCTTCATAAAGAAGCATTGGAAAAATGAGCTTTTCTAAAAAATAGCAAAGCCCACAGCTCTCATGCCAAACGAACACTAAAAATAAAAAAGCTCATTGTTCACCGCTCATTGCCCAAAAAAGCTCCAAAAAGCTTTGTGCCAAACATAGCCATAAATTCAAACACATTAAAAAGAGTAGTCAATGTTTGTCATTAAGCTTGCAAATATTTATTACTGATATAATATGTTGCAATGTGAAGTTTTAACATTTGCATGTATACAATGATTGTAATATTTACTTAAAAAGTAACACCTCTTATAATTTTAAGACAAAAGCATATATCCATTATATATATAGAAGTAAGATAAGATAACTAAACCACATACAAGTATATAAAAGTTAAACAGTCCATCATATCGTGGTAATATAGAAAATTCATTATGCCTTCTTGAACATAACCTTGAAAGGCACATCACTTATAGCCAGACGTCTTTTTCCATTTTCATCAATCTTGACACCAATATCTCCACAAACAACCTTGCAAAAGTTGCACACTGTCGGGCAAAACACGAGCTTGTAATCCTTATCAAACTTCTCGATCTTGAACCAATTGCTTATTGTTTGTGGACCAGGGTTTCCTGACTTTCCATTACCCGTTATTATAAATTCTCCCTCATACCTATCAAGCATCCAAACATTCGACTGAATACATATTGATGAAGCCGAGAATATAATGTTAAGATCTGTGGATTCACGAATGACACCTTTTTTAGGATCCACGGGTGTAAATTTCAAAGGTAGGCCTCTATCAACTTCTTGGTTTTCTTGGACTACATCAAGCGGACACGATTCATTTCTTGTGGCGGCTAATGTTAGGCCGCCACCCCTTCCTCGGAATACAGGCAATATGTAGTATTTAGCGCTAGACCAGACCAAGTTCCCATCAATGTCACGAACTTGATCGGGTGATCGTTGGCCTAAAGAAAGTGACATAGTTGAGAAAAGAAGTATTAACAACATTGTCATCATGTATATTGCTATAGAAAGATTACTTGTATTATTTGTGGTGTGCTTTTAGTTGCATGGGAGAATAAGTATTTATAGGCAAAATGGATCGGATAAGACCTAGCTGCACGTATTTCTGATTACCAGTCGTAGGATCCGATCTCATGAATTCAATAAATGTGAATGTGAGTGTGAAACCTATTGGCTATACACGCTAAATCTGTTACATTATAATAGCTCGATTTGGTCAAAAACCGATGCATGTGATGGTGTGTAAGTAGCCCAGCTAAAGTAAACTTAAAACAAAGTAAGAGATACGCAAAAACTAGCTTGACCAAGAGAAGGAGAATTTCATTACTTCTTTCCAAACTACCACGATTACTTATTTTTTTTATTATTCGTTTATCTTGATGTTGAGCACTTCATAAAACAATATGGTGAGTACAATAAAAATGAGCAGTCACTTCATCACATTTAAAAATAATTATGTCTAAGAGTATCTCATTTATTACGTATCAGGTTTAGCTTTATCGTAAATTTTAAAGTTTCATTGTATTCTTCATATCAAAACCAAAACTCCTTTTTCCAAAACTAAACATCAATCAACTCTCAACAGACAAACCTCCATTCACCGCTCTCCTTCAAAATGATAATCGAGAGAATTGTACTTGTTAATATACATTTTGTATTATGATTTTGTATTTGCTTTTAAAATATTTTTTGATGCGTTCAACGTCAAACTAGTAGTATGTCACATCTACCATAAACAGTGTTATTGACGGAGGCATTTGAAACCTATTCAAGAAATTCCATATCAAATTTTATGAATTCAACCGAAATTATTAATTAGTAGAATTAATGCTTCTTGATCGATTAGAGAATGCGGTAAGTTAACATTTGATGTGAGTTATAACTTAACGCAGCCGAGTTAAGGGGTGAGTCACCTTACCGAGGGGTGAGTTATGAGGGTGAGTTATGGCTTTTAACTCACCAAGTTATGCCCTTAACGCAGCGTTAAGGGGTTAAGGGGGTGAGTTATGGCATAACTCACCAAGTTATCTTACCGAGGGGTGAGTTATGGGATAACTTTTTTTTTTTTTTTTTTTTTTTTTTTTTTTTTTTTTTTTTTATGGCATAACTCAGGTGAGTTATCTTACCGCTCCCTAAAGTTAACGCACCAAGTTAACACCTTAAACGTTGACGTGACGATGAGTTATGGGATCACTCGGGGTTAACTTACCCAATGCTCTTAGTGACATAATAAGGTGTCATATCATTTATTTTAAGTTATCAGTTTTGTTAGCTTGAGTAATACAAACCATTTACGCCGCATTTATTTTAATGATGAGATTAGAATAGGATTATGATCTCTTATAAGATTTGAATTCGGTGTGGATTCGAAAAAAAATAGAAAGAAAATAAATATAAAGTGTATTTGTATTATATATTGACAAGCATGTTATCCACGTGTTCTGGGTACGGGTACTTTGAAATAAAAAATTTCAGTGAACACTTTTTTAAATTTATTACATTTTTTATGATTATAATTTTAGGGATGTCAAGATTTCATGTCATATATTTCAACATTTTAATCAATAATAATGTTTTTTATTATACAATTGTGATAATAAATATTTTAGTTAATTTTATGGATATGGGTGTTCAATAAATCTGTGAAACCGACAAACCAGGTTGACTCGGTCAATCTAAAATCACAAAGAAGTATAACCAATAAACAGAAATAGAAAAAAACCCGAAACCAAAATAACCCTCTTTTCATGGTTCGATTTCGGTTTCAATATTCAAATATTCCATGATTACCCGAACCGAACAATGTTCAATATACATGTAGTTTTTAGCAAAATATTAATAAAAGTATACAAGTATTCACTATATGTGTTTACGTATGGTACGTAAGCGCGGATTTAATTAAGGTCAAATTGAAGGTATTTTGTGCGGTGGGTAATGATCATATATTTGGTTTTTCGCGTTAGGTAAGAGCCCCGAGATAAGAAATATTTATCTTGAGCCTGGCTAAAACTCACATACGATTAGTGTAAGTTTTGTATGTGTGAATTATGGATAAGATAGCTAATGCTAGCTTAGTCCTCCTCTCCAAATGCACATAGTATTTATAGGGATGCATTTAGGGTCTTATGCAACATATGAAGGTGATCCAATGGTCGTGGATGATTAGATGGTTATTGATGAACCACGTGGTGATCATCTTATAGAGGAGACAAGAATTCCACGTGTCGCGTCGTGATTGACTCAAGTATTTATGGGGATCTTTCGACACGATCTTAGTGCATTAGCGAAACCCTTGCGACATTATCTCTGAACTAGTGAGGTGATTACACGTTTCATGGACGTGCAAAGGTTTTAGAGATATGATCCCAGGCATGTCCTTGCACTGGGGTTGCCATTCAGGCAAGGGCGGTTAGCTATTTCGCCGATATTTTCTTGGGAAGCTGATCTGCTAAGCAACAATTGTTGGGCTAGTCATAACAACCGAAATTATTAATTAGTAGAATTTTAATGCTTCTTGATCGATTAGTGACATAATCAGCTGTCATATCATCTATTTTGAGTTATCAATTTTGATAGCTTGAGTAATACAAACCATTTCTGCTGTATTTATTTTTATGATGAGATTAGAATAAGATTATGATTTAGTATAAGATTTGAATCCCGTGGGGGCTGAAAAAAAATAGAAAGAAAATAAATATAATGTGTATTTGTATTATATATTTATTAGCATGTTATCCGTGTGTTCTGGGTACGGGTACTTTGAAATAAAAATTTCAGTGAACCATTTTTTAAAATTTTTTTATGATAATAATTTTACGGATGTCAAGATTTCACGTCATATATTTCAGCGTTTTAACCAATAACAATGTTTTTCATTATACAATTGTGATAATAAATATTTTACTAAACTTTATGGATATGGGTGTTCAATAAATATGTGAAACTGACAAGCCAGGTTGACCCGCTCAATCTGAAATCACAAAAACAATAACCAATAAACTGAAACTGAAAAACCCAAAACCAAAATAACCCTCTTATCATGGTTCGATTTTGGTTTTAATATTCAAATATCCACGATTACCCAAACCTAACAGTGTTCAATATACATGTTGTTTTTAGCAAAATATTAATAAAAGTGTACAAGTGTTGACTATATGTGTTTATGTATGGTACGTAAGCGCGTATTTAGGGTCAAATTGAAGGTATGGTGTGCGGTGGGTGATGATCATATGTTCGGTTTTTCGCGTTCGATAAGGACCCGAGATAAGAAATGTTTATCTTGATCCTAGCTAACACTCAGATTAGTGTGTGTTTTTTATGTGTGAAATACGGATAAGATAGCTAATGTTAGCCTAGTCCTCTCTCCAAATGCGCATAGTATTTATATGGATGCATTTGGGGTCGTGTGCGACATATGAAAGTGATCCAACGGTCGTGGATGATCAGAAGATTATGGATGAACCACGTGTGATCATCTTATAGAGGAGACAAGAATTACACGTGTCGCATTGTGATTGAATCAGGTGGTTATGGTTATAGAATATCTATGTCTCGAAACTTGACCCTTTTGGTTTTTTATATTTGCATGTTGGTTTAATGTTTTATTTAGGGATGAGCATTTGGACCCGAATCCCGGTACCGAACCAGAACCATACCCGTACCATACCGAAACGGTACCGACTCCCATTACACGGTACGGTACCGGTACCATGAATTGAGCCCAAAAAAAATTCGGTACCACTAATACTGTACCGGTACCAAAGCGGGAAGTAACCAAAAAAATCCCGAAATTTGAGTAGTCATATTTTTGAATTCGATAACTTATCCAAACAACCATTTGGCTCGTTCCTTGTCAAACAATATTTATGTAAAACATAAGAAAAGAAACGAAACGTTCAAAAAACTTATTGTGGAAACTATAGATCTTTCATAAACGCTCTTAAAAATTAAACCCGAACCTATTTTATAAGTTTTAGAACGTTTGTATGTTATGAATATCTTGGTGATGTATTGATTTAAGTGTTGGTTGCGTTTTGTGCCACATCGTGGTTTGAAATCACTTTAAAATACATGATTTTTCCTATTTTTGTTGCATTTTCTTGAAATCCTATTTGGTTTAACAAAAAACGGGAAGACCGTATAGGTATCGGATCCAGTACCCGAATCCCGTCCGATACGGTACATGTACCCACTTTCATGCTCGGGAAAAAATTGATACCAAATTCGGTATGTGTTCGGTACCATTCTGGTACCGTGCTCATCCTAGTTTTATTTATTTTCAGTTAAAAATCATATTAAATGTATGTTTCTAGAAGAACTTGTAATACCAGATTAAAAGATCGCTTTTGAAAACCTAAATCATTAAAGATTTTTATCTTCGAACAATCTATACACCATGCTTTTCAAGCTCAGCTCGATCCTCGCTTCTTGAATCTGTTTTGCCTCACACTTTCCTACTTTGATAACAAGGTATTTGGTGGAGACGGTTAGGATTGAGATTGGCTAGACCAAGATCAATTGGAAGTTTCAATGGGGCAGCTTTGGAAAGGTTGTTTAGAGGTGTGAAAAATGTGATATTTTACAAGATCGGGATGGGTAATCAATGTGAACGGGATAATTATATTGATCGATAAGTTTGCATATACTAAATAATGACACCACACGGCATACCAAAGAAGAAGACGAAGAAGAAAAAAAAAGAAAAAAAAAAGAAAAGAAAAAAGAAAAATGAAAAAGCACACGTGAACATCGGAATCATAAGAACTAAAGCTACCGAGGTTTAAAATTAACGACTTATTTAACGTTCTAATCTAGCCCACAAAAAAACTTGTTACAAGTTGGACTTATGGCACATGATTCTCTTAACAATTTGGCCTTCATGTTCGACTTTCCTCATTTCGGTTATTTTTATATTTTTTACTAATTATGTGCTTTCGTGAACTATTTACACTTTCATGTGGAGGGACAAATCTTGGAGGTATTGGAATTCGACAAAATTTATTAAATTAACATAATGTTTATTTATTCACGGTTACAAGTTACAAGACTATAGATAACAGTCGTATTAATTTATTCATACATACATATAATATAAAAAGGCAAGTATACGAAGTATAACTTTAAAGTTGTGGTGATGATAGAAATGTTATTTATGCCTTCGCGAAGAAAACCTTGAAAGGCACGTCACTTATAGCGAGACGTCTATTTCCGTTTTCGTCAATCTTAACACCAATGTCACCACAAACAGGCCTGCAAAAGTCACATACCGTCGGGCAGAACACAATCTTGTAATCCTGATCAAATTTCTCTATCTTGAACCAATTGCTTATTGTTTCCTGACCAGGGTTTCCTGACACTCCATGGGCCGTTACAATAAGTTGTCCCTCGTACTCCTCGAGCATCCAAACGTTTGACTGAATACAAATTGATGAAGCCGAGAATATAATGTTAAGATCAGTGGATTCACGAATGACACCTTTTTTAGGATCCACGGGTGTAAATTTCAAAGGTAGGCCTCTATCAACTTCTTGGTTTTCTTGGACTACATCAAGCGGACATGATTCGTTTCTCGTTGGGGCTAGCGTTACGCCACCACCCCTTCCTCGAAAAACGGGCAAGATGTAGTATTCAGTTCCAGACCGGACCAAGTTTCCATCAATGTCGCGAACTGGATCGGGTGATTCTTGGGCTAAAGAAAGTGAGAATGAGGTGAAAAGAATAAAAACTAACAATGTCTTCATCTTAAGTTGTGTATTGCTATAAAGATTTATTGTGTGTGTGTATGAGGTGTGTTTTGATTGCATGGGATATAACATGTATTTATAAGGAAGAAATGGATGTGAATACGTGAATATGAGAATAGCTGCAGGCGGCACGTAATTATGTGTACAAGTCGGACAATCCTATCTCATTATCAAATTGGAATTGTGATATATTATAATAACTTGATCCATATAAGGTGAAAAGATATCTCACGAGTTATTCAAATGGCTGAAAATCATGTCATCTTAAAATTAGTCTCCTCAAGTTTATATCCTTCTACAAAACTACCGTGTAAATTTCATTATGCCTCGTCATATATCCGTCCCAAAATTATTGTCCACTTTGAATTTTCAAAGTCAAAGTGTTTCAACTTTGACCATAAATATATATTTTTTATTATATAATACTTAATGAAAAATTATACAATTGAAAAGTATACTTAAAACCCAATCTATTTATATATTTTGCATCAAATATTATATAACACACACAAAAATATTTAAGGTCAAAGTTGAAAAAGAAAGACTAAAAAAGTCAATAGTGGACAATAAATTTGGGACGGAGGTAGTATATAATTGTCATTAAGTATTATTTGTAGCTTTTATATGACGATATGATTGCCTATTTATAGAAATGTTTGAATCATAATCACTTATACAAAATAACTGAATCACCTTTTAATAAGCCACTCACCTAAAATATAAAAGGGTTTTTTACTACGTAGAAAATCAAACTTTTGTAACTGTTTTTCGAACAGAAATTGTATAAGAAAAGGACCCTAGCTTCAGAAGCTAGGGAGGAGAAACAATTAGAGAATAAACTTGTATAGATTGCTAAACTTAACGATCATCCAACTAACCGAAGCTTGTCTACATCTATACCCACATATATGTGCAGAGTTTGATATCATTGAGAATAAGCTCCTTCTTTCGACATTTAGAGTTAAATGTGGTGTCATATATATACTCGTGTGTAACTAAATTTCATATCATAAGTATAACCCACTGATATATTAATTATAAACTTAATAGACATCAAGTCCAAACCAGGCCGGTTTTATTAATATAATAACAAGATTTAGGACGTATAATTTTTTTTTTTTTTTTTTTTTTTTTTTTTTTTTTTTTTTATATATTTATTTACTAGTATTTATTTTTTTGCTCAAAATGTTGATAAAACGACACGTACAAAAGTAACAAGCGCTTTATCATAAGGATAACATTACTAGCGCGTTAGTAACCCTTTATTACATATATTACAACATACCATTTCAAAAGCACTAACTTATATGAGGCATAGAAGTCATATTATGCCTTCTTGAACTTAACCTTAAGAGGCTTAGTATTTAACACCAAACTTATACGCCCATTTTTAGCAATCTTAGACCCAACATCACCACAATTTAACCTGCAAGTGTTACACACCTTAGGGCAGAACACAATCTTATAGGAATTCTCAAACTTCTCAATTTTGAACCAATTATTCACGGTTCCCGGGCTCGGTCCACCAAGGTTCCCACGGCTTGACACAACTCTATGACCGACGGCTTCCTCAACCCGCCAAACCGCAGGCTGATCACAACTCTTTGCACCCGTGAATATGATATTAACATCAGCAGATTCTCGAACGACTCCCCCTTTAAAAGGGACTGCTAGTGAGAAACTTAAAGGCTGCCCATTTAGGTGTTCGTTATTTTCTTGCACCACGTCAAGAGGGCATGTTTGGTTTTGTGTTGTGGGAACTAGTTTGAAACCTCCGCCCCTGCCACTCATAGCAGGCACAATGTAGTAGTTGCGCCCACTAACAAGTGGTTTACCATCTGTGTCAAGAACGAGGGATTGGGATTGAGATCGGATGGATGAAAGTGAGATAATAGAGCCAACGATGAAAATGAAAAATGATGTCTTCATTTTGATGGATAGATGTTACTCGTTGTTGTATAATGTATATCAATAGCATACGAGTAGCTTGTATTTATAGTCTCATATGTCGCGTACATGTATATCCCTATCCGTATTTACTAAAACAGGCATTTTAGTTACAAGTATATATACGATTACAACATCAGTGATGCGAAACGCACGCTATATATAGCATAATAACTAAAAGTTCGCTTTTCATTTCAGTTATATTTTGTTTGTATTCCAAAAGCTCGAATTTTGTTAAAAATAGACCGATCACTTTACTAAGAGCTAGTAGCTCAAACTCAAATGCTCAACGAGCATCAAACAACTTAAATGGTTGATGATAAAGATCAGCAGATGGTTTGAAAGCATCACACATTGGTGAAACAAAAAACTTAAAGACATCTAAATCCTAAAAATAGAGGACTCCTATCGTAATATGTGAGCTTGTATGCTTAGTTATATATATTTTCCCAGCTGGTTCATCTATGCACGTAGCAAAGTCAACTTGACCCTGTGAACCATGTAAAATTTACGTGTCGTATGTTGATGCATGGGATCTTGGTGATGCTCGATCATTTGTTCAGCGTATAATTTTTTGTTAATTTATGGTTTTGTTTTTATGAAAAGGATGAAATATTATTAATCACAAAATAGTACAATAGGTTTCAATCATAATCATGGACATACCTCATGTTTTGCTTTACAGAAACCTATTAACAAAATTTCGTTTAAAAAAGAATTGAAATAACCCAAAGATACATATTGGATTTCTTTTTAACAATAGTCAACAGATAAATTTAGTTTTTCATCTTAAAAATGGTATCGTGAAAATTGTTACAAAACTTGTCATGTCTATGCCTTATCCCATTGTGTATTTTTCGTCAATTTAATTTTCTGTTGAATTCAAAGACCGGTATTAGGTTGCGTAGCTAACTTAAGAATGATCTTATCATAAATCACTCATGCAATTTTAAACAATTCAATCTTATGCAAGTTTACTACTATACAAGTCAGACATCTCAATATATTCAAGGTGGACTTTTTCATATAGAATAATCCATAGTATGCAAACATTTTTTTCAACCAAAACCCACGTCCGTTTTATTAATATCATGACCGTTTATTGATTACTTATTATGCATATAAAATCACAACACAAGTATATCAAAGTTTAACAATTGATAATAGGCATTATATATGTCTTCTTGAACATAACCTTAAGAGGGTTGTTACTTAATAACAAACTTCTTCGTCCATTTTTAGCAATAGTAGAGCCAACTTCACCGCAAGTTGGACTACAAGTGTTGCACACCGAGGGACAAAACACAATCTTATAATCGCTATCATATTTCTCAATCTTGAACCAATTGCTTATAGTTTCCGCACCCGGGTTTCCAACAGTCCCATTGCTCGTCACAACCCGTTGTCCATTAGAATCCTCAACCCGCCAAACCGCAGGCATCCCACAAGTCGTTTCATTCGAGAAAATAATGTTAAGATCTGATGATTGGCGAATAACACCATCTCTATTGGGGATGGCGAGTAAGAAAGTCTGAGGTGACCTATCTAGTTGTTCATTGTTTTCTTGTGCCACGTCAAGTGGACATGTCTGATTCAATGTAGTGGGGGCTAGTTTTACGCCCCCACCACTGCCGCTCACTGCTGGCACAATGTAATAGGTCCGACAAGTAACTAGTGGCATCTCGTCAGTGTCGAGAACGGGAGATTTGGATTTGACATAAATTGAGAGAGTAGAGAGAATGACTATAATGAAAAATGATATCTTCATTTCGACGGATAATTGTTAATTGTATGTTTATGGCATGGGGTAACATGTATTTATAGTCATGATGATATGGGACGGAATTAATAAAATTACGTGGTAAGATAATCATTTTTGTTCACTCTCATACCACGCTATGACGAAATTAGATATGTTGTTGTATAATTGTTTTTGTTCACTGAATATTTATTTATGCAGTGATGATTTTTAGGGATGTCTCATGGATTTCGGTGGCCCTGTGTAATCACCACAAAAATGCCCTTAAACACACATACAAAATACACATGTATCACTAGTGCGTGAACTAATTAAACGCAAGCCTCATGTTGTGTATATACATATAATAAAGTACATGAAATTTTGTGGCCCTCGTTAAGCGGTGACCCTGTGCAATAGCACCTCTTGCACTATCTTAAAGCCGACCATGATGATTTTAAGTTTGATATCTCTTTTTCAACGACAATATTCTTAGTAAAAAATCACTAGCAAGTGACTATATTAGCAAGTGATTAAAGGCATTTTAAATTCGTAAAGTCGGATTACATTTGGAATGAGGATTAATGATCTATTTTTTTCAAACGAGACATAATATCCTAATTCTATTGATGATCCATGAAAAAGAAAGTGTTTTAGTCTCTTCACACAATGTATGCTTGCGAGGGAGCTTCAAATATTAGTAAAAGAAAATACACATCAGTGTAGATGTGAAACGCAAGCTCTTAAACAAAAGCTAGCACGTTAACTAAATGTATTATTTTTTTCGTTTTAAAGCTAGCACGTTAACTTTAGCACATAATTGAGTATTCTATGTACTGTTAACTTAATATATGTTCTTTTTACTCACAAAATATTTTGTTTGTTGTAATTTGTCGGTGAACACTTGTTATAAAAAAAATATATTTTGTTCAGCTGTATTTTCTTTTTATTGTGCTAGTTTGCGTTGCGCATTCGCATACTGACATGCTTTGAGTTAATTAGACGAATATATTTTGCGAGTCAAGATTATAAGTACTATAACAACCAATCGTTCTTAAACTGACTTTGGTTTAATTAAAATGCGCATCGGCGTGAATTATTGGCTTTCTCGAAACTATTCTTGTACCAAACTAAAACGATTTTATTTTTTATTTTTTTTAATTATTTGTTTATCTTGAGCTTGAGTGCTTCGCAAAACAATATTGTGGCTACAATTTAAATGAGCAGTCGCTTCATCACATTTAAAAATAATTACGTCTAAGCAAAGCTAGTAGGGTTGTAAACGAACTGGACGAACACGAACGGAGCCCTGTTCATGTTCGTTCATTTAATTTTAACCGGACAAATAAACGGACACGGACGCTTAAACGGACGAATTTTCTAGTTCATGTTCGTTTATTAAGAAAATGAATTGTTCGTGTTCGTTTATGTCCGTTCATTAAGACACTAAACGAGCGCTAAACGAACATAAACGATCGAACATAAATGAAAATAGACAAACAAACATAAACTTTATTGAATTCTTCACAATATATTGTTTTATAAGTGTTGCTATGTTTATACAAATCAATTTTTAAAATTATAAAATTAAAATTTATGATATATGAACATAAATAGATAAATAAACATGAACGAACTTTAACGAACGCTTAATCGGACGTTCACGAACATAAATGAACGAACGAGACTTTTGTTCATGTTCGTTCATTTAACTAAACGAACGTAAAATATTGTTCATGTTCGTTCATTTAATAAACGAAAGAACATAAACGAACATTTTACCGAACGGTTCATGAAATGTTCACTGAACGTTCAGTTCGTTTACAGCCCTAAAAGCTAGTATCTCTTTTATTATCAGTTTTAGCTTTATCTTAGATTTTAAAGTTGTATGATATTCATAAACATATAACAGTATAACACACTCAATATTGATGGTTAGGTCGTGGGCTTTAGTGAGAGAAAGAAAGAAAGTGGGAGACTTCTTTTACAAAGAGAAAGTAAAATAGATTAGCTTGAAAGCAAGTGAAGTTCTAACACTCTCATTTGGTATAAACACCTCACGTAGGCTATGTTCGGGCTGACAGTGGTTAAAGACTCGGCCCGACACTATGGATGATACGAAATCTAAATTATAACTATTAAGCTTACGAGCTACTTAATGCTAATAGATACTCGAGGTAACCGAGTCTTATTAATATTTATATTACTAACAAAAGTTTTATTATATTTAATATCAAAACCAAAAACCCATTTTCCCAAACTAATCTTCCAATGATCCGACTCTCAGCTGACAAACCTCTATTCACTGCTCTCTTTTGAAATGATAATAGAGATAATTGTATTTGTCAATATACATTTTGTATTAAGATTTTGTATTTGTTTTTGTAAATATTTTTTGATGCATTCAAACGTCAAATTTCAGTATGTCCACATCTACCATAAAACTTTGTTGTTGACGGAGGCATTTGAAAGCTATTCAAGAAATTTCATATCAAATTTTATGAATTCAACAATGGAAATTATTAATTAGTAGAATTTTAATGCTTCTTGATCGATTAGTGACATAAGCAATTGTCATATCATCTATTTTGAGTTATCAATTTTGTTAGCTTGAGTAAAACAAACCATTTACGCTGCATTTGTTTTAATGATGAGATTAGAATGTGATTATGATCTGGTATAAGATTTGGATTTTGTTTGGGTTTGAAAAATATAGAAGAAAAAAGTTAAAAATGTGCATTTGTATTACATACTACTAGTAGGTTACCGTGTTATGGTGATTAGTAGTTTGAAATAAAATTTTCCAATGCATTTGGTGCGGGTGTATTTCGAGTCGTAATTTTTCTCTCTCCTTGTAATTCAAAGTGTCATCACTTAAATTTTGAAAATATGCCTGATATGGTGTGTTAGTTGTCAGTGAGATAAGTTTTTCTTATCTTATCAAATTCTTTACGTGCCAATGAGTTGCGTAAGTGTTTCACTTAGAGCACGGGAGTGGTAACGCCTCCCCGGCGTTATGGTCTAGCTGGCATCAAAAAAGCGCAGCAACGGCGTTATTACCATTTCCATGGCCTTGCCGTTGGTGAGGCGTTATAACGTGCGTTGTTGCACTAACGTGTGTTACAACGCAGCTGGGTTAAAAAAAAAAAAAAAAAAACTTCAGCCCCTAGTGATCTTGCGTTTGCGTTTGTAGGTTTACGTTTGTATGTGTTAGCATGAAGAAGACAAGATTTTTTTTTTTTAACAGATAATACGAGTACTAAATAATGGTGGGTATGGGCTGGGCTGACTATTGGACCAACACAATTGTATTTTGGTTAACAATTATAGTTTGGTTAAACATTTAGTAATAGTTTTGTATTTTATTTTTTATTTTTTGTTTATAAATGTTATTGTATATTAGTTTAATGAATGAAATATTAGTTAATGGTTTTTAATGAATGAAATATTAGTTAAGGGGTAGAATTTGTAAATTGAAATTTAAAAAAAATGTGGGTCTCTGAAAGTGGTGTTATTTGGTGTTATGATTTCCTGGTATTTTTTGATGTTATGTTATTTGGTGCTGAGATGATTTGGCGCTGACGTGACATGGTGTTATTTCATAACTTGTGTTATGATTCCCCATACTCTTAGGTAGTTTTTGGTCCATTGAAATTTGGATGTGTGTTCTTTGGAGTTGCTCCAAATCGTTTTGAGGCACTTTCCCTTAAAACCAATGTTGCAAAAATCGTGAATCGGTCCCGAGGCGGTCGAGGGCCGTGTAGCGATTTTTGACCGATTAATCGCCAATTTCAAGGTCCAAGGCCGATTACCTTGTAATTTGCTCCAAGGTCCAAGGCCGTTCAGCTTGTAATCGCCGATTAATCGGCCTTGTAGGCCGATTTTTGTAACACTGCTTAAAACTTTCTATACTCTAGATAAATTTTCTAACTTCTTTCAAAGTTTCTTCATCCTTTTTTCTAGAGTGTTTACTTTCATCCCTCCAAGTTAATTATCTAACTTCTTTCAAAGTTTCTTCATCCTTTTTTTTGGAGTGTTTACTTTTATCCTCCAAGTTTTTACGAAAAACATTTTTTTTTTCCTAAAATATTTTTGAAAAACCTCAATTTTTCTGAGCCTCATATTCCATAATGCAATAATTGTTTGGTTCGAAAAATAACGTAACATTCAACGATTCAATCATATGCAAGTTTATTAGATGTCAGTCATCTTATCTAAAGATCTTCAAGGTGGACTTTTTCATATTAGAATAATCTATCGTATTCAAAGTTTCAAACTTTTCTGCTCAACCCAAAACCCACGTCCTATAATAAGATAACGTATGATTAACCCTTTATTGAATAATTATTATACGTATAAAATCACAAGGCAAGTGTATCATAGAACAACCATTGGTTATAGACATCATGCCTTCTTGAACTTAACCTTAAGAGGGTTGCTACTTAATAACAAACTCCTTCGACCATTTTTAGCAATCGTGGATCCAACTTCACCACAAGCTGGCCTACAAGTATTGCAAACCGTGGGACAAAACACAATCTTATAATCATTATCATACTTCTCAAACTTAAACCAGTTGCTTATAGTACTCGCGCCCGGGTTTGCAAAGGTGCCACGGCTCGTCACGACGCGTTGCCCATTGGAATCCTCCACTCGCCAAATCGCGCGCTTGCCACAAGTTGTTGCACCCGAGAATATGATGTTAAGGTCTGATGATTCCCGAATAACGCCACCTCTGTTGGGGATAGCGAGCGAGAATGTTTGAGGTAGCCCGTTTAGTTGCTCGTTGTTTTCTTGTGCCACATCAAGTGGGCATGTTTGGTTTAGTGTTGTCGGTGACAGTTTTACGCCGCCACCACTTCCGCTAACTGCTGGCACGATGTAGTAGGTCTGGCCGGTTACGAGTGGCATCCCATCGGTGTCGACAACGGGGGATTGGGATTGGACGTAAGAGATTGAGAGAGTTGATATAATGACAAAAATGGAAATTGGTATCTTCATTTTGATGGGTGTATATCTCGTTGTATGTTTATGGCATGGGGTAGCATGTATTTATAGTCATGTATGGGACGTAAATAGAATTAGGTGGTAACATAATCGTATTTGTTGACTGAATTGCATTTCTAAAAATAAATAAATAAATAAATTGTTGACTGAATATAACTTAAATCAGTACAGTAATATATTTTTAGTCAAAAGTACAGATAAGTACGTGTAGATGCGAACCGCAATAGCCGACACAAAATGTAGCACGCTAACTATATATAGTATTTACATTTTGAGACCCATTCAAGAATTGACGATAAAAAGTTCTCAAATATAACCCGTATTATTTTTATACAAGATTAGTTTGATTGCGTGTATTTCTTTTTCTTTTATCTTTTATATATGTGGGTGTAAGTGAATTTGATCTTTCACCTATGTCATACGGCTCATACCAATATCACTATTTCGTTTGTGTTAGTCAGTTATTTTTAATTGACATGAAAATTCCATAATTCGATGTATGCACTTAAAGCATTGGTGTGCCAACATTCTACTCTCACCTTTTAAATGCCAAAGAGGGTTAGGTATGTTGTGATCGTTAAACATAGTAACTAAGACAGTCAAGTATAGCAACACCTTCCCCTGCCACTTCTTACTGAATTGGCGCCGTCGGACCTCCGCCACCACACCACCTCCCCCGCCACTTCCCATTTTGTCAGTTAAATGACGAGTAAATAAAAAAAAAATACCTCCCTCTCTCTCTGTGTGGGTGTGTGTCTGTGTATGTGTCTGTGTGGGCCAAGTATACAACTGTGATAGTTAAACATAGTAACTAAGAGGGTCAGGTATAGCAACAACTTCCCCTCCACTTTTTACGTAGTCTCTGAATTGGTGTCGCCGGATCTCCGCCACCACGTACACCACCTCCCCCCGCCACTTACAATTTTGCCAGTTAATTGGCGAGTAAAACGACAAAAAACACTTAACTGGCTAAATGGGAAGTGGAGGGGGAAGGTGGTGTGGTGGCGGAGGTTCAACGACGTCAATTCAGTGGCCACGTAAGAAATGACGGGGAAAGTGTCGCTATACCTGACCTCTTAGTTACGTTTAACGATCACAACATCTCTCAGATCTCTGCTCTTTGGTGGCTCATCTTCGCCCAACCCTTTTGCCTGATACTTGGGAATGTTTGGCAGATGACACACGGGCTTTCTCAAATAAAGGCATGAGATCATACATTAGTCACAAGACATTAGTCACAAGGCATACAACCCTCATCCTTCCAATATCCCTACACGATGGAACAAGATTTTTCCATTGAAGATCAACATTTTTACTTGGAGAACTTCCCACAAAAGACTTCCCACGAGATCAAACCTAGACTCGAGAGCAATTGATCTTCACTCCATTCGTTGCCCAATTTGTGATGAGGCGATTGAGTCAGAAGAACATCTATTCGTGGAATGTGATGTTGCAAAAGATACATGAAAATGTGTCATTGATTGGTGGCAAATTAATAGCATCTCAATAGCTACTCTTCACGATGTGATCAATCTTGCTGATGCAGCTCCTGTCACTAGCAGCCTAAAGAACTTCTTTGATGTAGTGGTGCAAACTACTCTTTGGTACTTATGGAGATTCCGCAACGACATGGTTTTTGCCACAAAACGGTCCAAAAAACAACTCATCCTAAGTAATATCAAGCTCTCCTCGCACAACTGGATCACTTTAGGCAAAAGAAAACCAAACCAAATTGGATTGAATTGATTTGTAACCCTTGTATTGCTCTTTGTGAACCCATGTAATTCTTATTAGCTTCTTGCTAGTTCTATTAAATTGTCTTTGCCTTTCAAAAAAAACTGTATACTTCATATTTGTTATAACAAAAAATTAGACATTGTTGCACGCCTTAGGACAAAACCCTAAAGTGAAAAACCTCTCTCCCGTTTGGCGACAAAGTGAAAAGCCGACTTTATTCTAGATCCAACCATTCAATCGGTTTTCTGCTTTTGATCTTTTGTCGTATGAATCCTAACAGTTCCCAATATCCATCTTAAATATTTATTGTTAATTTAATTGGTCTCCACTAACTTCAAACTAATTTATTAGTTTTTAGCCATCGTGGGTCAGTTGAATTCTTTATTTGTTTTGTTCGATATTGGCTAATTGTTTTCGTGATATTGTTCATTCGTCAAACATTAATTACTGCTTATCCTTCTTTGACTGCATTAATCACCCAGCATGACGTAGTAAACAAGGGCTGTTCGTTTTAAAAACCCTAGAACACTAGGGTTTTTTCTCGGTGTTTTTGAAGTTCAGACATTATACTTCTTGATTTCAGGTTGTGTTTTTTGTTTTGCTGTTGCATGTTTTGGTTATGAAGAGTGGCTTTTTGGGTACGGGAGGAGGTGGGAATAAGGAAAAGAACAAAGACCCAAGTTTGGCTGATCAAACTAAGGGGAGTGATATTCAAAAGGCCACTACTAGCCTTGGTGAGTTGAGTTCACCCTCAATGATGAACCCTAGTAGTGTTAGTTTGAATGAGGATGATGCACCTGAATGTTCTATGTATGGTACTCAGAAAGTGGAGCCGATTCCACTTACGAAAGATACATCTCATGGTGACGACTTGGAACGGATTACAAGTGCTGATACTGTCAAGCACTTGATTGATAATGCGCATCAGAATTTTGATGATGCCATGAATAAAATTCAAAGTGAGATTGGAGCTAATAAAGTTAATATTACATGTACTCCTCCTTCGCGTGGGATAAATGTGAATATGAATAGGAGTGTAACTTCTGGTCCTAATGCTCACAAGGTTGATACTACTAATGGTACGGGAGTGAAGTTGGTTTCTTACGCAGGTGCTACTTCTAATGAACCTCTGAAACATGTTTCAAACTTTCGTAGGTTGGAATGTAGCAAGAAGAAGGCTGATGTTGATCTTTCAGTTCCAATAAAAGTAGTGGAAGAGGTGAACACGCGGTTTGATAATACTCTCTACGGTTACTTTCTTGGCCAACGCCTTGTTTTTCCGGTTGTTGATTACTATGTCCGCAATGCATGGGCTAAGTTTGGTGTGCAAAAGGTAATGATGAATGCTAAGGGGTTCTTCTTCTTTAAATTCAACTCGAAGAAAGGTGTTGATGATGTGCTTGAAAATGGTCTTTGGTTTATCAGAAATGTTCCTATTATTCTTAAACCATGGACTTTGAACACAAACCAACTTAAAGAGGATTTGACTAATATCCCGGTGTGGGTTAAATTCCATGATGTTCCCCTTGCTATGTTTTCTGATGATGGCCTCAGTCTTCGTGCCACACTGATTGGCACGCCCATAAGGTTAGATGCTTTTACAAGTCAAATGTGCAAGGAATCGTGGGGCCGTAGTAGTTTTGCTAGATGCATGATAGAAGTGAGATCGGATGAGGTGCTCCGGGACAGCCTCACTGTTGAGATACCATTACTTGATGGTTCGGGTTCAACTATTAAGAAGATACGGGTTGAATACGAGTAGCAACCACCTCGTTGTGACAAGTGTAAGATATTTGGTCATACTCTGACTGATTGTCCTACAGTTGTTATTCCTCATGTTTAGTCTACTAAGCCTGTTAATGATAGTTTCAAGACTGTCAATCACAAGAAGAAAGGAAAGCAAGGTGGTCCTTCAATTCCGGGTCAAGGGGGTTTACTAAACCTGTTGTGGGTAAGCAGTTTTAGTATCAACCCAAAAAGACTCCTCCTGAACCTAAGAAGACGACTAAGAATGTTGGTAGCACTAAGAAGACGACTTCGGATGTGGCTTGTTCTAGTGGTACGGAGATTTCTACATCTAACCAATTTGATGCTCTTAATATGGATGATACGGATGCGTTTGGTATTCCTACTTCTGACACCAACATGGATGTGGATGCTGGCCGTACAATGGAAGTTAATGAGGATGAGTCGGTTAAGACTGGTACTACATCACAAGAACCGATTGTGAGTGATTCAATGGGAACTAAGGAAGTTGGTTCTACACCAATAGTTGAGAAGATTAGTAAGCTTGAAAATCTACTTATTGATGGGAAAGCTACTCTTGTGGATGATGAAGGTCATCCTATTCCGTCTGCCTCTGTCACTAAGAGGGCTAACCCATTTTCCAAGGTGGGTGATGTTGTGGTTTCTGATAGTGATGAGGATGAGGTTCTTAACACGTTCGACGAATCTGCAAATCTTTTTGGTGGAGGTCATGAGCGTGAAGATGAGTTTGATGACTATGATGATTACTCGAAGCAAATTTATGATCTTCCAGGGGAATTGGATGCTCTTAATGCCATTTATGGCTTTAATCTCCAAGGTCGTAGGAAGTAGTTTATATTTTTGTCCGAGTTTTTCAATATTATGTGGTAGTGGTTTTGTTTTCTTGTCTAGAAAATAGGAAGTATCTTGTTATGTAAGCTTTTCGCCTATGTAACGGGCTGAGATATGAGATTCACTCATATCCGTTGTACTTAAATGTTTTTTGGAGTAATATATTTACCGCGTCGTTAACCTTTAAAAAAAAAAAAAAAAAAAAAAAAAAAAAAAATAGACAATTTTGTTACCGTGGAGATATGTGCGTGTACAATCACCTTTTTTTTTTTTTTTTTTTTTGACTTTTAGTCAAGATAAATATTTTGAATGGGATAAAAGGATAGATGTTTGCATCAAATAACTTATCATACAATCAAGAAAGCTATAATCAACTATGTTGCATAAAACTCCCTTTCCACTTGTTAGCTAATCTGGAGTCCTGGACAGTGATCTGGTTATAGTTCATGTTTAGAAATTAGAATCCATGTTTGTTTGTAATTCCTTGCTAGTTGTAATAATTAAAACCGAGTTTAAAGAAAATTAAACTATGCCGTACAACTCGATCAATATGAAACAATAACACCATAAAATGGGGAACGTGACAAGTTGGACGTTAGATTATGCATGTCGCTTGATTTCTTCAACACTTTGGCCGTTACGACTTACGAAATGCTACTTTAATCTAACTAGCTATATATAATTTTAGATCATACCATGTAATCCATAAAAACGAAATCTTTATTAATGCATTAGTTCAGAACAAGAACAGCATCCATTTTATTTGATACAAAAATATGTACCCGTTATGCCTTCTTGAACTTGACCTTAAGAGGATGCTCGTTACTTAAAATCAAACTTCTACGACCGGTCTTAGCGATCGTAGACCCAACACCGCCACAAAATGGCCTACAACCGCAGCACACATTGGGGCAGTACACAATCTTATAATCATTATCATATTTCTCAATCTTGAACCAATTGAACATAGTTAGCCGGCCAGGCCTTCCAATGATCCCACCGATTGTCACTACTCGTTGCCCCTTACTTACCACCACCCGCCACAGTTGACCACCCGCCAAACTGCGGCCTTACCACATGTTGTTTCATTTGAGAATTTAATGTTAAGATCTCTGGATTGGCGAATAATACCGTTAATGTTGGGGCTGGCTGGAAAGAAAGTTAAAGGTAACCCATCGAGCTCATCGTTGTTTTCTTGTGACACATCAAGAGGGCACGTTTGGTTTAGTGTTGTGGGGGTTAGTTTAACGCCCTGTAACTAATGGCGGGCAAGATGTAGTAACTAGCCCCATTAACGAGTAAATTCCCATCGGTGTCGAGAACATGTAGTGATTGGGATTGGACTGATGAAAGGGAGAGGGTGGAGATCATCATGACGAAGATGAAAAATGATTTCTTCATTTTGATTAGTATATGTCGTATGATCGATCTTATGTTTAGGTCATCATGGGTTAGCATGTATTTATAGTCAAATGGCACGCAAAGACATACTTATTTTGGAAGCAATCTTTAAACATTTAACGAAAACAAGTGGTAAGTATAATAATGTCTCGTCACATTGGGTACAAGTTAAAAACTAGCCTTCAACCGGGACTTGAACCGAAAACCTCATTCTCATTCGTTTATAGTAATTATAAAAATAATTATTTACAAAAAGATTTCATTGAACCAATTCATTTACATAATCAGATGCATGTCAAGCGTCCAAAACTACAAGTACAATGCAAACACAAACATTTTTTTTTTTTTTATTTTTTTTTTTTTAACGGCGGGTTAGTTGTTAGTTGTTGGCTCGAGTTAGTGTCGCATCCTTGGGCAGAGATACCAACCGCGAGTCTCTCCTTAGTGGATAACCCCACTCCTATTCCCGATTCGCCTGATATCATTAGAGTTTGTGGTTCCCAAGTGAGGACTTCCCGGTCGGTCACCCAAACCGGTACTACTCTCACTTGAGCTCGCTTAACTACTTAATCCTTTACCACTAGACCACAAGCCCGACTAAACTATTGGGTTTAAAGGCATCGTCACACAAGTTCATACCTGGTAAAACTCTCTTTTTTCGAGAGGTTGACTTGGTCACTTAAATGTTGCAAGAATTTGTATATGAGACCTAAAATTTAAAGATTAGAGCAAGAGGTGTGGCTCGTCGTTGGAGCTCGCCACTCTAACGTGGCCTTCGTTGCAGCTCGCCACCACACCATCTACCCCTCGCTATGCCTCGCCGTGGGAGACCTCGTCGTCTGCACGACGAGGTTTGATTTCTGCAACTCGTCCTTTTTTTTTTTTTTTTTTTTTTTTTTTTTTTTCCCTTTCTTTTGTAATTGTGTGTGTTTTATAAATGTGTGACTGTGTGTTTTGGTGTGTGTGGAGTTGCAGCGAGAAGTAGAAGATGAAGAGAACAAAGTTTTGGTCCTTGTAGTTTTATTTATTTGTGGTTGTGGTTCTTGTGGTTTTGTTTTCCTTATTTACAGTTTTGGGTTTTTTTTTTTTTTTTTTTTTTTTTTTTTTTTTTTTTTTTTTTTTTAAGTGAATAACATTTTTATTTTTAGTTAGATGTATTGTAATTTTAATTTTAATAAATAAATTTATTTTATTTAATGAAATGAATAAAAAAATTGTAAGTGGTGGGCCTCAAATAAGTAAGTTGAGGTTAGTTATGAGTGAGAAAGAGTTAGTTGAGGTTAGTTGTGAAAAGGTGTTAGGATGATGCGGCACCCATGGACCCCAAATAAGGAGGTAATACCTCCTCACCACACCTCTCACTCTTAGAGTCACAAAATTTTGCCACTAAACTAGCTTTAAGTGATTTGTTCGTGTTAATTATTACGGATCAACAGAAGTAGATAAAGTTGCATGTTAACTATTTTGCATCATGGCTATGTTGACTAAATATAATATACTTTTTTTAGTCAAATGTATATCTGGTAGAAGTGAATCGCACAAACCGACGCAAAAATTAAAGGTAGCACGTTAACTAAATATAATATGTTTGATGAGGAGACCAATTCAAGATTTGTGATACAAATTTTTACTATTAAATGCGAGTGATATAATTTGCAAAAATAAAAACTAAAGTTTGGTATTACTATTATTTCTGGTTCACTCCTTTACTAAACTAGATGTATAATCACGTAAAATGATTCTGGTTCACCCTTTTACTAAAATTTTACTACTAAATGCGAGTGAGATAATTTGTGATAATTATATTTACGAAATCGTGCTTTTAATTTTAATTTTGATGCAAAGCGTGTATTTTTTGAAATACAAAATATGTGTTTTTAAAAATTAATATAGTGTTTGTTTTTTAAAAAATGTCGTCAAGGTTAGAATTGTTAAAAAAAATAATAAAAAAAAAAAAAAAAAAAAAAAAAAAAAAAAATTTAAGTTGCCAAGTAAAAAAAAATGTCAAGTTTAAAAGATACTTAAATGTTATTTAGACAAACTACATTAATTTAAATTTCAAAATTGCACGTTTCAAGTTTCAAGTGGTTGTACAATAATCCAACAACAACTATCACAACCAAAGTATATAAATCAAGTAAATAACACAACGATATATACTGGTTCGGGATGGTGGGTTTATACCATCCGTACGTCCAGTTGCGAATCCGCGACTCCGATACTATTCACTAGTATAATCTTTTCGGTGGACTACAAACGGTTACAATTCACTCCACCGATATTCACCAATATCGATGCTCACAAAGAAGGAGTTACTCACACGGTATTCCGCCCTCGGAAACCACCCAAAAGAATCTCACGATTCGACTTTACCTAAGGGTCACCAAGACTACTACCAAGACTTCCTACCAGAAGTATCAAACCCCAACTAGATCCCCAATGATCTAGGCTTGGCACCAAGACACAAGATTTCCCTTACAAACAATTGAATGAATGAATGTTTGTTCAATCAAGTCCTAACCTAACCTAGTGACTCGATTGTAATAGAAAGAGTATAAGAAAGAAAACCCTCGACACAATCACAAGAGTGGATTAGGTTCATGTGATTCTTCCCTTGCAAAGATATGTGTTCTTCCAAAGATGTTAGTGTGAAAATCAAGAACACAAGATTAGAGATTGAGAGATTTGAGAGTGTTTAGAGAGAAAGAATCTAGAGAGAAAAAATAATGGCAATGGGTGAGTAATACAAGAGGCAAAGGTGGTATTTACAGGCCAAGAACCCAAACTTGGGAAATTTTACCGAGGCCGGCGCGTAACTTTTTCCCAAGTGTTGGGTGTTTGGATCTTACAAATATCTATCCTTGCTAAACCCCCAATTGTACTTCACACTAAACCTTAACATTAATCAATCTAAGGTTTACCAACTCAAATAACCAATTTGGAAAATGTTTTGTGAAGTGTTTAAAGAGAAACCAAATTACCAAGGGTATAAAGTGTAGATAGGGTAATTTGGAAGGGGTAGAAGTGTATCTCCTCACATGGCATAGAAAATAGAGAAAAAATATGCCAAGGAATATTCCAATGCTTGGGGGGAAGAATGTGATGGAGGGTTGAGATGAAATGGTTTGAATTGGATGGCTAGGATCAAAGAGAACCTCATTTGTTTTTCAAATAATTTTGCTTGTGGGGAATGTGGATGGATGAGATGATCTCATTTGAAATGGATGGATAGGATCAAACATGCCTAGGTTAGGGTTGAGAAGGATATTCCAAGGAATATGCTTTGCTTGGGGAGAAAGGAGAGATCAATGGTTGAGATGGTTTTGGTTTGAATTCAATGGTTGAGATCAAGCACATGTGGTGGCATAGATAGGAGAGATTGGATGGATGGTTGAGATGAGTTTAGTTTGAATTCAATGGCTAGGATGGAGCCTCTTTGGAGATTCAAACAATTGGCATGTGTTGAATATGAAGGGTTGGGGTATGTTGTAATTTGAAATCAATGGCTTGGATGAGAGGAGCCTTATTAGGGTTTCAAACAATTCCCCATGTGTTAGAAATGAAGGGATGAGATGTGTTGTAAGGGAATGGATGGTTGCGATGTAGTGTGTAAGGGAATATGTAAGGGTGTAAGAGATTGTGTAAGAGAATATTTGATTTGGATATGATTGGTTTTATATTTTGTATAAATGGGATTAAGAGAATATTAAGACATAATCTAATTGTCATTAAGAATAAAATGTTTAGACAATTAAGATTATAAGTTGAGAAAATCATAGGTTACTTATAAGTTCAAGTAACACAACGTCGAGAATCCATAGTTTCATATCTCGTGACTTTTCACGACTCGACGTTCTCAACTAATACCTTGGTTCAAACAAGTTAAGTGCTTTGCCTTGATGTAAAGCATAACCCAATTGGGAAAGGATGCGTTTACGCAAAGTGACCTTTGACTTAGTTTGACCAATAAGGGAGTAAACTCGTTACGTAATTAGAGAAGACGTAATCACGGGATATGAGCATATGGATGCTTTAACATGATGTTACGTGAAATATATAAACTCCCTAAGTTTAGAAAAGCCTTGGCTAGAGACGATAGTTAGAAAACATGAGTTGGCGTTTTCCCGTAAATGGGTGTTCTAAAAGTGGGATCTCTCAAGTCTCAAAACTCGTTTCGAGTGTTCTCAATTAAGCACATAACATATTCATACCTGTATTGAAAGATCCACATTTGTCGGGTAAGGGGAAAGCCGACTCCTGGCGCGTCACCCGCGCGTTGACGCGCGGGTAGCGCGCCAGGAGCAGACATTGGCTCCGGTGATTTTGAGCTAACGTTTGTTATTTTATGTGTTTCGATGGTTTGTTTGTCATCATTAAAATATAAAGAGATCTTGATCATGTTCCCTCAACAATTATGTAAAATGTTCATTTAAGTAATTTACTCAATAAATTAACTAAAGTCGGCCTAAATCATAAAAGATGCCTTCTCAACCATCTCAACTTAAATAACCAAATTAACTGAGGTCGAAGTACCAAGTTTAACTCAAATATAAAATATACAAAATGCGTAGGTGATCTATGGTAAGTGGAGAATTCCTAGTATTTACAAAAGCATCGACCCTTTAAAATATGAAATCCCGCACAACATTCAAATAACGCATAGTACTTGATTTAGAAGACTTGAGCTCAAACTAAAGCTACTTGAGTAAACTATCGAGTCAAGTTTGTTATAGTATAGATATAATTGTTCAATTCATCGTTCAATGATCTCTAATTAAATTTGAACATAAAATAGTTTAAGCATAACTTAGATGCTTAGAATTATTGAGCATACCTCCTTATGAGTTCTAGACAAAAAAAATAAAAAAAATAAAAAAAAAAAAAAAAATAAAAAAAAAAAAGTCTTCAGTTCAGCTAGCTACTAAGATATAAGTCCCAAAGAAGAAGTCTAGTTCAGTGAGGATGGAAATGTCTCACTGAACGATGTTTGATCTCCTCGTTCACAAAGATATTGAGTAAAGAATCTCAAGTATTTAGAAAGTTAAACGCGAAAAAATCTAGTTTTAAAAAAAAAGGATAAAGCAAGTATTCTTAGAAATCCATACCTTCCAAAGTTGGTAGAAATATGCAATAGTTGTCAACATTGTTTCTTAAAAAAGGGTTTATCTCATTACATAGTACAACAACATTTAATGCAATATCAACCACCCATTATATGTTCAATACGTGTAAGTAAATCCGTTTGGAAACCCTAATTCTTTTCTATAAAAGAGAATGTTTTTAAATGAATAACTACATCTCTTACGATTAATGTGATACACATTCAAGAGAATTTACTCATCGAATTAAACTTGGTTGCTCAACATTCACTGAGTAAGAAAAGTTTATACTTAAACCATAACTAGGGTATTGTGTTTAAGTTAGTGGGGAGGTCATCACAAATTGTCATTCAATTAAAATTGATATTCCGCGACCAATCTTTATCAAATTCTTTGATTCATTTAAATAAGAATTTTAAACGTTGGAAAACTTCCTTGTGTTATTTGTGTTTAAACTGCTTTACATATTCTTATATTAAATTGTATAAACACAACAATCATATTGCATGGAGAGTTATTTAACTTAATTGTTAGGTTATAATCACTCTACTAGGAAATAGTTTAAATCACAGTTTTTTATATAATAAAGAAATTACATTATTTATAAGTTATTTTGAAAAATCATTCTTGTTGAAAATAAATTGAACCAATAGCAGAGCTCAAATTTGACACATAGGCAAAATCAAGCAATATGATATGCCAATAAAAGGTCAAAATTCAATTGATTTTGATCAAAATTTAATAAATTTGATAGAGAATTTGATTGAAAAAAATACACAAAAATATAGGTGTCAAATTTATAAAAATAAAAACTTAAAAAAAAATGAGGAAGTATTAAAACTTTAGTGGTTGAATTTTAAATATATTATATAGAGTTAAGTGTAAAATTATAAATCTTCATATTTTTTAATAACTTTAAATAATAAACAAATAACCCCTTACACTTTATACTCCTAGACTTTATAATATGAACTTTGTTTACAATTACATGAGTATTTATATTAGTTTGAAACTTTTATTCATTAAAATTATTAAAATTTGTAAATATACGAATTAGTTTTAATATACGTTAAATATTTTTAAAATAAATATTAGTTTTAAACTTTCATCTAATAATTTTTTTTTTTTACTATATACGTCAAATAAGGACTCGTGTTATCCTATTTAAAAGTTTAATTTATGCGCACACGGGTTTAAATATTAAATACGGCTAAATAAATATTAACAGTAATATAAATATGAAATGGTAAGCATGGATTACTGTGATATGGAAATAAATATACGCAATTGTACTTATAACAATGATTCATGTAATTATTATTTAAAGTTTATATACAGATATCCGGAAAAATATTTTAAAAAACTTTGCTGAGTATATTTTAACTTAATCAACGCTCATTATGTGCTACTAAATTCGCATATTTTGTATAACATGATATTAATAGTAAAAGTTAAACAAGATTATCAATCTAAACCTCACCATCTATGCCAGATAAATAAATTTAAATCTTTCATCCAATAAAATTATTTATAAAATATTAATAGATATTAATACATATTGAAAAACATATGCATATTTATTAGTTGTACTTATATCACAAATTCTCATGGGTAAATTCTTATGTGTCCAGAAACTAAACTAAAATTTTAAAATAAATTTTATTTATATGTAAACCCCGTGTGTGCACGGGATTTATAACTAGTTAATTATATGAGATTACAAATTTTTGAGAGTGCATTACAGTTACACGAAGTAGCAAAAAAAAAAAAAAAAAAAAAAAAAAAAAGAATTTGATCTAGCTAGGGTTTTTTCTCTCCCAGTTTTTTGAACCCGAAATCCTATAAAAACCGGTTCATTTTAAACCGGAACCGGGTTTTTGACTTTGACTAAAAACCGAAACCGGTTTCAAACTGGAACCGGTTTTTGAAAAAACCGGAAAATGTCCACCTTCAGTGTCAAGCATCCAAAAATACTAACACATTACAATGGAAACACAAAGATTATTTTTCCAGGTACTTAATGTTTCTGATTTTTTGCCCGACTAAACTATTGGATTTAAAGGCATTGTCACACAAGTTCATACCAGATAAAACTTTTTTTTTTTTTTGAGAGGTTGGCTTGGTTACTTAAATGTTGCAAGAATCTTTTATATATGAAACCTAAAATTATTATAGTCACAAAATTTTGCCAATAAACTACCTTTGAGTGATTTGTTCGTGTTAATTATTACGGATCAACATAAGTAGATAAAGTTGCATGTTAACTATTTTTGAAAGTACCATATATATCGTCCTTGTTATATGTCTTGAAATTGCAACAAAATTTTTGTGGGGTTCCCAAACATAAAAATCTATCATCAACTAATAAAACAATCTACATCAATTGAAATTTTTGATACTGGTAGTGAGGAGGCCCAAGTCCTTGTCGAAACTTTCCTCGGTGATGGCAAGAGCATAATTGCCAAGAGGTAAATACACCTTTTTACTAATGGGGACCAATCTACCTGATATCACCTTTACGCTTTTAATGATTAGCCTTTGGTTCTCTTGAATACAAAATTCTATATGGTTGCTATCTTTTACCCCATGTAGTAAGAAGGCGTATTTCACATGGTTTTGCTCGAATACAAGCTCACAACTTTTGACGCATTCTCCATCTTTAGAAATAAAGAAACAGCCCGTCACTTGAATAATCTTAGCTAGGAGTAGCATTGTGTATGGTAGGAGGGTCTCCAACATTTTTAGCATAGCTAAAAAATATGAAGAAAAAGAAACATGATTAGTACATACAAAAACATATGGTATAAAAAAAAAGATAAAGATATAGAACTATATATTCAAAATTTAAATTTTAACCAATGGTAACTTACCTAGCAAGTTAGTTATATTATTACCGTTGAATTTGGAAAAAATGAATCGAAAATTTGATATAGCTTTTCGTGGTAGGGAAGTTAGTAAGAAATTGGTTAAAAGAAATAAGCGTGGGATTTGTGTTAACGGTGGTGGTGTCTCGAGATAGTTATTGATGGTGGTGGTGAGCCGGAGATTGTGAGTGATTGTGGTGGTGGTTTTGACTTTGTATAGTCAACGAATGCTATAATCAAGAAATAGAGAAAATTGTTGATGGTGTTGTAGATAATGGTTGTGGAGATTTGGTGATTGTTAATAGTGGTGGTGATGAGGGAATTCTTGTTGTTGGCGGTAGTACCAGAAACATAAATATATATTTAGATTGATGGTACTAGCGGTTTTAACTTTTTAGAGTAACATGTGCTGCTAAGAAGATTAAAGATGATGATTTGTTGTTATATGTTATTGGGGATAGTCAACAAGAAGAAGTTGATGATGGTGATACTACTTGTTCTTGGTACTGGTGATGATAATGATGATGATGATACTAACGTACTAATAGGAGCAAACCTACTTGATATCGTCCTAGAAGATTTGGGGGTCGTTTGGTTGGCTGTCATGAATCACAATGGGAATAGGAATATGTACAAAGTGAAATGACAATGATTGTATTGTTCCCATTGTTGTTGTTTGGATTGATCTATCTTATATGGGTATCAACTTCTATATCTTCATCATCCAAAATGTTACAAAGAAAAAAAAAAAATACAACAAAAAAAAGAAAAAAAAAAGTTGCAGAAGAAGGGAAAAAAAAGTTACTCTGTATTTTATTTGACATTTATATCATTTTCATCATCACTTCTCTAAAGCAACACATATCATCTTCAATTCCAACAAGAAAAAAACGCTTTAATAAAATTACAGAAACTTGTGAAAAATTAAATTATATCTTTTTTAACCTTACCAATTATAGCGGTCACTTTATTTATCAAAACTCACATTTTGTAAAACTCATGGGCATCCTCTTTGTACAAGATGAAAGGGTAATGAAATTTAAAAAAATGCATATGCAAGTTCGGTCTGTTGTACAAGAAATGAAGAAAAAAATATTAATGTGAAAAGAAGAAGAAAACTATGCTCCTTAAAAAATTGTGGTGAAGACGATAGTGTGTCCCATAGGAATGCTATCATACACCGCCTTTTAGAGTGATATGAGTCTATTAGTATGATAGTAGATATTTATATATAGATTTGTAACTAAACACTTGCAATGGATATCACAGGAATGATATCATACACCTTATGCTCTAATAGGAGCAAACCTACTTGATATCGTCCTAGAAGATTTGGTGTGTTTGGTTGAAAGAAAAAAATCCATGTTTTCCACATAAAA
Source organism: Artemisia argyi (assembly GCA_030686995.1). Classification (NCBI taxonomy): domain Eukaryota; kingdom Viridiplantae; phylum Streptophyta; class Magnoliopsida; order Asterales; family Asteraceae; genus Artemisia; species Artemisia argyi. Next base: position 149,042,382 of record CM060707.1, read on the forward strand.
TTTGGTAGACCACATGAAAATGAGAACATTTTCAATATAAGGAAACTACAAACAATCTTTTTTAAGTTTTCCTCATTTTCCCTTTCTAAGTGGAAAACAAGAAAGCCATAAAGAACACGCATACTTATGTGGTTCCACCACAATACGTTCTATGCCTACGTCAAACCTTGCTAGTTGCTACTTCAATTCATCATCACATATGTAGAGGGACTCTGAGTTGGAATACACAAGGACTAACATTCATGTTTCTTATGAAGATGAAATACTCAATGATAAAACCATAGAATATTGCTAGAATGTCTTCAATGATAAAACCAGATAATATTGCTAGAATATTTTCAATGATAAAACCACATAATATTGCTAGAATATCCGTTTCATCGACTTTTAAGCAAATTTGGGCACACATAATTGCTAAACCATTACGCTTTCCTAAGATGGATTTCTGTGTGTGCACAAAAAGAAACACATGAAAATATTCTAAAAGACTAAAAGATAGAAAACCATCCAATTTTGTTGTGTGGATTCTTATTATATATAATTCGTGAGTTAATATTACCAACGAAGAAGCCTAACACAATTCATAAGCAATAGTTTCAGAAGACGACGACGACGACGACAACAATAATAATAATAATAATAATAATAATAATAATAATAATAATAATAATAATAATAATAATAATAAAATAAAATGCTTTTCTTAAAAAAATAAATAAATAAAATAAAATAAAAAATTGGTGATATAAAAACGGATTTTAGCTATTAAATAGGCACATATTTTTCAAAATGTCCTGATATTGTACGTGTACTTATTTTCGTTCCAATATGGTACGTGTACTTTGAGATTTGTGCTAACATGGTACGTGTACTAATGCTCGTTCCAATATGGTACGTGTACTTTTGGATTTCGTGCTAATATGGTACGTGAGTAACAAAAATGGTCCCTTGTGATTTGTTTATTTTGCAAGAAAGGTCCTTAGTGATTTTTTCAAAAATGGCCCTTGTGATTTATTTCTTTCGCAAAATAGGTACCATTCATTTTCATTTGTTTTTATACGTTTTCATTCGTTTTCATCCGTTTTTGTAAGTTTTCATTCATTTTTATACGTTTTTAGCCGTTTTTAGTCGTTTTCATCCGTTTTCATTCATTTTCATCCGTTTATATACGTTTTTGTCTTTTTTTATTTATTTTCTATCTGTTTTTATACGTTTTCATCCGTCTCTAAGCGTTTCCCGTTTTTATTTGTTTTTATCTATTATTATTCGTGTTCTTCCGTTTTTATCCGTTATTATTCGTTTTCTTCCATTTTTATATATTTTTGTCTATTTTTCTCCGTTTTTATGCATTTATATCTGTTTTTATGTTTCTTTATCCTTTTTTATTTGTTTTTAACTATTTTTATTTGTTTTTATATGTTTTTTTTTAAAATGGGTCCCTTGCAATTTTTTAAAAATAAGAGTTTGTGCATCTTTAGGGTGCGTTTAGTTGGTGAAAACGAATAAAAACGGGTGAAAAACGTATAAAATTGAAAGAAAACGAATAAAAACGGAAAAAAAATATTTAAAAACGGATGAAAACGGACAAAATGAATAAAACGGATGAAAACAAATTAAAACAGACAAAAACGGATGAAAACAGATAAAAACGGATGGAAACGAATGAAAACGTATAAAAACGGATGAAAACACACAAACAAAAAATATCTTCATTTTTTTTAAAAGGAAAAATTTTCACCAACTAAACGCACCCTAAAAGCGCACAAGGTCTTATTTTGAAAAAATTGCAAGGGACCTATTTTGCAAAAGAAACAAATCACAACGGACCATTTTTGTCACTCGTGTACCTTATTAGCACGAAATCAAAAGTACACGTACCATATTGGTACGAGCATTAGTACATGTACCATATCAGCACAAAACTCAAAGTACACATACCATATTGGAACAGAAATTAGTACACGTAACATATCAGGACATTTTGAAAACTATGTGTGTATTCAATAGATAAAACCCTATAAAAACTGGTTGCTCCTAACCGTCTTAGTTGTAGGCTTGTAGCCATTTTCTAAAACTGGTATTCCAATTTTAACCAGGATATACATCCCTTACTTTATGTCCAAAACCTTCTAAAAAGTGTATTGCAAGATGTATGCAATAACTCTGCCATTGCTGCGCCTATCAGATGATATATCACACAAGAATTTAACTAGACGTTAAAGTACCGCCTTTATCAAAATGAGCCTAATAAAAACACACATTCCATATCCATGAGTTTTTTTAAAGCCTAGTTTTCTTCAATTTGCAGGATTGTCGGTAATTGACTTTGAGTTTGTGCTTCAAAATACTCGACTTGTGAGTTTTGGTTAAATTACATTTTGGCTCTTCGATCAAGCTCGAGATTCAAATGACGAGTGAATTTTTCGGCTTAAGTTTTTGTAGTCGAGTCCAACACAAATTTCACAGCATTTATCTCAGCTCGACTCGTTAACACCATTACATACGACTCGTATTGTTAGACTAATGTGTAATTCAGTTTATAGTATAGATATAATTGTTCTTTTAGTGTAGATATAATTGTTCTTTCAAAAGTTGTCTGGGTGGTGTAGTCGGTTATCACGCTAGTCTCACACACTAGAGGTTCCCGGTTCAAACCCGGGCTCAGACATCTCTTTATATCTTTTTAACATATTTTGCCGGGTGGAAGCCTTTACTCAAAAATAATTATTCTTTTAGTTAGTTTGACTTTGACTTTTCTGTGTATAAAATACTCTATTTTGTACCCATTTTCATGTCAACGGAAAGTAACAATTTTTCCGACCAATAATATTTTCTCACAAGTTTCACAACAACTTATGATATAAATAACACTAATGCATAGTACTCAGTAGTTTAAATAGCTTGATGTCACAAACACAATCAGATAACCCATAGTGAATTTGTATAATCATTACTTAATAAATAAAATTACAAAGAGTAGGAGACTAGGAACCAGTACCATAATAATAACGATTAAATAGTGGCCGGGTTTGACAGGAACTAGAGTTACAAAAGGGAAGTTTTACAGGAACTTAATAGGGGGCACGTTGTTGGGATTCTTGTGAAAGGTAAGCATGAGGACTCAATCTTCCATCTGAGTGTGGATGGTCTTTTACATAATATCCTGCTGTCGATTAATTTGAAAATACGAGGGGAGGGGTAGTTAGGGGAGTGCTTAGGTTCGACATTAGCCGCCACGAAGACAGCATTGAGTTCCAAATCTAATACCGCACAAAACGAAGAGGATTTATAGTCCTTCATCTCAAAGTCTAGTATTACAGTTAGAGTCTTATCAGTCTCGATCCTCTTCTCGTTTCCAGGAATACTTAAGGACACCTCTTCTCGATCCTCTTCTCGTATCGGGGATTTGGTTTAAATTTGATTTTAGTGAAGCAAACTTATATAGAGTTCGACTTACCTTTTTTCATTATCTACACGCGTAACTATCACTTACGATTTATGCAAAAGACAATTAACCGCGTACAAATATCACATGCCATATTATGCAAAAGATAATAACGTTACTTTGTCTATTTTTTTGAGACAAAATTAACAACTTTTTTTCCGCTTGGGACGCGAGATAGTGGTAATTGTCAAAAATTTGACTTGTCAACTATTTAATACTTTCATCAAATATTACATAATACAAAGAAAAATATTTAAAGATTATGGACCATTATGTAGTATTTCAATTTGGTCACTACACCAACATTTGGGCCTTTTTTTTTTTTTTTTTTTTTTTTTTTTTTTTTTTTTTTTAAATTATCGGAAAGGACATGTCGTTCTTAAAAGTTGTTGACGACGACATGTCCCTTCACTATGTTTATCTTAAAATCTTAGACATTGCAGTTTGAGCACGCCGCCGTTGGTTCAAATTTACAAGGTCCTTGAGAATAATTTGGTTGTGTTGGTGCATATCTGTAAGGTCCCGAAGAATAACTGATATGTGTTGGTGCAGATCCAAAAGAACCTTGAGATGTTGAAGAAGAGCTTATATGGAACCGGAGATCAAAAACAACTTTTCACATAAAATAACCACATCCATATTATTGTTTTCTTGGTTGTCACAGAGTAAAGAAATAATGATTTCTTTTTAACAACCAAATTATTTATATATTTACGTAAATAAGAAACGTATGATTGTTCATCTTTGAATAAGGACATGTGTAATTAAGGTCTACCATATCTATCGGGCTGATGTGATTTTCTTAACATTATATCTCATTTTTCACAAGAACACCAACAAGGATTATTTCGCTCCATCTCAGTTTGTGAGATTGGTGTGAAGATAAGAGGTTGTGAGGTTGAGTATAAAAATCTGTGATGTTGATATGAGGATATTAGTCTGTGAGGTTGTTTATAGGGTCAATTCAATATTTACTCAACTTAAACATAAGAATTTCATATTTACTCAAAATGTGCACTTTGTAAATCATGCATTCAAAACTTGTAGTTTGGGTACATATGACATTATGATGTTTAAGTATGATATATATTGAATTATCCCTTGTTTTTATAGTAAATGATGAGAGCGGGAAAGTTTAGCAAAAATTTTGAAGCCAAATGTTTAGCGGGAAAGTTTGGAGTCAAAACAATTAGCCAAGAAGAAAAACAAAAAAAGTCAAACTTTGACTTTATATTTGGTGAGGATAACTCCTACGACAACATCGCAACACAAATGTTAACAACCCGGTAATTCTAAGTCTAATTGCGGTCAACAATATGCTCCAACAATCGGCGAGGACATGTCCTCGCCAGTTCGTTAGGTGGGAAATTTACAAGCCAAATGAAAACGTAAATGTAAAACGAATAAAAGTCAAAGTTGGACCATTTTCTTTGGTGAGGACATGTCCTCGCCAAAGATCACACACAAAAAATTCTACCAAAAGCTAGCCACTGTCAAAGTTTAAACTAGAATTTTTTGTTGTGTTGTGGGTCTTTGGTGAGGACATGCATGTTCTCCCCAAAAGTTCGTCCCCCGTTTTTTTTTTTTTTTTTTTTTTTTTTTTTTTTTCTTTTTTTTCTTGTAGTGTCATTGCTATTTATAGTTGGGTGATTTTTATTTATTTATTTATTTTTCTGAGATTTTTTTTCCGACGTTATATATAACCAAAATCTTGATCGAGCAAAACAACCGTTACTATATATTGACATTTGATACACTAACATTTTATTTCAGTAAAAAAAACCTACAGCCTTTTATTCTCACACGTAATTACAGCGTAAAGCACATAAAAGTACCATGTATCATGCATTCATGCAGAAAAGTAAAAGCCATATTATGCTTTTTTGAACTTGACCTTAAGAGGCGCTTTACTAAAAACAAGAGTTCTACTCCCGTTTTTAGAAATCGTAGAACCGATATCAGAACAAGGTGGTCGAAAAGTTGTGACCACCGAGGGGCAGTACACAATCTTATAATCTTTTTCAAACTTCTCTATCTTGAACCAATTTCTTAGGCTATCCCGGCCCGGGATTAATCCTACCATCCCATGGCTCGACACATACCCAATCCCATTTTCATCATACTCTACACGCCAAACTGGGGTTTGAATACATTTACCAGCACCCGCGAATCTAATGTTAAGATCACTAGATTCACGAATCATGTCTTCTTTAAAAGTATAGGCTGGTACAAAGTTCATGGGTAACCCGTTTCTTTGTCTGTTGTTATCTTGTGCCACGTCATATGGGCACGGATTGTCTTTACGTGGAGCTAGTGTTACTCCACCTCCCTTGTCGTTAATGACAGGCAAGATGTAGTAGTTGGTGCCAGATCGGACTATATTTCCATCCGTATCACGGACAGGAGGAAGGGTTTGGCTCAAGGAAAGTGAGAGCGTCGATAAGACGATGAAAATGAAGAATGATTCCTTCATTTTTGTGGACTCAGATAGTTTTCCTTTATAGAGTTATCTGATACTTCGTATGCATGCATTATGCGTTATATAGTGGTAGTATTTGTTCTTTAGTGCATATATATATGTATACATGCCAAAAGCATACATCAAGATAACATCAATATTGTCAGCAATGAAGTCGACGCCAACTCAAAAAGTAGCAAGGTTTGTTATAAAAGGATAAAGATTGTCTTTTAAACTAAAATAAATCAAGCAAGAGCAAATATAAGGGAAATGTGGTTGTTTGTTTGCATAAATGGTTTACCAAAAATAGAGTTTCTGTCAGGTTCTTGATCAAGGAAGTAAAATGGAGTTTGTAATTTCAAGCTCAACTGTCCCCGTCAATTCTAACGTTGTTTTTTTATTACTACAGTATAAATTTGAATCAATCATAACAGATGGTGCTGTGCAGCAAACTGCAGCAAAGGGAAGAGATTGGGTATTCATAAAAGGTGCAACAACTAATCTTGATGATATGATCCCTCATATAATTGCAAAGATCAATGGCTGAAAAGTGAAGAACCTAGCTATATATGCATACATGGGCGGCAATCATCACGCGCACATAATTCAAGGCATCCCTGTCATCGGCATATTATATATATCAGTTACTTATACTTTAAAGTTATAAGTTAGTTATGAGTCTATGACCATAAAAGTATCACTGATATTGTTACTTTAAAACAAAGAGTTAATCTAATTGCAGGGGCGGACCCGATGTAATGGCGGGTGTAGCACAATAATCTTTGAAAATTTCGTACATTGAATATGTGCAACATCCATTTATATTTTATGATACTTGAGCTATTTATCGTATAACTGATGTGTAGCCTTAAAATCTTTAAATTTTGACACTTTTCGTATATATTATGTTTAGCTCTTTTTCGTATATCTTTCATATAGCTTTTGAAGCACTTCCAAACCTTAAAACGTCAAAAAGATAATTCGTATAGCTTTCGTTTAGCTCTTTTTTATATATGGAGTTAATTAAATAAATCGTCCCGGTTTGCCAGGTATAATAAAAATCGTCCCTATATTTTTTTTTCACGGATCTTGTCTATGTGGTTTTTGACCCGTAACGGGTTTGTTCATTTTACCTTATTAATCACAGGGACATGATCCGGGAAAAAAAGAAAAGTCTAGGGATCATTTTTGTTAAACCTGACAAACACATGGACTAAACCCGTTACGAGTAAACAACCACAAGGAGATGATCTAGGAAAAAATGAACAACCACAAGGAGAGGATCTGGAAAAAAATGTCTAGGGACAATTTTCGTTAAAATCGACAAACCACATGGACCATTTAAGTAATTAACTCATATATATTTGTCAGGATTTCGACTTTTTGGTGCTAGACTTGTCTTAAATTCCTGGATTGCCAAGTCTAATTGAGTAATATATCAAATTAAGTACCTTAACATAAGTTGCCCAAGAAACTACTTCATATTAACATTAACAGATTAAGACTCGAGAGTTTTAACAAAAAAATAAAAAATAAAAAAATAATAATAATAAATAAAATAAAATAATAAAAAATAAAAATGGTGTCTTATTGATATCATACCATTTATTTGTGTACATCAAGATCGAACTTTTATTACATTATTTGTTAATCACATATAATTACATCAAAGTGCAAGCATCCATCATGGGGAAAACTTGCTATGCCTTCTTGAACTTGACCATGTGAGGTATGTTATTTAGAGTCAAACTTCTACGTCCTGTTTCAGTAACCGTAATACCAATTTCTGCACAAGATAGCTTGCAAGTTTTGCACACCGAGGGACAATACACAAGCTTGTAGCCTTCCTCATACTTTTGTATCTTGAACCAATTGTTTCTGGTCTCTGGTCCGGGCCTTCCTAAATTCCCCTGGCTCGACAAGGTCCGTTTAATAACATTAGTATTAACACGCCATACCGTGTTTGGAACACACGTATGTGGATCAACGAACATGATGTTAAGATCTGTTGATTCACGAATGATGCCATCTTTGTTGGGGTTGGCTGGTATGAATTTCAAGGGTGTCCCAGGCCGTTCCTCGATATATTCTTGGGCAACTTCCGTGGGACATAACTTGCCACTTCCGCGGGCTGTGATTAAGCCACCACCCACGCCATGCATGACGGGCAAGATGTAGTACTTGTTGGCAGATTTAAGGATGTTCCCCTCAGTATCGCGGACTGGAGTTGTGTTTTGGCACAACGAAAATGCAAGTGTCGATAAAACTGTGAAAATGAAGAATGATTCTTTCATTTTTTTGGATATTGCTAGTTTTTACTGATAGTTTTCTTTGTAGGGTTTGGTAGTGATATGCATGACAATTGATAAACTTGTACTTATAGTCATGCATGTGTTATCAAAATAGAATTATGGATGATGTGATTGTGTTGTGGTCGTATATGTTGAATTTAAGTGCATATATGCCAAAAGTCTACATGAGTGTAACATGTGAAGGACAAGCCAAGGTTAAATGTAGCATGGTTTGTTATAGCAAGATAGATCTAGGTATATTCAAACGATTACAATATATTTTTCTATGTTTTATCCATCGTATATAGTGGTAGCATTTGTTCTTTAGTATACTCTACATGTATATATGGCAAAAGCATACATCATGATAACACCAATATTGTCAGCAATGAAGTCGCAGCCAACGCTAAATGTAGCAAGGTTTGTTACAAAAGGATAAAGATCGTCTTTTAAACTAAAATTAATCAAACTAGAGCATATATAAGTGAAATGTGGTTGTTTGTTTGCATAAATGGTTTACCAAAAATAGAGTTTCTATCAGTTTCATTTTTTTTTTTTTTTTTTTTTTGGTAAAAGGTCAAACGACCCACTAAACTATATTACTTCAAAAAGCATTTAAGTACAACGGATATGGGTGAATCTCATATTTCAGCCCGTTACATAGGCGAAAAGCTTACATAACAAGATACTTCATATTTTCTAAACAAGAAAACAAAACCACTAACCACATGATAACAAAAGACTCTGACAAAATTATAAACTACTTCCTACAACCTTGGAGATTAAAGCCATAAATGGCATTAAGAGCATCCAAATTCCCTGAAAGATCATAAATTTGCTTCGAATAATCATCATAGTCATCAAACTCATCTTCACGCTCATGACCACCACCAAAAAGATTTGCTGATTCGTCGAACGTGTTAAGAACCTCATCATCATCACTATCAGAAACCACAACCTCACCCACCTTTGAAAATGGGTTAGCCCTCTTAGTGAAAGAGGTAGACGGAATAGGATGACCATCATCATCCATAAGAGTAGCTTTCCCATCAATAAGTAGCTTTTCAAGCTCACCAATTTTCTCAACTATAGGAGTAGAACCAACTTCCTTTGTTCCCATTGAATCACTCACAAGCGGTTCTTGTGATGTAGTACCAGTCTTAATCGACTCATCCTCATTAACTTCCATTGTACGACCAGCATCCACATCCTTGTTGGTGTCATTAGTAGGAATACCAAAACTATCCGTATCATCCATATTAAGCGCATCAAACTGATTAGATGTAGTGATCTTCATTCCACTTATACTAGCCACATCAAATGCATTCTTCTTAGTGACAACAACCTTCTTCGTTCCACTTGAACTAGTCATACCAGAAATATTATTCTTATTGCCATCCACTTTCTTAGGTTCCGGAGAGGTCTTTTTTGGTCGATACTGAAACTACTTGCCCACAACTGGTTTAGTAAACCCTCCTTGATCCAGAAGTGTTTGAGCACCTTGCTTTCCTTTCTTCTTGTTATTGACAGTCTTGAAACCATCATTAACAGGCATATTAGGCTGAACAGAAGGCACAACAACTTGAGGACAATCAATAAGAGTATGACCAAAAACCTTACACTTAGCACACCATGGTGGTTTCCACTCGTATTCAACTCGAATCTTCTCAATAGTCGACCCCGTACCATCAAGTAAAGGTATCTCAACAGTGAGGCTATCCCGAAGCACCTCATCCGACTTCACTTCAATCATGCATCTAGCAAAACTACTACGGCCCTACGAATCCTTACACATTTGGCTGGTAAAAGCATCTAACCTTTTGGGTGTACCAATCAAAGTAGCAAGAAGACTAATACCATCATCAGAAAATATAGCAAGAGGAACATCATGGAATTTAACCCACACCGGGATAATGGTCAAATCCTCTTTAAGTAAATTGGTGTTCAATGTCCATGGTTTGAGAATAATAGGAACATTTCTAATCAACCAAGGAACATTTTCAAGTAAATCATCAACACCTTTACTTGAATTGAACTTAAAGAAAAAGAACCCCTTTGCATTCATCATTACATTTTGTACACCAAACTTAGCCCACGCATTGCGGACATAATAATCAACAACAGGAAACGCAAGGCGTTGACCAAGAAAATATCCATAAAGCGTATTCTCAAATCTGATATTCACCTCTTCCACTTCTTTCATTGGAACAGAAAGATCAACATCAGCCTTCTTCTTACTACATTCCAACCTACGAAAATTAGTGATTGTACAATAATTCGCACTACCAGGCCTTCGATGGTGATAAAAGGAAATGAGGGGTGTTGTGATTACGCCAAGCTTGGATATAACCTGAAATAAGAAATACTAAAACAATACGTTAGGTGATTGCGCAAGAGTTGGACCCAGCGGACCACCTCCGACATGTGCATAAGTGATCGGTATGAGAGTTTAAGTATAGATGTAGCAAAGTAAGGTGAGAGAGATTGCATACCAGATTTGTCATCATCCAGGACTATTTATAGGTGAAGAAAACGGTCTTGGAGAGTGGTCACACGTTTGAGAGAGATCATGGGGGCGTCCCATGATTTGTGGTAATCGCTAGGGTTTAGTGTCCCACTCCTCCTGGTTTAGCGGGGGAGCTAAAGAGAAAGAGGAGACGTGGGTAAGACTTGGTCTCACCAATGTTTGGACTTGGCATTGTTCCGTCTTTAAAACTTATCGAGAGATACCCCGAAGGGCTTAATCCTTCGATTGGCGAATTCCCACTTGGTAACTAGATCATTGATGATTAGTTTTACGCCAAAGAAAGTTTAAGGAGGCTAGCCAGAGCCTTCGATTATGTAAGTTACGATCAGACTCGAAGGGGTGTCCTTCGAGCTAATCGGAGGGTACATCATCATGCCCCCCAGTTGAAAGTGAGATATGCGTACGAGAATATGTGGCTTTCAACTCTATCATAGTTCAATTCTTGCACCATATTCTCGCAAATTGGATAAGATGAATTTTTGAAATACAAAGGTGCATTAAATGCGCATGCTTAGGACTTATCCGTTGAACAAAAGAATATAACGGCATAATTATCGGTAAGCTCAACCAGCTTTCAAAATTTAAAGTGTTGAGTAGATATAATTATGTGTAATATAAATACCGATGTACCTCAAATTCTAAATCACAACTTCGTTCCTCTGCAACTATCACAGAGCTGTGATTTGTTTGTCTGCAACGATCAAAAGGTAAACTCTTCCCCCATCTTGTAATTAGGCCCTTTAGATATTACCCGGTAGCCATGAGCATGGATGCTAAGCGTATTATAATACAACAAAAATGTACTCTCTCCAGAGAAGCCCTAGCCCTCTTTCTAGATGATTACCCAATACCCAAACAACACAAAGTTATTCTTCCAAAAAATAATTAGAGCATTTATGACGCCCCAAAAGGGTATGTGGGTCTGTATACTCATGCCTTTACCCGATCAAATCTAAGAATACCACTGCACCCATTGTTTCTAGAGCTGCTACAATATTATGAGGTGCATATTTCAAGGTTTAATCCATTTGGACTAGCCAAACTTACCACCTACATAGTAATGTGTAAGGCATATGGGTATGAGCCCACACTAAATGTGCTTCGAGGCTTCCTTAACATGTGTCCCGGGGGAGATTGGTTGACACTGTCAAAGAGGAATGATGAAAATGTGCCCGTGCTAATCACCAAACCTTTCACCAATATAACAAACTGGAAAGGGAAATTCTTTTATGTACAAGATACAATCATACCTCCTGGCTATCCAACACTCTTGAATGAGACATTCCGTTTCGACCGTAAGAAATACAAGGATCAACTTCCCCCCAATGTTCAAGACGAACCACTTTATCAACGTCTTGCCAGACATCCCATTGATGTGCAAACCTTTCCATAACCCATTCTCTTTATGGCTGGTCTTATGGACCATTGGGAAGGATCTCCTTTGTCGCCACAAATCCGTTGTGATGGCCAGAGTATGTATATGCAACTTATCATAAATAAATAACATATCTGATTATATTTATGTATCTGTTTATATTGCAGTAATGGCATTCAAGAACTTCATCGTATCTGATGGTGCAAAGGAAGCTAGCTTCATTCCCAGGGAACCTAGAGAATTCAACTACGGGGTGGGTTCTCCTTCAACATCAGTCAACAATAATGGCGTGGATGCTATGGCGCTGGAGCCGACAGCAATAATTGAAGAGGTGATTCCCCTTAATGTTGAGGAGGTACCTGTGACAATCAAAGCCTTTCTTGATGTGGAGATCCTTTCCTCCGATGATGTCCCCAATACGTATGCCGGTACCTCGGGTATAGCTGATAGGATACGTGAAAGGAAAGGGACTGAAATGAAGGCTTCGAAACCCCCAATCAAGAGGAAACTTGACATACCCACTCTCTTATCGAGAGCTTCAAAGAAGAAGAACTCCCTAGATAAGGCTGTTGCTGCCATAACTTCCGAAGGTTCGGATGATGAAGACATTCATGGTAAGCGCTCACTACGACCTATATGCTTCCACAAAATTATTTGAAAGCCTCAAACCGCTCTTAATTCGACAATGTGCAGGTTTATCGAACACTAAGGAACTCCCCAACTCTCAAGCCTGCCACCGATTGGTTGAAGGTGTCGTTCCAGGTTGCTGGAAGGGAGCCTTTGACAATATATCAATAGAGCAGCTGTGTGATCTTCATGACAAAAGCTACACAAGGCAAGCTGTGCTAGATAACCATCATAACAGTCGAACGAGAGAGTTGATACAGACTGTTAAAAATGCTAAAGAAGAGTTAAATGTAGTTCTGGCTCGAGAAGAACATAGAGAGCAGTTGATCACTGACTTGAAGTCAAAGTGTGACAGGGCTACGGAGGATATTGAGAAGAATCCCATTATGTAAGATCTTCGATCCAACGTTATGAAGCTTGCCACTCGACTAAAGGAAGCCCAAGCTGAGTGTGGTAGGCTCAAAATGGAGGAGGCCAAAGCGATTGGGCTAAAAGAGAGAGTATCTGTACTTGAGTCGAAGTGTGCAAGTCTTAAATCTGAAAAGAACAGACTTATGGAGCAAAAAACCAAGTTGCAACAGGAGACAGATGCCCTGAACCTTCGATGTGAAAGTCTTCAGAAAGATAGGGCAGATATGGTGGCCAAGGTTATTCCTTACATTACTATGGAGTGGTATCATAGTGATGAGGTCGGACAAGTGGCCAACTTGGTGAATGCTGCCATATTCCGTGGAAAATGTACTACCCTGGAAGAGATTGCTGAAACTGGGAAGCCCGTGATCTTATCGAAGGTTCCTTACTATCGTACTTCACATGGAAAGGAATATGATGATGCCAACAATGCATTTGCTTCGACAGAATTCCCCTTTCTTTCAAAGGTTACCAAAGATCCGAAAGCTTCTGTTGAAAAACTGTTATCGAAGAAACCGAGTAGGATTCGGCCACCTTCGCCAAGTAGGAGGACCTCCGGTGTGAAGTTTCCCTCTCGTCAAGAAGAACCCTCCTCATCAAAGAACGCATAAATACTGTCTTGTTGGCAATGGTTTATCCCGAGGGTGGTTTGTACCCTCCGAATATGTTTTCTCGTTGCTACTTTGATTTTTAGGATGTTTGCTTATCTGTTATTTACTTGCCATAGGATGTTCTTTTCATTTATCCTTTGATTATATTATTCTCTTCTCTCAACGTTAGTTATTAACGTTAATATACAACCTAAGGTTACTGTAGACGAGTATCCTTACTGTGTGTATTTTGAACCAAGATTTTTAAGCAGTCGTATAATTTAACTGCTGACAGAGGGTTGCGACCCACTCCATCTTTATCATTGTAGTCATAGGGCTTCTAGTGCCCATAGACGTTTTAGGAAAGTCAATGTGAATTATAATGGATGTCATGTGCAAGACATAAATATCACCCTTCGAACATTGAGACTTGTAGTACTTGGCTGAATAAATCTTTGTTGTAGAAAACGAAACAAGAGATTTAGAGAAAATACGTTTTATCATTAATTGGGTAGGGAGGATTACATCATTTTATGAAATGAATACTAAGAGGCCTACCATTAATGCTTCTTTCCCGAATGAGATGAGTTCAACACATAAATTTGAAATAAACAAATTCTCTGAAGGGTTGTAAGTTTTATATGTAAAACTTACGAAGGTTGGTGCCATTCCATGTCCTGTCAACTTCTTCTCCAAAGATTGTTGCTAACTTATAGGCTCCGTTACCGTAGGCTTCAGTTACTACGTAAGGCCCTTCCCATGTTGGTCCCAACTTCCCTTGGTATTCGGCTTTGCTTGCACTGTTAAGTCGAAGGACATATTCGCCTGGTTTGAAGCTCGCGGGCCGAACCCTGCGGTTGTAATATTTTTCTAACTTTTGCTTGTACGTAGCTTCTCTGATGGAGGCTATTTCACTTCGTTCTTCGAGTAAATCCAGATTCTCTCGAAGCTTCTCCTCGTTTTCCGAGACTTCGAAGTCCATATTGCGCTCCGTTTCCATGCTTATCTCTGATGGGATGACAGCGTCTGTGCCATAAGTGAGGCTGAAAGGTGTTTCCCCGTGACTCAACTTGGGATGTGTCCTATGAGCCCAGAGAACTTGGGGTAATTCGTCCACCAATCCTTGGTGACTTCGTCCTAGCCTTCTTTCGATTCCATTGATAATGTCTCTATTGGTAACTTCTACTTGACCGTTACCTTGAGGATGGTATATGGATGTAAACGATTGTTTGATTTTCAAACCATTGCAAAAAGTAGGAAATACCCCTTTAGAAAATTGCTTCCCATTGTCAGAGATGATGATGTGAGGGACTCCGAAGCGACAAACGATGTATTCCCATTCGAATTTCTCCATGTGCCTGCCTGTCACAGATGCCAAAGGTTTGGCTTCAACCCATTTGGTGAAGTAGTCGATAGCTACAACCAAAATTTCACTCCTCCTGGTGCTACTGGCAGAGGTCCTACTATGTCAATTCCCCATTGGGAAAAAGGCCACGCAGATGTGACAGAGGTTATATCTTGTTTAGATAGTCTTGGGACCTTCGAGTGGATCTGACACGCTTCGCATTTATGTATTATTTCCATTGCATCCCTGTGCATTGATGGCCAGTAGTATCCCAACTTCATAATTTTAGAGACAACGGAGCGGGGTCCTGCGTGTAGACTGCATGATCCTTCATGAACTTCATTGATTATGTTTGTAGCCTATTTAGGTCCGACACAACGAAGCCATGGGGATAGGAAGGATCGTCTATAGAGGTGCTCTCCTATTATCCTGTATTGAGGAGCTTTGATTCTGACTTTTCTTGCTAGCTTTGGATCTTCTGGTAGAATGCCGCTTATTAAGTACTCCCTTATCAGAGTCATACAATTAGTTTCTTCCTCGGATATTATATCGGATACTTCTTTCCTTTGGATAGATCTTTCAGCTAGCACCTCAACCAAGACTTGTTTTGTTAAGTGAGCGAAGGCCATTGAGGCTAACTTGCTCAACGCATCTGCCTTCTTATTTTGGTTCCTTCGGACGTGCTCAATGGTGTAGGATTCAAATCCCTGTAGGATTTCTTTTGCTTTATCCAGGTATTGTTTGATAGTGGACTGCCTTGCCTCATAGGAACCTTTGATTTGGTTGGCGACCAGTTGTGAGTCAACGAAAATCGAAAGGTTGCGTACCTCCATGTCTTTAGCTAGGCGTAGGCCTGCTAACAAAGCTTCGTATTCTGCTTCGTTATTGGTCGCCTCAAATTCGAATAGCAGTGCAAAAGTGTATTCTTTTCCTTCTTAATTGACTAACATCAACCCTGCCCCTGAACTGTCAGAGCTTGTGGCTCCATTTGTGAATAACTTCCAATTATCCTTTTCTTTCAAGGGCCTCTTTTTGGGAGTTTCCTTATCATTTCCTGGCTCGGAAGGAGTTTCAGCGAGGAAGTCTACGAGTATTTGACCTTTTATGGAGTTTTGCCCCTTGTATTCTATTTCATGTTCCCCCAATTCGATGGCCCATTTAGATACCCTACACGATTTCTCTGGCTTCGATAATATTTGTTTGATGGGCTTATCAGTTAATACCGTGATGGGGTGAGCTTGAATGTACCTTCGGAGGCGTCTTGCGGCGTGGACTAGAGCAAGGATTAGTCTATCCAATTCAAGGTAGTTTAATTCAGCCCCCTGCAAAACCCGACTGACAAAATAGATCGGAACTTGCCTCTTCTCTCTTTCTGCCAAGAGCACCGCGCTAATACTTTCATGTGACGCTGCGATGTACATGTATAGTACTTCTCCATTAATTGGGGCTGTGAGCGTTGGTAGGATTTCCATGAACTCCTTCAGCTTTTAGAAGGCAGCTTCAGCTTCGATACTCCATTGGAAAGTCTTCTTATCGATACATCCTTTAAGGGTCCTAAAGAACGGTAGTGATCGATCCGCACCCTTTGACAAAAACCTGCTCAGGGCTGCCAGCTTTCCATTAAGGCTTTGTACCTCCTTTAATGTCTTTGGGGCTTGCAGATCAGTGATATCTTTTACTTTTGAAGGGTTTGCTTTGATTCCTTGTTTTCTGATCAAGTGCCCCAGGAATTGCCCCTTTTCGACACCGAACGAGCATTTCTTCGGATTAAGCTTCATATTTATGGCCCTTAGCTGGTTGAAGGTTTCTTGAATGTCGGAGAGTAGGTCTTCCTCTGTCCTACTCTTTATGACCATGTCGTCAACGTATGCCTCTGAATTCCTTCCTATCTGTTTATTAAAGGCCTTGTCCACCAAACGCTGGTAAGTTGCCCTTGCATTTTTCAAACCGAAGGGCATCTTCTTATAGCAATAGACGCCCTTTCCCGTGTAGAAGTGCCATTTTCTCCTCGTCTTCGACTGCCATTTGTATCTGATGGTATCCTTTGTAAGTGTCTAAAAAGCATTTTAGACGAAACCCCGATAAGGACTCTACCTTCCAATCTATTTCTGGGAGAGGGTAATAATCCTTTGGACACGCTTTGTTGATGTCAGTAAAATCAACGCACATACGCAATCCTCCGTCACTTTTCTTTACCATAACTGGATTGGCCACCCACGTTTGGTATTTGACCTCTCGGAGTATACATGCCTGTACTAATTCGTCTACTTCTTTGCAGGCTGCAGCGTTTCTCTCCGGCGCGAGGCTTCGGCGTTTTTGTTTGATAGGCTCAATGTGCTTGTACTCATTGAGTTTGTGTTCCATTCCGAAAGGCTTACCATCGATCATGAGACTTCTCGGAACCCCCGTCATATCGGAGTATGTCCATGCGAAGATATCTCTGTTGTCCTTCAAGAGTTGTTTCAGGCTTGTCTTGAAGGTGGTAGGGAGTTGCCTTCCAATTACTACCATTTGCTCCGGATGGAGCTCGTTTATCACAATACGCTCTTCGGCGTCCTCGTAACTCAAGATAGCCTTCGGAGGCTCATGGGGATTTTCTTTAATCTTTTTTCCCGTTTCTGGTGTCCCTTTCTTGTTGTAATTGGATAGTACGGTCCCTATCCCATTGGCTATTTGGAACTTAATTGCTGCGTGTATTGTGGATACCACGATGCCCATCTTCTGCATGGCGGTTCTCCTTATCAACAGATTATAAGGAGAATCTAACCTTACAATTGCGAAAGTAAGGGTTTCCGTCCTTGCCAGTCGGCCTTCACCGATGGTTACGTCTAAAGGGATTTCGCCTAGAGGCCATGAGTGTTCTCCCGAAAAGCCTACTAAAGGTATCTTCTAATCTACCCTTTGTGACCTTATGGAAGGTTTGAGCTTCAGGAAACAGTGCTCGTATATGATCTCACAAGAACTTCCGCAGTCCATGTAGGCCCTATTCACTTCTCGATTGAAAATGAGGACCTTTATGACTACAGGATCATCTGAGGGAGGTTAACCCATTAAGGGCGAAAACGTTACCTCGCCTACATTGGGTGCTCCTTCCTCAATTTCTTTTATTTTTTGGCTCGGGCCTCCCCTGCGAACCATAAGGATCGGGGCCTCATGGACATAGTCTTTAGTGTCGGTGGCCTTTTCTTTTCCCTTTCTTATACCTTTTATTAGATGTGTCAACTGCCCTGATTTAACAGCTTCCTCTATTTTCTTCTTCAATTCTCTGCAGCTGTTTGTTTCATGATCAAAATCCTCATGAAAGTGGCAGTACTTGGTCATGTCTCGGTTCCTCCCGTTGCTTGTCATGCGAGGAGGGAGTTCGAAGGTCTTGGCTGCCTTCTCAGTAGCCAGAATTTCCTTTGGGGACTTCGTCAGGCTTTCCCATAAACCAGAGTTAGGACTCTTGTTGTATGGGGTAAACCTGTTATGGCCTTCGTGTTTGTTCTTCGTTCCTTCCCACGAAGACGGCTTTACTCCCTTGTTGTTCTCCATCGGAGCTCCATTGGTGGATACTTCTTTGGCTTCTATCCATGTGTATGTTTTTTCCATCAGGCCTTTGTATGTTGCCGGAAGATATGTGGATAAGAATTCCACAAGTGTCCGGTTGCGTAGGCCATGGACGAAGCCGGAAATGCGTTGCTCTTCGTGTAATCCTAGAATCTGCAAAGTTTCGTCAGTGTACCTAGTAACGAAATTTCTTGTGCTTTCGTTCTCCTTCTACTTAATGTTGTGCACTGTGAGGTGTGTCCTTGTAAACTTCTTTTGTTGGCTAAAGTGAGATCGAAACTTAGCCTTCAAATCATCAAGGTTGATAATGCTTCCCGGTTTCTGCCTATTCCACCAAATACGTGCGGAATCTCGGAGGGTATATGTGAACATATGACAGGCCACGGGCATGACCCATTTCTGCATTCTTATGGCTCTTTCAAATAAATGCAGGAAATTATCTGGATCCACCTTCCCATCATAGGTGCCTATATGTGAAGGCATCTTTAGACCATCCGTCAAGGGATAATCTTCAATCCATCTTATAAAGGGTGTCTAGCTCTTCGTAGTTAGCATCGACAAAGGCGGGGATAATGATGAGCTATGGATTAGCTGACGTGGATGCGTGATGGTTGGGCGTTATTCAGGGTGAGATCGTGTGGTAAAGGTGGAGGCCGTGATTGGCGGAAGGTTGTTGGTGTCAGTTACGGGTAAAGGAGTTAAAGACGAGAAACCCAGTGGGGGGTGTAATCTCTCTTTCTGGATTCATGCCGAAATAATAGCGAGTGTATTTGACTTGGTTATTCTACATGGAAATAACGGGACTAATTGTAACGGGTCTCACGGATGGCGCCACTGATTGTACAATAATTCGCACTACCAGGCCTTCGATGGTGATCAAAGGAAATGAGGGGTGTTGTGATTACTCCAATCTTGGATATAACCTGAAATAAGAAATACTTAAACACTACGTTAGGTGATTGCGCAGGAGTTGGACCCTGCGAACCACCTCCGGCGTGTGAATAAGTGATCGGTATGAGAGTTTAAGTATAGATGTAGTAAAGTAAGGTGAGAGAGATTGCATACCAGATTTGTCATCGTCCAGGACTATTTATAGGTGAAGAAAACGGTCCTGGAGAGTGGTCACACGTTTGACAGAGATCATGGGGGCGTCCCATGATTTGTGGTAACCGCTAGGGTTTAGTGTCCCACTCCTCCTGGTTTAGCGGGGTAGCTAAAGAGAAAGAGGAGACGTGGGTAAGACTTGATCTCACCAATGTTTGGACTTGGCATTGTTCCGTCCTTAAAACTTATCGAGAGATACCCCGAATGGCTTAATCCTTCGATTGGCGAATTCCCACTTGGTAACTAGATCATTAATGATTTGTTTTACGCGAAAGAAAGTTTAAGGAGGCTAGCCAGAGCCTTTGATTATGTAAGTTACGATCAGACTCGAAGGGGTGTCCTTCGAGCTAATCGGAGGGTATATCATCAATTAGAAACATGTTTCTGAAGTTCATTAGAAGTAGCACCCACGTAAGAAACCGATTTCAATCCAGTACCATTAGTAGTATCAACCTTATGAGCATTAGGACCAGAAGTTGCTGATTGGTCCCAAAGCAGTCAGATATTATTGACCAAGGTCAACAAGTCAAAGACAGCCTCGTTCCAATACTCCGGTGATAGTATAGTGTGTCCCCGGGTCGTTAAAGTCCCAGCGAGATTGAAATGGTGTCGTTTGAAATCGTTTATGAGTGAGTGGCACTGAGGACAGTAGCCCAGATGATATGGAATTGATTTTGTTACTGTTATTTTGGTATTTGTACACAGATATAATATTCACAAAAGTCAGATATACATATATATGCACAAATTCACAATTAAGATTCACGCAATCGGACTGAAAAAGTGGGTTTTGGTAATTAACAAACTACAGGGGGTGCTTTTGAACTTTTTAAAACTTAAAATTAAAAAGAAATTTGAAAATGAAAATGAAATTATAAAAGTGACTAAAATATTATTTAAATATTATTTAATTAATAAAACTATTTAAAATCTAAATTAAAACCTAATTTAAATTAACTAAAAATGACAAATGATATAAATTAGCCTAAAAATTAGCAAAAATATTTTCTAAACCTTAATTAGAACTTGAAGAAAGTATAAAAAATAAAAATAAATATTTTTGTCTTTTTGTGGATTTTTTATTGATTAAAAACTATTTAACTTAATTAAACTAATTAAACTAATTTTAATTAATATTAATACTAAATTAACTTAGAAAATTATGATAAAATTTACAAAATTACTTAACCATCATAGGAATCCTACAAAATTATAAAAACTTCTAGAAATTATGTTTAAGGCTAATCCACTAATTAATTACCTTTTAATTAACTTAAATCTAATTTAAATGATTAAAATAAGAAAAATGAAAAATGAACAGTAGAAACTAAAAATTTATTTTCTAAAAGTCTATTATACTATATTAGAGCTAGGAAAAATATAAAAACTAAGTTTTGCTTTATAAAAACTAAATATGCTATTTAATACTTAATATTAATTAATAATTAAGAAAACTAGTATTAAATCTAATAAATACTAAGTGACAGAATAAAAATCTAAAAAATTTACTAAAAACACTTTAATATATAAGGTAATTAATAAAAATATAAAAATACTAAGTTCTTAATAAAAATCTAAAAATGAAAAATAAAATTTAAATTAAATTAAATAGAAACTATCACTTAAAATTAAGTTGGTTTTTCTTGGATTTTATTTTACAAACTTACTTTACTACTGAAAATGAAAAACTTTTGTGAAGACACTTTAGAAAATAGCTTATTTATAAGCTATAAGCACCCCCTTTTGCTTATCAGTTGACTTATGTTGACTGGATGGGCAAATAAGCACAATTGACCTTGGGTGGGGTCCACAATGGTGGAAATGGGTACAAATAAGCTCAACAAACTCAAATAAGCCAGAAACAACAAGCAGTAAGCACTAATAAGCTGAATTAGATGAAATAAGCACTTAGCAACTTGGACTTAAACACAGATTGGGGACAAACTTGAGGACTTATTCCAGGTGGGGTCCACTTATCCCTAGGTCAAACAAGGAGTCAAGTTTTGTTCCCTGGTAGGAGGGGGGTTGGGAAAAACCAATTGGAACCTCTGGGGTCCACTGGGTTGGGCTACAACAACCACCAAAGTGGTGGTAGTGCAATGGGTCTGCTGGTGCAGGGGAGAGTTCTTCCCTGCAACTCAGTTCAAGGGCTTGTGGAGCCCACACAAAAATTCCCAAAATTCAAACAAGTATTAGAACTTAAAGATCAGCTGATAGACTATAACCACAACAAATTTCAGCTTCTCAATCCAAACACATAAATCACAAATAATCTTGGAACTTTTGCAAAAACCTGAGATGGAACTTTTGACTTTTTGATGAAAACACAAGCTTTGACTTTGATGAAGTTCTAATGATCCCTACTGATTCAAAATGATGTTATAAGATGTACTTAAGCTATATTACTCTATACTAACAACTTATGTAACCAATTTGATGGATTTGTGTTCAAAAACTCTCACAGTTAACTTGTGAGTGATCAATTTTTTGAGATTTTGACTTTTTATTCTATGTCACCCAAATTTTAAGATTTATTTGAACTGATTTGGTACTGAGACAAAGTTTTAACACAAAGTTACCACCCAAGAACCTTCACAACACAGTGAACTCACCAAATCCAAACACCCCTTTATACTAGGCTGTGTTGTGTTTTAAGAAGCTAGGGGCTGTGAAAGCTTATGTAACCAAACCAAAAGGTCTTATACTGATATACTAAGTCTAAATAATCACTTAGGAGCAGAGAACAATGGCAATTACACAATATTATCACTAAAGCTATTTTTGACAGTTAAATCTAAATTATTAAGTAGCTATTGATTCTAACAAACAAGCTATTAATTTTAAGCTAAAATTTACTTAAACAATACTCAAATAACACAAACAAACACAGATTATCAATGAGCAAACAAGCAATCAGATAATACCAATAACTAAGATTTTAGAGGAATCTTTAAATGGGCAAAAGCTTACAAGATACCCCTAGCTTGAACAAGGGGCTTCTCCACAGAAGCCTATCTTTAGATAGGCTCAATCCAATCCAAGCTTTGCTCTTCAATACTCCTCAGTACCTGAAAATGATTCAAAAGCATATACAGTTGACCAAGTTTGACCTTTTTGTGTTTTTGATGTTTTCTATTAAGACTGGATTTTAGAGTCTCTAAGAAGCTTCAATGAGCTTATTGGAACCTATATGAGCCTTATTCAGTCCATGAATCTTGCTTCAAGTTACAATTGAGCTAATTGAGAATTCTAGAAAATTAAGTAAACTGCAACAACATGAAACACAACTGAAACTTGTAATTTTATAACTTCAAAAGATTTAAAGTACAATACTAAGACTACTACAATGCTTGAATTGAGAAAGTTACACTGATTTTGAAAGCTAAATGAAATTCGACACTAAAAATTACTAAATTAACTACACACACTAATCCTTGCTTTATCTGCCTTTTATAGCCATCCATTAGGGTTTCTTGAGCCTCTCTGAGCATTTCCCAATCAATTCTAAGCCTTTGGATCACTGCAACTTTATGATCAAGTGACACGTGTTTTTTGGCGGGAAACTTTTTCTTTGCAAATTGGTTCTGTAACAGACAAGGGGGGGTGGTGCATTTATTGTGGATGTGAGGGTTGGTGTAGGGTGGTGGGAAGGTGATGATAACATAGCAAGTGGTGGGAGGTGGAGTTTGGCAGGTTGTGGGGGTGTGGGGGAAGCTGGGAGGGAAGGATGGTGGGAGTTTGACCTTGTTTGACCGAGGGGGTCAAACGTTGACCCCGTATAATATTAAGGGTGTGTTGGTGGGCTGAGGTGATTTAGGCCCAAGTGAAAAAAAGTTGGGTGGGCTTTGGGGTATGGACTGGACTATGGATGGAGTAGTATTATTGTATAGTCCGGTTTGGTTTATGGTTTACACAAGGACTTATTTTGCAATTTAACGAAAGTTAGGGGGTGGGTTTAGGCATTTTTCCAAAGTGTTCCCAAGGGTGAGTTTTGCCAATTGTGAATAGTACATGGACCATCATTGACTTTTCCATTTAATTTTCACCAGGGACTAATTTTGCCAAACTTTCAAACTTCAGGGACCATTTGTGTAAATTTTCACCAAACTTTCCATCAAGGACCAATCCTGTCATAAAAGGTTAGTGCAAGGACAAAATTTGTTTTTCTCAAAGTTTTTCATATCCCAGGGACCATTTTTGACAATTTTCAAAGTTCAGGGACTAAACTTGCCATTTTGTGAAACTTTTGCACCAAAGGACTATTTGTGTAACTTTTTGATTTATAAGGACCTTTGGTGACTTTTTCAAGTTTTTAGAATGACCAGGGACTAGATTTGACAACTTTTGAAAGATGAGGGACTGAAACTGCCAATTATGCAAACTTTGTTCGTTTTTCCTTTGTTTTTAAACATTTTGCATCTAAAACATATAAAACACAATTTTGGAATATTTTTAGTATTTTGATGCGTATTTGAGTGTTTTTGGATGTTTTGGCAGTTCAGATACGATAAAAAAGATGAGTATTTACACACTCATCAGTTGCACTCTTATTCATATTCACATTTGTCCCAAATGAAGGAGGAGTACTTGGAAGATTAACTGCATTAGCACCAATCTCACTTTGAATTTTATTCATGGCTTCATCAAAATGCTTATGCGCATTAGCAATGAATTGCTTCAAATTTTCAGCACTTGTAACCGGCTCCAAGTGGTCACCATGTGATGTATCTTTCGTAAGTGGAATCGACTCCAGTTTCTAAGTACCATTCTTAGAACAATCAGGTGCATCATCCACATTCAAACTAACACTACTAGGGTTCATCGTTGAGGGTGTACTCAACTCACCAAAACTAGTAGTGGCCGTTTGAATATTACCAAGTAAAACCGGCTCCACCAGGTCTTGTTTGCTCCCAACCAATTTAGCAACATCATAATCATCAGCATGCACTATGCCATCAATTGCACTATTAGCTTCAATATTAGGGTTTGGTTCAACCCTAACAGCCGTAAGTTGAGGCGCAACAGTATTACCAACATCCCCTTCCTTCAAAGGTTGCATTCGGGCAGTTAATCCATCAATATCACCATGCACACTACCAGCAGACTTAGAAGTATTCGACTTACTTGTTTGGCTAAGAAACCCCTTGTTCATCGTTGGCTCATTAATCGACTCTCTAATAGCATGAGACACCATATTCTCCATATTATGATCACCATAAGCCCTTGACTTAGACGAAGAACTAATATTCAAGAATCCCTTTTCCATCACTCTCTCTCAAACCCACAACCAGTATCAAGAAACAAGCACAAAACAAAATCCAGCAGCAGCAAACACGATAAACAATATCAAAAAGAGAAAACCCTAACCAACAAGTTAGGGTTTTTAATACATGAAGTACGAAAACCTAACCCATCAGGGAGATCGTATCAAGCAAAAATAAAGAATCGACGTTTCTGTCAGGTTCTTGATCAAGGAAGTAAGATGGAGTTTGTAATTTCAAGCTCGATCAACTGTCCCCGTCAATTCTAACGTTGTTTTTTTATTACTACAGTATTAATTTGAATCAATCACAACAGATGTGCAGCAAACTGCAGCAAAGGGAAGAGATTGAGCAAGAATTTGAGAATTCATAAAAGGTGTGATAACTAATCTTGACGATATGATCCATTAGATAATTTCAAAGATCAATGGTTGAAAAGTGAAGAACATATGCATACATGGGCGAGAATCCTCACGCACATATAATTCGAGGCATCCCTGTCATCGGCATACTACATATGTCAGTTACTTATACTTAGAATTAAAGTTATAAGTTAGCAGTGTTAGTTATGAGTGACCTGAAAAGTATCATAGATATTGTTATTCTAAAACAAAGGGTTAATCTAACGGCACTGATATGTACACATACACTTTTACTAATTGCAAAGGCTGACCCAATGCAATGGTGGGTGTAGCACAGGTTACACCCATTTTTATCCCACGTAGTGCAATAATCTTCAAAAATTTCGTATTTTGAATATGTGCAACATCCATTTATATTTTATGATACTGGAACTATTTTTCGTATAACTGTTGTTTAGCCTTTAAATCTTTAAATTTTGAAGCATTTTTGGTGTATATTATGTTTTTCGTATAACTCATATATATAGCTTTTGAAGCACATCCAAATCTTAAAACGTCCAAGAGATAACTCGTGTAGCTTTTGTTTAGCTCTTTCTATATTTTTTAGTATTTAGGCTTTTTTGTGCTACACTTGTCTTAAATTCTGGATCTGCCACTGTATAATTGAACAGTATACCAAATTAAGTACCTTAACACAACTTTCCCAAGAAACTACTTCATATTAACATTAATAGATTAAGACTCGAGAGTTTTAACAAATTAAGAAAAACAGAACGGTGTCTTATTGATATCATAACATTTATTAGTACATCAAGATTGAACTTTTATTACATTATTTGTTAATCACATATATTACTACATCAAAGTGCAAGCATCCATCATGGCAAAACTTGTTATGCCTTCTTGAACTTGACGTTAAGAGGCTTGTTATTTAGAGTCAAACTTCTACGTCCTCTTTCACCAAGTGTTATACCAATATCTGCACAAGCTGGCTTGCAAGTTTTGCACACCGAGGGACAATACACAAGCTTGTAGTGATTATCCTCATACTTTTGTATCTTGAACCAATTGTTTATGGTCTCTGGTCCGGGCCTTCCTAAATTCCCCTGACTCGACAAGGTCCGTTCCCCAACATCATGAGTATGTACCCTCCAAACTGCATTTGGAACACACGGAAGTGGATCCACAAACATAATGTTAAGATCTGTTGATTCGTGAATGATGCCATCTTTGTTGGGGTTCGCTGGTATGAATTTCAAGGGTGTCCCAGGCAGCACCTCGCTAACTTCTTGGGCAACTTCCGTGGGACATAACTCGCCGCTTCCACGGGCTGTGATTAAGCCACCACCCATGCCATGCATGACGGGCAAGATGTAGTACTTGTTGCCAGATTTAAGGATGTTCCAGTCATTATCGCGTACCAGAGTTGTGTTTTGGCATGACGAAAGTGTAAGTATGGATAACACTATGAAAATGAAGATTGATTCTCTCATCATATTTTATTTGGATATTTATTATTATTATTATTATTATTATTATTATTATTATTATTATTATTATTATTATTATTTTATTGTTTTCTTTGTAAGTTTTGGTAGCGATATGCATGACAATAGCTCAACTTGTACTTATAGTCATGTAAGTGTTACCATAATAGAATTATGGATGATGTGCTTGTTATAGCAAGATAGAAATATATCGAAACGATTACGATATATTTTTCTATGTTTTATCCATCATATATGTATTGTAATATGTTTCTTGTTAATTTACAAAATATGATATAAATGAACTTCTAAGTTCTAATTAAGGCTCTACTCATACACCAGATTTAAGTTAACATAAATGAAAATCAAGAATTTGTGAGCCCCATTTATTGATCTTCTCAGATATCATTTCCTTGCCAATCTTACTCGGGTTTGCTTTTTCTACCATTTCATCCACTCATTACCTGCCCACCCGGTCTAACATTCATCCCACAACAGCAAGACCCAACCGCTTGTTTTGACCCGACCCAGACCTGGATTTTGCCTCCATTCTGGAATGCAGAACAAGAACTTATCGTTGTTGCTGCTTAAGTTCAGCAATGCCACTTATGGACCCCACTTCATCACTCCTCAGATTTGTACGAATAACTAATTACTAATGGTAGGAGTATATATTGGCCATATGAGAGCTCGGTGCAGTTACCCTATGGCATGCTATAGGGTTTCTTTTGCACCCATGGCACCGCCAAACTCAGGTCAGGTCTACACCGTGTGTCGGTGTTATAAGGTTGGCATGGTGTTATACGTATTTTTAAAAAAAATTTGTTAAGTGAGTGAGGTACTTTTTGTGATGTGTTATAGAAATATTATTGAGAATTGTGTTTATGTTATAGGAGTGTTATAGGGTTATTGTGACATGGCGGTGTCTATAAAACTTATATGGTGCAAAGTGCACCCACTAAGTATAAGGGTTCACTTATATTAGTTATGCGTAAAACTTTTTAACTATGGTAAATTCAATCCTTAACTTTTTTTTTTTTTTTTTTTTTTTTTTTTTTTTTTAATTCAATCCTTAGGAAATTAATGGAAGGTGATTTGCACACTATTTTTATTTACCATCCACCACTAAATTATGCATATCGGTGTTGTACTATGTGCATTACTGGTGTGATTTAGTGGTGTATAGCAAAAAAAAGTTGTGCACAAATCATCTCCCGAGATGAATATTATATATATAAATTGAACATTTACACAATAGAAGCTGTTTTTTATATGAAAGATTTCCTGTCAACGACACCAAATTGACGACGAGTGACATGCTTTGACATTTTTATAGTTGAGACCAAATTGAGCAAGACCATTGAATGAGTATATTTTACGACTTAAACTAAATATTACATTGTATGCATTAGTAATTCTGTTTTATTTTTGTAAAAAGGTGACCTAAACACTAGGGATGTTAGGTAAATTTTGTTTTGGATAAATGTTTAGCTTTTTGAATGTTTCTTAATTTGAATCGGTTTGACAATTAGGTCATTCGATTTCTTATAAATAAGGATCAATAACATTAGTTTTCTTTGAACATTTGAATAAAAATATTGTGTTTGTTATCTTTGAATTTGGTTTTATATTTCATTTCATAATTTGAATATAGTTTCCGCTTCGTTTGTCGATTTATTTGTTATTTGTTTTGTCTTTTGATTAATAACAAAGTGCCATCAATGCTATCTTTGTTTAGCCAAGAAAAAAAAAAAAAAAAAAAAAAAAAAGTTTTTTTGACTTTTTGAGTTTGCTATCACCACCTAGTTTTTGGTTTTGAATTTTTTTTGGGTGGGAATCATTTGACTTGTGATTGGGGGATTTGGATGTATGCATAGTTTTTATGATTGGGTGGAGTTGGGCCACTATTTGACTTTTGGGGTGTGACTTTGTGTTAGTTTTTGGTTTTGATTGATTTTTTTAGGGAGATAATGGGTTACAGTTGAGCAATCATTTGACTTGTGATTGGGGAATAATTTGGATGTATGCATAGTTTTTGTGATTGGGTTAGATGCACTATAGAGTTGGGCCACCATTTGACTTTTGGGGTGTGATTTTGTTTTCTTTAATCTTGAATCCTAATTTGCTATCAAGAGTGTAACTGTGTAAGTTTGGATTTTGTTAGTTTACTTTTGTTATTTTGAGTTTGGGTCATAATTCAAATGAGTATGTAGGCATCTGCGCGTACCAGCGTGGCCTATTGTTGTCGATGCATGTGTTTTTTTAAGTAGCAAAATTCTGGTTTTATAACTTTTTTTAAGATTCCGGCGTAACTGTTAAAAAAAATTTAACGTTGAGATGAGAAGGTGTAACCAATTTTTAGCATGCATGCGTGTTTCGTAGTTTCAAAATTGGTTATACATGCACTTGCATTTACTATAGCTTAAGGGTGTGTTTTAATCTTCTTTTCTTCATAAAACATATACTGTATTAAAGTTTAAGAATTTCAACTTCAACAACTACTTAAACAAACCCAAATCTTCCAACAACAAACCCAACCACTATATCAACCCTAATTTTCCCAACAACAATCACCATAACCCAAACAATCCAAACCCGCAAAGCCGTTGTCAACCAAAAAAATTGGCAAAAGGGACACTTATCATCATTTAGTAACTTTTTATAGATCGACCCAACTTTTCATTTGATTCACTCCTACACCCTTAACCCGAGGCACCAAGTTATTTTTTCAGAACAGAACAATTCATGAAAAAATCATGATTAGTATCATAATTTTGGACCACGGGAATTTCAATTCTCTAGTGGAGAATAAAAAACGTGCGCCCACCATAAGAGGATTATCATACCGATATACATACTTTTCTTTGCAATTGTCAATATATATTGCAAAAATGTTCAATTGACATTTCTTATGACCCTTTAATTTCCCACCCAATTGTTCATTATTTTTTCCTTTCTAGCACCTAAACATGCGCATACTCACCGGGAAACCACCCTTTGCATTCTTGTTTATTTTCCTATATGTAGTAAATACCATCACGTTTGCTCAACCCGATTTCCTTTCTTATTACTGTGAAAACGCGGCTAATTATTCTAGAAACAGCTCGTACCAAAGAAATCTAGACACGACCCTCTCTGCCCTTCCAAACACCAACTCTGGCTTTGGTTTCTTTAACCGTTCCACAGGCCAAGGCAGCGATACAGTCCACTCAGTTGCCCTATGTCGAGGTGACGTGAATCTAGATGCTTGTCAAAGTTGTCTTAACGATTCAATTGTTAAATTGCGACAAATATGTCCTAACCAAAAAGAAGCGATAGGATACTACGACAACTGTATGCTAAAATACTCAAACCAGACTATACTAGGAAAAACTGATATAAAGTTTTATGTGTTTTTGTTGAACACACAAAATGCTTCGGATGTTGAAAGGTTCAATGGGGCCTTGTCAACTTTGTTAAATGATCTGATAGCTAATGCATCGGCTGGTGGTTCGCTCCGCAAGTTTGCCGCTGGGAACACTCGTGGACCAGGTTTTACAACTATCTATGCCCTTGTCCAGTGTACTCCGGATTTAGCACAGCAGCAGTGCAACGAGTGCTTGGGAGATGGAATTACTCAGTTTTCGAATGGGTTTAGTGGGAGAATTGGAGGAAGGACTCTCCTACCTATGTGTACTTTTAGGTACGAGAGTTATCGGTTTTTTAACGATAGTACTCTTGATATCCCACCACCACCTCCACGTACCGCCACCGAATTTACAATCATCAGGTACGAAATTAGTAAGTTTCATACGGGCTATAATTATGTTATACGCTATAAATAACACGTTATATAAAATTCCAATTATATAGCCATTAGTTATTGGTAATCTGCTATGTATCGTCCTTCAGTTTTTTTTGCTAATTTTTCGTTATATATTGATGCCCTTAAAATGTCATTAGTTATTATACGAGGAAACTTTAAAATACATCAATGTGATTTACCCATTTTCACATAATACATCCCTCACCGTTAAGTTGAAATATATACATCCATCCGTTAATAAACATTAATCACCATACATCCATGAGGACGAACGTGCAATTTTTTTGCCGTTATCTTTTAACTTGGATCTAACATGACGGAAATATTTGTACCGTTAATCCCCAAAGGTGTATAAAGTCTAACGTGTGTTATATTTTACTTTTATTATTATTATTATTATTATTATTATTATTATTATTATTATTATTATTATTTAATGTTCCTTATTTTATAATCTATATTTTCTTTATTTAATTATCTATTGTTTCGTATTTTTATTTTTATTGTTTTTATTTAATTTTAATTTTTATATTTTTTAATCTTTTATTTATTATTATTATTATTATTATTATTATTATTATTATTATTGGTTTCACTACAAAATCCAACCCAAATACCATTTATCTCTATTTTCTTCAAACAATAAAAATCAAAATCGAAACACATTCTAACCTCATCTTTGTATTCTTCAACCTCAATTTTTTATTAAGTATCAATTACTTCATTTTGAAAAATGAATTGGTTGATAATTGATATAAGAAAGAGGTTGAAAAATATGAAGAGGGATTAGAAGGTTTTGGATACTCATTTAATAATAATAATAATAATAATAATAATAATAATAATAATGATAAGATTAACTTTGTTATAGAGAGTGGGGCCTAAATAGTATTTTGGCTTTTCATTAATTTCTTGTAAATTTAATAAATTTATAATAAAATAATAATAATAATAATAATAACAAAAAATTAAAAGTAAATACTAAAAAATATAAAATATAAAAATAAACATAAAGATAAAAACAATAATAAATAAAATAAATAAAAATAATAATTATAACAAACTATAAACATGATACATCCCTGAGAACTAATGGTGCAAATATTCCATTATGTTAGATCCTGATAGATGTATGGTGGTTAACATTTATTAATTGAGAGATGTATATTTCTCAACTTATCGACGAAAGATGTATTGTGTGAAAATAGGTAAACCACATGTATATATTTTAGAGTTTACTCTTATTATAATCTTCGAAATAATATGCTCTTTTAGAGAGAGAGGGTAAAAAGGACTATTCTTTTTAAATAATAATCAATAGATTTTACTATAATAATGTTACGAGTAAAATACACCATTCGTTTCTGAAATTATACTCAATACACATGTTTTTCCCAATTTCAAAATAATTCCTGCCATCCATCCTCAGCATCTCTGTTTTGCATCACACTGATCAAGTCATGTTAGTCGTCTCTCGTTACACCCCATGTTGACTAAAGGCAATTTAGTCATTTCCTCTCTTTGTCATCCCAATCTTCTTCAACCACACACGATTTTTATGTGATTCATGTGTACAGGGACGAAACTTATAAGGGAATGAGGAAGGTCGCGCCCTCCAATATTTTGACCCTATGCATATTTTATACCTTTTTATATATGGTTTTAGTCATTTGTAATACAAAAATTTTAGTGTAGTGTATATCGGTCCTCCTAAAATAAATAATTTTCAACTTGACCCCTTCAATAACAACTTTCAAGTTCCGTCCCTGCATGCGTACCCTCAAGAAGAAAAACTAAAATAGGATCCAGTAAGAAGAAAAACTAAAATAGGAAGAATAACAAGAATTTCTAGCCACACATTTCAAATAGAAGGGAGAATTTTAAGAGGAGGTGTGTGCCTCTATTTTTGTAGGTGCAGGTTTCTTCTTATCATTCTTATTTTAATTTTTCTTCTTATTTGATCTTAACTCATCTTTACTATCTATAAAGGAAAAAGGGTCAAAGGTGAAAGTGTAAAAGTCAAGAAATATGAAATGTGAAATGTTGAAAAATGTATATAAGGAAATATTGAAATGCATTTAATACTCTTATTAAAATACTCCATTACTTAAAAGTACAATGATTTATTCACATTGTACAACCAATTAAAACATATCTACCAAATTAAATACAACCAATTAAAACACAAACCGGGTTGACCCGGGACGCTTCAAACACGGCGGGTTGTCCCGGTTTAATGTGACCCATTTTCGACCCAACCTAGCAAGTTGACCCAGTTTAAATCCACCCATTTTTCGACAGGAACGGTTCAACCGGTTGAACCACCCGGGTCGAACCGGGTTTCAAAATATTATCCATTACTTAAAAGTACAATGATTTATTCACATTGTACAACTAATTAAAAACATATCTATCACATTAGATACAACCAATTAAAACAAAAACCGGGTTGACCCGGGACGCTTCAAACCCGGACGGTTGACCCAGTTTAATTTGCCCGGTTTTTGACCCAACCTAGCAAGTTGACCCGATTTAAATCGACCCATTTTTCGACCGGAACGGTTCAACCGGTTGAACCACCCGGGTCGAATCGGGTTTCAAAACATTATGTTAAATTCCCAAATCTTCAAACTTTTATTATTTTTCGTTTATAACCTATAAACTTTTTTTATCAATAAACTATCTGTCGCTATAAAATCTCGTTGCTATGCACGGGTACTCGTCTAGTGTATCTAAATGTGCACAATATTATCGTGGTGAATGAATGACCTGGTCAAAATTATTGTTTAGTATTCCATGCACGTTTACATTTTCTCATGCAAGTTTCATGTAGGTTACATTGGGTAGGTTATTAGTGTAGGTTAGTGGGTACATTAGAGTTAGCAGTTACTTATTACTTTGAAGTTAGGAAGAAAATTGATGAAAGTCTTAGTTTCTCTCTAGGGTTTTTTTTTTTTTTTTTGTGAGTGTTGCCTACTCAAAGGGCCTTATCCATCTCGTCTCGTATCTACTTTTTGGGATAAAAACCAAGGCTGATGTTCATCTGGATTATCGTTGTTTTTGCCTTGGAAAGTGAAGGTTCTTTTAATTTAACAAACTAGTTATAGTAGTTGTAGGTTAGGTTGCAGTACATGTGGCTGTCGCTATCTGATCTGTAATGTGTTTGTGAGGTTGGACTTTACTTTAAAGAGATATTGTTTGTCAAAAACAGTAATGGTGGTAGACTGGTACACCTTCCTGGTGCTTTCTTTTTCATTCTTATCTCATTTTCAACTGACCTGTCGATGGTTTTTATAAGAGATCTAATAATCCTTTTACTACAAAGATCGTGTCTTCCTTTTTGTGCTTGGTTTGGATCGGTCAAGGTTATTAAAAAGAGTTTCGAATAGAATGGTGGTGGTGGTGGTGGTGGCGGCGGTGGTGGCAATGGTGGCGGTGGTGAAGAAGGTGTGTTTGGGCGATAAAAATTGTGTGTGGTTGAAGATAATTGGGGATGACAAAAAGAGAAAATGACTAAATTGCCCTTAGTCAACGGGATTAATGGGGTGTAACGTGAGACGACTAATATAACTTGGTCAACGGGACGAACTAGGATGCAAAATAGAGATATGAGGGATGGATGGCAGACTTAATTTGAAATTGGGACCAAACGTGTATAGTGGATACTACTTCAGAGCCGAAGGATGTATTTTACTCTAATCTATACTACTTATAAAGCATTTATCACTCTTTCTCTTTCATTTTTTAAGATTTTCATATATAGATTTTAAGTAAATACAACTAATTAAGCTATATGTACAATTATTTTATGTATAAACACCTACACATATTGACCGGTCAACATTTTTAATTAATGTCATATTTAAAACACCCATTTGGTAAAAGGCATAATTAATAAAACACAATATACAAACTATTTGAAGCACAAATATAAGTAATAAAACGCTCATATAATTAATACACTATTTAATTCACTCATTCACCAAAATATTCAATTATCTAACCATAATGTACAATCTAATCAAGCTATTAAGCCAAACACTTAAAAATAAAGCCATTAGGCTGCCCGCAGTGGTCGGTCGGTCGACTGGTTTGGTCGCCGCTGCGCCAACTAATGAATGAGGGTCGAACTGGGTTGGTCAGCTCTAAAATTGATGAAGGGTGATTTTACTGAAGAAAAGAATTAAGATTTTGTTTGGGTATCTTTGGTTAACATGAGATGGAATTATACCAGTGCCTTAACTAAAGTTATTGCTATTTGTAAATTAATTGTTTAATAAAAGTATAGCCGCATAACATCACATTGTCATAAAATATAGTCACAGGGTGCCCGCCGCCGCATCACGCAGGTACCCTGCTAGTATTATTTAAAAAAGAAAAGAAAAGTAAAGATCAGTTACCTTGCCTTAACAAATAGAGGGACCTTGGTGTTAATATAGCTAGCAAGTTTTTTTTATTTTGTCTTTTAACATGCGCAATTTATACACTCTCTATTTCAAAATACACTCTATTTCAAAATATAAGTTCATTTTATTATTTTTTATTGTCACAAATTAACGTACATTTTCAATTTCTAGCAATTAAAAATGCTTATAAGTGGGTGAGAATGAAATTTTATTAATATTTGATATTATAAGTGGCCTACTTTTCTTAAATTTTGTGAAATATGAAAATAGACAATTAATTTGGGACGAAAGGAGTATATTGTTACGTGGTTATTATCAAGCTTATGTCATTCCAATCATGTTTATGCTATTCACGTTATGTTATGCAAGTTTTATGAATTTAAGTCTCATGATGACCCGTAAGGTCATAATCTCAAGTATTCATATCAACCCGTATGGTCATATTTCCATGTCAAGTACTCATGTCGACCCGTGTGGTCATATTATCATGACAAGTGTTCATGTCTACCCGTGTGGTTACATCATGTTTCATGTTGACTCGTGAGGTCATATTTCATGTTATGTGCTTAATGCACTCATGACATCCTGAGTGGAGTACCGGGAGTTGAATAAGCACTCATAATCCAAAATGGATATTATGCTTAATGCACTCATGACATCCTAAGTAGAGTACCCGTACTTTAAAAACCACTTATGATCCGTAATGGATATTGTGCTTAATGCACTCATGACATGCTAAGTGGAGTACCCATGCTTAAATATCACTCATGATCAACTTATGACCCATAATCGAAATAAGCAACCTTAGTACATGTTTTATATTTTATATTTATTTTCATGCTTTCGTTTACTCAGTAAGCTTATAACGTATGTTGCTTCATTCTATGTTTTATATAGGTACAGCAATGGATGATTATAAAGCTTAAGGCAATGGGATTATGGGTGAATAACGGTGAAGCTCGAATATGATAAATGAGCTCTCTCTCCATGCCTCCTTTGATACATCTTGTAATGTCCAAAGAGTCGTCATTTATGATCAAGCAAATAATTTCTAGAAATTATGTCAAGTCATGTAGTTAGTTGTAATGTAAATGCAGTATAAATGGATGTTTATGATAAGGTCAAAATGACCCAATTTTATTAGTAATTGGTCAAAACATGTTTGAAACTACTAAGTATTAGTGTGGTTATGTTTTATGTCAAGTATATTATAGGTCAATTTGTGAATCTTGATTTAAAGGGGTGTTTGGGATAACTCCTTATTTTGTAAAAGAAATGATTCCGCATGTATTTATGTAAATTCCAAGTGCATATATGATGTTTAACATGGATATGATGCATTTTCAGAATTTCATGTTTTGTCGACAAGCATATGTGTATTTTTTTGAAAAATCTACAAGTTACAGGCCAGAGTGGTTTAACCGCCAGTTGTAACCCAACCGCCGGTCAGAGCCACAACCGCCAGTTAGGGTTTTCCCAACCTTCAGTTAAAGTAGTTTGGTTACTAAAAAGAAATTACGGCTGTTTCATTTTAAATCTTTGAGGTATATGTTTAGCGAGTACATTAATTGGTGAATGTTTATATTCTAAAGTATGATGGTGCTGAGGCACTCATATCAGGCAAGAATATTAATGTTAGCTCTCTTTATTTAAAAGGCTATCATGGGGACTTGAAATGGGAATTACATCACTTTTGTACCATGAAATGACCCATGTCTTTCAATGGAACAGTGAGGGTCAAGCGCCTAGTGGTTTGGTTGAAGGCATTGCTGATTATACAATCTTAGTAGCTAATTATTACCCATGGGGTTTTGCAAATCCCCGGGGATGGGGATAGATGGGACCAAGGGTATGATATAATAGCTTGTTTTCTCGAGTATTGTGATGGGGTCATCAACACATTGCTGCTGAGCGCAACACCTATTTTACCTGCAAGAAAGAATAATTTTCTTAAAACGTTTACAGTTTTTGTCCTTTAAAATTTGAGTTATACACAAATTACCCTTTTGCTGTAATAGAACAATAGATAACTTCCTTTCTGTTTGCAACATGAATCATTTTCCCTAATTTTATACTCCGTATACAACTCAAACTCATTCTTTTTGTAATTAAAAAAACTGGAAAATATAAACACCCATTCCATTATCTCATAAATTTGTATATCTTCTTTCTTTTCACACCATCGACCATATCTCCACTAATTGAAATCTTAAAATATAAACACCCATACAAACCATTATTTCAAATGAACTTGAAACGGGTTATGAGTTGGTTTTTTTTTTATTAAAATCAGATTACGCTTATAAAAGTGGGTTTTTACTATTTTGGATTTGTGTTTGATTTTTGAAATCGGTTTAGGATCGATTAATATGGGTTTTGATAGTTTGGACTCTGGATTGAAATGATGTTTGATTTCTTTTTCGTGATGGAAATTGATATTTAATTTTGGAGTTGATGAAAGTTTAGTGTTTTATATTGATTAGAGGGCAATTAACTATACAAAAAATTGGTATGAATTGATGCATAGATTGGACGATTTTAGGCTCGGTTTGCTAAGCATTTTGGTATGAAATCTAAAATAGAATTATTGAAGATGAAGCAAGTGAAATAAAAGATTGAGTTAATTACCAATTTTGTTCACATGGTTTACACCTTTTTTCATCTTTTTTCAAGATTTTTACCTTATAAAAAATTGGAAACTCATAAAGAAAGTTGGAGGTTGAAAATGATTTGTATAAAGACCAAACTGCCCTTCAATGGACTAGGACATGGGGCACTTAATGACATTTTTCTAATGGTCCTTTCATTATAGGATTGGTTTGTTATAAATGGACAACTACAAGAACATGCGGTGTAATTATTAAAGTTTAAGGACGAAAGGTAAAAAATGTGTAAACCACATGGATGAAATTTCGAATTAACTCTTGTCATTATACCTAACTCTTACATGTATTATTGTAAGACCATCATGTGTAATAAGGCAGTCCTATGACTGCGGTCACCACTTCCACATCAGTGACAACTCAACTTTCTTTCTTTACAACCATAATAAAGGATAAATCTCATGTTACGCCTCGTGCCCGATTTGACCAGAATTTAAAACTTTTTCACGGAAACGCTTTGACTATAATGGACCTCCTGTTACTCTTTTATGAAATGATAAAAATATATAACCAACTAACTCTTAAAAGTATTTTTAAATAAAACTAAACTCAATTACCTTTAAAACGACGGGTGGTATGACTTCCAATGACTTACGGTTTAAAAGATATGATTTTCCAAACATTAGAAAAAAAGGACAAAACCTTCCTGATGCACTTAGCCACCGGCAAACCCATTTAGCCTACGGTTAAGTGGTTTAACCTGCGGCTGTTTTCCATAGCCTGCGGCTGAATGGCCTTTGGGTCATAAACAGCCTGCGGCTAAATGGGTCTGATCACCCATTTCAATTTCAAAATCATTTTCCAGAAATTATACCTCCCTAACTCGTTAGACCATGAAACTTTCCATATTTACTCATTACATTCATAGGCTCATTTTCATACAAAAATATTTACCATTTGACACTCGGAAGAGTGCTTTACAACTTGATGGGTTTTGTGCCCAAAACCCGTTTTGACCCATTTACACAACAAATCACTTTTACCACTTCCATTGTACATCAAACTTAGCCAACATTGTTAACATAACATATTAAACGTATTCCATAGACACATGACCCATTTACATTCCAAAATGGGTATAATTACATGTTATGCCAAACACCCCTTTAAACATTGACCATATACCATTAAACACACTTTGACGTACCGTTTAATCACCAAAATGTTATGACAACATTATCATACATTTTGACACTTGACTCCACATTACAAACCATTAAAAGACTTTTGAGGGCACAACCTTGACTTGAGCTCGGTATTCTACCTAGCTCTACTTTCTTACCCAAACCTTCCAACATTGCACATATCCAAACCTTGATCTTTAATCCAAGCCATAGCATCACACATGAGCCTACAAAACATTAAACAGTTAAACCGTAAGCTTTTGCTTAGTAAGTAAAGCGGGTATAACTTTACATCATAACATATTCATACATTACACATTACACAACCATTAATCCAATATAACATTAACCATAAACACATACCTTGACCACTTAGAGCCTTAATCTTCCTTATTCCTTAATCCACTCTTGACTAACACCTAACTAAACTTATGCTCACTTTCACATAATCACAATAGTACAAGCTATTCATTAACCTTAACACATTATGGAGTTTTTTATATGACCATAGTTCTTTTAAAATTTTTTTAACAAAAGATAGTACTTTAAAATTTATTTAACAAAAGATAGTACTTTTACATAAATCATGGGTTTTTTGGCTGCTGGCATTAAAATGAAACCAAACAATACTCGTCGGCGACTCGTCCACCTCCTCCGGTGATTCCCCCGCTGCTCCTCTAGTCACTCCTTTGCCACTAAACTGAAATTCTAGATTCTAAATATTAGTATTGACTGTTGTTGCTATAA
Organism: Artemisia argyi; assembly: GCA_030686995.1. Lineage (NCBI taxonomy): Eukaryota > Viridiplantae > Streptophyta > Magnoliopsida > Asterales > Asteraceae > Artemisia > Artemisia argyi. The sequence goes on from CM060707.1 coordinate 149,081,959, forward strand.
TATGTTATATGCTAACTTAAATTTGGTTATAGCTCGAAAATAGAAACATTGCTTTGGTAGAGAATTTTGTTTAGGTCAAGAAAGGTGACTTCCGTTTGACACAATCAATTAGTTTCAATACCAATTAGTTTATGCAGTAGAGCTTTTACTTTGAAGTTGTTTATACAAGTTTTGCTCATAGGTTTTCTTATTACATTAGTTTCGATTGCCATAATGGAAAGTAGCTACTCCTTGTTTTTGTGCAGTTGTTGTGGCACTTTTTTGTGCAGCTGCTGAAAGGTACATGCTTCTTTTTCGCTCGATTTGCTATGCTATAATGGGCAAGGTGGCATAATGTTTGAAGTATCTATTCGTGTGACGGTTTGGGTGCTATCATGGGAGAAGGCATGTAGTAGTAAGTGGGGGCAGTGCCCTCTACATATTCTTTAACATCTTCCAAATATAGAGTAATTTTTTCTTCTTTTTTCAACTTTTGATAAAGTTGCCCTCAACCTTTATCTGAAATTTCCCTCAACCAATTTTTAGTTCACCGTAAAATTCAATAATATAAACATAAAAATGACAATTCATTGCTGGAAGGAAAACAACAACATGAGCAGTCATGCTACTTTTTAAATTAAAATATCATATTTGTGACTTAGAAGTTATTTTTCTGACTTTAAATGCTTTATATCTTTTGAAGTGGAGTTAAATAGCTAAACACTAAATTTGGCAAAAGGTTCTTAATACATGTTACTTTTGTCGTCGTTGCAAGTCCATATATTCCTTGTGTTCTCGGCTTTTACAAATTAGAATGGTTTACTTTTAACCAAAGACCATTTTTTCTATATAGCATTGGTATCTTACTAGTATTATTATCTTGAATTAGGGTAGTATATTTTTACGATTTACACTGAAAAAGGCATATATAATCTTCTTTTTTAACTTTACTTATCGCTCGTTGCCCCCTTTGATGAAACTTTCTGGCTCCGCCACTAGGTGCTATGGAAGCATAAGAATGCAATGGATTTCAATTTGCATATGTAGTGGGGCTCCTTAACAAACTCAAGTTGCAGCATTTGTGTAGGACAACAAAGATGTAATATATGAGGTCTAGTTATACTTTGTATTGCTGAGATGTATTATGTATCCTACCTACTTGTATTGTGTATCCATTAATTTGCTTATGCTATGTACTGTAATATGTATTGTTGAGATGTGTTTAATTATTTGAAGTTTGTTTGTTAGTCAGTGTTTTATTTTTTGTAGCTTTTGTAGTTTTGATTATTGCACCAGAGGAGCAGCGGGTGAGTCACCGGAGTAGGTGGACAAGTCACCGACGAGTATTGTTTGGTTTATTTTAATGCCAACAACGAAAAACCCTAATTTGTATAAAATTACTATCTTTGGTTAAATAAATTTTAAAATGCTATCTTTTGTTAAATAAATTTTAAAATAGCTATGATCAAATAAAAACTCCACATTAAGCCACATAATGTATAGAATCATTATAACTTTACATTATAATGGTTTACTTACGTTAGCTTCCAAAGCTAAGTCTAACAAGAACAATAGCATCATCTTCATCATTATCACCATCCTCCATTATCATCATCATCCTTTATCATTATGTCAAAACTTGAAAGGATCATAGCTAGGTACATATTACTAGTGTTAGAGCTTCAATCCTTCACCAATTGACCTCCAAGACCATTTTGCATTTTCCTTCTCTTCTTCACTTCAAGACACATACACAATATACACTCCTGGATAACCATGAAATGTGTACATGATGCGTGGGAATTGCACCAGGCTTTACCTCTCGAGGGATCTCGAGAAGCTTACAACCCCCACCAGGCAGTGTACATGATCGTTGTAGTATAGTATAGTGACAAGTACCCGGGGATTGATCGTTCAACTCAGGAATAGTATCGCTAGGATTAGAAAACCTAAAAACTAGGTCTAGAGGTGAGGGATGATTCTTTTTGTATTTTTATATTTTATGAAAAGCAATTAAAATCTCGGTTTTTAGAGGAGTAGGCGGAATTAGTTGCTAGTCAACTAACCCAATAACTAAGAGGCAATCAAAATAAAATGACAAAAATGAAAATAAACTAAATTAAGATAGTGGTGTGAACAATATATGGGAGAATTGTGTTTACTTAGATTTCACTACTCCCTAGATATCTTTTACAGGTTAATTACTTGTTACAGTTGCGTGGATGACAGATTGTATTCCTTAATACCATTCATGGGGTGGCGTACTTACTTCCCCAATCCTATAAGCTCCTACTTCACTCTTATGTCGAGCCGGCCAAGAAACTCCTAACATGGGATCACTAGAATTCGCTCATGCAGTAAATACAACCATAAAAACCTAGTACACATCGGTTCATGTTTCTTAAGACGTTCAAGCAAGTTACACAATGGAGATCTGCCAGTTTTCTTAAGCCTAACATTGAAATTATTCATCCATTACAACTATAAACAAGCAATCAACCTATAATCAACATCTAGGTTTCATTACATCTAAGCAAACACACAAGAGATCTAGCCTAGCATGTTATAATCGAGACAAGCATAAGATATATTCAAACAACACATAGAAATATTGAATGAATTGAAGGAAAACTTATCTCAATTGAACATGAAGGGTTTCAAGGGGTGAAAACCCTTGAAAATACTGTTACAAACGAGCTAGGGTTTATAAAGTTCGGCCCTAATATTCTCCACACAAGTTCCTCCTTTATGAATGAAAAATAGAAAAGTATATATAGATTTTGTGAGGTGACGGCGTCAATAGGAAAAATCTGACGCCGTCATCTAGCCGCCAATAAAGTTCTCGGACTGCCTAGATCTATATCTGACGCCGTCATGTGTATTCTTGCTCCAGGCCGTCATCAAATTTACTCTTGACGCCCTACTTCTGACGCCGTCACGTTTTCTCTGGGCCGTCATCCATTTTGCTCTTGACGTCGTCATAAAATTCTTCTTGACGCCGTCAAGTACTGTTCCCAGCAAGAAAAATTAAGACTTTGCCGTTTTCTGCACTTTTATGCTCCAAAAACGTCCAAAATGCTTCCTTTTCCAGAATTCACTCCCAAAGTACCTAAAATCACAAAAGGAACGATTTAGGGCAATATTTGATCAAATAAATTCCAATTTTGGCTTAAATGACCCCCTAAAAATGGTTCATTTTTCGCCTCATCATATACCCTTACACTTGAGATTTGCTTGTCCTCAAGCAAATGCGCTTTTATTCTAGTCAAAATACAAGTTAGGGGTCATTTAACACTAATATAAAAGTAATTACAACAAATAATCGTTCCACTAAAGAACAAAGACAAGCACGGAGGTCATACACTAGCACCTCACAAATAGTGTTTAGATACTCACATCTCTCGGGTGTAATATAGTATATATCACAAAATGGAAATGGGAAACATCTCTCACTACCTGTCATAGCAAAATAGATTACCATAGGCTTGGGAAAGGATCAAACCTCCACCACATGGCGTAAGCACCTAGGATAAACTATCAAAGAGGTCTTTTTAAAGGGTTATAACGTTAGGTGTAGGGATATGGAATACACGGTTTTGTTGGATATAGGCAATCTTTACTGGTGGCGAGTTAATAATCTTGGTTAATTACATATACAATATGGCGTTGCTAAGCCAAGACTAGACTCGACTTAAGCTAATGAATGAAAAATAACAAAAACATAAAATAAACATAGAATGAAACGGGATGGTAGTCCGTTTTTTTTTTTTTTTTTTTTTTTTTTTTTTTTGCATACACTCTTGCCCTACCATCCAAAATAATACATCATAGGGAATGAAAATTGCCCTTACACTTGAATTTTTACATACTTTACAATAAACTAATCTAATGACTCGAATCAAGATAATTAAAACACTTGGAGTATTTTTAAGATTAACGCACATATGGGGGTAATAATATTATGTTCTTCCCCATTACTCCATAAAATAAGTACTTTACCCATGAGTCCCAATCGTCCCAAAACAATATGTACAAGGATATGACTCGACTTAGCAACCATGTAATCAATTAGATAATTAACTAAGGGTTTAAACAAATAACAATAATGCACTAAAGATGAGTGCATACACGGAAGGCTAAGGCAATTTGGTTGTACATTTAAGTGGGGTGTAACAAATTCTTCCTTTAAGTAAGATGCTTAAAGTTAGAAATGAAAAGATAGGCTCGGAGGGGTGTACTAAGGGTTTCGTGCACTAAAAATGAGTACAACGCTAAGGTGTGGGAAAAATTAATTGACTTAACTAGCCAAGTAATATGACTTAAATGGTCAAGTAATTATGATACGGGTTTAACACAAGGGTGATCCTAAAGCCTCTTATCATGTAGTAAATCCTACTACACGAATGTAGTCTCACTAGCGGTCTTGGGATGCATCACTAATGCAAGTTCTATAATCTAAATGCTACCGGTACACTCATAAGCACTAATAGTAAATGCTTTTTCTATCAAATATAAAGGCGAACCTCACATATTTGGGTGGAAAATTTTTCTGAATGATACGGTTTTGTGCTAGTCACACAATCTCCTATCCATGAGACGCTTGCTATGGCTAAAGTTTCACTCCTAAATGTTGTAAAAAAAATTAAATTTGGCGCTAAAATTACACTAACAAGTATTTCTCATAGTTTTATTGCACATCTACCATCAAACAAACAAACTCAAGCGAAAGTGTATCTATAAGGTATCATCATTTACCCTCCCCTTACACTTAGGATGAACATTGTCCCCAATGTTCAATTAAAGAAGTAAAAGTAAAACAGGTAAAAGAATGAAATCAAATACTCCCCTGATTCGCTCGGTATGGATAGTATGGTAACAAGGTTAGATCTTCCTCCAAGAAAATGAACAATCAAAGCTTCCCTTCCAGAATATAAATCATCTTCTTGTCATACATAACCTGTTAAACCTGAGAAAACAAACAAGGCAACCTCGCGTAAAATCGGCGGCAATCTATAATGCTAACAAATCCTAGAAAACAATGTAAGATATAATGCTTGTGGAATGATGTTTGCAGATTCCCTGGAGATTATAAAACTAAAGATTCAACAAAAACTTTAAGACTCCGTTAGAAAAACAAGACTGGTAAAATTTCCAGATTTTTACACGTGACGCCGTCAGGAATTTCTTCCTGACACCGTCAGAAGTGACCTGCAGAAATTCTTATGTTAAGTTTCTGGAAAATTTCTGGAAAAACTTTGTCCTACTTCCTGGAAAATCCTGTAAAACATCATTATGACTCGATACAAGCATTTGATTCTAACAAATACGAATATACATGTTCATTTAATATTGTGGAGAATCATGATCAAGTTTGTTTCTTAAAAACATATTTGGGGTTTCCCCTTACACTTATCTTTTGCGAAATACCTTTGGATGAAGTTAAGACTAAGCCAAACAACAAAATAAAGTATTTTCACCATTTTAGTTTTGAAACATGATCTACCAACAATAAAAATAAAGCATGCATACGGAAACAAATAACAATCAAACAAAATAAAAATCACACAAAACATGGGTTGCCTCCCAAGAAGCGCTTTTCTTTATTTACGAGTCTTGTAGCTAGACTCAAGGTCATGGGTTACTACGTGACCTCATCGTTGGTTTCACTCTCTAGGTCATCTCCTATACCAGTTTTGTATTCCGGACCTAGTTGCAAGCATTCTTTGTAGAAACCAAGCATCCTATTCATCACATACTCTACTCCTCTACGTCTATCCTCATCATTCCTATAGTAAGCCGCTTGTTTGTGTTCCTTTTCTATGTTTGATAGGAGGCGGTTGATACGACCCGGTTAGGGGTTGTATCGGGATAAGGCACCACTTCAAGCGTGTGCTGGCTCCATCAGAAAATAGAAGAAGAGAACTAGAGATTTGTTTATTAACTTTTGATTGATTGATTATAATAATTGATTACAAGAGTATTTATAAGACAAAGTAAACCCTAAGACCTAAATAAGCCATGGGCTCGGGCCTAGGCGTATCATTCCCCACTCTTTCAAAACCACCTTGCCCTCAAGGTGTTGTCTTAAAACATTCTTAATCGACTTTCCTAAAAAAACTTGAAAATAATCATAAACAAAGACATGTAAATAAAGATAGATTATATGACATAATCTTTATGCCATACGTTTGGACTTCTTGAGTCGTTTGGGCAGTCCGTCCTCCTGCAATCCGGAATCCCATAATCTTCTTTGAATTGCAGCCTTCACCTTTTCCTTCTTTCGTATTCCTTTGCCTTGGACATAACACAACATCATTTCTTCCATCTTCCGCTACACATGCCATAACACTCCCCACTCCTTCAAAAATCACTTTCCCTCAAGGTGATACGAAAAATATGCAGATTGAAAGTTCGCTAATTCCTCACTTAAATTTAAATTTATTTCATCCAAACCACTATCTAATTCACCACCTCCATCCTTAAGTGTCGATATCACTCTACTCAACTCATCCTCGACAACCTTAAGCACTTCGCCACCACCCACAACCTCTTCAACTCCAATATATTCATCAGCATTCAATGACTCTTCAGCCGCCTTAGGTGAAGCAAATTCACCCTATAATGGTAGAATGACATCTATTTTCTTTTCAACGATATGCTCTTTCTATTCCCTTGCAATTGTCTCAAAACGAACCTCGGTGATACGAGCTTTGAAGAAGTCTTCTCCCAAAGTTAAAGAGTTGGACCTCAAAAATTCCCAAATATCTAGGTTCGCGAAGCGTGTTTCCGCCGCACGGGTCAATGAAAAAGCTTCGTCTAAAGTTTTGGGATTTGACCATAAGAGTAAACATTGTAGATCCAATTTAAGTCCAGAGATATAAAATGATGTAAGTAAAGATTCACAGATCCCTGTTACTCTATTTGCAGGTATCACAAACTCACTCTCATATTCGGCAACCGTACCCATTTGCAAGAGCTTAGAGAGTGCATATTCCGCGTCCTGATCTCTGCCGCATGTTGCCATGAATAATTCTAAAAACTAAAAAAAAAAAAAAAAAAAAAAAAAAAAAAAAAAAAAAAAAAATTCCCCTGATGAATAGTACCAGCGATGAACAGTACCAGATGAATAGTCGTACGATGAACAGTACCAAAACAGTAACTAAGATGAACAGTATTTTCGATGAACAGTGATCTGATGAACAGTACCACCGATGAACAGTGCGCTGAACAGTATTTTTTTTAACCCTAATCAAAAACCCTCTCAACGAGAGCTCTCAACGCGAGCACCAATTGATACGACCCGGTTAGGGGTTGTATCGGGATAAGGCACCACTTCAAGCGTGTGCTGGCTCCGTCAGAAAATAGAAGAAGAGAACTAGAGATTTTTTTATTAACTTTTGATTGATTGATTATAATAAATGATTACAAGAGTATTTATAAGACAAAGTAAACCCTAAGACCTAAATAAGCCATGGGCTCGGGCCTAGGCGTATCAACAGTATTGTTCAATCTTATAGGGCATTTGGTAGGCAATCTCATCATTCTCTTCCTTGAACCTAACTATCCCTAGAGTCGGATCATAACTCATCTTAGTGGCCTCAACGAATGGTTTTCAGAACACTACTTGACTTAGGCAAGCATCAATCACCGGACGAGTATCCTCTACTATCATAAAATCGATCTCATAAGTGAAATTTCCGACAATCACATGCAATCCTTTCACTCTACCTACAAAATTACTTATCAAATTCTTACTGGGCATCATCCTATAACCAAGTTGTTTCTTCATTACCCAATTATAATAAGTCCTAGTCATGATGTTTATAGGAGACCTAAGATCGATATAAGCTTTCCATACATGCATATGCCCAATGTTGCATGGTATGTTGATGTTAGAGGGGTCTCCCATTTTGATAAGGGGTGAACCAAGGATATATGGTGTCTCGGGATCATTGAATAAATCCTTATGATATTCCCGTTCTTCATTGGTGGGCAACTTATCAAAGTATTCCTCTATGTTTTCTACTTCCTCTAACTTTTCTCCCTTATTAACCTCAACTTCCTTAATTTCATCCCTAGTCTCGGTTTCTACTTCAACTTCATCCTTGTCACTTTCTTCTATCTCCTTATCTATTGGCTTAATGGTGACAACATTGACAAAGTGGACGTGTTTGGATGACGAGGGGTCCTTAGTTTGGATTCCGCTATTGGCGTCCCTAGTGTCATTCCTAGGTGTAGTTAACGCTTGGTTGTTGAGGGCTTTCAACAACTTGTCAATCTTATTGGTCATCTCCGTTTGTTGTTGGTTGAATTCGGTTTCAAACCTAGCTATGCGAGCTTCTTGAGATGCCATAAACTTGGACATCAATCCTTCAAGATTGTTGGTACTACCATAGTTGTTAGAAGGATTGTTGTTGAAAGTACGGTTGAAGGGTGGACCGTTTGGTTGGTAACGATTAGGCGGATTGGAAGAATTGTTTTGGTTTTGTTTCCACCTAAGGTTTGGGTGATTTTTCCAAGCAGGGTTGTAGGAATCACCATAAGGGTTTGGCTCGGGTTTGAAAGTGTACCACTTATCTCCCGCTTCGTCGGTACGCGAGGATGCGTAGTCCGCAAAAGCTGTTCCGGGGAGTTCCACGCAATCACGAGTGTCATGGGGAGCACTGCATAATTCACATGAAGAAGTGATTTTGTTCACTTGGCTTGAAGGCTTAGGAGCTTCGTAAGATTTCATGAGAAACTTGACTTGGTCCTCAAGTTCCATGATCCTACGGTCGGGAGTGCTAGAATTGTTCAAAGGCAAAGATATTGCCTTGACCGGTTGTTCAAATCACGGGGATCATTCCAACTTTCATTGTCATAGAGAGCAAGATCTTCTATGAGTTCCCATGATTCTTCCGCACTTAGATCACGTAGCTTGCCACCGGCCGATTGGTCAATGGTTTGCCTTGTGGAGAGATCGATGTGGTCATAAAAGATTTGGACTTGGAGCCAAAGATCTATGCCATGATGAGGGACTTTTTGGAGAAAGTCCTTGAAACGAGTCCATGCTTCATATAGAGTTTCACCTTGATGTTGTTGGAACATCAAGATATCATTTCTAAGCTTGGTAGTTCTCCCCGGTGGGAAAAAATTGAGCAAGGAAACGAGTGGTGAGATCATCCCATGAGGTGATGGATCTCGCGGGTAAGCGTTCAAGCCATTGACTAGCTTGATCACGTAGAGAGAATTGGAATATGCGTAATCGGGTCGTCTTTCTAGTTGCAACATCTAGGTCTATGGAATCTACGATTTTAAGGAAGTCCTTGAGATGTTGATTTGGATCTTCGAAACGAAGTCCATGGAATGCACATCCGCTTTGCACCAACTGGATGGTGTTGGATCGCAAGGGAGACACATTGGCTCCTTGGGTGAGCTCAATGGTGTTTCGGTAGCCTTGGTGGCTAGGTCGGGAATACTTTCCTAGGGTTCGGGGCCTAAGAGGTTGGTTAGCTAGTGGTGGGTTTTGTGGGTGGTCTTATTGTGGTGGGTTGATGGGTTCAAAGATGTTACCACCTTCCATGATGTCGGATGGTAAAGATTACGAACAAAGACACGAAGAAATAAGATAGATTAAAGAAAACCTAAAAAATAAAAATAAAATCTTATTAGAAAGGAATCTAGCAAGTAGACCTAATAAAAAGAAAATCCTAACCTAGACAATAACTATTCCCCGGGTTGCAGCGCCAAAAACTTGATGCGTGGGAATTGCACTAGGCTTTACCTCTCGAGGGATCTTGAGAAGCTTACAACCCCCACCAGGCAGTGTACCTGATCGTTGTAGTATAGTATAGTGACAAGTACCAGGGGATTGATCGTTCAACTCAGGAATAGTGTCGCTAGGATTAGAAAACCTAAAAACTAGGTCTAGAGGTGAGGGATAATTCTTTTTGTATTTTTATATTTTATGAAAAGCAATTAAAATCTCGGTTTTTAGAGGAGTAGGCGGAATTAGTTGCTAGTCAACTAACCCAATAACTAAGAGGCAATCAAAATAAAATGACAAAAATGAAAATAAACTAAATTAAGATAGTGGTGTGAACAATATATGGGAGAATTGTGTTTACTTAGATTTCACTACTCCCTAGATATCTTTTACAGGTTAATTACTTGTTACAGTTGCGTGGATGACGGATTGTATTCCTTAATACCATTCATGGGGTGGCGTACTTACTTCCCCAATCCTATAAGCTCCTACTTCACTCTTATGTCGAGCCGGCCAAGAAGCTCCTAACATGGGATCACTAGAATTCGCTCATGCAGTAAATACAACCATAAAAACCTAGTACACATCGTTTCATGTTTCTTAAGACGTTCAAGCAAGTTACATAATGGAGATCTGCCAGTTTTCTTAAGCCTAACATTGAAATCATTCATCCATTACAACTATAAACAAGCAATCAACCTATAATCAAGATCTAGGTTTCATTACATCTAAGCAAACACACAAGAGATCTAGCCTAGCATGTTATAATCGAGACAAGCATAAGATATATTCAAACAACACATAGACATATTGAATGAATTGAAGGAAAACTTATCTCAATTGAACATGAAGGGTTTCAAGGGGTGAAAACCCTTGAAAATATTGTTATAAACGAGCTAGGGTTTATAAAGTTCGGCCCTAATATTCTCCACACAAGTTCCTCCTTTATGAATGAAAAATAGAAAAGTATATATAGATTTTGTGAGGTGACGGCATCAAGAGGAAAAATCTGACGCCGTCATCTCGCCGCCAATAAAGTTCTCGGACTGCCTAGATCTATATCTGACGCCGTCATGTGTATTCTTGCTCCAGGCCGTCATCAAATTTACTCTTGACGCCCTAGTTCTGACGCCGTCACGTTTTCTCTGGCCGTCATCCATTTTGCTCTTGACGCCGTCATAAAATTCTTCTTGACGCCGTCAAGTACTGTTCCCAGCAAGGAAAACTAAGACTTTGTCATTTTCTTCACTTTTATGCTCCAAAAACGTCCAAAATGCTTCCTTTTCCAGAATTTACTCCCAAAGTACCTAAAATCACAAAAGGAGCGATTTAGGGCAATATTTGATCAAATAAATTCCAATTCCGGCTTAAATGACCCCCTAAAAACGGTTCATTTTTCGCCTCATCAGTACATCCTGGGGATTTCTAGATACAGCTTTCTTCATTCCAAAGTTATATACCAAATTGACACTATAAGCCCTTCAAGTCCCATTCATTCTATTTTGGTCACACTTAACTTATGACACATTTATCACATTACAACTTTAGTCCTTTAAGTCCCTCATCATTACATTATGACCCAACATATCTTATATGTCTATGTTACACGTTCTTTAACCATTACTTTAACCCCCGGGTTTGACAAGCCAATCATATTAAGTCTTAGTCAATTTCATCTAGGGTGGGGCCTATTTGTATCCGGGAAATGGGTCATATATCTCAGCCATAAAAAAAAAAATAAAAAAAATTGTTATAATCAAACATGAATCGGAGCATGAGCAAAATTTGAGAGATGCATTTGTGTTTGTAAGATGTTGCTGTGATGTTACGCTAGAATACCTAAAACCGGTTCTTATGCAAATCAAAGGTGCCAACAAAACTAGAGGGTCCAACTAATTAAGCAAAAAATCAAATAATGAAAAACTCCAAATATTAACTTTTTACCAGGTAATTAGTTACCAAAATTATGCATATTAGTACAAAGTTTGAATGTTAAATTATCCCTTAGTAATATTTAAAGTTAGTTTAGCATACTAGCCTGTTTTGAACAATCAACATTAGGTGCCCTTAGACTTAGGTAATTAGTAACTTCTTTAACTTTTTATTTAGTCCACTTCACATACTTATTGCCCTCAACCTTCTGCTTTCCTTTCTTGCTTGAACACCTTCTTTCTTGAACATTTCTTCCACACAAAACGGTTATACTTATGTATAATAATTCCCTTTATATCATAATTGATATCCATTAGCAAACCGATAATTAATCAAACAATCTTTAAGCTGGTCTGGGTGCTCAAATTTCATATCCAATAAGGGTTTCATCTCATTCCATGATTCATTTAGATCATCAACACGATATTTTTTTCTTTCAATAAAGTTTATATTATTAGTATGGCGAGTTGAAAGTTGGGATGATGATGTGAAGTATGCAAAGCTAATGGAATAGCATGTTGGCTTGAGTGTTGGGTATGCAAAATTTTAGTTTCACATTGGATAGCATGCTTAACAAAGTCACCTGCATGAATTTCTCTCAATGATTTATATAACAAGAATGAAATTTTGCAAGGTCACGCGGAGTGTTGCATGGATAACATGTTGATTGGCGCATCATTACATGTGAAGTGTACAATGTTACACGTCATTTGTGGTGTCTCTTGGTTGGGTAAACGTTTGTTTACGAAACTGACGTGTGAAATGGTTAACAAGTTTATCAAGAAAAGGTTTGTCAACACCCTACGTATAAACTTTTAAGTTATTACATTGTGTATATTATTACGGCTAAAGTTCGAATTTAAATGATAATCATTGAAAAATGTATTGAACTTTACTTTGAGAACTAAATGTTCAAGGAGAAAAAAGTAGTCATAACTCCAAAACGAAGTAATAAGTATCTAATTTGGATATATTTTTGAACTATTATTTGTAATTTCATTTTTTTAAATGAATGCAAATAAATCACATATGAACACTTGACATAACAGTTTATAAAATATTAAATCTTCACACAAACACATAAAAGAAATATTATAGAGGAATTATGCATGAATACTTCATTTTATCTAGAACGAAATCTCTCAATATGCATATTATACATATGGGGCTTTACGGTAGATGTGCTTGCCATTAAAGTTGAGCTTAATTTCTTGAAAATATATGACGAATAAAATCTATAATACTATAAGATTCAGTCCCTAAATTTAATGTGAAGTTATGATGATAGAATTTGTAGAGTTAAAAACAAGTTGGAGTCGTTTAGTAATTGCATAGAATACAAGATAGCTAATGCTCGGAATTCAATGCAGCCTCATAATAACTATACAATCCTGAAAGGAGATGAAGTGCAAGGGTTGCCCGAATTGATCACACAGCATTTAGTATAGAATTAAAAGTAAGTTAGGTGAAGTGCAAGGGTTGCGAAAGGTTGCAAAAATAATTAATGATTTAACCTAATTCATGCCTATATAAACCGGCCAAAATCACATTTAGTATGTACATTTGTAGATGATTCACATATTTTTTAGATCTTTGATTGTTGGTAGCGGTATGTAAATTCTCTTTTGCAACATTTTGGAGATAATTCACACATCTTTTAGATCTTTGTAATTAACTTGGTCTTCTTTTTTTCTTAATTTAATTATCATACGCAGGTACCATGAAAATCTCACAAGATCATGCATGCTTAGATAAATGGAACCAAAGATTGTGATACCGACTATTTTCTTTGTTTCTTACATATTTAGGTGATTGTTATAGATGAGCATATATATATATATATATATATATATATATATATATATATATATATATATATATATATACGAGGCAGGCAGAACCCGTGCTACGCACGGGCTAAGAATCTAATTGTTAATCATGTATTTTTTCTGTATATTGGCGAGTGTATACTTAATTATTGTTTAGTATGTTGTATGAAATGTTTTAACTTTCTTGTATAAAAATTTAAAAGTGTTTGATGTTGTTTTGGTTTTGCGGTGTTGTATTCTATATATGGACTTTTGGCTATTAAGTTGTGATGGCTTTGTTTCTTTTGGCCTATTACTTATTTGCATGATAAAAAATGGTTTTGTTTCTTTTGTTCTATTACTTAGCCCTGCAATACTTGTCTATTAGATGATTTTTGCATGGTAATATAAAGCACACGGGGTCTATCTAATTGGTCATAGTTTAATGTGCGTTAAATATTTTCGTTATTAAGTTTGTGTAATAATGTATGTATAATAATGCCATATAAACTGTATAAAAATCGTTACAAACCTTTTTAGCTCCATCTAATTTTATTGTACAACTAATTTCATTGAAAATTAACATTAAATTCCAACTAATATTAATAAATTTTATCAATAAACTCAATTCTAAATAGCTAACTAAATGAATATTAATTAACACACAATTAATAATTCCTAAAACCTTTGGACTCCACTATTATGTCTTAAACTTAATTTTTTTTTTAATTTACAAATGGGTTTGAGCAAAAATTATATACTTTTTCTTTTATATTCATTATTCAAGTTGCATGCTTACATAAACCAATCATGCTTAAGGGTAGTCCCCGTGGGATTAGTCGGCTCGCAATGTCGAGTCGGAAACCCATGTTGCCAAAAAAAAAAAAAAAAAAAAAAAAAAAAAAAAAAAAAAAAAAAAAAACTAATCATGCTTAAAAGTATCATTTAACCATTTAAATGTTGCTTTACATGCATGCTCGTGCACATTTTCTTTAATCAATTCGCACATGTGAGCTACATCAATAGAAAACACACATAAATTACTTGTATATGAAAATGCATTAACATAATATATATATATATATATATATATATATATATATATATATATATATATATATATATATATATATATATATATATATATATATATATATATATATGTTGCATTAGGTTAAATCATCAATTATTCTTGCAACCTTTTCAACTTCATCTCAATTTATAACCGACTTTTAATTGTATACTAATTACTAAATATCATGTGATAAATTCCGGCAAGTCTTGCACTTCCATCTCGATGTTGTATATACTTCACATTAAATGCACCGGTTTTGTTTTTCGATAAAAGTTTGAACTTTTGCTTATGTTTAAAACTCAACTTTTTTTATTTGATATTATAATTTAAAAACGGATTTAAGTTAAAATTATGCATTTTTTCCTTTCTATTCATTACTCAATGTGATATTTTTAATATGTCGTATTTTGCTATTATGACAAACTCATTTAATTGGCGTAAATATTGGTTTCTCACTAATGATTCTACATATAGAAAAAAGAAAACACTTTGCGATGCGCGACCTTCTTCTTTTCAATAATAATTCAATTGCACGCGATAAATTTATTCTAATATTTCTCAAAGAGCATTAGAAAGCAACTATTTAAATAAACTAATCACGCTAAAAAGTATCATTAACCATTTAAATGTTGCTTTACATACATGCTCGTGCACATTTTCTTGAATCAATTCGCACATGTGAGCTACATCAATAGAAAACGCACATAAATTACTTGTATATGAAAATGCATTAAAATAATACATATATCTATCTATATATAAATATATATATGCTTATCTGTAACAATCACCTAAATATGTAAGAAACAAATAAAATAGTTGGTATCCCAATCTTTGGTTTCATTTATCTGAGCATGCATGATCTTGTGTGATTTTCATAGTACCTGCGTATGATAACTAAATTAAGAAAAAAAGAAGACCAAGTTAATTACAAAGATCTAAAAGATGTGTGAATCATCTCCAAAATGTTGCAAAAGATAATTTATATACCGCTACCAACAATCAAATATCTAAAAGATGTGTGAATCATCTTCAAATGTACATACTAAATGTGATTTTGGCCAGTTTATATAGGCATGAATTAGGTTAAATCATTAATTATTCTTGCAACTTTTCTCAACCCTTGCACTTCATCTAACCGATTTTTAATTCTATACTAAATGCTATGGTGATCAACTCGGGCAACCCTTGCACTTTACCTCCTTTCATGATTGTATAGATATTATGAGGCTGCATTGAATTCCGAGCATTAGCTATCTTGTACTCTATGCAACTATTAAACGACTCCAACTTATTTCCAACTCTAAAACTCTATCATCATAACTCGACATTAAATTTAGGGACTGAATCTTATAGTATTATATATATATATATATATATATATATATATATATATATATATATATATATATATATATATATATATATATATATATATATATATATTATGGCTATGTTTGGCAAAAGTAGCTTTGAGCAGTAGCAGTGAGCAGTAGCTGTGAGCTGTGAGCAGTAGCCAAAAAAGCTCACAGCTTCATAAAGAAGCATTGGGAAAATGAGCTTTCCTAAAAAATAGCAAAGCCCACAGCTCTCATGCCAAACAAACATCAAAAATAAAAAAGCTCATTCTCACCGCTCATTACCCTAAAAAGCTCCAAAAAAGCTCCGCGCCAAACATAGCATATATATAACTGGAGGCGTTTGACTATTTTTTGCCAGATAATATGGTCAATGCCCAGTCATCACTATTTTTTGCCAAATAATCATGGTCAATGCCCAGTCATCAAGTTTTGAGCGTCATGTCATCAGTAGTGTTAGCCATGTCATCATATATAATCTGTATTATTCGTGTTTTTATTTTTTATTTTTTTCCAAAAAAGCATGTATATGGGCTCGAAATCATGACCTCATCTATGTTGTTTGTAAATTTTACCACCGAACCAATGAATTTTTTTGTTAACATTCTGTAAGCCGAAAGCTATATAGAAAATCTGCATTGGATAATTTTTTTCCATAACCCTAATAATCAGAACTCTCACCGATCCAATATCTTCCATTCCAAAATCATATCAGAAACCCTAAGCAACCTCATATCACATATCTTGAATAATTCTTATTCTCCAATTTGATGACTACTCTCAACCCCTACTGTAAGTCATATTTTTTGTTTATTTTAATTTCCCAAGGCTAAGGTATTCTATTTGGTAATTTGTTACCCAGTTTTTAAACAATATTATATATATATATATATTGGCACAATGTACAAATGAGAGCTCTCTAATGGGGTATACATTGCTAACACTTCTTTCAATCTCAGAATATGTGACATGGTTTTTTTTAAGAAAACTATATGATTTGTATGTGATCATAGAATGAACACGTTGAATACATGTTTTGTTTATGAATATGATGTATCAATAAACCCTAATAATGATGATTTAGGCATCCCAACGGATAATGACAAAATCAACCTTAATCTGAAATTTATGCCTTTGGAGATAAATTTGTGTTCATGTTTTGTTATCGTCGTGCTAATTGTTTTTATTGTTTGATTTTGTTCATATGCATAACTAATCTTATTGTTTGATTTTGTTCATGTTTCGTACTATTTTCTTTAACTTAAAAAGATTTTAATCTTATTGCGTTTTGATATGTAATATTTAGGGTAACGATAGAGCCAAGCAGCTTACAGTTATCGGATTATTTAAGTGTTTTAATGAGATGTTATGGGACAGTTTAATGGTTTTTGACATGCATGTGTTTCTGTTTATTTGACAGATTTGAATATTTGTTTTTGTTTACAAAGATGTTATTGAGAATACTAAAAGGAAACTAGCAACAGTACATGGCAAAGGCATGTTGATGGAATGAACACCTGCAACAACAACTGGTGGACAGTACAAGTGAATGGCATGATCACATTGGCAAGGGTGAGATTTCCTCAACAACAACACGTCACATGGATTACTAGATATAGCTGCAGTTATAGCAGCCACTAAAGAAAAAACGACAACTGATCGTGCACTTTGCTATCAGTTGTGTCACATGCTAAAGAAAAAACGACAATTGTTCTTGCATCCCGCTCAAAGAGAACCAAAACGTGCCAAAAAACTTCCACACAATGAGAAAAGTTTCCCAAAATTGCTACAGGTAACATATGCATATGAGTTTAAATCATTTTTAATCATGGCAACCTATTGCAGTTGCAAGCAGAGACTATAATGTGAGTCCAACCACTGTTGTCTCAAATGAAAAGAATACTTGTGGACGTAACATGACCAAAGGTTAGTTAAACTATTAATATACTTCCCAAGCATGCCACACATTCTAAGCTTCTTATTTGCTTCAAATAAGCTATTTTTGAGGTTTAAATACATTAAGCCATTGAGCACCTGAAATAAGTTGAAGCAATTTATTTTTTTCTCAAATTTTAATTTCTTTGTACGTTGTAGCAGGCACCAAAGAGAAAACAACAACTGTTCTTGCATCTCGGTGTAACAGAATCGAACGTTCTAAACAAGCTACCCCGAGTGAGTAAAGCTTCCCGAAATTGCTACGTCTAACATATGCATATCAATTTCAATTATTTTTAATCGTATCAACCTATTGTAGTTGCAGGTACAAACTATTATCCGGCATAAATCGCGAAAGATAACATACGGTTTTTTAATCATTTGACTACTACAATTCAAAAATTCTTTCATCTAAATTTTTCTTTCTCAATTTACACGACCTTATTTTTTTAATTACAGGTTCAGATCATATCAGAAAACCTATAATCGATTCATTCATGGCAAAAAAAAAAAAAACAATTTTGAAACAAGTATATTTCTATTTTACAATATTACATTAATGATTTTTAAAAAAATTAAGAAATCCCAAACACCCTCTTACCCCATTGCATTTTTTAACTATGGCTCATTGCAATGTATGATTAACAGGGAAGCTAAGCTAGGAACAAAGCTAGAATGGATATGGAATGCTGCAAAAGTTATAATGGGTCCACTGCCAGCCATCATCTTTCACAAGGAGAGTCAACTAAAAACATGAATCATGTTCAGTGGGTGTCTAACATGGCCCAAGAGTGAGACAACACACCCACAAGAATTCAGAGCGCCTAGCAGCACTAAGTGACTCCATTTGGTATCGAGGTATGATACTCTATATTATGCTTTTTAATGTACGTTAAATATTAGGCAACACTAAATCTTTGATGTATTAACCACTGTTTGGCTTGCATATACCATCATAATTAATAAATTAATTTTTTACAGTAAATGAGTTGAGAAACTCACCTTTGCTGATCCATGATTTCAGAACTGATAAACGTTGGATAGAAACAAGATGCACTTCAAGTTATTGATGATCTTATTACCTCAAAGAGGTATAGGGCATAGTAGAAAACTCACGAAAAGATTATGTTTAAGTACATTGAACTTTGTATTGAAATGAGGAGGGGCAGATTTGCCAAAGATGGTCTAATTCTGTACCACATAATCTGTCAGCAAGTTAATGTCACTTCATTGGAAGAAGTTATTAAGCACTTCATGGATCTTTCAACCAAGAAGGCTGAGTTGGCCCACAGCCAGGAACAATATTCGTAATTTCTATGGGGCAACGACTGGGACACAAGAAAACAATCGGTGATCTCAAAACATTTTGCGCGTCTTATTTGTCAAAATAAATGGTGGTATGTATATGTACAAACTCTATAGCTTTAAATTTCGTTATTAGATTATACTGCAATTTTATGGGCATGTTGTTGTTGCAGGTATGTGTGAGCCTTCAAAAGCGAGTCGTGTGCTAAACACGTTAATAATACTTTAGCTACCTTCCAAATCGTAATTGTGGTTTATCACTTGCATCCAGACTGAATATAAAAGAGGGGTCACCTGTTGAAACTTTGACCTTGAAGACGTGAAGGTGCAAGCTTCCCTGGTATAACATCTTAAATTTAGGTTATGAACAAACTACCTGATGACACGAATTCAAATTTGGAAGGAGTACTACTAAAGGAAGGCTGGATTTTGATGGTTCTGAGATGACGGCTTCTGATATCCCGACTTCTGCTATCCCGATATCTGATGAGAATACTACAGGATCTCCTTTAGAAGATAATGCTTTTGACTTTGATTTGCCTAATTTAGATTGTCTAGCAGATTTTGATTTGACAGATTTATTGGGTGATTTTGATGAGGGTGAGGGACTCGATTACTTTTGCAAGATAGATAGCAGATCTTTTCCAGAGACTCTTTCAAGGTAAGACGCTTACTCAATCTGTTTCGGCCGATTTAACAATTTCGATACTGTTGTCAACAAATTCTAATGCTTTACAGTCACGTTCTTTTAAATTTCATAAAAAATGATAGTAATTTATATGTTTGACACAATATTGATCCAATCATTAGTGAATTTTGAGTGAGTGGTGAACACCTCAATATACAATAGACATCCAATGCCATTAGTTGTTGCATCAAGGGCTACACTTGAGCTTCATCACATTAAAGGGAATAAAGGAATCGGGTTCTGTGGAGCATACCAAGGTGCACACTTTTCTTACTCTCGACCGTTCCTGTTATTTTGTTTTATCATTGAAAAAAAGTAAGATACTAATACATACCTTGCAAAAAAAAATTTAAAAAAAAAAAACTCAATTTGTAAATGAAAATTTATTATGAGGCGGAGTAATCGAACTTTGTAATTTGACGCATAGAATATTAAGGACTTTGTATAGTCAACTATTGTATATGATCCAACAAACCTCGCTAAGTTAACGGTTGTGTCAAGTTCCACACAATGAATTAAGTATGCAAAGAATATTAGTATCATTTCAAATTGATTCAGCTATTATTTATTATCATTAAATGGGGTGTAATTTTTATGTTTATGATAAGAATCATATATATCATTGTTTTTAAAATACATGTTTATATAGTGTTGTTAAAATTTAAATAACAACAAAGAATTATATATACTATCTAAAAGTTTTTGTGGATAGTTTGGCAGAAATTGGTATAAGATAATGCACATATTTGCAGCGCCTACTACATAAGTTTAAATTGAATAAAGGAGTCATTCTTTTCGACCATTTATGTAAGCATCACTATCATATAGCTCCTTAGATATAAATATAGCTCCTTAGATGGCTGTCTTCCTGGCCCTACTGGGAGGGCTATTGACAATGGATGTTTTATGAGATATTCCAGTATGCCATTTTTTTACGCAAAACCAAACAACGGATACAACACCTTTCCTTGGGGACGGTGAGGACTCTGATCTTCTAAAGACTACTCTGTTATGTTATTAGGTACCTTTATACCAAAATAATGCCGACTTTCAATATCAATGATTTACAGGTGCTTCAAGCAAGACATGGCCCAATCAAAAATGGGAAATAAAATATATGAGATATGCATCGCCGTTCATGGTTAAAGAAAGTTAATCAGAGATGAGTGATCTGAGAGGAAAGAGAAAGGTATATGATGCTGATCCTTCATTCATTTTCGACCAACAAGAGATTGCATGGGATGCTGATCCTTCATTCATTTTGGTGAGAGTTGTTAAGTATATGGTTTTGGTATATTATTCTATTTGTTTAGTTTCGCGCTATATAATAACCACTTACAGGTTGTGGGCTTATAAGTTTAGGCTACTATTCGCAGGTGGAGCACGAGGACCCAAGTGTTTATGATAGTCACATTTCTTGCGCGGAACCTGTATGGCTTATGTGTAACTCTTCATGTTGTCAGTAAACACCGCCCATGATCAATGGATGGAACAACATATCATGTGTTATTTTAAGTTCTAATGACGCTATTGTGATGATAATTTCAGACCGTGAACCTGGGCCACACACTAGATTTTTTTGCGGGGATCATTCGCGGTCCTGATGGTTCTGACGACATTGTAACCGCACCTTCAGCCCCTTACCTCAATTCAATGATATTGGATTTTGCGACGAGGGTCGTTCGTGAACCTGACGGGCATTGCTTTAGAGTGCATCTACGCCAGCCACAACTACTTCCTGTTGAAATGGATTATGTTGCGTATTCTCAAGGTGCAAACGGTAAGCTGGATAGTGTGGCGCATAGTTATTGCTATGATTATGATTTAAGTGACATAGAAATTATCGTTTGACCAGATTGCAGGACAGGTAGCTGGACAACTTTCTGTTACCTCATTCGAAAGGAATAAACGAAAGAGGTGTGTCTATGAAGGTAATACAATGGAATATTGCTGCTCCTGTTCAATAGTTCAACTGGAGTCCACACAAATCGCTTCTTAGACTAGGTACTGATTGTTGTTGATCGATCACATTTAAGTTTAACAGTTTATCGTCAACTTGTGGCTACAAAGAGGTTCGATGTGCCCTCTAAGTTTTCCATCAACGGAGGCTGTAAAGGAAGTCCTCTCTCCAAATTTGATCCGTTCACTTATTAATGGGTTGATATGGGTAATATTTTATTTGTAACGGGTCAAACATAAAACAAAATGGGGTCAAATAGGATGAAAGTTGCCTAAAGGGTTATTTTATTGCATTATACATAGAACCATCGAAATCATTTGATAGTACGGTAAGAAGAACTATAGCAACATCGTCCGTCATTCTGAAGTTAAGATTTGTGTATACGATAATACAAGCAAGTATCATTACTTCTATCTGACAATGGAGGCAATTGAGAAGGTACTTTGGGTGTATATACTATGTCATAGTTGCATGCAAACGCACTGATGGTAGCTTATCATTGGTCAGTTTAACTCTCACTGACGATAGACCAACCGGTATGTGATACTATTATTATTTATTTGGAGTATGTCGTTATGTCTTGATTATTTAATGAGTCTTTTCTTAAGAGAACCAATAACCCATTTTTGTAATCTGTTTTGTGCTACAAGCGAGCAACAGTTTCGATAACAATATAAAATTGGTTATTTTTAATATGGGTGTAATGGACTAATGGGTCTCAAAAGTCAGCTTAAGGGACTTGGCTTAAATTTTATGAGGTGGTGCCTAAACGGACTTTCTGATAAACGAAAAAAACCAATGTGAAACTTAAATAATTTTGATATTTCTCTTATCTTATATTAATTGAAGTTTAAACCAGCAATAGGTTAAAAAGAACCATGTTCTATGGTTCCCTCGCAAGAAACATGATATATGCATTTTCATGTTATGGCACTATTAGTATTAATTTATGATTTCATTTTTTTAGTCATCAGTGGGGTTTGTTGCTCTAAAAGCGAGCTTCATGTTAGCAGGCGAGCTTCATGTTAGATTTCACCCCTAACTTGAATTTGGTATTTAACCAATGCTTTTTTTTATCATTATTTTCTTATCAGGGTGGCACCAAAGGTGAAGAAAGTTTAGAATTTTTTGATCTAACTGATGGTGGTGGTAAGTTGTTCCAAAGTTAATTATTACATGTTTTGTTTCAATTTAATCCATTCTTGAGTTCATGCAGTCATGATCTTACAAAGAATTATCTTATGTAGGTTAATCATGCAGGGGGAATAACCAAAAGGATACCAAGCCAATTATCAATGCTTAGAGACAAATGGCTCAAGGCAAGAAACAGTGTTTGTTTAACTTGTGTTCCCTCATTAACTTCTAAACAAATTTTGAGATGCATTTTACAATTACAAAACTTAGCTGAAGTAGAAACATGTGAACAGATAGGCCAAATTGTTAGAAAGTCAAGCTAAGTGTTCTCAAATGCTTATTATCTGCTTATTGCTTATTTTATTTATAAGTCATCAAGTAAAAGGGTGTATGAGATTGCAGATTTTAAGTGCTTATTTATTTATTGCATTTTAGGAAAGAAATAAGCACTTTTAAAGTGTTTAGAACATGAAATGGGTAAATTTGGTTATGATTTATATGCAACCATTCTAACCTGTTACCCACCATTCCAGTTACATGAAACTGTGATAATGAGATAATGAAGAAAGAATCAGTTTTTGAGGCTCAACCTGATGGAACAGATTTGGTGTAACAATTCGCAATTTCAGGTTAATTACTATTCCCGAAAAATTTCACTATTCACTTTTACTATTCATTTTCCCGAAATTTGATTTTTATTTCATATTTTCGTGTGATAAATCATTTTCATGGCAAATTAAAAGTTTGACACTCATCAGATCATTTTCGCGAAAGTTATTAAGGAATTACACGTTTTAGGGTAAAACGTCATTCAAAAATTCTACGCACAACGAAACTCGACCGCGTTAATTTTCCCCGTATCAGAAAAATGTTTGATACACTCATGATTTATTTGAGAATAAATCATGACTGAGAAAAACGTGACCAAATAAACCCCGGCCGTGAAAAACAGGAATTTTCGTTTTTAAGCATTTTTACTCAGCCGTAACCTTAGCCTATACCTGCACCGCGTTTCTAAGACTATTTGAGTTTTCACATTTTTTGGAAAAAGTCAACATATTTTTCCCTCCTCCTTTGACCAAAAATCATTCATTGATTTTATAAATCATTCCTTAATTTTTAGGCTTACGGTTTTATGTCTAAAAGACATTAAATACCAACCGACACTAGACTGAGCCCAAGCTAGACATTATAAGCCATTTTAATTCATTAGAAAAATTACATTTTTCTATTCTCAATTTTACGCAACTTTAGTACGTTTTACGTTTTACGCGTTTTAAACTTGTGTTTCCAGCGTTATCAGCGTTTTCACGATCCATTAAACTTATCACTCATTTTTATAAGATAATAATGAGTATATTGATGAGTTTAATCATTCCTATAAGTTTCATATTTTTACGATACCCGATTTTAAGTTTCATGACTTAACGACTTACCGTTAGCGATTACCGGGACTAAACAACCTCCGCAAGTCAAGATAATGATCAAAGCTTACATACTTATCATACCACATCCTCTTTAGACTTTTTATAAGTCAACAAAACAAGATAGGAAGCTTACATGGGAAGATTGAACACATGTGCAAGTAAACTTGGCAACCAAGCCTTGAAAAATATCCTAAAAACTAACCTCCTCAATGAACCTTCCTAGGCACCTTCCTTGCACCTCCTCTTCATGCTATAAAAGCAAGGCTCATCCCTTCCTTTCTCTTCATTCCAAACAACACACACATAATCCATAAACCTTGATCTTTTGATTTCCAAGTTATAAGTTACATACCAAAGTTGAAGGCATAGTTAGTCTCTACATAAATCAAGAGTTTGTTTGGTGATTCCATGGTTGAATTAGGAGCTACACAAGGTGTTAGGGGCTGAGGTTAAAAGGTTTTCACAAGGGTTATGTAAAGGTTAGCAAGGGTTTGCAAGAGTTGTGGTGAAGGGTTTGCAAGCATAGGTTTAGTGTCCTAGTTTCATACTTGACTTCCTTTCCTTAGAAAGCCAAAAGTTGTAAGCAAACCCTAACATACTTTCTTACTAAATATCATTTTCATGCTATTTATATTTCATTCATACTATATATTGTCTTGTTATTATGTTCATGATGTATAAAAATTGGTAAAACAAGTTATGGTATATATATGTTAACTTATATTAAGAAAACAAGAAAACTAGTGACTTTTATAGAGAACCACGACCAAAATAGTATAACTATTGTTGGTCCCTTTTACTTGGTTAACCGTAACTAAGAAGTTAAAGTAACCAAGTTATATGACTTGAACACAAATGTAGAAAATGATTAACAATAAAGAAACGTAAACAAAAGAGATAATATTTTCCAACGTTTAATTCTTTATTAGAAGTTAATCAAAAAGAATCGTACCCAAGTGTTTGCGGAATAACACTTGGGGTTGAATTGACAAGTGTGGTATGGACTCCTCACTAAACTCAACTAAGTTGAGTGACAACTTAAATTACCCACTGAGCTATCTCAGGGGCTTGTGTTGTTCTTTGGAGGAGTAAAAGTGGTTTGTGAATGCTTTGCATTAATTGCACAAACTTGTCAACTTTTACTCCTCACATTTGCTTCCTATTTATACACAAGTATAGAACAACTAAATATACATTGGACCTAAAGCTTCCTTAACAATATCTTGAAAGATATTATTCTTCTGGCAAAGGAACCTTCATTGAGTTAGATCCAAAAGGCACTTTCTGATGACAGACTGGTTTTAACCATTTGGGGAAAGTCTGACATTAAAGTGATAAAGCACTTTAATAAAGCAGCTCAGACTTTCCCGCCCAGTCCCGCCAAAACTTCAGTCTTCATGTCATCAGTCTTCAGTACGTTTAAGTTGCTGAGGAGTCATTGGGGTTCAGTGAGTTATTGTCATCCTCACTGAACCCATCACCTTCTTCTTGGCTTAGATCACACTTCACTGAGTTCCGCCTCACTGAATGGAGAACCTTTCTTCTTAGGCTCGGTCTTAGCTCCCTGAAGGTGACTCACTGAGTTACTGTTCACTCAGTGACTTGTTTGCACTTAGGGGATTTTACGTTCAAATCCTTGTTAGAAGACTTGGGGAATTTAGTGACCCAACAATCTCCCCCTATTTGAACATACAAATTGCCTAAGTGATACTTGATTCAGCTTGAGTTGTCAGGGTACATCTTCTCTTGCTGAATGTTTGTTGTAATTGTAAGTAGGACATAACTATTTAAACAAAACATCAGTTTATTCATTAGCTATTACATTTTCCTACAAATTACAAACAAAATAAAAAAAGATAGTTGTTGCAGATCAGATGTTCAGATGATAGCCAAGTCCCTCAATCTTAGCTTTCTTTGATCTCAGCAGGTGTTTCTCAGGATGCTCCTCAATCTTTGTCCTTAGGTCCTTACAGAACCTTTGGTTTGCACCACTTTGAATAGGAGCAGCTAACATCAGGTACGTTACCATTGCCGTGACCCCTGCCTTGTCTATATCGGACCACCTTTGGAAGCCAAGGTCTCCATATTCATCAGTGAAGCATAGACCTCGTTCAGGGTGTTCAAGCACGGTGTTGTTCACGAAGGTGATTCCTTCAGGAACAGACCTGTCACATTCCAATCCTGGGACTTTGATCTCAGGCTCGGATTCGATGTGCTTCCTTTTTCTCCTTGTGGTGGTTGAAGAAGCAGTTCCTGTTGTTGGAGCAGGAAGAAGGGAGGGAATGTTGAGGGCTTCAGGCATTGCTCTCAGTCTGTCATATCTTTCGCTCAGTGACTTGAGAAGTTGATCAACAACGACGCCATTTTTCTTGGCAATGATGGGACGGAGTTCATCAAGTTCAGTGATCCCAAAGTCAGCGAATTTGAATGGATTATGAACATCCATTATTCTCTTATCAGCCCCCCTGAAGACAGTGACCATTGCGGGTTTGGTATTCCTGTGGATTTTGATGTCAGTGATGGTTTCAGGCTTCAATCTTTCCTTCATCACCCAATGATATCTTTCAACCCTGGTCTTTCTGATTTGAGCTTGCCTCTTCAGCTTTTCTTCCCTTTCCTTTTTCAGAGCATTCATCTGTTCTTCCTGAGCCTTTTTAAAGGCTGCACCAGCTTGCTCATTAGCTAGTGCCTCAGTGTCCAGACCAATCTTTTCAGCCTCCTCATGAACAACCTGTATCAGTTTAGGCTTGCTCAGTTTCTCTTCTTCAGCTGCCTTTGCCGCTTTCTCAACTTTTCCCAAGTAGTCTTGTATCTGGTCATGAGTAAGTTGATAGATTTTTCCATTAATTTCATACGGGACCCTGATAGGTTCATCAGGGTCAACTCTGACAATTTTGGAGGCAGGCTGGAGTCTGACTTCAGGTTCTGAGGTGGTGGCAATGCTTTTTCCTCTGTCCTGAAGTAGAGTGGAGGAGACTGGTTCCTCTTGTGGGGGAACTTGAGTGATTGGTGTGGCTTCAGTGACATGCTCCCCCTCTGTGTGAGAGGGCTGTCCAGCTTCTTGTTCATCAGTAACAGGGGTTTCAGTAACATTCTCCCCCTCAACGTTTGCCGGAGCTGTAGTGATGGCAAGTGTTGGAGTTACTGAAGTAGAAGTAGAACCCTTGAAGGCTTGAAATATTTCCGTCATCATAGACTTGATCTCCGCAGTATCCTGATGAATGAGAGACACCCTGGAGTCAAGTGAAGCCTGAGAACTTTCAAGGGCAGTCATCCTGGAACCCATTGTCCATGCCAGAGATGTGGACTTCTGGAATTGAGCTGTCACTGATGCTTCCAACTGAGTGAAGGAAGACTTGAGGGACTCCACCGTGGAGCTGAGATTCTGAACATTTGAATCCCTTATCAAACCAAGTAACTCAGTAAGGGCCGCCGAGTTGACCTGATATGTCTCAGATGCCTGAAGAATTCTTTTGTTGAGCTCAGGATCATCCTTGACTGATTCTTGAACTGACTTAACCCCTGTAGCCAGCTCCTTAAGGGATTCCAAAAATTGATTGATGTGCGAAGCCATTTGTGTCAGGGAGTGATTGACAGTGGAATTTTGCTCCCTGACATCTTCATTGTAATCTTCAACAGCATCTTTGAGAAGGTGATAGTGGACTGCTTGCTCAGTATGCAGATCAAACACCTCTTCAGTGACCCCCCTGTACAAAACATTAGTCATTTTCTTGATGAACCTTTTGAAGGCTCTTTCAGTGAGAGGAGTTGAAGCGTCTTCTGAGGTTTCCGGCTCGGAATGTTGTTCATCTTCATCATGGTTAGAGGGTTGAGGAGACTGAGTAACAGGTTCAAGGACTGTCTCCTCATCCTCCATATCATCTCCGGCCGTGAAGACTTCCTCGTCACTGTTGAATTCATCATCAGAAAATAAGAATGCCTGAGCATCCGCCAGGGAGGATATCTGCAACAATTGGAGGTTATCCGGCTCCTCTTCATAAGAAGATTTGCCTTCGTTTTGGCCAGGTCCTGACCCCTCAAATCCGGTAGGTTGGGTTTTACCTACCTGGTCTTTAAGGCCAGTTCCCAAGTTATGCGCACCTCCGGGAGTGGTTGTGGGTTCCATATCAGCGGGTGGTTTATATCCCTCTGAGTCTTTGTCCCCCGTGACCCCTTCAGACACTGATGGGTGTTTCTCAGTGCCATCCCGAGGAGCCGTGATTGTTGTGTCCCTATCAGTGGGTTGTTTGTTTCCCACTGAGTCTTGGGGATAAGTAGGGGTGCCCTCAGACAAAAGCTTTGATTTGCGAATGTCCTCATCAGGCAAGTGAGTGGTTGAGTCCCCCTTTCCAACAGGCTTGTTCTGGCCTGTCGAAGGTTTAGGGACATTAACTCCCTGATGCTTGGGTTTTGATCTACCCGAGCCTTTAGCAGGATGTGATTGTTTGCGGACCCCCTTCTCAGTGGAGTAGTGCTGCCCCACCGAGGATTTAGGATCCCTTACTCCCTGAGACCCTGGTTGTGATTTGCCAGAGACGTTAACAGGATGTGAAGGTTTGTTTTGTTTCGGCTCAACTGTCTTGTTTATGACAGTAGAGTCTTTGGAAACGGGTTTGCCCGAGGACACTGAGTGTGATTTCTCAGTGCCCTCCGTTGGCTTTTGTTGCAGGCCTAGTGACTGGGTTATTATACTCAGGGTGTCCGCAGTCAAGGGCGGTAATTCATGCCCCTTTTTGGCAACTTTAGGATCAGAAGTCTCAGTGTCGAGTGACTTGGGTTGAGCCACCTTCCTGGACCCCTGACCCTTCTTCCTCTTCACCCTTTTGGTGGGAGAGGGAATTTGTGATACTTTATTGTCACCCTGGATAGCAGTACGCATGTACAATGTCAGGGTGACTGGTGTAACCTCAAGAGGGTCGCGTGAGTAATTTGCCTTGTGTAGGACGTCAGGCTCAAAACCTACTGCGTCAGGCCTATCATACTCAGACCCAAGCAAGTCTTGTAGGGCACAGGAAACAAATCTAGGATATGACATATGTTTTTGCCTAGACTTCCCCCCTAACTTTGCTATGAGGTCCCTGAAGATGATTTCTCCAAGGTCTATCATTTTACCCTCAATGAGACAGAACACTATCATTGCTTGAGTAGTGTTTAATTGCTCAGTCGAGGATTTATTTCCCCAGAGAACCTGAATGACAAAAGTCATTAGAATCCTCCAGGGAGCTGGGAACCAGGTCTTAACAATTGGGGCTTTGGATAATAGGGACCCTGGTGTCACCTCAGGGTGATTTTTGTCATAGGGTCCCAATTCCAACAAGACCTCCTTTACCTCTTTTTCAGAGGGTTGGGCAGTGAAGGTCGTGGTATAATCAAGCCCAGTGGCTTTGACAAAAGTTTTATAGTCAAGAGTTAGGGACTTAGTTCCATTCTTGACTGTAAACTTGATTTTGGCCTCTTTTGGCGCATCAGGGTTTTCAACAACCGCTGTGCACCAAAATTCCCTCAAGTAGTCATGATAGATGACTGAGGGAGTCTTAGTGAATGAGGTGGTCAGGAAACAGTTCTGAAGGAACTTCACCACATCCCTGTATTCAGGGTACCCAGTAGGGTAGGCAAAGTTCCCCACCACATTATTTTTGGTAAGGTCTACGCTTTCCATTTGGAAATCCACATTGGGTGCGTATTTTACGACCTTAGAAGTAGCCATTTGGTAATAAAAAGCCTGGTTTGAAAAATGGGTATGGGTGAGGAAACACACGCAGTTTTGAAAACAATTTGCAAGAGTTTTGTTAAAGATTTTAAAAGCGTGTGTGTGTTTCCCTTTTTGTGGGGGTATTTATAGGGTAAAGATTTGGGAGGTGATGTTGCGGATGCCAAAGGTTTAATTTATTTAACCGAAACGGCATAATAATTTTGGTTTGATATCCGCATTAAATGTCACGATTCCCACTACCCCTATTTTCTCTCACCCTTTGGGGTGCTTCTGCAAATATTGCACTTTTGCAGGAAAAACAATCATCACACGTTTTGTGTGTGAGAGAGCATTTAATGCTCAGTGGTGTTTGGTGAGAGAGATGTGGGGGCCCAAGGAGTGGATGCCAGTTGTGTAAGTGACATATATTCCTATATTTAATAGGATTCAGTTACCTACCTGGGACATTTAACTGACTAAATACTTAGAGCATTTAGTTAGGGTATTCAATGCCATTTTTCATCCTGAGCCCCCTGAATGATTTTTTCATTCAATAAAAATGAGTGTTTCAGGAAGGGTGTGATCAGGGACCTAGAGAATATACATCATGTTGGAACATTTTTGATCAGTTCCCTGATTCTATGTCCAACATGCCCAGTTCAGCTTTCAATCTTGTGAAAGTGGGTTCATCCAAAGGTTTAGTGAAGATATCAGCTAGCTGATACTCAGTGGGGATGAAATGTAGTTCAATTTCTCCATTAGAGATATGGTCCCTGATGAAGTGGTATCTGATATCAATGTGTTTGGTTCTTTGATGAAGTACTGGATGGTTTGAGATGGCTATGGCACTTGTATTATCACAAAAGATAGGTACCATCTTATACTGAATGCCATAGTCACTCAGTTGGCTCTTCATCCAAAGTACATTTGCACAGCATCCAGCAGCAGCCATATATTCAGCTTCAGCTGAGGACATGGCCACTGACTGCTGTTTCTTTGTACTCCAACACACAAGTTTACCACCAAGAAATTGGCAGGATCCTGAAGTACTTTTCCTATCCATGTTACATCCTGCATAGTCAGAGTCAGTGTACCCTTTGAGATCAAATCCTGAACATTTTGGGTAATACAAACCAAGGTTTGGAGTACCCTTCAGGTACCTGATGATTCTCTTGACAGCAGTGAGATGTGATTCTTTAGGGTCAGCCTGGTATCTTGCACACAGGCAGACTGAGAATTGGATATCAGGCCTTGAGGCAAGTAAGTACATCAGGGAGCCAATCATTCCTCTATATTGGATTTGATTCACTGACTTTCCAGTGAGATCAGGACCAAGGTTGTTTGGAGGAACCATGGGAGTTTTTACTGAAGAGCAGTCAGTGAGCTCATACTTCTTCAGTAGGTTCCTGAGATATTTCTCTTGGCAAATGGATATTCCTTTTTCAGTTTGTTTGATTTGTAGTCCAAGAAAGTATGTGAGTTCACCCATCATGCTCATTTCAAACTTTGTGGTCATGAGTTTTTCAAATTGTTTGCAAAGTTTGTAACTTGTTGAGCCAAAGATGATGTCATCAACATATACTTGGACAAGAATGACATCATCCTTTGTTCTGTAGATGAACAGTGTGTTGTCAATTCTTCCTCTGACAAACTTGTTTTGGATCAGGAAGGCTGAAAGAGTTTCATACCATGCCCTGGGTGCTTGTTTCAGTCCATAAAGGGCTTTGTTAAGCTTGTAGACATGGTTGGGGTATTCACTACTTTCGAAACCAGGAGGCTGTTGCACATAAACATCTTCTTTGATGTTACCATTCAGGAATGCACTTTTAACATCCATTTGGTAAACTTTAAAGTTCATGTAAGTTGCATAGGCAAGGAAGATCCTGATGGCTTCCATTCTTGCAACAGGTGCAAAGGTTTCCTCATAGTCTATACCTTCCTGTTGATTATATCCTTTGGCAACCAGTCTTGCTTTGTTTTTGATGACTGTGCCATTCTCATCAGTCTTGTTTTTAAAGACCCATTTCATACCAATGATTAAAACACCCTGGGGGCATTCAACAAGGGTCATGACATCATTTCTGTCAAATTGTTCCAATTCATCTCTCATGGCCTGAACCCAACTTTCATAAGTCAGGGCTTCTTTGACATTTTTAGGCTCAATTTCTGAGAGATAGTCAGCATAAAGGCATATGTTGGCAGTGGCAGCCTTGAGTTTGGCAGCCTTGCTTCTTGTGAGCATGCCTTCAGTGGGTTCACCAATGATGTTCACAAGCTCAATGATTTTGGATCTAGTCCAGCTATCCTGGGGTTTGGGATAGGAATTTGAGCTTGTAGGAGCCTGAATAGGTTCAGTCTCAGGAACATGAGGTAACTCATCAATATGCACTTCAGTGACAACTGTAGGAACAATTTGTTCTGTGGGTTCCTGAACATTTTGTTCAGTGGTGTCAGTCTCATTTGAGACAGGCTGAGTTTCTATGAACTCACTGATAGGTGGTTGGGGTAGATTGTGAGGGATGATGTAGTAGGAGACATCAGCATCAGCTTGGTATTGAGTTGAGGGATTGTTCTCAGGATGATACTTATCAGGAGGATATCTTGATGAGTCATCAATACCAATTTCTTCAACTGAGGAATTTGAGAACCTGATGGATTCAGTGCTCTCATCAACAGTAATGTGATAAGTTTCCTCAGTTTGTTGTCTCCTTGTGTTGAACACCCTGAAGGCTTTAGAGACCAAGGAATATCCCAGGAAGTATCCATCATCAGCTTTGGCATCAAATTTACCTAAGTGATCCTTGTGATTATGTATAAACACAGGACACCCAAATACATGAAAGTAGCTGATGTCAGGAATCCTTCCTTTGAATATCTCATAAGGTGTCTTATTGTGCCTTTTCACAATGATTGACCTGTTTTGAGTGTAGCAGGCTGTTTTAACTGCCTCAGTCCAAAAATGTTTTGAGAGGACTGAGCCATTCAGCATGGTTCTTGCTGCCTCAATGAGTGTTCTATTTCTCCTTTCAGCTACTCCATTTTGTTCAGGAGTATAGGGAGAAGTGAAATTTTGAGAAATTCCTTTCTCATCACAAAAACACTCAAGGTCTTGGTTTTTGAATTCAGTGCCATTGTCAGTCCTGATCTGTTTAACTTTGACATCATTTTGATTTTCAATGTTCCTGACAAATGACATGATGGTTTCAGCTGCCTGACTCTTTTTGGTCAGGAAGTAAACCCAAGTATATCTTGAGTATTCATCCACAATGACCAGAGTATACTTCTCATGGTGTATGGACATTGGACTGACCGGTCCAAAAAGGTCCATATGAAGAAGATGCAGGCAGCTTTTGATTGAAAAAGTTTGTTTGGTTTTGAATGATGCCCTGTGGTGTTTTCCTTTTTCACAAGCAGAACAAGGCTTGTCTTTGGTATACACCAGGGATGGAAGGCCCAGAACTTTGTTCTGTTTGGCCAGGTTGTTGATGTTTTTGAAGTTGAGATGAGAGAGTCTCCTATGCCATAGCCAGTTGATTGTCTCACTTGCCTTTGAGAATAGGCAAGTCCCATTTTGAGTCAGGGATGACATGTCAAGGACATATACATCATCCCTTCTGGGTGCAATCAACACAACTTCCTTATTGGCATTAAAGATGGTCCCTCTCTTATCATCAAACTGAACTATGTATTTTGCATCACATAGTTGGGAAACACTTATCAGGTTGTACTTCAGACCAATAACATAAGCTATTCTTGTAAAAACTATACCATTGCAGTTTACTGAACCATAACCCTCAGTGGGAGCTGATGAGTTATCACCAAATACTACTTTGGGTCCTGGTTCTTCCACATATTTGTGCAGAAAACTTTTCACACCAGTCATACTTCTGGAGCATCCACTGTCTAGATGCCAGGTAGGATCCTTGATGTGTTTCTGCACAAACAGTAAACTGGGTTAGTTTTGCTTGTTGACCCACCTTCTAGTGGGCTTAGTCCTCAGGGACTTTTTGAACTCAGTTAGTGAATCATGGTCTGAAGTTATGTGTCCTGAGCTTCCACATGTTTTACATTTTGTGGATGTTGATGCATCAGGTGACTGAGAAGTGTTGGTTTGATATTTTCTTCTGGACTGAATCACTTTGTCATGCCCCCTGGTTTCATGGGAGGGATCTCCACAGATGTCACAGCATACTTTCATCAAACAATCATCAGGAAGATGATCATTGAAACCACAGTGAGGACATGGTGAGAAAGGCTTAGCCTTCAGTCTTTGTTTGGGAGGTGTGGCATACTGATAGCCTTGGGTTTTGTACTGACCTCTTGCCTTTAAAGAGGCAGTGTGGGGGATGTGATCACAAGTTCTGTGGTCCTCTTGTTTGCATATCATACAAAATAGGACTCTGTAGCATTTATCAGTGCTGTGATTTGGATAATTGCACAGTTCACATCTCCCTGAGGGTCTGGGTGTGGTTTTTGGTTTGGATGAACCTGAGGATACTGAGGGCTTGGTAGATTTAGAGTCAGAGTTTTTCTCAGTAGACTCAATTTTCTCACTCAGCATCCTGACAAGTTCAGCAAGCTGATCAACCTTTGAATCAGTGCTTTCAAGCTTCACTTCAGTAGTTACTGAAGGTTTTTGGTGTTCAGTGGGTGCAGGAGTAGGTCTTTTCAGTATAGTCCTTCCTAACCCTGATTTCTCTTTAGGAGAATGTGGTTGAAAGACTAATGGTGCAAGATTAGAATTGGGTTCTGCTCCATGAAGTTGTTTCAGTGGAGGGAGTGGTGAATCAGACTTAGACTCAGTGATGGACTCAGTAGGACTAAGTTCATCAGTGACTCCTAGCAGCTCCTTGATAGCCTGGCTTTCAGGCTCCAGAATTCTTCCAGTGTTAAAATTTGGCAATTTACTATCAGGATTGTTTCTTTCAATCCAATCACTGGGTTTGGGAGCTAGTTCCTTGCTAGAGAGTATGTTGGTAAATAGAAAAGTTGTGGAATGACTACTTTCCCTTGAAACCTCAGTGAGTTGATCATCACCTAGACCAGCCTTATTGGGGTTTTTCTGAGTCCATTTCCAAATAATTTCCTTTTCTTTCTTAAGTTCTTCCTGAAGAGCTTGATTTTGTTTTACAAGTTCAGAGTTTTGAATTTGAAGTGTGACACTTTCAAGTTTGGCTTGTTTTAAGACAAGTAATTCATCTCTACACTGATTTAATTCAAAACTGAGTTTGTTAAATTTTGAAAACAGATTAAGTCTTTGCTCTTCAACATACTTAAGATCAACATTTATATAGTCTAAGTAAGATTTCCAATCATCATTATCATCCATAGAAAGTAAAAGATTTACCTTTCTCATTGTGATGTTGACCCATTCACCATTTCTTGCATGACTCTTCCCCACAGCAAGTTTGTTGTCTTCTGACAGAGCCATCAGGGCACTGATGTGAACTTCATCATCATCAGAGGACACTTCAACCTCATCCCAGTCATATGTTTCAGCAACAAGCCCTTTGTTTTTGGCTTGAGTAGGCTTTGGAGCCTGAGGAGGCTGAGAGACTGTTGAGGATGATTCAAGAAGGGCAAGCTTGGCTTTTGCCTTTCTGTACTTTGCTTCAAAGTCAATTTGAGGGACTTTTTCAAATCTTTGACTAGACTGAAGCATTTTTGGTTGAAATTTGCTGGGGCCTGAAAAAGAGTTATTTCCTGAAAACTTGAAGGATGGTTCTGAGGTAGTTTTTGAAAAACAATCTTTAGCAAAATGCCCCATTTTGCCACATTTAAAGCATTCAGTATTGTCATTTGCTTTAGAAGGAAATTTATTTTTCTTAAAAAACCTTTTTGAATTAGCAAGGAGTGCTCTTTCATGAAATTCAATCTGAAGATCATTAAGATACTCCTCACTGGTTCTTTGGTCAACCTCATCATCTGAACCATCCTGAAAATCCTGCACAACACCTTTAGAATAGAAAGCAGTTGATATGGGTGTGATTGTCAAGGCCTTTTTGGTCTCCTGAGCTTTACCAGGGTATCTCCTGGTGATAAGATTGTCTTCATAGACAAACTTCCCATAAATGGCAGGGAGCTCAAGGTTCTGAATGTGGTTTGCATTTCTCAATCCCTGAGAGAAGTTTAACCACTTCTCAGGGAGACTGTTGACAAAACCAACATTGATTTCATGTTTTGACAGTATAACACCATCATTGGTCAGCTCATTTAGGAGGGTCTTATACCGAGTATAAGTCTCAGGGAGACTTTCAGAATCCTTGGCCCTGAAGGTATTGAATTCAAGCTTCAGGTCCATGATTCTATTCTCTTTGGTATCAGAAGGCCCTTCATAGCTATGAACCAGGTCAGTCCATGTCTGCTGGGCAGTGGGACAGTTGATCACTGATTCCATTATATCATCAGGAAGGCATGATATAATGATGCTTTTCAGGCGCTGGTCTTGATTGACCACCCTCCTTTCATCTGGGGTCCACTGAGCTTCAGGTTTGATTAAACCTTGGGCAGTTGTTGGGACATATGGACCCTCATTAATCAATTTGATATAATAAGGTTCCATCCCAGTTAAGTAGCAAAGCATTCGTTTTTTCCACTTGTTAAATTTGCCAGCTTCAAGTCGAGGGGCAGTTGCTGAATAACTTCCACCCTTTTTATCGACAAGCTGGGGAACATCTGTGTCAGTCATAGTGGGATCTTGATTTTAAAAACTTGAGCACTCTTTAGGTTTTGAAAACGTGTAAAAGTTTTACAAATCAGAGGCTCTGATACCACTTGTTGGTCCCTTTTACTTGGTTAACCGTAACTAAGAAGTTAAAGTAACCAAGTTATATGACTTGAACACAAATGTAGAAAATGATTAACAATAAAGAAACGTAAACAAAAGAGATAATATTTTCCAACGTTTAATTCTTTATTAGAAGTTAATCAAAAAGAATCGTACCCAAGTGTTTGCGGAATAACACTTGGGGTTGAATTGACAAGTGTGGTATGGACTCCTCACTAAACTCAACTAAGTTGAGTGACAACTTAAATTACCCACTGAGCTATCTCAGGGGCTTGTGTTGTTCTTTGGAGGAGTAAAAGTGGTTTGTGAATGCTTTGCATTAATTGCACAAACTTGTCAACTTTTACTCCTCACATTTGCTTCCTATTTATACACAAGTATAGAACAACTAAATATACATTGGACCTAAAGCTTCCTTAACAATATCTTGAAAGATATTATTCTTCTGGCAAAGGAACCTTCATTGAGTTAGATCCAAAAGGCACTTTCTGATGACAGACTGGTTTTAACCATTTGGGGAAAGTCTGACATTAAAGTGATAAAGCACTTTAATAAAGCAGCTCAGACTTTCCCGCCCAGTCCCGCCAAAACTTCAGTCTTCATGTCATCAGTCTTCAGTACGTTTAAGTTGCTGAGGAGTCATTGGGGTTCAGTGAGTTATTGTCATCCTCACTGAACCCATCACCTTCTTCTTGGCTTAGATCACACTTCACTGAGTTCCGCCTCACTGAATGGAGAACCTTTCTTCTTAGGCTCGGTCTTAGCTCCCTGAAGGTGACTCACTGAGTTACTGTTCACTCAGTGACTTGTTTGCACTTAGGGGATTTTACGTTCAAATCCTTGTTAGAAGACTTGGGGAATTTAGTGACCCAACAACTATGATATTGGACACTTACCTACTGTTAAAGAGGACTTAAAAAGGAAAACATAGCAATTTGAATCACCCAAAACGAGTACCCGAGTCAAAAGTTATGACCATTTGAAGTTACCAAAACTTTACGGCAAAACTGCCTAAAAACCTTCTGTGACAGAACCTTAAACACGCAAAAAGAGGCCCTTCTGGTCCGATTCATCAAAAAGTTAAAACACGAAAGTTGTCCGGAATCACGTTTTCTTCAAAAACTCAGGAGCACGTATCAAGAAAACCAATAACGAATGAGATTTTCTTCAGTTTCTTAACAGCTATTTTATATACCAAAATTACTATATAATAGTTATGGTTTAATATGACCAAGAGGTCTAATGACCTAAATTCAAGACCACAACCATGGCTAAGGCCAAGGTTGAGTCTCAAGACTATGGAACAATGACCAAAGGTCACGGCAAGGCCATGACTAAAAGACCATATAAACTTACCTAGGCGAAAACATGAGCTAAAGAGTTAGCGATAACTTAAACATGCAATTTGGATCTACTCCATCTAAAGAACCATGAGATCTTACAAGTAATTGTCATACAAGATTTAAGAAACTCATTCTAATAACAATCTTCATGTAAAAGTAAATTTTCCTAAGTTTATTCAACTATTGGACATGTAACTTTTCGGATCAAAACTTATATATATATATATATATATATATATATATATATATATATATATATATATATATTATCAAATACTACAATAGTAGGGAGCCTCATGTGAGGAGTTCATTAAGTAAGCCGTCGAGATGAGTTGTGGATTTACGAATTAAAGTGTCCTGGCTCCTCGAACGTTTACTACATGACTTCTGAATTATGTCGGCCCGAACGGTAGTAAGCGATATATAAACTATACATGTTTCATAAACCATTTCTTTTCAAAGACTTACACTACGCTAAGTACTACATCATCGACTAAATGCAAGACATATATAGGCAATTCTTCATATTCTTTACTCCAATCCTAAATCGCAACATTCTATTATAGGTTGCTTGTAGAAACCTTCGCGATTCGACCATCACATTCACTACTTGCTATATAACTTAAGGTGAGTTCATAGCCCCACTTTCCATTACTTAGTTGTTTTACAAACCCTTGGGGGGAATACATGCTATTTTAAACCGAACACAATGCTTTGAAATTGTATGCTTCCTGATTGTTTTATTATTACTAAGTACCATCCTTGCTAAATCCAATATCCCTTATTATGAACCATTTAATCACTAGTAATAGTGAGCGCGAGTATTGTGAATAGGCCTATTGGGATTGACGAATCTCATTTGTATTGACTAAGTTCAAACAAATGCATTAATATTTGAGACCTGGGTATGATGGCAAAGTACCTACCGGGATAACTCCGCCGATTGATATTGGTACCCGTTAACGTTTTGGTGTCATAAGCTTAGTGTATAATACATTTTATGGGCATATAATAACGTAGCCTACCTGTTTTGTTTTCCAACCATGAGTATGAGTCTAATTAACTCATACTACCAACATATTGTGTTCAATCATTAAACAAACTCTATGAATATCACCCAACCTTTGTGTTGACCTCTTAAGCATGTATTTCAGGTCCATGATGATCAAGGATGGCACGGAAGGGCACGGATATTCAAGAGGGTTATAAATTTTATTATCATTCAAAAACTCATTTAATGTAATTTGTAAACATGGAACCATCTGGGACCTCATTTTGTGATCTCTGATATTTATATAATTTGAATGATAAATCTTTTAAAACGACTCGATTAGAGATCGTTTTCTATTATTATGACTGTTGTGCCGTCGAGTAACACCCAGTTTGAATTCCGCTGCATCCATGAATTGGGGGTGTTACATTTGGATCAAAAACTGGCTTCGACTCCGGTATCAAGGGTCAAAGAAGTTTGTATGAATCTGGAGTCAATGGCGAATGGGTCAGTTCCATTTAATCTTTTCGAAAGAGTGCGCCAAAATATGAAAATTTTGCCAGTTGATTAATTGTTGCAACTTTGTTGGAAAGATAGTTGTGACTCGGATTGCGTAGGTCGTGATGCTGGCATTGACACCCCACATTGAGGATTTTATATTTTTGCGGGAGGATGCCTGTGAATAGCATGTTCTGGGACATCATCATTGATGTTTTATTTGTTCCACTGTCACTTGGTCTTGCAACTTCATTAGATGGTTTGCCTGAAACGGCTTTTGGGATACCATAAATGGGGGATAATATCCAGGATGCATTATTATTATCAGGCTGATCACCAGATAAACGAAGTGGGTTAATTGGTTTTGGTTCGAGATCATCGCCTTCAACATGATAACCTTCACGTGATATCTGCACAAAAAGATCATGGTATTATTATCTTCATACAAGATATAATGTGAAGATTATCCATAAAACCAGAAATTTGACTTCGAACATCATACCAGTGTGCAGAATTAGGCTGCATGCAAGTCCACAACATGCTGTAGCATCAAGC
This sequence comes from Artemisia argyi, assembly GCA_030686995.1. NCBI lineage: Eukaryota > Viridiplantae > Streptophyta > Magnoliopsida > Asterales > Asteraceae > Artemisia > Artemisia argyi. The sequence goes on from CM060707.1 coordinate 149,122,171, forward strand.
CAAATGAAAAGTCAGAAAATATATATAAATGCCATGGATATTATATACTACGTAAACGTACTTTGGGTAAGAATTGCATAAAACTTTTATTCAATTAATGGTAATATATACGTACAAACTTTCAAGAGTTCTTAACTTCTTATTAAGGCAACAAACTTTAAGCTCTTCATATTTTGGGTAATCAACTTTCATTTGCTTGCTATACTAAAGTAACCAGCTTCCAAATTTCTAAATTCGGCAACTGGGAAAATGGTCATTTCCGCTTCGTAAAAAACCACATAGTCAAAACTTAGAAAAGCTCTTTTTTGGATAACTCAACCCACCTGTTATAACCCACACAAAAATATTACCCGATATGTTTCCTATAATTAATCCGGATTTAAATATAATATGCTCACAAGAGGTTTTTAAAACACTCGGAAAAGTATGGAAAAGGCTATCGGCGCATTATTTCAAGAAACTCAGTTTTAACAAGGACGCCAAGACAAGTGGCCAGCCATGTCAAACCATCTGTGTATTAATGTCAAGGTGAAACATATTTGAAATAATAGATACCAAATTTACTTTCAAAATATCAACTTCTCGATCATTTTTTTACCCGCCTTTTTTGACAATAGTAAAAGTAAGTCAATGATAACCAACATCATTAACCATAATTTCACGATAACTAAAACCATACGAATTATCATTATAAGTCATGCCCGCCCCTTGGGCGGGCTTTGATGTCTAGTAAATATATATATATATATATATATATATATATATATATATATATATATATATATATATATATATATAGGCAAAGGATCACGTGCGGATGTTTTGTTTTAGTGCGGATAGATCTAGGCCGTCCATTCCAGATCTGATCTTGACTTTTTGTAAAAAAGTCAAGATCTACGCAACTATCACGGTACCAAATCACCATTCAAACGATTTTTTAAATTTTTTTCCTTTTGAGCGATCCTTACTATTGTTGTGTTCTTTACTTTTTTTTTTTTTTTTTTAGATTTTTCTGAGCACTTTTCTTGTTTTTGATTATGAGTGCTACGATGATATTTAGGATATTATGAGTCTTACCGTGATATTAACGATTTTACTTAAAAAGTTACGGCGATATTAGTAAAAAATACTTAATATCACTGTTTTTTTTATTACGATATTAAGAAAAAGTTACGGTGATATTAAAAAAAATTAATTTTGATATTAAGAAAATATGATAGTTACGCCGATATTAACAATTTTTATTAAGAAAAAGTTTTTATGATATTAAAAAAGTTATTGTGATATTAAATTTTTTATTAAAAAAAAAAATTTATGTGATATCAGAATCTGATTTTGACTTTTTTACAAAAGTCGATCAAATCTTGACTTTTGTAAAAAAAGTCAAAATCATATGCTAATATCACAATATCTTTAACGATGAAAATAATTTTTTTTTGAAATTTTTTTCAGCGATTTATAATTATTTGTTGTTCTATTTATTTTTTTAATTATTTCAGATTTTTTTGAATTTTTTTCAATAAAAAAATCTACTGTGATATTAACGATTTTTAAAAAAGTTGGGATATTTACGATAATGCCACTCCACTTTTTTCAGATGGTTGACTAGATGGAGGGCTGAGATTCGTCCGTACATCCGCACTAAAATCCAAAAATGTACCGGATCCCTTCCCTATATATATATATATATATATATATGTGTGTGTGTGTGTGTGTGTGTGTGTGTGTGTGTGTGTGTGTGTGTGTGTGTAAAATACTATAAGATTTAGTCCTATAATTTATTGTGTAGGCATCAAGATTGCATAGAGTATAAGATAGCTAATGCTCGGAATTCAATGCAGCCTCATAATAACTATACAATCGTGAAAGGAGATGAAGTGCAAGGGTTGCCCGAATTGATCACATGGCATTTAGTATAGAATTAAAAGTCGCTTAGATGAAGTGCAAGGGTTGCGAAAGATTGCAAAAATAATTAATGATTTAACGTAATTCATGCCTATATAAACCGGCCAAAATCACATTTAGTATGTACATTTGAAGATGATTCACACATCTTTTAGATATTTGATTGTTGGTAGTGGTATGTAAATTCTCTTTTGCAACATTTTGGAGATGATTCACACATCTTTTAGATTTTTGTAATTAACTTGGTCTTTTTTTTTTTTTTTTTTTTTTTTTTTTCTTAATTTAGTTTTCATACGCAGGTACCATGAAAATCACACAAGATCATGCATGCTCAGATAAATTGAACCAAAGATTATATATATATATATATATATTATGTTAATGAACTTTCATATATAAGTAATTTATGTGCGTTTTCTATTGATGTAGCTCACTATGTGAATTGATTCAAGAAAATGTGCACGAGCATGTATGTAAAACAACATTTAAATGGTTAAATAATACTTTTTAGCGTCATTAGTTTATGTAAGTAGTTGATTTTGAATGCTCTTTGAGAAATATTAGAATGAATTTATCGTGTGCAATTGAATTATTATTGAAAAGAAGAAGGTCTGCACATCGCAAAGTGTTTTCTTTTTCTATATGTACAATCATTAGTGAGAAACCAATATTTACGCCCATTAAATGAGTTTGCCATAATAGCAAAATAAGACATATTAAAAATATCACATTGAGTAATGAATAGAAAGGAAAAAAAATACATAATTTTGACTTAAATCCGTTTATAAATTATAATATCAAATAAAAAAGTTGAGTTTTAAACATAAGCAGAAGTTCAAACTTTTATTGAAAAACAAAACCGGTGCATTTAATGTGAAGTATATGCAACATCGAGATGGAAGTGCAAGGCTTGCCGGAATTTATCACATGATATTTAGTAATTAGTATACAATTAAAAGTCGGTTATGGATTGAGATGAAGTTGAAAAGGTTGCAAGAATAATTGATGATTTAACCTAATACAATATATATAGATATATGTATTATGTTAACGCATTTTCATATACAAGTAATTTATGTGTGTTTTCTATTGATGTAGCTCACATGTGCGAATTGATTAAAGAAAATATGCACGAGCATGTATGTAAAGTAACATTTAAATGGTTAAATGATACTTTTTAGCATGATTAGTTTATGTAAGCATGTAACTTGAATAATGAATATAAAAGAAAAAGTATATAATTTTTGCTCAAACCCATTTGTAAATTAAAAAAACTAAGTTTAAGACATAATTGTGGAGTCCAAAGGTTTTAGGAATGATTAATAGTATGTTAATTAATATTTATTTAGTTAGTTATTTAGAATTGAGTTTATTGATAAAATTTATTAATATTAGTTAAACTTCAATGTTAATTTTCAATAAAATTAGTTGTGCAATAAAATGAGATGAAGCTAAAAAGGTTTGCAATGATTTTTATACAGTTTATGTGGCATTATTATATATACATTATTACACAAACTTTAACTTACAAACTTAATAAAAAAAATATTTAACGCACATTAAACTATGACCAATTAGATAGACTCCGTGTGCTTCATATTACCATGCAAAAACCATCTAATAGATAAGTATTGTAGGGCTAAGTAATAGACCAAAAGAAACAAAGCTATTTTTTTTTATCATGCAAATAGGTTATATACCAAAAGAAACAAAGCCATCACAACTTAATAGCCAAAAGCCCATATATAGAATACAACACCACAAAACCAAAACAACATCAAACACTTTTAAATTTTTATACAAGAAAGTTAAAACATTTCATACAACATACTAAACAATAATTAAGTATACACTCGCCAATATATAGAAAGAATACACGATTAACAATTAGATTCTTAGTCCGTGCGTAGCACGGGTTCTGCCTGCCTCATAAAATAATAACGATCAAGAATGAGTTTCATGTTTGAATGAGAACATTAATGCATCTATACAAATAAATGAACTCAATTATGATAACTCTGAAATGCTTTGATGAAACTAAACAAGCACCAAACCCTTTCAAGTTACCATGTCTTTAAGATAGTTACTGATGCGTGGGAATCGCACCTTGCTTTACCTCTCGAGGGATCTCGAGAAGCTTACAACCCCCACCAGGCAGTGTACCTGATCGTTGTAGTATAGTATAATGACAAGTACCGGGGGATTGATCGTTCAGCTTAGGAATAGTGTCGCTAGGATTAGAAAACCTAATTAATAGTTCTAGAGGTGAAAGATGATTATTTTTGTATTTTTATATTTTTATGAAAGCAAGTAAAATCTCGGGTTTTGGAAGATAGGGCGGAATTAGTTGCTATTCAACTAACCCAAAACTAAGATGCAATCAAAATAAAATAATAAAAATGAAATTAAACTAAATTATACTAAGGTTGTGAGCAGTGGTTGGAGAAATTGTGTTTACTTAGACTTCACTACTCCCTAGATATCTTTTACATGTTAATTACTTGTTACACTTGTATGAATGACGGATTGTATTCCTTAATACCATTCGTGGGGTGGCATACATAACTCCCCAACTCTATGAGCTCTTATCTCCTCCTACACCATGACCCAGCACAACTATAGGGATTGTAAACAGTGGCTCATGCATTAAATACAACCAATAAAGACCTAGTACGCCTTGGTTCATGTTTCTTAAGACGTTCAAGCATGTTACCATTTGGAGATCTGCCAGTTTTCTTAAGCCTAACATATAAATCATTCATTCAAGACAAGAATAGACAAGTAATCAACACATAATCAACATCTAGGTTTCATTAGATCTAAGCAAACACAAGAGAGATCTAGCCTAGCATAGTAGAATTGAGACAAGAACAAGAGATAAACAACCAACACATAGACATATTGATTGAATTGAAAGTACACTTATCTCAATTACAATGCAAGGTCTCAAGGGTTTGGAACCCTTGAAAAACCTGTAAAAGAGGCACCAAAATCGTCTTTAGGGTTTCACCAAAACTTCTCTCTTTTTGTGAAAAAACTAGAAAACTATATATAGGAAAAACAGTCTGACGGCGTCAAGAGTAACTTCTGACGCCGTCACCTCGCCGCCATATACTTCCTCGGACGGCCTTGATCCACTTATGACGGCCTATGTGACGCCGTCACCACCCACGGTATATTAATTTTGCCACTTTGACGCCGTCACGAATCCGTCTGACGCCGTCACCACCTTCGATATTTAATTCTTCATGTCTGACGCCGTCAAGATGGTGGTCTTGACGCCGTCACCTTGTATTTTCAGCATGGAAATTTGGTGCTTAGCCGTTTTCTTCACTTTTATGCTCCAAAAACGTCCAAAATGGCTTCTTTTCCAGAATTCACTCTCCAAACACCTAAAATCACAAAAGGAACGATTTAGGGCAATATTTGATCAAATAAAGTCGGATTCGGGCTTAAATGACCCCCTAAAAATGGATCATTTTTCGCCTCATCAGTTACATACATTGCTATTATAAATAAAACTCAACTATGAGTAGCGTAAAGTATTGTTTTCCGAAAGAACATGTTTTACGATATGAAACTTATCCTCATGATTTGATCTCTATACTTAAAGAGACATACTCAAAATTTAATTGTCTCTTTAAATTTGGAAGTATAAAATTATCTACCACATGTATTAAAAAGTACATTTAAAAGTTGTATTTTTTATAATGTGATACAAATGTTTTTGCACTTTTTGTTTTTATACTTTATAAGAAAAATTAAGTTGTTATGGTCTTCGTACGGTTAGAATACTATATGGCGGGAGAAAGAAAATTTATTAACCGTGTGATACTATCATAATCACTTATCACGTAAAGTACTATAACGTTCGTCAAAGTCTGAAATCCGATACGTTTTACATGCTATCCAAAATAGCGATTCCTTACTTATAAATCGAATGTGGGTTTTTCTGTTAACTATACAGGAATCATGGGTTCAATGTTAGCACGGGATTACATATTCACTTTACTTTCATAAATGTTTGTGACCATGTTTCTTTGTTTGACGGGTTCTATAAGGTAAGTTGCACAAGTATATAGTGGAACATTGCACGAAGATTTTTATTGTAAATGACGCGCTGAACTTTATAGTGATAAAAGAAATTACTTAAAACCTCGCACTACACAGTTCATGGCAATGGGAATGCAAATTAGGGTAAACGGGAGAGCAACATCTATGATTTGATGTTACACATGATGAATTAAGATAAGCACCCATGACTCAGAGATTCACCTTTGAAGCACTAGACAAGACCCTAAGAGACATACTAGGGTATCCAAACGTGGCAAACAGGGAACGCATGTTTGGAGGAATAACTATGTTACTCGGAGGGGACTTCAGGCAAATTTTGTCGGTTATACCAAAAGCAAAAACACAAGAAGTAATTAGCTCTTGCATCAACATATCAAAACTATGGGCCAAATGTCAAGTTTTTAAACTCACCCGTAGTATGAGAGTAAATGAATGTGAAACCCATGGGAGCATTGACACAAATAATAAAAAAAAAAAGTGTAATTAGTGGGTTTTAGATGTGGGGGATGGAAAGGTACCGGCGAAAATGAAAGAATCTGAAGATGAACCAACTTGGATCAAAATTCCAGACAAATTCCTCGTTAAAGAATGAAGGTGACCTATAGAAGAAATTGTTAAACAAACATTTTCGGACTTCACTGTAAGGCAAATAAATGAAGGCTATCTAAGGGAAAGAGCAATACTAACACCGAAAAATGATGATGCAGACGACATCAATGAACATATGTTTAAAAAGCTGCAAGGTCAATCTATCAGATACAAAAAGTTCCAACGAAATCTGTAAAGGATCAACCGTTGCTCTCAAACAGTAGAGTTTTTAAAATCTTTGAAGTTTCAAGGGATGCCACCACACAACCTAAAGCTAAAAATGAGCCTGCCGGTTATGCTGTTACGGAACATAAATCAAACTCTAGGCATGTGCAATGGTACCAGGTTGGTTATCACACATTTGGGAGAATTTGTGATTCAGGCAAGAATCATTACCGACTCAAATATCGACGGGGTGGTGTTGATACCAAGGATTAGTCTTACATCAAACAGGAATAAGTGGCCATTCATTATGAAAAGAAGGCAATTCCCCATTAAAGCATGCTATGCGATGACAATAAACAAAAGCCAAGGTCAATCACTTGATTTTGTCGGCCTGTAATTGCTGATTGAAATCAACCAATCATAAACCCCCCCCCCCCCCAAAAAAAACCCCCGTCCTCCCAATCTAATTAGGATAGCCCGTTTAACACAGTATACATTCTTTAGGAGCACCGTTAATCGAATCGACCAAACCAAGTGTTGCAGACCATCTATAAGAAGAGTTAATTGCTTATGATTTTAGTTAATGGGAATAGATAGATTGTGGGAAGGGGAAACGAAATACCTGTATATCTCAGGTAAAGAGGGAACACCCAAAAAATGGTTTACTTAATTAACTTAAATAAAATTTTTTATTCTACTTAACTAATAATATGTTACACCATATAATGTCTTTTTACCTTTTGGTTACAACTTTTAACATAACTATTTTTTTTTTTTTTTTTTATTCTACTTAACTAATAATATGTTACACCATATAATGTCTTTCACCTTTTGGTTACAACTTTTTTTGCAGCCTGTCTATGTAACAGCCCGACTTAAAAATATACCCACGATGGAGCGCAAACTTGAAGCCCATAGCAAGTTAGAAGAATGATGAAACTCAGTTGTGTGTTTGATACTTTTAATGTAAAACAATGCTTTTATAAAAGCTTTCTTAAACAAACTTTCTTTATTTCAAACTTTATGTTGTGTAACGATGATGAAACTCAGCCGTGTATTTGATAACAAAACCCCAATCAAAACTACACAAAATACACATAACCATTGCAAACCCGATGATATTTTATGTTGAACAAAGCCTGTGCATCGCATGGGTTTGTTAGTTAGGAAGCAACAATCCTAGAGTTATTAGGACTAATGAACAACTTTGGAAGTTTTAATTGGGGGAGACCCTTTCTTTACTGGGAGGCCCTTCATTCTACGTGGGCCATTTTCAAGCTGTAATTGCTAAGCATTCTTTTCCCATCTCAAGTACCGTAGAATTGGCAAAATGGCATAGTCGACCAGATAACCGTTCAAAATGAGTAATTTCGTACCGGTAAAAAAGGGTGACCTGGTTGAAGTTACCGATTCATCTTTTTTGTCGGTAGTTAGTTTGTCAAATATGAATTTATCTATTCATTATTTTGTAACTATATTATTTCCTCAACAATCTAATCTCATGAGTGATATGATTTAAGTAATATAATGTAGTAAATACATTTTGCAAATTTCAACCCATTTGACCTATATCCATTCAAGCTATTCTTTCTAAAAAAAATAAAGAAGAATTTATACGAAGATTCAAGACTTCGATAAAGCTAAAAAAAGTAAATAAAAAATAATAAAAAAAAAATAAGACTCGTACAAGCGCAATAACACTGTAGTCACATATCTTGTGAAAAGTGCAAGTTGATGCTTGAACTTGATATGAGCAAGAGTCCGTAAAACAGAAAGGAAAAAATGGTTTCCTTGTAACAGAGACTATGAAAGAAGTTTATGTCTGTTGAGCTTATGCTAAAAGAGCAATTGAATACTGAAACGTATGGGAAGCAACCTAAGAATTCAAAGTACCGCTGAAAATGTTGCGAGTGTACTTGTCCGTCTTTCTTTGGAAAGTGTACTTAGTTATAAAGGTAGCCATCCATATCAAACAAAATTTGTTGTTGCATCTGAACCGCTCCATAAAGAAAAACCGGTTAAAACATGTCAAATGAATATGACATATTGATCAAGAATTTTAAATGAGAATTATATATTTCAAATAAATATATATGCAAACCAATTATATACCTTTTTAAATAATTTCGGAGTCTCACTCGATAATATTAGCGCATGCGTCAAAGTGGCTATAAGGATTTCTTTGGAAATATAAAAGTCAGCCCCTATGAAAAAAAAGGTAATGACAGATTAAGATACCATCAACAAAAGTATGTCGGGCACATCTATGACTCAAAAAGATAACGCCAATACCTTTCAATGTGTGTGTATGCTACCCAACATATGATGTAAATAAGTTGTACGAAGTGTGTTCCATTAACAACTTTGATTTCTTTATTCACACCAAGCTTTAATAACATAGGCAACGTCGTTGGAGGTTCTGATGAGGGAAAGGAGCTCAAGCTAATTACCAAATATATGTTCTCCTAAAACACCTTACAAGCCGCCCTTTTTTCATTTTCATATGTGCTCTTTATTTGTATCTGAAAACATTGGTTTTTAGCTCAAACAAGACGGTATAATAATCTTTAATCCCTTAACACCTTACAAGCCGCCTTTTTTCATTTTCATACATGTGCATTTTACACGCCATATAAGGGATTAAAGATTATTATACCATCTTGTTTGAGCTAAAAACAATGTTTTCAGATATAAATAAAGGGCACATATGAAAATGAAAAAAGGGGGTGTTTTAGGAGAACATATATTTGGTAATTAGCTTGAGCTCCATTCCCTCATCAGAACCTCCAACGACGTTGCCTATGTTACTAAAGCTTGGTGTGAATAAAGAAATCAAAGTTGTTCATGGAACACACATTGCATAACTTATTTACATCATATGTTGTGTGTCATACACATAGGATGAAAGGTATTAGTGTTATCTTTTTTAGTCATAAACGTGTGTGACATACTTTTTTTGATGGTATCCTAATCTGCCATTATCTTTTCTTTTTTGTTTTTATAAGGTGTGACTTTTATATTGCCAAAGAAATGCTTATAGCCACTTTGAGACATGCGCTAATATTACCGAGTGAGACTCCGGAATTATTTAAAAAGGTAAATAATTGATTCGCAGTAGTGATTGCACGTCTTTGGCTAAAATAATGGACAACAACAAACACACATATAAGTTATCATTGTCATAAGGATGTGGTATGTTTTTCATTATCCTAAATTTGTATTAATACAAATAAACTGTTATATTAAGTAACGATTCTAACTTGCATACAAAGAGTTGTTCAACGAGATCATGAGCAAGCGGGTTAGTTTTGAATAGTGTAGTAATATCACCCTTGAACTTTTATTGATAACATTTTTTTATTATGATTTTGTGTATGACTGTAGTCTCGCTAGTTAAAAAAAAGTAAGGCCCTCATTGTAGAGATCTCGAGTGAAGAATCCCTTGTGCTATTCCTCTACGTAATAGGAATAATGGCAACAAATAAGAAATGGAATATTACCATATCTTGCTTTTGCTCATTCCACCCGACTTTCAAACTATATGAATTGCTTGATCTGTTTTTACAAAAATATTATGTGGGTGTATGCCGCCGTGTACTATTTCATTGTTATGCAAATGCATTATCTCACCGACTATGTCCTTGTTGACAAATGTGTGAGTGCGTGCGCACACATTTGTCAACAGGGACATAATTCGAGGGATAATACATCTGCATGACAATGAAATAGTACACGGCGGCATACTCCCACATAACATTTTGGTAAAAACGTATCAAACAATTCATATAGTACCAAAGTCGGGTGGAATGAGCAAATGCAAGATATGGAAATATGTTAGATCCCAAGTTTTAGATCATTCCACACATATTAGATGGTTTAGAGAGATGAAGATGTATTTTAGAGAGAGAGAGTACAAGATAGGAAAATAAGAGGATTTCTTATTCCATAATGAACCAACACCCTCCTTGGAGGGTTTACAAGAGTATTTATACTCACTGTCTAGGGCATCTTACATGTTTCACATAATATCACTAATGGCCCTTAGACTTTAACAAAACATGTATTCTAAACATATTGAAACTTTAACGTACTAATATAATATTGCAACCTATTACAAGACTCATTGACTCGATAATGATCGTCACTTCAAGTGTTCCCAACAATCTCCCCCTAAGGGACGATCATTGAGATATCTCTTTGATTGCATTTATGATCATCACTTTTGCGTTTCCAACAATCTCCCCCTAAAGGGGTGATCATTTGAGATCTCTTTTGCGACCTGTGGGTTATGGGTCCACCAATAGAAATGACAGATCTTTTGACTTCTTTAATGCTTGTTGTTTTGAACTTTGAGTCTTTGTGTAATAGCTTTGCTAGTTTCTTTGTTCCAATCATGCTTTGTGATCTTTGTTCTTCATTCTGGTTGTTGTGATCAAATGATGGGGTAATCTGCCTTTCGTCACTTCTGCGTCTGTGGTTTGTCTGTCATTCCAACATGCTCATACATCTTTGGACTTTGACTTTCACATGCACGTAGTTCCCTTTCTTTCACTTTGATCTTTAGTCTCTTTACTTTGTAGATTCTTCTTTTTGGCGTAGAATCTTTTGGTGAACTTTGCATTGCTTAAATCATTGAGGGAGCTATCATTGACTTCAAGATGTATGTACGAGCATGCGGAATCTATCGCCATGGAGATGATGTGTAGCTGCAGGTAAACAGTTAGCAATAAACAACCGGTACTTACAGATAAGTAATTAGAGATCGTCAACAACATAGTGTGAAGACTCCTTCTAATCCTTATCAAGGCCGTTCCCATATCAGATACTCCCAAAGGAGCTTACGAGACCTACTAAATAGCTCAATGACTGGGTGAGTCGCTAGGGATCACTCCACGACTGTAGACCACTTAAAGAATCACCGTGAACACTAAGCGTAACCCGTGTGGGGTTACCGAAGTGACCTGCTGTCAGGGCTGTTTGATGTAGACCCTGGCAGGAGTTTCCGTTCAATCATTAAGAAATACATTAGTAAATTCTCTCATAAACGTTCTCGGCAGATTGCTAAGATCTGCGAAGGACTCGATGATTTACAGCTGGTGTCATTGATGTAGAACACCAGTTGTAGAAATACTAATTGTTCCTAAGAGATCTTTGATGTATCTCATGGCTCTAGACTCTATAAGTGCACACCTAGTTTTCCTATGCGGAGACTAGGGAGGGGTCTCCTGCTTCAATATCAACTATCTCTAAGAGATAAGTTGATAGATTACACTGGTTCCCCGTGAGAATGAAACAAGCTCTTTTAAGAGAACTTGAATGGTTAAGAAGGTTTAGTGCATTGCGTCACTGGGTCCATGACGACTTTGTCTTCAATACCGGTGTTGCCTTAGCAACAACCAGTAGCATACGAGTTGAACCCGGTGTCTGCCCTAAGGTTGAACATATGGAGGGCTATTTCTTTTCACCCTTTTCTTGTTACATTTCTTTTTAATTCTTCAACTCCTTCTTTCCCTTTCATTCTTTTCTCCTTTTTTCGTATCATACCTAAGGACTTCTAATTCTAACTATGGGAGATGTCCTTGGGTAGATCCCTCCGGCTCTGGCGGATCATAGGACGGTTTTTTCTATCTTAATAACCTTATAACTCCTTGATTAACCGACAGTAGCCAAGAAACCTTTGATTGACAATCTCTCAAAGTGTTTGTGATAATCAAATATTTTGGTTAACACTTTGAGAGTTTGTGTACACTTTTGAAGGGCTCCCCCTTCACATGTGCTCATGAGTATTTAATAAATTTGCACATGCGGGAGGAGCAAGCATTTTGAATTGATCCACTTTCAGTGAACAAGACCGATTCGAGACACGCTTACATCACTAGTTAGACTAGCTTGAAGTTATTACCCGGCCTGGTCAAGTCCACAGAAAGTTTCTCGAGACGGTACATTTCTACTAAGACAAATCCTTTTTGAGACACGCTTACGTGGCTAGTTAAAGATTTCCATTGTCAGCTTTTAGGTGACAACTAGCTCTAGTAACTAACTTGATGTTATTACCCGTTGAGGAAAAGTCTTTTCGATTACTAACTTATGTTGTTTCGTCAATTCCTGGGTCAATTCTGAGTCGAGCTCGCATGAGATTCAATCTTAAAGCATCCATTGTCATCCATATTTTAATCACTTTTACTTTTCTCCCCCTCAAAAATAGCATACAAGATGTTGTTTTTGATGAACTATTGATTAAAATATGCTTTTTGAGACTTTTGGGGAGATTCACGAAAAACTTATCATATAGAACAAAGATCATTTCAAATACTCCCCCTCAATAAGTGAAATATCTTTTTGACGTTTTGATTACGAGAGGGAATACTTGTCCTTTTGAGTAGAATTTAGAAAAAACTTTTGAAAATTTTGAGTAATTCTACTCAAAAGTAAGAAACTTTCGCTCCTTATGTTAGGATTGAGGCACAGAAGCGTACCTCAGGGTCCTTTAATTTTAGAGAACGGGTTGTACACGGCTATATGTGCACAAGCAATTAAGCATGATTTTGACGGAACATTTTGTAATCGAAATACTCCCCCTCAAAACTCGCATATGTTTTGAGAATTTTAAACCTTTTTTTTTTTTTGGAGTTTGGGGGAAGGAGTCTTCTTGAAGCAAAATTCTGAAAGATTTAGAAATTTCAGTTTGAAAAATTCTTGAATAAATTTTGCTTCAAGGTAACTAAAACTTTATACGCTGAAATTACTCCCCCTCAAAACTAGCGTATGTTTTGACATTTTTAAACTTTGGAGCAAATTGGGGAGTAAAGATTTGAAAATTTTTGAGCAAAATTTTGAAAAGTTTTGAAAAACCTTTTGAAAAAATTTGAATAAATTTTGCTCAAGATTAAGAAGTTTTAGGTAAGCTTTGCATGAGAACTTCTTCTTGTTTTCAAGGATAAGTGCACGCCTAGTTTTAAAGAATGGTTTAGCAAGGCACTTTCCTTTATTTGAAACCCGAGTTGTACACTGAAATGTGTGCACAAGTCATAATGTTTAAGCCCGGATTGTAAGCTGAAATACTTACAAGCCATCAAAAAAATTTAAGATTAGACAACAACCTTGGGAACCCATTTAAGCAAGGCGCCAACGGGTTTACTGAATTTTGAAATCCATTTGTAGGTTGTGTCAATATGATTTAATGATGTTGAATTCCAACGAGGACTGAAGACCGGTGTTTCATTTTGAAATAACACTCGTGGAATCAATGTAGATTTAAAACTCATTTTCCGTTGAAAATAGTTTGAGAAACCCGGCGTTTCTCTTGGAGTTTTATAATATGAAGAAGAAGATTTCCATCTAGAGTTGAACCTCATGGGTTCTCTTTGAAGATTAGTTTTTGTGATAAATGGAAACCTTCCAGTATTTGGAATATTCAAAGCAGAGTCGTTCTTATGTTGCAGCGAAAGCAGTTCTGATATGGAATATTTGAAAGGTTTTGAACGACTTTGCTTTGGTCTCCACACTTGCTTTACCGGTGTAAAACGAGAGTGTGGAGTTTGAAAAACATGATTCTTTTCTTTTGAAGCATTTGGGGGTTTTAAAAAACCTTGTTTTGGTCTCCACACTTGCTTTACCGGTGTAAAATGAGAGTGTGGAGTTTGAAGAACTTGTTTCATTTTACTTGAAGCATTTGGATTTGAAAACCTTTTGGAAGTAAATGTTTCGGAAAAACTTGGTCTCTTTGTAAACTTCCTTCCTTTTTGCAAAGAATAGGTTGTAAACTGAGAAACCCTTTTCGAAAATGGTTTTGAAGATTCACCCGTGTAAACCTTCTTCGAAACACTCACTTCTGGTGTTGAAACATTTGAAATTAGAGTTATTCCCTTTGATCGGTTAAGAGTATCAAACTTCACTTTTAAAGCATTGTATGAAGTTCTCAAATCATTGTATTCTTTTTGAAGAGAAAGATGATTTTGGGATGCCAACTGTGATTCTAAAGAAGCAATTTGTTTCAAAAGTTGATCCTTTTCGGCTTTAGAATCATCCGTTTTACGAGCCAATTTCCGTTCGAACTCAACATTTTCTTTTTCAAGTCTTTCAAAATAATTTTCAAATTTGGTTACTTTGTTGAAAAAGTCGGTTTTGGCATCCTCAAAATCGTTTGTTTGTTGAGCTAAAACCGTTTCAAGCTCAACCACTTTCGTTTGAAGCACATAATTTTCATTTTCAAAAAGATACATTTTCTCCCCCGTTTCCTTTTCAAAATATGGAGTATTAGAATCGAACACGGGTTTTGGGAAGGAAACTTTTGTGATTTGAAAATCAACATTTTTCTTTTTCATTGATTCAATCTTTTGCAAAACATTTTCAAACTTTTTATCTGCAAATTCATTCAATTGAGACTTCAAATCTTCAGTCTCTTTTTGTTTCAAGTTTGAGTTTTGTTTCTGAACTCGCGAACTTAGATTGTGTTGTAAAGCTAGCTCAAAGTTAATGCTTTGTGCTTGACATCTTTGAAAATTTTGTTCAAGAGAAAATATTTGACATTTAAGTTTCTCTTGGATGTCGCTTGACTCTTTTAAAATCTTCTCATTTTCGTGTCTCAACATCCCATTTTCCACTCTTAAGTTTTCAGACTCAACATTCAATGATTTATCACAAGCAGTTTTTTCAAAAACTTTCAATTTAGCTTCTAAATCAACAATGTCATTAAGATACGAGTCTTCCTTTTTCCTTTTTCTCACTTTATGTTCACAAAATTCCTTTTTGCAAGTTGACAACTCTGTTTGTGTTTTTGAAAGCTCTTTTTGAAGTTGTTCAACTTGTTGTTTGAGTTCACATTTTTCATTTTCGAGTTTTGAAACCAATTTTCCGTTCGACTCAATTAATTCGCGTATTTTGTGTTGAAGATCTTGTTCT
Source organism: Artemisia argyi (assembly GCA_030686995.1). NCBI lineage: Eukaryota > Viridiplantae > Streptophyta > Magnoliopsida > Asterales > Asteraceae > Artemisia > Artemisia argyi. Next base: position 149,137,804 of record CM060707.1, read on the forward strand.
TTATTGTAATATTCTTGAAATCCCACTTCAAAACTTTTTTCATGTTTGGCTTTGTTTTCATGATTTGAAAGTTGTATTTTATAGCACTCAATGTCCCTTGTTAATGACACATTTTTTGCTTTTAGTTCACAGTTGAGCCTGTTATATCGATCAACTTCGTTTTGCATATTCTTAATCATTAAAGCAGTTGAAGCACATTCTTGATTATGAGTCACATTGTTATGTTCAACCTTACCTCCATTAAGATCCACATGTGGAGATTCAGGAGTAATATTTCTATCATCCTGATTCACTACATATGTGTCGTTAATGTACTCAGGTTGTCCATGACTTTGTGTCTCATAAGCAAACGCATTTTCAAATATATCATCATTATTAGATTGATGAACCTGAACGAGTGCGACTGAACTTTGTGAAGGACTGATAGCAGCTGAATTATTCAAACCATCCTTACATTTGTGTTTCCTGTCAGCATCTGAATCATTCCTTGACATGCTGCTTTCTGTCTGTAGTTCTGATAATGCATTGTTACCCGTGAATACCAAACTATCATCCAACGTCCCTTCATTGTTGACAGTTCCTTCATGTGTCTGCCTTTTACTTCCATTTTCCTGTACATTCAATTCTCTTCCTCGTTTCTGCATCTCCAGATCTTTGACAACACTCAGATGAAGTGATCTTTCATTAAGCTCATATTCTAAACGTCTCAGTCGTGAAACCAGTTGATCTCTAAAAGCTTCAACTTCCATACTAGTGATGTTCTCTCTCCATAAATTGCTTTCAAATTTATAGTGTATAAGAGAAGCTTTAAAATCCATGGTCATGAACCATTTGAACTGTGTCTTGAGCGCTCTAAATTCTACCATGCAATCACTTCCCTGTACAATTTGCTTTTCTAGTTGAACGATGTTTTCTTGGAGTTTCCTTTGGAAGGTTAAACGGTCCATTTCAGTTCCGAAGAATGCAGTAAAGGTACTCCAGGAAGGAAACCTTGCATCTGAGAGAATCTTGCATTGAATCTTAACTGGTTCAAAATGTGCTAAACAATTTTCTTTAGATTGCATTGCGAGCTTAACACTTTTTTACATCTCTCTTCTTTTTGAACTTGATTCCATTATAATTTTGTGTGAAATGAAAAAAAAATGGACCTTGTAGACGATAAAGAAGTAATTGTGTTTCTCAAATGAATCTCTTGTCCGTTGTTCACGATTTCTCAATAACTAGCACGGTAGTTATGTCCATTCGAACCTGAATAATCTCAACCAAAAAAAAATTCTCAATCTCGGAATATTAAAATTCACACCAAATAGTGGTTCAAAATAATATTCCAAACAAAATTCACCACACGTAATTTTAGCCAACTCGACAAAAAATTACTACGTTTATATCTCTTATATATCTCACACCCAAAGATTATTATTCCACTTTTATACCACTCGGCCCAAAGAAACAAACAACCAGTTATCAGCCCAAGATTAATTGTAGAATCTTTAATCAAAGTCCAGCCCACTAACTTAACCTTAAACCTAATTAAGTGGTATTTATAAGACACTAAGCCACACTTTGCCCTAATACTATGCACACTTTAAAAAATACGCAGCCAATACTCCTTCTCTCACCCAACTTTCAGTTCCACAAAAAATAGATCTAATTTATTTATCTTCTTAATACCAATCGAATCATAACACAGCTACAAGTATCAATCTGTCAATACAAACGCAGTTGCTAAGATCAAATCCCTTCACTTATCACATAAGCTACACGAACACACACCTTTTTCTTTTGTACTTTGAAGCGCACAAGTGCCACAGCTTCAAGGTTTGATTCAAGCGGTAACGGGTAAGATTGTATATCTTGTTTCGTTTTTGATATACCGAAAGACAAGAAGGATGAAACACTTTTGTTTTGTTCTTTCTTTAAATGCTTCGGACAAAAATTTATGCTTCTAAAATCGATCTATGATGACACTTGTTCTTAACACAAATGATCTTTTAAGATCCGTACCCAAGAACAAATCTGAAATCTTTCACTATTCCTTCTTGTTTGTTGTTATCGAATGAAAGAAAGAGGAATGAAACGCGTGTTCGTTTTGTTCTATCTTTATACCTTTCGGATATTCTAAAGAAGCTTGTCTTCAAAATAAATCTATGATGAGTTGCGTTCACAAAAAAAAACTTCAAAGATTGGCACTAAGGTGAACGAATCTGAGATTTATTTCCCTTGTTAAGAATAGGTTTAGATGTGGTCATGGTATACGGGATAGTGTGGTTGACTTTTGTTGATGTGCTCAGTTTGGATTTTGGTTATGGATCTGCACTTCTGTTTTCGTTCCAAATTTTTATTTATTTATTTATTTTATTTTTTTTTTTCTTTTTCAACAACCTTACGCGTAAACCTTGTGTAAATCTTTTGCGTAAGAAATCATACGCTTAAGTTTTATGCGTAAGAATCAAATCTTTTGCGTAGATCTTAAGTGTAAACTTTTAGCGTAGCCCATGTCTTTTGCGTAAAACTTACGCGTAAGACAAGGGTTTCTTGCCTTAGTAGAACCTTACGCATAACTTGTCCAAGTTATGCGTAGAAAATTGAAGATTTCGCGTAGGAATCAGGTTTTGACTGTTTGACCACTTTGCCGACGATATTTTCTGATAACTGTTCCGGCCACTTTTTCTGAGAGCTTTTTGACCAGTTTTCCGACCTCAAAAAGAAACTACAAATTAGCAGGACAAAACTGTGGACCTTTTGGAAGTAAGTTTGGACTTTTGGACTGATGTAAATATTGGATTGATAAAACTTTTGATATGCTACTGTTTGGACTGAAAAAGCAGAAAATAAGCTTGTAAAAAACTGCCAATAAGCAATTTGTAAATCTTGACTTTTAGGACCAAAAATAACTGTTTGGGACAAAAAAGAACTGTTTGGATGTTGGACCTTAATAAGCTCAACCAAAAATATTAAACTATAAGAAATAAGCTTAAAAATAAGATACCAAAAAACAGTTTGAAAAACTTTTGATTATACTCAATAAGCACAAATTAAGCGGAAAATAAGCTACGAATAAGCACAAAATAAGCTAAAAAAAACGAGACTTTAAAACAGAAAAACTTCTATATCATCTTCTAGCTCTTGATACCAATTGTTAGATCCCAAGTTTTAGATCATTCCACACATATTAGATGGTTTAGAGAGATGAAGATGTATTTTAGAGAGAGAGAGAGTACAAGATAGGAAAATAAGAGGATTTCTTATTCCATAATGAACCAACACCCTCCTTGGAGGGTTTACAAGAGTATTTATACTCATTGTCTAGGGCATCTTACATGTTTCACATAATATCACTAATGGCCCTTAGACTTTAACAAAACATGTATTCTAAACATATTGAAACTTTAACGTACTAATATAATATTGCAACCTATTACAAGACTCATTGACTTGATAATGATCGTCACTTCAAGCGTTCCCAACAATCTCCCCCTAAGGGACGATCATTGAGATCTCTCTTTGATTGCATTTATGATCATCACTTTTGCGTTTCCAACAATCTCCCCCTAAAGGGGTGATCATTTGAGATCTCTTTTGCGACCTGTGGGTTATGGGTCCACCAATAGAAATGACAGATCTTTTGACTTCTTTAATGCTTGTTGTTTTGAACTTTGAGTCTTTGTGTAATAGCTTTGCTAGTTTCTTTGTTCCAATCATGCTTTGTGATCTTTGTTCTTCGTTCTGGTTGTTGTGATCAAATGATGGGGTAATCTGCCTTTCGTCACTTCTGCGTCTGTGGTGGTTGTCTGCCATTCCAACATGCTCATACATCTTTGGACTTTGACTTTCACATGCACGTAGTTCCCTTTCTTTCACTTTGATCTTTAGTCTCTTTACTTTGTAGATTATTCTTTTTGGCGTAGAATCTTTTGGTGAACTTTGCATTGCTTAGATCATTGAGGGAGCTATCATTGACTTCAAGATGTATGTATGAGCATGCGGAATCTATCGCCATGGAGATGATGTGTAGCTGCAGGTAAACAGTTAGCAATAAACAACCGGTACTTACAGATAAGTAATTAGAGATCGTCAACAACATAGTGTGAAGACTCCTTCTAATCCTTATCAAGGCCGTTCCCATATCAGATACTCCCGAAGGAGCTTACGAGACCTACTAAGTAGCTCAATGACTGGGTGAGTCGTTGGGGATCACTCCACGACTGTAGACCGCTTAAAGAACCACCGTGAACACTAAGCGTAACCCGTGTGGGGTTACCGAAGTAACCTGCTGTCAGGGCTGTTTGATGTAGACCCTGGCAGGAATTTCCGTTCAATCATTGAGAAATACATTAGTAAATTCTCTCATAAACGTTCTCGGCAGATTGCTAAGATCTGCGAATGACTCGATGATTTACAGCTGGTGTCCATTGATGTAGAACACCCGTTGTAGAAATACTAAGTGTTTCTAAGAGATCTTTGATGTATCTCATGGCTCTAGACTCTATAAGTGCACACTTAGGTTTCCTATGCGGAGACTAGGGAGGGGTCTCCTGCTTCAATATCAACTATCTCTAAGAGATAAGTTGATAGATTACACTGGTTCCCCGTGAGAATGAAACAAGCTCTTTTAAGAGAACTTGAGTGGTTAAGAAGGTTTAGTGCATTGCGTCACTGGGTCCATGACGACTTTGTCTTCAATACCGGTGTTGCCTTAGCAACAACCAGTAGCATACGAGTTGAACCCGGTGTCTGCCCTAAGGTTGAACATATGGAGGTCTATTTCTTTTCACCCTTTTCTTGTTACATTTCTTTTTAATTCTTCAACTCCTTCTTTCCCTTTCATTCTTTTCTCCTTTTTTCGTATCATACCTAGGGACTTCTAATTCTAACTATGGGAGATGTCCTTGGGTAGATCCCTCCGACTCTGGCGGATCATAGGACGGTTTTTCCTATCTTAATCACCTTATAACTCCTTGATTAACCGACAGTAGCCAAGAAACCTTTGATTGAAAATCTCTCAAAGTGTTTGTGATAATCAAATATTTTGGTTAACACTTTGAGAGTTTTGTGTACACTTTTGAAGGGCTCCCCCTTCACATGTGCTCATGAGTATTTAATAAATTTGCACATGCGGGAGGAGCAAGCATTTTGAATTGATCCACTTTCAGTGAACAAGACCGATTCGAGACACGCTTACATCACTAGTTAAACTAGCTTGAAGTTATTACCTGGCCTGGTCAAGTCCGCAGAAAGTTTCTCAAGACGTTACATTTCTACTAAGACAAATCCTTTTCGAGACACGCTTACGTGGCTAGTTAAAGATTTCCATTGTCAGCTTTTAGGTGACAACTAGCTCTAGTAACTAACTTGATGTTATTACCCGTTGAGGAAAAGTCTTTTCGATTACTAACTTATGTTGTTTCGTCAATTCCTGGGTCAATTCTGAGTCGAGCTCGCATGAGATTCAATCTTAAAGCATCCATTGTCATCCATATTTTAATCACTTTTACTTTAATTGTTGGAAACGCAAAAGTGATGATTATAAATGCAATCAAAGGGAGATGTCAATGATCGTCCCTTAGGGGGAGATTGTTGGGAACGCTTGAAGTGACGATCATTATCGAGTCAATGAGTCTTGTAATAGGTTGCAATATTATATTAGTACGTTAAAGTTTCAATATGTTTAGAATACATGTTTTGTTAAAGTCTAAGGGCCATTAGTGATATTATGTGAAACATGTAAGATGCCCTAGACAATGAGTATAAATACTCTTGTAAACCCTCCAAGGAGGGTGTTGGTTCATTATGGAATAAGAAATCCTCTTATTTTCCTATCTTGTACTCTCTCTCTCTCTAAAATACATCTTCATCTCTCTAAACCATCTAATATGTGTGGAATGATCTAAAACTTGGGATCTAACAATTGTACCCTCACCTTGTCTTCATCTGACAAACACACTCAAGATTTGTTATAACCCTTTAAACGGTTTATAATCTTGCTGTACGAATCACCTAAGGACCACAAAGTCTCGACATCTTGGTGTGAATATTAGACCCAGGTAGGTATTTCTTGTTTTTCGTCTGTTAGATAAAGTTATAACGAACGAAAGGACATATGGATACCGTATGGTTTTGGTATGATCCTTTAAAGATTCGAATAGTAAAAGAAGTTTATCTTCAAAAATTGATCGATGATGAGTTTATCTCTATGGTTTTTGTCTTTGGACGAATTTTTGAGTACCAAAAAGAGATAAAACTGAGTTCAATATTACTTTGAGTTTGTTTCAGTTTTGAGTTCAATTAGTGAGATCGGTGATGATAAATCTCTTATGGTTTAATACTGGTTCACATGAAGAGATGACTGAGATTGATGCCTTTTGAGTTTCGTGTCTAGTTATGAGAGTTTGATATAAAGGTTGTGGTCAAAAGGTCTCGAGTTATTGGTATTTTGGTTATGTGGTCATGGTCTCTACTTCATCTTCTCTTCTGATTTTTTTCTTTTGACCAGTTTACGCATAACTTTATGCGTAGATTTGTAGAAATCTTTTGCGTAGAAATCTTACGCGTAGAAAACTTTTGCGTAGAAATCTTACGCGTAGAAAACTTTTGCGTAGACATGCTTTACCCGTAAACGTATCTTTTGCGTAGACCTTAGCTTTTGCGTAAGTATTACGCGTAAGACTAGGGTTTTACGCCTAAGATGAACCTTACGCATAACTTGTCCAAGTTATGCGTAGAAAATTGAAGATTTCGCGTAGGAAGAGGGTTTTGACCCTTTGACCATTTTCCGGCATACTTTCCGACCAGTTTCCGACAGTATTTTCGGCTGCTTTTTCTGACCAATATTAGACTATGTTATTTGACCATGTAAATGCAGATTTTGACCACAGATCACGAATGGAACAAAAAGCCAGTCATAAAAATGTTAATGGGTTAACTGTTGATTGTGACACAGAAGTACCACAGGAAACAGACACAATACAGTAAACTAATAGTGAAACTCGATGACTTTTTGACCATAAAAATACCAAAAGAGACTGTTCAAACTGATATAACCAAAGGGATATGAGAAAAGGTGAAAAACATGTTAAAGAACAGTTTAAATATGACATTTTTGACAATAATCGACCACAAAAAATCAACCATAACTAATAACCAAGGCTCTGATACCAATTGTTAGATCCCAAGTTTTAGATCATTCCACACATATTAGATGGTTTAGAGAGATGAAGATGTATTTTAGAGAGAGAGAGAGTACAAGATAGGAAAATAAGAGGATTTCTTATTCCATAATGAACCAACACCCTCCTTGGAGGGTTTACAAGAGTATTTATACTCATTGTCTAGGGCATCTTACATGTTTCACATAATATCACTAATGGCCCTTAAACTTTAACAAAACATGTATTCTAAACATATTGAAACTTTAACGTACTAATATAATATTGCAACCTATTACAAGACTCATTGACTCGATAATGATCGTCACTTCAAGCGTTCCCAACAAAATATTTCATTCTCATACGTTACGATTATTCAATTTGCATAGAGGAGCAAGGGATTGTTCACTCGGGATCTCTACACTATGGGCCGTACTATTTTAACTAGCGAGAATAAAGGCATACAAAAAATAGATAATGACGATGGAAATTGTTTATCAATCTAAAGAAAAGTTCAAGGGCGATATGGCTACACCTTGCTCATGATCTCGTTGAACAACTCTTAGCATGCATGTCACAGAGCAAGCAAGCAGTATGTCATTACTTAATATAAGAGTTTATTTAATACAAATTTAGGATGATGAAAAGCATACCACATCCTTAAGACAATGATAACTTTGTCGAGTATGTCAACCAAAGACGTGTTGAGAAGATAGTACGTATTTAGAGTTTATGCAGCGTGCGAATGATGCAATCTTAGGGAAAGTTTCCTATTCCATATTCTAATGGACCAATTCTCCTATTCCATATTCCGGCTGACCAATTCTAGTGTTAACATAAAGAGTGAACTCGAAAGGTGCTTTTCGGTCTAGTTGGATATCTAAAGTTAATGGCAAGTGGCTTACTAAAACGAGGGTGTTGGTCCTGGCTATACTTACGATAATAGAAAAAATATGACCTCTTGTGACTCATAAAGAATACATCGCATCATCTCCAGAACTATTCTCTACCAGACCACCTAATAATATTCAACATTCAATTAGCTCATAATAACTCTTGCTATCATAATAATATATAAGTAATAAGACGGAGCGCTGGGTTCGCTTAATGTTTGAAGAAATTGGAATGTGTCACATGTTTGGTTTACCTGTAGTAGTGTTAGGAAGTGGGTTAGAATTAGAAGGTGGAATTGTTTCAGTCCCAGAAAACAGGTTCTGGGCTACTTCCAGCATGTCCTTCCAGTCTATCACCAAGTGGACTGTGTGATCTGCCTTTTTTTAGGCCTACATGACATCAAAGAAATATATATCATAGCAAAGGTGCCTGGTGATTTTACTAAATAAATGAAAAGAAGAATTACATAAATCTAGATATGGTATTGATTAGGAGGGTATCGGGATTCAAGAACTAGCATATATCAATACGAGCAGGCAGAACCCGTGCTACGCACGGGCTAAGAATCTAATTGTTAATCGTGTATTCTTTCTGTATATTAGCGAGTGTATACTTAATTATTGTTTAGTATGTTGTATGAAATGTTTTAACTTTCTTGCATAAAAAATTAAAAGTTTTTTATGTTGTTTTGGTTTTGTGGTGTTGTATTCTATATATGGGCTTTTGGTTATTAAGTTGTGATTGTTTTGTTTCTTTTGGCCTATTACTTATTTGCATGATAAAATAATGGCTTTGTTTCTTTTGGTCTATTACTTAGCCCTACAATACTTGTCTATTGGATGGTTTTTGCATGGTAATATGAAGCACACGTAGTATATCTAATTGGTCATAGTTTAATGTGCGTTAAATATTTTCTTTATTAAGTTTGTATGTTAAAGTTTGTGTAATAATGTATATATAATAATGCCACATAAATTGTATAAAAATCGTTACAAACCCTTTTAGCTTCATCTCATTTTATTGTACAACTAATTTTATTGAAAATTAACGTTGAAGTCTAACTAATATTAATAAATTTTATCAATAAACTCAATTCTAAATAGCTAACTAAATGAATATTAATTAACACACTATTAGTAATTCCTAAAACCTTCGGACTCTACTATTATGTCTTAAACTTAATTTTTTTAATTTACAAATGGGTTTGAGCAAAAATTATATTCTTTTTCTTTTATATTCATTATTCAAGTTACATGCTTACATAAACTAATCATGCTAAAAAGTATCATTTAACCATTTAAATGTTGCTTTACATACATGCTCGTGCACATTTTTTTTAATCAATTCGCACATGTGAGCTACATAAATAGAAAATACATATAAATTACTTGTATATGAAAATGCATTAACATAATACATATATCTATATATATTGCATTAGGTTAAATTATCAATTATTCTTGCAACCTTTTCAACTTCATCTCAATCCATAACCGAATTTTAATTGTATACTAATTACTAAATATCATGTGATAAATTCCGGCAAGCCTTGCACTTCCATCTCGATGTTGTATATACTTCACATTAAATGCACCGGTTTTATTTTTCGATAAATGTTTGAACTTTTGTTTATGTTTAAAATTCAACTTTTTTATTTAATATTATAATTTACTAATGGATTTAAGTCAAAATTATGTATTTTTTTCCTTTCTATTCATTACTCAATGTGATATTTTTAATATGTCATATTTTGCTATTATGGCAAACTCATTTAATTGGCGTAAATATTGGTTTCTCACTAATGATTCTACATATAGAAAAAGAAAACACTTTGCGATGCGCGACCTTCTTCTATTCAATAATAATTCAATTGCACACGATAAATTCATTCTAAGATTTCTCAAAGAGCATTCGAAAGCAACTACTTACATAAACTAATCACACTAAAAAGTATCATTTAACTATTTAAATGTTGCTTTACATACATGCTCGTGCACATTTTCTTGAATCAATTCGCACATGTGAGCTACATCAATAGAAAACGCACATAAATTACTTGTATATAAAAATGCATTAACATAATACATACATATATATATATATATATATATATATATATATATATATATATATATATATATATATATATATATATATATATATATATATATATATATATATATATAACAATCACCTAAATATTTAAGAAACATAAAAAATAGTTGGTATCACAATCTTTGATTCCATTAATCTAAGCATGCATGATCTTGTGTGATTTTCATGGTACCTGCGTATGATACCTAAATTAAGAAAAAAAGAAGACCAAGTTAATTACAAAGATCTAAAAGATGTGTGAATCATCTCCAAAATGTTGCAAAAGAGCATTTACATACCGCTACCAACAATCAAAGATCTAAAAGATGTGTGAATCATCTTCAAGTGCACATACTAAATGTGATTTTGGCCGGTTTATATAGACATGAATTAGGTTAAATCATTAATTATTCTTGCAACCTTTCGCAACCCTTGCACTTCATCTAACCGACTTTTAATTCTATACTAAATGCTATGTGATCAATTCGGGCAACCCTTGCACTTCATCTCCGTTCATGATTGTATAGTTATTATTAGGCTGCATTGAATTTCAAGTATTAGCTATCTTGTACTCTATGCAACTACTAAACGACTCCAACTTGTTTCTAACTCTACAAACTCTATCATCATAACTCCACATTAAATTTAGGGACTGAATCTTATAGTATTATAGATTAGGAATACGTGCTAATTAATGCACATAACATAATAACTTATTAAACATTGGAATCGCAATTTGTAACCAGGCAAAAATTCTCCAATATGCACTGGACTATCGTAACAATATACTTTAAGACCCTAGAACACCAACAATTATAGCAAAGTAAAATTCACATAATCATACAGTTTGTTAATTTGATGAAGCTTCCTACTATTAATTAACTTATAATGCATGCACAACTCCATATAAAAACAATCATCATCATATATAAAAAATACTAGTATATATTATATACGTACCATAGCTATATAGGGTTTGACCATCCTTCAAAATTTATCATTCCTCTATGAATCAACTTGTTCTCATTAGCAGGAGCAACACAGTTTCGAGCAAATAAATCCTAACCGAGAACATGTCCCCGTTTGAACATATTATATATGTTTAGGTTAATCTCAGCCATCAATTAATTAGAACAAAACCCTAATATTAGGGTCGAAAACCTTCACGATATTTTATAAGGGACCGGTTTACGAATATTTTGTGTTTGAGATGGATAGCTTATGAATGAGGGAGGGTATATATATATATACACACACACGTGAGGCGGTTGTGAATGGGTTGGGTTGGGTTGGGTGTTTGAACTTCGAACATGTGTGTGTGGGAGAGAGGGCTTAGCTTAACCTTTTAAAATAAGTTTTCTATTCTCTCTTATGGCTTAAAATAAGTTTCTTTCTCATACAGGCTTAAGAAACTTTTAGCTTTAATTAATTCGCTAAAAAGCTTTATAAAAGTATAAGCTACAGCTTCCCGATTATAATATAAGCTCAAGCTCCCCATCTCCAGCTCATTTTCAATATATATAATATTGAAAATCCTACACACATGTGTATTATACTCTTCATGCAAAATTTCACGATACACTTCGTCTTTATCGAATTTGTTGGCAAGTTTACTTACACCTTTGTGTTGTTGCGTGAAATCCCTCTAGACAACGCCTGACAAAGTTTTCCATGAGAAAATACCGACTTTGGTAGGCAAACACCAACATTGGGAATCATCTGTCCTTAAGCCTTATTTATAGTCATGGCAAAACTAAGGCAAACACGAAATTATTTTCTTTTCAACTTAAAAGGGAAGATGTCACTTTCTGACAACGATATAATATAAAGTCGCTTCTTTCTAATCTTACAATTATATAATATAAAACATCTCATGTAAAATTAGTATATATATAATAGAGCGTCGAGGATGACGTCACATTTGCGTCACATTAATGGCCAGTGTTTGGGAGCCCATTCCGGCCCATTTTGCGTTAGCAAGGCAGCCCGCCAACATCAGTAGCCCATCTTTTGACAACCAAAACATCTTTAGCCCAAAATAAGAGAGCCTGGCCCATAAAAAAAATATTGGGTTTAATTTGCCACTCAGGTTATGAAATATGAGAAAAGTGCTAACGGTAAAAAAAAAAAAAAAAAAAAAAAAAAAAAAAAAAAAAAAAACGCTACTAAAACCCGACACACGTACAAAAACAATGCCGAAACAAGTTAAACAGCTAAAACCCGATACACGTACACACGATTAATCATCTGCAGCCATTCTTGTTAATAAAACAAATTGATTTTTAATTGGCAAATGAGATAGCTCAAAATAAAATCAAGACTTTTGATTAGTTAATTAAAAATCAAAATTGGCTTCAATTTGAAACATATCTAAATCTCATCCGGCAAAAATCATATGCCAAATTAAGTACCTTAATTACATAACTAGATATTAGAAATTATTCAACATAAAAAGATTCACACTCAGTGTCTTTTAGCAAACAAACAACACAACGGTATTTTATGGATATCATAACGTGATTAGTACATCAAGAGCTCTTTATTATTTGTTATTCACATATAATTACATCAAAGTGCAAGCATCCATCGACCATCGTGGGCCTGAAACTTGTTATGCCTTCTTGAACTTGACCTTGAATGGCTTGTTATTCAAAGTCAAACTTCGACGTCCTCGTTCACCAAGCGTTATACCAATATCTGCGCAAGCTAGCTTGCAAGTTTTGCACACCGAGGGACAATACACAAGCTTATAGGAATCTTGATACTTTTGTATCTTGAACCAATTGTTTATGGTTTGTGGGCCCGGTCTTCCTAAAAGCCCCTGACTAGACAAGAACCGTACCCCAACATCATGAGTATCTACCCTCCAAACTGCATTTGGAACACACGCATGTGGATCGACAAACATAATGTTAAGATCTGTTGATTCACGAATTATGCCATCTTTGTTGGGGTTGGCTGGTATGAATTTCAAGGGATACCCAGGCACCTCGGTAACTTCTTGGGCAACTTCCGTGGGACATAACTCGCCACTATATCTGCTGTGGGCTGTGATTAAGCCACCACCCACGCCGTGCATGACAGGCAAGATGTAGTAGTTGTTGCCAGCTTTAAGGATGTTGCCGTCAGTATCACGGACTGGAGTTGGGGTTTGGCATGAGGAAAGTGAGAGTGTGGATAACACTATGAAAATGAAAAATGCTACTTTCATTTTGTAAATTTTGCTTTGTTACCAAGGTCTGTCACTTGTAAGTGATATGCATGACAATGGGGCAAACATGTATTTATAGTACGTTGTATATAAGTTATTATGATATTGTAATAAATCTAAACGCATGTATGCCAAAAGTTTACATCAATGTCACATGTGAAGGACAAGCGCCATGGCTAAATGTAGCGTGGTTTGCTATAAAAAGATAAGGAATATATATCGATATATTTTATCCATCATATATATATTTTGTAATATCTTACTTGTTATTTTGCAAATTAATATGGTATGAATGATATGAAAAGAACTCTTAATGTCCTACTTTTAACCATCCATATACCCACAACAGCAAGAATGACCCTACTGAATCTTTGACCCGACCTAGACCCGGATTTGCCTCCATTGTGAAATGCAGAACAAGAACTCGGCATTGTTGCTGCTGCTATTTCCTTAAACGGTTTTTTCTTTTTTTCTTTTTTTTTTTTTTTTTTTTTTTTTTTTTTTTTTTTGCTCAAATTAATACCATAAACAGACTACTTACACAGTAGAAGTTACTCTTGTATGAAAGATTTCATGTAAATTACACCAATTGAAGACTAGTGACATACTCTGAAGTTTTTATAGATGAGACCAACTTCTGCAAGAGTGTTCAGTGTTATATATTACAAGTTCGATTTGATATTACGTTGTCAAGGGCAGACCCAAGACTTAAAGTGGTCAGATGCAAAAAATAAATTGTAACGTCATATTGAAAAAATATAGATGAATTAAAAAATTTATCCAGTGCATTTCAAAAAAATCAAGAATTTTTAACAAAAGTTACACTAAGTGAGGAAAATCTATAGGTTGTTACCGTGAACCCCTGGGAACCCCCTAGGTCCACCCATGTACTGATGAGGTATGTCCTCCTCCGGATACTCCGGAGGAGACAATCATAATTAACTTCAAATTTTCATAAGTTAAAAAAACTCCATAATGAGGCACTGTCTGCTTATGAGAGCTGTCTGCTCAGGTGAGCTGTCTGTCTGCTCAGGAGAGCTGCCTGCTCTGTGGAGCAATGCCTACATCAGAGATAGTACACTGGCAAGTGACATACGTAGTACAAATAGCACAGACGCTTGGTCCACAAACTAACATGGAGACAACTTTGACCCCGAAGACCAAGCCTGGTGCTTATCAGCGCTTTATGTGCTGCACCTAGAAGACAACTTAGCTTCCACAAGGTTTTGTCATGGAGCTAATCACAGGTAGTATAAAAGGAACTGTTCACACACATGAAGGGGCATCCCTTTACACACACACACTCCGATACAACTTCTCCCTACTATACTTTTACTCCTTACTTACCACTTATCATTTATCACTCACTTATACCAAGTGCTCATTCTCACGCCTGAGCTTGGTCTCGGACTAAAAATCCAGAGCGAGCTAACGGTGTTCTCTCTTATTTCAGCCTACAAGAAGAAGGAGCTGCCGCGGAGTCTCCTGAAGCTTAGGGTTGAAGAGCATCTACGAACATTTGCTCAAACATGTACGTTGTACATATCCTTGTTATTTTAGAAGATTTTGTCCGAATAATATACTTAAACTCAAAGCCATACTATTAAAATACTTTCTTGGAACAATGAAAAATTAGAGTGGAAAACGTCTAGCAAGAAACTCGACAGATTACAAGCGCCAATTCAAATATGTAGTCACAACATACCGGTATATCTTGTTGATATACAACGTTTATTTTAAGTTTATCACATATTCACATATGATATTTACATCAGAGTACAACCATTCATGATGGACATATATAAAACTTGTTAAGCCTTCTTGAACTTGACCTTAAGAGGCTTGTTATTTAATATCAGACTTTTACGTCCTCTTTCACCAACCATAGAATCAATATCCGCACAATCTGGCTTGCAAGTGTTGCAAACCGTGGGACAATATACAAGCTTATGGTGATCCTCATAATTCTGTATCTTGAACCGATTGATTATGGTTTCAAGACCAGGCATTCCTAGTTTCCTACCATCCCCTGGCTTGACAAAGTCTGTTGCCCTGTAAAAACATTAAGGTTGACCCGTCAAACACTGTTTGGGGCACACGTGTCTGCTTCCATAAACATAAGAGTTAACTACATTTTTAGTCATTTTGGTTTGTCGGGTATTTCATTTTCAGTCCAATTTTTGAAAAGTCTCGGGTTTGGTCCAAAAGTAAAACACGCATTTCAAGTTTGGTCCATTTTAACAGCACTGTTAGTTTGACCTATTGTGACCGTTAAACAAGAGGGTATTTTTGTCATTTAAGATGCATCCATCCAAACACCTGCTTGTGCCCCTAAAAAAACACATACTCTAATTAAAAGAAAAAGTCACATAAAAAAAAAACCAAGCACTCTGATACGAATAAGCGCAAAGTTGACCAAATTCAAATCATTTCAAATTATTCTCTTTATATTTCCCACGCAAAACATTTAATGTTGGTTCACCCTGAAACGGGGTCAAATACAATGCAAGTGGTGCAACTTGCATTTGCATTAATTACAAACCAGGTTCGGCCTGAAGCTGAAAAGAAAAGTAAAGTAACTCCCACTACCATCTTCCACGGGTTATGTGTCCTAATACCTTCTTCTATTGTGTATGGGGGAGGTTGATACATAAACAGCCTTACCCCTACCTAAGGTAGAGAGGCTGCTTCCGGTTCTACTAAAGATAGAAAAGAACCTCCGGCCTTACAAGAGGAGAGGATCAAACCCTTGACCTCTGTCTTCGGCCTGAAGCCAACAGAGATGACCTGATAATCTTTATTATTAGTCTAGCATCATATAATTAGGTCATAATATAATACTATACTAGAGGACTTGAAAGCGTATAGATATTAGTGACTCAAACACACTAAATACACGTCAAAATTGGGCCCATTATCAACACTTGGATAAGCCCAAACCAATATGCGAACAGGCCTGGGAAGACCTCAGGCCGCATCCATGCATGTGTAGACAACTGTCACCCAACTGTCAATTAACAATTAAGGTATAATACCTAACACGTGACGGTAGGAACACATGACTAGAATATGAAGCAGACATGTTATGTACAAACCGTACTACCCCAAGTTAGGAATGACACATGTCATCCTTATCGGTCCGTCAGATGATTAATACATGGCCTGTCCACAACCTTGATCATCCACATGGGGTTTATCCTAAAACCCTTGATAACTCCTTGTAAATAAATAGGTATCCCACACAAAAAAGGGGGTCACCTTCTTCACACTTCTACACACTTATTCACACACACTGAATACACATTTGGTTAGTTTAAGTGATACCCCAGGTTTTAATTCTCAATCATACCTTGGGTCCTTACCGTTCTTTACGGCAAACCAAACTACATAACCATCCAATCCACTCACAATTAGGGCTTTAAACGAACTGAACGTTCAATGAATATTTCATGAACTGTTCGGTAAAAAGTTCATTTATGTTCGTTTATTTATTAAATGAACAAACATGAACAATATTTTATGTTCGTTTAGTTAAATGAATGAACATAAACAAAAGTCGTGTTCGTTCATTTATGTCCATAAACGTTCAATTATACGTTTTGATTATGTTCATTTATTTATTTATATTCGTATATAATATCTTTTAATTGTATACTTTTAAAACTGATTTGTTTGAATAAAATAACACTTATAAAACAAAATATATGCATAATTTAATAAAGTTTATGTCTATTTTTCTACGTTCATCTATGTTTGATCGTTATGTTCGTTTAATGTGTTAATGAACAAACATAAACGAACACGAACAATTCACTTTCTTAATAAATGAACAAGAACAAGAAAATTCGTTCATTTAAGCGTTTGTATTCGTTTATTTGTCTTTTTAAAATTAGATGAACGAACATGAATAAGGCCTCGTTCATGTTCGTCCGGTTCATTTACAGCCATACTCACAATCACGTTTTACATATCATACGTCAACAACAACAACAACAACAACAACAACAATAAAGAATGAAAGGGAGGGCATTCTAGTAACTTTATAGTATCAAGATAAGGGTATTATAGTTATTTTGTATAATCTAACTGGTCAAACTAAAAGTCAATGAAGATTTGGACCAAACCCGAAACAATGTTTCGCTTTTGGACTAAACCTGAAACTTTTTGAAAAATTAGACTAAAAATGAAATACCCGGCAAATCATAAGGACCAAAAATGTAGTTAACTCTAAACTTAATATTAAGATCAGTAGATTCATGAATGATGCCATCTTTGTTAGGTTTAGCCAGTGAAAAATTCAACGGTAATCCATCCACTTCGGTAACTTCTCGCACAACTTCAAGGGGGCATAAGTGGCCCATTCCACGAGCTGTGGTCAGGCAACCACCTGCGCCATGCATGACGGGGCAACGGGCAAGATGTAGTAGTTGTTAGATTTTAAGATGTTGTGGTCAGTATCACGAACAGGAGTCGTGGGTTGGCATGAGGAAAATGAGAGTGTGGATAACACTATGATGAAAATAAAGAATGCTTCTTTCATTTGTAAATTTAATTTTCTTGCTAAGTTTTGTGACTGATATGCTTGCAAATAGAACATGATGTATTTATAGTTAATTCATATACTAGTATTTGTTAAGGATATATGATTGTGGATGATCTGGTGTTATGTGTTTAAAATTATACACTATATATGTATGCCAAAAGTATACATCAATGTCACAGGTGAATCACAAGCAAAAGCATATCTAGCACGGTTTGTTGTAGGAGCCTACTAGGAGGATAAGAAATATGTCGACATTCAACTATTCAATGCTTGCAAATAGAACATGATGTATTTATAGTTAATTCATATATTTGTTAAGGATATATGATTGTGGATGATGTGGTGTTATGTGTTTAAAATTATACACTATATATGTATGCCAAAAGTATACATCAATGTTACATGTGAATCACAAGCAAAAGCATATCTAGCATGGTTTGTTGTAGGAGCCTACTAGGAGGATAAGAAATATGTCGACATTCAACTATTCAAGTTTATTATTTGCGTGTTTCGCGACTTTCATCCATCATATACCTTGTAACATCTTTTTTTTTTAATCTTGCACGGCAATCGAGCTCGATTTGAATTAACGGGTTGTCGTATGAACATAATTTCAACTCAAACACGACCTTCTTATTAATTGTATTAATACATTTAATCCTAACTAGCACTATTATAACATGTATAACCCGCTTATTACTTCTGTAACATGTTCAATTAAATAGTTTTATTAAGACCCATACCCGCTCTTGCGGGATTGGATATCGTTGTTGTTGGTCGATCACTTAAAGTGAAGTAGTCACAACACCAACCGGCCCCATTGGGCGGTGATGGATGGTTCCAATGGATATCATCCTCACTCTTTATACAAGAGGTCTAAGGATCAATCCTTTGAATCTGTTACACTTTTGGAAGTTTCTTTTTACCCAAAAAATACTGGCCCCATTGGCGAGGACCTTTTGGGCCCTTAGGCGATGACATGCCCTTGCTAAACATCGCCAAAAGCCCGTCGCTAAAAGTGTTGAGGATGACAAATTTGCA
Organism: Artemisia argyi; assembly: GCA_030686995.1. Taxonomy (NCBI): domain Eukaryota; kingdom Viridiplantae; phylum Streptophyta; class Magnoliopsida; order Asterales; family Asteraceae; genus Artemisia; species Artemisia argyi. Next base: position 149,156,732 of record CM060707.1, read on the forward strand.
TTTAGCGCAGCGGCGTGGGACCCGCAAAAATCCTCGCCAAAGGTAAAGCCATGTCACCAGTTTCATTTAATCAATGACTAAGCTGTTAAGTAAATTCCTAATTAATTGGTCAACATTTTGGTCAAAATTTTGGCGAGAACATGTCATCGTCTAAAGATTGGCGTAAAAAATGAAAGAAAAATGAATAAAGTAAAGGAAGCAGTGAAAAAAGTCAACCTTTTTGCGAGAACATGTGCTCGCTAGTTTTTTTTTTTTAAATTTCTTAGCTTTTTTATAAAGTTAAAGTATGAAATTTGGTTCTTTTATCGTTTAGCGGCTTTTGACGAGTATATGACGTCCTCATCAAACGCAAGTGCTTCCTATCCATGCACTGAGTTTGGATCACAAAATTCCATACTAATTTTAAAAATTAATGAAGTTACAAAAAAACCTACATAAATTCCAATAAAACTCAAATTCAAAACACAAAATTCAATTAATTCTTCACCAAGTAAACTACACATTAACATTCCATCGCATCAATTTTAATTTTTCAATACTTAGAGCATCCGGTGTGGCTATGGTTTCGCTGTCACCGTCCTAGGTGGCAGCTTTGCCGTGCTCGCCGCCACACCAAGGTAGCTCGCCGTTGGTCGCCGTCCAGGTTATACTCGTGGCCAAAACGAGAATATAATCGGACAAAAGCTTTGAAAATGGAACATTGGGTGGGATATTTGAGGATCGGATATATTTCAATCGGTTTTTTTTTTTTTTTTTTTTTTTTTTTTTCTACATACTAAAACTCTATAAATACTAAACACAATTTCACTTCTCCTCACTACATCTCAACCTAAAATAAAAACTTCTATATCTCTTCTCCAATTAAACATAAAAATGTCTCAAAACCCGAACGACGGAGGATATTTCACGAATCTCCTAACGTCAAACCAACGTCCATACGGGGGAGCATCAAACTCTTCTAGTCTCTCGTCGCAAAATCCAAACCCCTCACCGCCATACGGTTCACAACCATTCAATCCGAATAAAATATACCGTAACCAACAATACGCATTTCAACAAGGATTTGCAAATCAATCCCAATTTAATCCGAGACCACAATTTTATAACCCGAATCAACAATCCACGTTTCCTACTCCCCCATCACAACCAATCGAAGGACAACCATCTCAACAAGGTTTTAAAGTACCCAAGACACGATCAAGAATGCGGAGGCAAATTTCGAAGAACGCTTTGGTACGAGGGGTTTCAATTTGCTTCACGTTTGGGAGATCCTGAAACGCTACCCGAAATGGGATGTTGAAGAACCTCTAGACATTACATGTCTTGAGGATATATTCGGGCCGGACAAACGACCTCGTCCTGAAAGAACCACTAAACGAGCTGGAAAGAAGCAAAAGTCGACTGAAACGTCCAGTGTTGCGAGCTCAAGTGGGAGTCAAACGAGTACTTTTTCGGGACATTTATCCGAAAAGTATTTGCAAGCGAAAGACGCCCAGATGTCTATGTATGAGGTGAAGAAGGCGAGGGAACAAAAGGCGTTGGAGGCACAAGAGAGGTTGTTGGAGATGCAGGAAATGCAGATGCTCATGTTAGATCCCGACTTGGTTACTGACCCGGTAAGAGCCGAGATTATTCGCCAAAGACAAGCATTGATAACCAAGAAATACCAACAACTTAACCCTCCCCCTGGTGACGACAACGAATAAAATGTTTATTTTTCATATTAGTATGTGTTGTATTTTTTTTTTCGTATCATTTTTTTTTTTTTTTGTATTTTAACTTTTTTATTTTAATGAAATAAAATTAGTATGTTGTATTATTTTTTATAATTAGTGAAATGAATTTTAATTTATTTAATAAAATGAATAAAAAAATAAAGGTGTAAGTGGTGGGCCCAAATGAAGAGGTTGGGGTTAGTTGTTTAGTGAGAGGTGGTAGTTGTGAAGAAGTGTTGGGTGATGTGGCGCACGTGAGGCCCGAATGAAGAGCACAAGCTAACCATCCACACCTGATGCTCTTATGGTTATGTTTTTTAAAGGCTTATACAGTGAAACGAGTTGACGGATGTTTAACACACACATAACCCAAACCTAACTTGTTGATTATACAAACCCAAACCTCTATATCTCTAACTCAAACATGTTTATTTTCATGTCGATTTCGAATCGTGTGTTATTGCCGGGTCGAGAATTGTGATTACAATATGTCAAATTGTCAATATGTATGAATCATATCACTCAACCCTTAAACATAGATTGACCTCTTATACTAATTGTATTTTTCATAAAGAAAAATCACAATATATGGTATTTGGAAGCGGGTCAAACCCGGTTAAAAAGCCAAAATACCGTTAAAAATAACAGAAAATCAAATAAGAAAAATCTGTGTACCTGAATTGGTTCATCTTCTCTCTCAAATGTCATTTCCCTGCTGCTTATCTTTCTCTTCATCTTTACTTCCTGCCATCTCCCCCTCCTCCAGAATTCCCTTCAATATCCACACCACCAACAAGACCCATTCCCTGACCCGACCCAAACCCAGACCCGGTTTTCCCTCCATTATCAAATGCAGGACAAGAACACATCAGTGTCACTGCTCAAGCTCAACAATGCCACTTGTGGAACCCATTCCATCACTCTCTCAGGTTCTTACAATATGCTATATGTTTAAATGTATTATTAATTGTCATATATTGGCATTTTGTTTTATGGGTCTTTTGTGATTTTAAGGATATCATTATAATAAGATTAAATCGGCCGACTAATCCACGGAGTTTTGAGCCCAGAATGCGGGCCAAGCCCTCCCCCCCCCCCCCCCCCCCCTTTTTTTTTAAAGTTGGCGTGGTCACTTCAGAATTGTTTGCACCTTGCAGGAATTGAACTTGTGACCTCCCACATTTTAGTAATGATAGTCACAAGACTTTTGCCGCTATGACAACACATGACGTGATGTTTTTATATCGTAATGGTTGCTTTTGGATTAAGAGGGTGTTTGGCATTTAGTTTAAGAGTAATTATGTGATTATTGTGTATTAAGTAGCACATTGTAAGTTTTAACTAGCTTGGCTATAGTGATTGATGGTTCGTATAATCGATCATATAGGGGTCACGTTATATGCTTTGGATAATCAGTTTATGAGTAGCTACAAAAAATCCGATTCTGATTATGTGATGAGTTATATTACATGTGATGGTGCGTATTTCTATTCAGTGAGAATTTGTTAAAGGCTGTCTTATGTACCCCATTTGTTATGACACAATCGCTTTTATAACACAATTCCAAACACCCCCTTATTGATTTCGAAATGCAGAATCCCGTATTAGTAGCTTCAGTGTTCTTGTTGTTTCATACAGTGTTCTATCAATGCTAATTGGCAATAATGGTAACTCAACAATCTTAAAATGAATAATGTTCATCAATTGCAGGATAGCCTATCCTACTCTCGAGCATACTGGGTCTCTAGATCGATTATTGCTTGGGATGTGGATGTTGTTGGTGGTTCATGTTTTTTATACTTCAGTAGATCAGCTGCTTTATCAGTTGCAGAAAACGGAATCCAAGGTGTGTACCCTACCCACACTTGATTCTCCTCATCCTGTTTCTTTAAATTGATTCAGAGTTATTTATGTATAATCGACGTTTTACCGCAAACAGGCTACGATTCGAATATTGAGCTTGAGAGACAAGATCAGAGTCTTCCACAAAACGTAAGATAGTTACGCTTCTTTACTTTATTTTCCCCACAATAATATATCAAAATATTTTCAGGTGAGAGATAAGTTTCCTCATATACGAGATTACAAAGCTTTTAAGGTCCCGGAAACAATAGATCTAAATAGTATTCTCAAAGACCAACTGGCCGTCGCTTTCTTTGACGGTAATAATATATGCAGAAACATACCATGTTAGAAGTTTAATATATTAATGTTTTGTAATTCATGCTTGTGCTACATTTTGCAGCGAGTGGGAGATGCATTGATGTTACTGGTTTACAGCTACCCGGTGTTATTGACGACATGTTCTCATATACAGGCCCACTTGGTGCTATTTTCTCAGACGAAAATGTCTCACTTTATCTTTGGGCTCCAACTGCTCATGTAACTTTACTTTTCAAATTAATACTATCTGCCACATAGCTTCTTTAATCATTTACTTGATAGAACTTATTGAGGTCATGTGTGTCTGAAAACAGGACGTACGTGCACTCATATATAATGGACCTTATGCCGTTGAACCGCTCGAGATTGTCCAGCTTATAGAGTCCAATGGTGTTTGGAGTGTTAATGGGCCAAGAAGTTGGGAAGGGTGTTATTATGTATATGAAGTATCTGTCTACCATCCGAGCACATTGCGGATAGAAAAGTGCATTGCAAATGACCCTTATGCCAGAGGGTATGTTTGTCGTGTGTGTCTTTGGAAATGACCCGTGTTTTTTTTTTTTTTTTTTTTTTTTTTTTTTCAGACACGTTATGCTGTTTTGGTAGGCTCTCAGGTGACGGGAAGCGGACCTTTTTGGTCAATCTTGATTCTGACAATGTAAAACCCCAGAAATGGGATAATTTGGTAGACGAGAAACCGGATATAGCAGATTTTGCTGACATTAGTATCTATGAATTGCATATTCGAGATTTCAGGTGTGTCATTTATCAGTGACCTCTTTTTAAATGATTTTTTGGGTACACATAATTTGTTTTTGTAGAGAAAATAATTTTGTCTAACATATGATTTCATATAGTGCTAATGACTCTACCGTGTATCCTGAAGCTCGTGGAGGTTATCTTGCTTTCACTTCCGAGGTAAATATTGATCCCTCCAAGTTTCAAAATTTTTTAGTGAAAAAGAGGGAAGAAGACTATTTTGAAAACAAACGTACTTCTGTTGGACCTATAAAATGCTATAAAGTATAACCATTTTTTGAAGGAGTCGGCTGGTGTACTTCATTTGAAAAAATTGTCAGAAGCTGGCCTCACGCATATTCATCTTTTACCAACCTTCCAATTTGGGGACGTGGAAGATGAAAAAGAAAAATGGAAGTTTGTGGGTAAGAAATCCTTCAATTCTATTGTTTACAATATTTTTTTAACATGACCAGATAACTGAAGTTTATTTAGAGTTTATAATTTTTGTGGTTGCCATGAAAAAGAACAGATATGGAAATGCTCAAATCTTTGCCACCGGATTCAGCTGAGCAACAGGAATACATCACAGCCATCCAAAATGAGGATGGATACAACTGGGGGTAAATCATGCTCTTAATATTTTTTTCTAGTATATCATATGTTACATAAATTGGATGGAAAACTTATTGTTTGTTTTACATCTTATTTAATTGAAAAGATATAATCCTGTTCTTTGGGGAGTCCCTAAAGGAAGCTATGCAACTAATCCAAACGGTCCATGTCGTGTAATGGAATTTCGAAATATGGTGCAAGTTAGTATCTATTCATCTCCATCGTAGTGTATAGTCAAACTTTTAACTTTTGTTGGTTGACAGTTTTTGTTAACGATATGACGAAGTGCAGGCACTTAACCGTTTGGGCCTCCGAGTTGTGTTAGACGTTGTATTCAATCATTTACATGCAAGTGGGCCCACAGATGATAACTCTGTTTATGATAAGGTTAAACACATGATTTCCGACTTCCTTCTTTATATGTTTGGGAAAAGGTACTCACCATTGTTTGTAAAATAGTAACATTCCGGTTTTCTCGTAGATTGTTCCAGGTTACTATTTAAGAAGGAATACAGATGGTTTCATTGAGAACAGTACATGTGTAAACAACACTGCCAGTGAGCATTTTATGGTTGATCGTTTAATCGTTGATGATCTCATAAACTGGGTAGTCAATTATAAGGTAAACTTACCATCATACCCTTATGTACTATTTAAATTAGTCATCTGGCATTTATATCTTTTTATGATTGTAATCACCAATTAAATGGATCTATACAGATTGATGGGTTCCGTTTTGATCTTATGGGTCATATGATGAAAAGTACCATGGTATGTGACTCTAACTAGATGTCTGAAGTCTTAACTGCCCCCGATAATAACAACATATGACTTTTTTTAATCACAGATGAGAGCTAAGAGTGTGCTTAAAAACTTGTCAAGGGACAAAGATGGAGTAGATGGCTCAAGTATTTTCTTGTAAGAATGAACACAGCTTTTAGTTGATTCCCTATTAATTGATAGTCTTAAGACTCTCTAATTTCTTTCATTCATTGTATCGACTCTTCACTATGTGTAATGTAGTCTTAGAAAATCACAATATGTAAAACTGCTATGTAGACATATTTTAATTTCAGCATGTTCAGTAAAGTTGCTGTCGTTTCAGATATGGTGAAGGTTGGGATTTTGGTGAAGTGGCAAATAATGGTCGCGGGATAAATGCATCACAATCTAATCTAGCCGGAAGTGGAATTGGGAGGTATACTTTATTTTACATATAAGTTATGGTAGATCGTAGATTTAATTTTTAGGCCAATTTTTCTTTATAAAAAATAAAATGTAATGTTTCTTCTTTTTCATGGTATAGTGATGTACATTCAAAAGTAGCAACCTTCATGCTCATAGTATATCAAAGTAATCTATTGTTATAGAATTTAATTACCTTTCTCTTTCAGCTTTAATGATCGAGTTCGAGATGCAGTGTTGGGAGGGTCTCCATTTGGTCATCCTCTTCAACAAGGATTCGTCACAGGATTGTCTTTGCAAGTAATGTTAATGTATTATTTTTATTTCTCTCAATTTCTGATATTTAATTATGTATAGTCTCGTATCTCAGTCAAACCAAAAGATGATTGTTAACTTTGTACAATGAAAAACTTGCATATAAAGCCAAATGGCCACGACCATGGTACAGATACTAATGCAGCACATATTCTCGCTATATCAAAGGATCACATTCAGGTAAATATTACCTTTATAGGAATCTTTTATGGACCAAAGTTAGTATAATCATTAACGTCTGTGCATTTCTATTTCTAGTTTATGTTCATATGCCCTATTTGGCTTCATGTTCAAGTATTGACAATTCTATAATTTTAAGGTTGGAATGGCTGCAAACCTGAAGGAGTTTGTGCTAACAAACTGCGATGGTCATGAGGTCAAGCATATATCTTAACTCCAGTTTGAACATTAGTTTTTAGCATATTTATACGTTTTTTTACTCTTCTTTTAGGTTAAAGGGTCGGAAATTTTAACTTACGGTGGAGATCCTGTTGCATATGCTTCACAACCAGTGGAAACAGTAAGGTTTTGTTGTAATCTAGATAGCGTGTCTGTTTTCTCATTGATTACTTATTTAACATATGATGTGATTTTGCAGATTAATTATGTGTCTGCTCATGACAATGAGACCCTTTTTGATATCATCAGTCGGAAGGTATACTAAGTTTACGAAAAACCAAATGCACTTATCTTAAACTAATATTTACTGTTCTAATGCTGTTTCTTTAACGTCAAAGACACCAATGGAAATCTCTGTTGATGAGAGGTGCAGAATAAACCATTTAGCAACAAGCATTATAGCACTTTCCCAGGTTGTGATTTTTTCCTATATGAATGTATTTATTGTAACTCCTCTGTATAGAAACTTTAGTTTTCACGGTTCTTGTTTAACCTGAAAAGAATCTAGTTTTAAACTTAATTTGTTAATATTTTAACCTATTATTTAATTATCTTATAAAAAATATGTACAAATTGGAAAATTGCAGGGTCTTCCATTTTTTCACTGTGGAGATGAGATACTACGTTCCAAGTCCTTAGACCGTGACTCATACAATTCTGGCGACTGGTTCAACAGGTATAATATTTCAAACACAGGATTTGAAATTTTATTTTAGTCCCCTTGTATTAGTATCATCATTTTTATGTGCAAAATATGAACAAAGTTTTCAACTTAAATTCAATGTCTGCAATTCGTTTTTTCAGATTGGATTTTAGCTACAACTCGAATAATTGGGGTGTTGGTCTTCCTCCAAAAGGGAAGAATGAAAAGAGCTGGCCATTGTAAGATTTTATGGCTCCGATTTCTTGTGACCTTTTTTTTTTTTTTTTTTTTTTTTTTTTTTTTTGCAATTGAATATACTGATGTTAACGAGTAAATGAAAAGAAATTTTCATGTGACAGCTTCTAAAAAAAAGCTTTTCAAATGAGGTGCAACCCAAATCTTTTTAGCTGTTTTGGTTAACATAGATGCTTTGTTTTCTTGTTCAGAATCAAACCTAGATTGGCTTCCCCGTCATTCAAGCCTCAAAAAAGTCACATAATATCTGCACTTGAAAATTTCCAAAATTTGTTACGTATCCGATACTCTTCGATTCTATTTCGTTTGAGGACTGCAAATGCTATTCAGGTTAGTATTAAAAGTTTTAAACCACCATAATTATTTTGAAGTAAGAGGAGTCTAACAAAGTAACTAAACATTCATTCAGGAACGAGTACGGTTCCACAACACTGGTACACCACATATCCCGGGCATCATAGTAATGAGTGTTGAAGATGGCTATGATGGTGTTCCAGGGTTGACTCAGCTTGACCCAGTGTAAGGATTTTTTATATTACTATACCTTCACGAGTTCACGATACCATCAAATCATCTAATCAAGATTTTTTATATGTATATAACAGCTATTCGTATGTTGTGGTTGTTATCAATGCTTCCCCGAATGATGTCTCATTCACAAGCCCAGTATTACGAGGGAAAGTTCTTCAATTGCATCCGGTGCAGGTATTTTTTGTTAGAAATGAAATACCATGTTTGGTTTCATTTGTATTGTTAATGTATTCATTTTGCAACTGCTTGTATGTGCAGATGATGTCAAATGATAATTTAGTGAAGAATTCAACATATGATCCGTCATCAGGAACGTTCATGGTTCCTTCAAAGACCACTGCTGTATTTATTGAGCCCCGAAACATTCAAGAGTAGATATAGTTTACTACTATTTGTCCCTGAAAAGAGTTGACTTTTGAGGTCAATCCAATTTTTTTTTACAACACTGATTTATATATTACTACTCATCCAACTTTAATTCAACAAGAATGTATCTATCTCTTGTGTATGTTATAAACATGGATTAGTTGTAAAATTTCCTTGATAATAAATAAAATCCATGTCAAATTTGAAGTAAAAAACATGTTTGACCTCACAAGTCAAATTTATTGTTGTATTATGAAACATGCAAAGTTGCAACCTAATGAGCTTGTCAAAAATGTTGAGTTCCTGACCAAACGACAAGTTAAGGTTATTGTGACTTAGCTGTTCTGATTCATTCCGAAATGAATATACTAATTTGTATAGTACAAGTTGGAAATCATGCCTAGGGAATTTGAGATCTGTGGATTGTTTTGTTAGACTTTTACGATACATAATCTATTTAATGTCATGAAAGTCAGCTCCTGCTTAGTTGTGTGCACTGCTTTGATCACTTATTTGGAGTGGCTACTTGTATTTAATTATATATAGTTATATCCTCTAACAGCTTAATTATATATATCTGATAGAGACAGTTTTTTTATAAATAATTGTAACAATACTTCTTGACATGATTGCAACAATTTCCACTTTTGGGTAATATTACGCTAAATTTTACCTGCTAAGTTGTGTGCATTTACACACTATATTTGATCATGTAAGAACAAAGATAGTGAGATAGTAAGAACATGTGAATTTCTTAAATATGATTGAGCATTATATTTCTGCATAATCACCACAAAAACGCGCAAGTACATAAGTGCACTTTAACTGCATTTCTTACTGATTCTCAATTTTCCACAATATTTATGGGCACTACATTATCCTGACTACAGATATATCTACTGAGAAACAATAACTCATAGTGAAGTTGAGCATAGTAGTGAAACTCAGTTGATGATATCATCCATATTATTCTGTTTGACATATTATATGAATTTGGCTTATTTTATTAAAGGTGTTGGCTTTTGATTAGTTGCAGCTACCATGTCATGTAGAGTTGCTTGGAAGCAACTCTCTCTCTCTCTCTCTCTCTCTCTCTCTCTCTCTCTCTCTCTCTCTCTCTCTCTCTCTCTCTCTCTCTCTCTCTCTCTCTCTCTCTCTCTCTCTCTCTGTTTATATATACACTCAAACAAGTAGTGGAGTGGAGTAAAGGAAATAAAATACTAAAATAATTTAGATGCATAATAGTTTTGAGAAGATAGCTAGGCTGTTTTCACTGGCATGTACTTGCTCAACACCCCTTTAAATATACTTATACGTATCTCTATTTGTTATACGTGTCTGTATGCTTATGAAATCGAATGTCTATGATGATCTTGCATATTATTATACTACAGTTTTGTCTTTTAGATGTGTTTCGTAGTATCACCATAAAAGATTTGATGAAAACTGTCTACACATGTTCTAATTATCTAGAATTCTACGTTAAATGAACATACTCAACATCGATACCGTCGAGGTTTAAGTAGTGATCTTTATGTAGATGTGACAATTTGCAAAATATAACGATCTTGAGTTAAATTAATCCTGCACTCATTAAGCTTCAAATGGGGTTTTCGGGTTCTAAAAGCTTTACATAGATCGCACAATTTTTATAATCATCTAAAGAGTGGTGAGAACGTAACTTGCAACTTAGCTAACGGGTTCTTTTTTACTAGTGTTATAAATTTAATGCTCGTTATTAAGATATAGATCGATTCTTCACAAGGAGTGGAGAGAAGGTGATGGAGAGAGGAAGGTTACCCCATGTTGAAGTGATTCTTTGCTTGGCCTAAAACTTAACATACATACACCCATTTGGTGCTTTTACGTCCTTTTGCGTGCCTCACACACACAACCAACCAACACTTCAATAATTCAACTAGCTAGTTTGCACACTTGCTTCTTCTTGTGGGATGCATGTAGCATGCCATTATTAGCTTATAATAGATTTGGCATGATTTGATCCGATTGGACTATTAACGAAAATGAAGAATAAATCAAACTGCATGCAGTGACGGACCCAGGAAAAATGGATGTGGGGGGCAAAAAAAAAATTTTTTTGAACATAACAACAAAATGCGGAAAAAAAATAAGATCGTAATGATAAATCGAGTATTTTTACTTATAGATGAATGATTTATAAGGCTTTAGAGCGTTGAATGTTAGATTTTAGTATGTGGGTGGGGGCAATTTGAGTTTTGGGTGGGGGTCACTTTCGAAAAAAGGTCAAAATTTTAAAAAAATTACACTAAAATTTCAACTTTTTCGGCTAGCCGGTGGCCCCCCATACTTACACTCTAAGTCCGTCCCTGACTGCATGTATATATGATGATTTAGCTTATGCTTAGGTAAATTCATCAACTTAATTGGGTTATTCTTTTATCTGTAACAAATTAATTAAAATTTGAGTTTGAACTTGTTTAATGTGGAAACAAGTAGGTCAAGAGTTGCCGAAATTTATCAATTCCAATGGTTGTAGTCATATTTAACACAGCTCAAAAAGAAATGAACAAAAGATGTTTGTGGCTCAAACCAACCAGATCCGACGACACCCACAAATTTAGTTTCTGAGTTGAACTAGTTTATACGTATATGCACTTGTAGATAAAATGAAGTGACGAAGAGACTATACACTTATTACGTGATGGGTCTAACCTAACCGAGTCACATATTCACCAGTTGGATCTCCTTCTATCATTTTATTTTTCTTTACGTTGTTCAATTCAGCATGATCTTGGGAATAAACTGAAGTTAAGTATCCTAATAACACAAATTAGTTCAAATCAAAGCATGATTATATTTTGCGTCCACTTTATAAAACACTGCTTATGTACGTATCCTTTGTGTGTGAGCAACACAAGACAATGTCCTTTTGAACATTTTCTTCCAAAGGAGTAACATATATCATGCTTCCAAAAATATGCAATTTCTGCATTCCTGACAGAGGCATGATGATCAAACTTTAACATTACACATTTACACGAATTCACTTTCTAAGGTACTATCTTTTAGCATCAATTTGTTACCACTATTCTAATCACAAGTTCTCATTAGATCATGACCGTTTCATCATCACTCCAAGAGCACTCGCACCAGGGTGGGTTCTGGGACACAAATGGATTTTTGCGGCGTGGTGTTACTTTTTATAAAAAAAATTGATTTTTCGTAAATACACTTGATACAAAAAATTGTGTTTCCGATCTTTTTAGTTTTCCTTGAATGCACTTGGTCAATTAAGTATTGGGTGGATGATATCAACATTTTTTATTTGAAGAACAGTTTTGATGTGCTTACGGAGCAAGATTCGGTTTTGAAACGTGTGATTGGCCCTACTTGTACTCATGAAGTTATCTCTAGTTCTTTCAAAACTACTTCTCCATCGCCTATGAAGAACACACATATTGTTGAGAAAATTGGAAAGCTTAAAATGCTTATTATTGATGGGAAAGCTACTCTTGTGTATGATGATGGTAAACCTTTTAAAAAGGTTGATTCTTTAACTAAGGTGGGTAACCCATTCTTTAAGGTTGGCAATGTGGTAGTTTCTGACAATGATGATGATGAAGTTTTTGATGATCACATTGAGACGTTGTATTCTAGAAGTGGAGATAAGGAGCAGAGCCTTTATAAGCAATGGAAAGTGGATACGGGTGATGGCAACAATTATGATGATGATGATTTTTGGCCTCTCCTGCATAATTAAAGGCTGCTGGAATTCAAGATTTTTGTCTAACTAGGTTGTTTTATATTTTTTTGCATAAATTGTATCTTTTTATGATGGTTTTTGGTTTGGTGATCTAGTTGTCGTTTATTGTATGTCATAAATGATTTAGTGGTTGTGCCAAGCGATTGCTTGCGGTTAATGTGATACATCAGTCACATTCCATTGTACTTAAATGTTTTCTTGGAATAATGTATTTTACCAGGTGGAATACCTTTTATAAATAATTAAAAAAAAAAAAAAAAAAAAAAAAAAAAAAAAAGTGAAAGTTGAAGTTAGGCTACTATAAAAGCCTACTTCCCAAATATTTTACATTCTATCAACTTTTTTCTGTGCATAAATACTCTCTCATCTCTGTGTGTTTTGTTGGTGATGAGAGTAAAATCGCTTGAAGAGTTATATATATTTTTTTTCTTTGTTTTCTAAACATAAGCCGATACTTGTGGCTAGTTTATATAGTTTTATAAAAGAATAAAAATGGGAGGTTGGTTGAATTAAATCTAGTGTGTAGATCTTTAGTGATTGTTGGCATTATAAATTTCTACATGGTATCACAGCAAGGTTATGCTCGACACTAAAGATTTCTAAATGCTTTTTGAGTTCTTGAGCGTAAAAAATTAGGGATTTTGGTATTAAAGGTTAGATCGTCCTTCAACGAGTATTGAATTAGCGTTATTAATGTTAGATCTAAGAGTTTAATTGATTTTTTCAGAATTTAGGGTTTGCAAGATTTGGGGGGTTTTCAATTTTGGTGTTTGTATGTGTTGTTTAAAGCGTTATTGAATGTGTTTTAGTCTTATTGTGATTGTGGGTGATTAATTAGGGTGAATCAAAAAGTCAAAATTAGGGTTTATTGTATCGAACCCTAATTCAGGTTATTGTGTTGATTAGTGGTGTTTTTTGTTTAGATTCGACCTTCAATTGCAATTTAATTTCAATTTTAGTTAAAAACTCTAAATCACAAAATTAGGGTTTTATTACATTGTTTTGTCATATTAATCTTATAGGTAATTTGTTGGGCTAATATCAAATTAAAGCATCATACTTGTTAAAAAAAACTCTTTTGAGTAGCGAACTTTTTTTTTTCCTCATTGGTGTACTAAACTTGCATTTTATTGCCAAAAATACGTACTTTGTACTTTTTTCTACCTTTTTTTGACATTTTTGCCCCTGACTTTTTAATAACTTAAGGGGCAAAAACGTCCAAAGTACATATTTTTGGCAATAAAATGCAAGTTTAGTACACCAATGAGGAAAAAAAAAGTTTGCTACTCAAAAGAGCTTTTTTTACAAGTATGATGCTTTAATTTGGTATTACCCCTAATTTGTTATATAACCATTGTTATTTCTTGTTTCAGGTGTTTCCTTTGTGCTATTGGATTGATATTAAGATCATCTTGATCTTGGGTGTGTGGAAGCTTGTGTGCTTCATAAAACCTCTTACGCCCTATTCTTTAGGTTAGTTTCTTAGGTTTTTAGATAATTGGTGGATTAAGTCAAGGGTTTTGATAAGTTGTTGGTGTTTTATTTAAAGGAGATTATTTGTGGTTGTGGACTTAGCGTAAGGCCTTATTTGTTTTTATTGTGCTTGTTCTATTAGTTTGCTTGTTTTTTGTTGTGATTTCTATCTGTCTCTCTTTATTTATATGTTTCTTATTTTTTGTCAAAATTAAGATCATCAAGATGGTTGATGATGCTAAAAATGGTTTTGATAAGGTAGTGAGTTTTTGTTATAAAAAAAAAAAAAAAAAAAAAAAAAAAAAAAAAAAAAAAAATAGTGAGTTAAATCTTCATGTTTAATGACCTTTTGTCTTTACATGCAAATGATACTAATAGCACACCTTTAGTTACATTTAAGCTTGTTGAAACTGAAAATTACAAGATATGGTCAGATGCTATTAATTTGGCTTTACACACTAAAAATTAAACTAGGTTTTATTAAAGGTACACTTAAAAGAGATTAAAATGATATTCTTCTTCAAGAACAATGGGATAGGTGTAACTTAGTAGTCCTGTCTTGGATTTTAGGGTGTATCTCTCATATATTTATATAAGGGTCAAAAAAAATTTCAGAAAATGCTAAGGATGTCTAGTATGAGTTAGAGGAAACCTATAATAAGCAAGATGAATCTATTATTTTTAACTTGCATTATAAAATATATACTTTTACTCAATTTGGTACATCTTTATCTGAGTATTATCATGAATGTAATTCCTTGTGGAGTCATAGTTTTAACTTGCATTATAAAATACATACTTATACTCAATTTGGTATGTCTTTATCACAGTATTAACATGAGTGTAATTCCTTGTGGAGGTAGTTTGACTCTCTTGTTGATCTGTCTTCTTGTTCTTGTGATGGTGCCCCAAATTTAAAGAATCATGCTCAATTTCTTAGGTTGAAGCAATTAATGGGGCTTCATGATGTTTTTGGACTGTTAGGAGTCTAATTCTAACTAGTGACGCATTACCATATGTTAAGCATGCTTTTGCTACATTGTCTAGGGATGGATCCCAAAGAAATAGTCATGTCAGGTCTAAGCCGACTACGTTAGGACATTCTATATTTGCAGTTTAGTATAATGATTGGTCTGTAAATAAGAATAAAAATAATAAGCAATGTTGCAAAGATCGGTCAAATTGGCCTTGTAATCGGCGATTACAAGGTGCACGCCCTTTCACCTTGTTGACTTTTACAAGGTAACTGGCCTTGTAATCGACGATTACAAGGTAATCGGTTATTAATCGCTACAAAGCTTTCAACTGCCTCACCACCGACTCACGATTTTTGCAACATTGATAATAACGGAAGGTTTGATAGGGTGTCAAACCTCATCTATAAACATTGCAACATGACTTGTCACGCATTTGAAAGATGTTTTGAGTTGGTGGGTTATCCAAAACAGAAATGTCAATCAAAACAATGTTAATAATGTGTTTGCTATGAATAATAAGTTTATCAGAGTAAAGGTATACCTAATACCCTTACTAGTGATCAGTATCAAAAGTTGATAATTCTGCTTAGTAGTACATGTGAACCTAGCAATGCCCATGTTAATGTTGCATTGTGATTTCAAATTGTGTTATAAGTTTCTTTACTCGTAGATTTTTAACTTTAATTTTGATATAAGTACTTATAGCACTTATATAAGGTGGATTATTGATTCAAGAGCCAATCAACATATTACTTTATGTAGCGAAACTTCTTTTTGATTTGATTGATGTAACTCATTTAAACCTAACTGTAGTACATCCCAATGGGATTGTTACTCAAGTTAAACAAGTAGGAAGTTATAAACTAGCAAATAATCTGATGATAAAAGATATTTTGGTGATTCTTGGTTATCATATGAGTCTTTTGTTTGTTTACAAGTTGTCAATATTAAGTATTGCCGTAAATAATAAATAGCCATTGTTTCAGTTAAATATTAATAATGCATTTTTTATATGTTGGTCTTGTTGAAGATGTATATATGACATGACCAAAATGTTAGATAAAAGTGATAAAAGAGTTTGAAAATTGGTTAAGTCATTATGTGGTCTAAAACAAGCACCAAGAAAATGGAATGAAAAGTTAACATTTGTTTTGGTTGAAAATGCTTTTGTGAAGAGTAAAATGATTTCTCATTATTGACCAAAAATGATAAAGATTTTTTTATGACATTGCTTGTGTATGTGGATAATATTTTTATAACACGCAATAATCTTGATGAGATTAACAAATTTAAACAATTTTTGAGTTCAAAGTTTTTAATAAAGTATTTGGGAAAACTTGATTTTTTTGGGGAATTGAAGTATTATATGTTCGTAGTACTCCAATTGAAGCAAATCCCAAAAAAAAATGTTTTTTCTAAGCTTGGTGAAGATAAACCTTTAATTAGTATAAATAATTCCCAAAATTTTAGAGGAAAATTTAACAATGACAAGGCCAGATATATCATATGTTGTGCATTGTCTAAGTCAAGTGATGCATTGTCCTTTTTAGTCTCATATGAGACTTGCATTCAGGGTATTGAGATACCTTGAAAAAAGAACCTGGTTTGGGGATCACTTTCAATGAAAGTGTTAGTAATGATCTGAATTTTTTTGTTGATTCAAACTGGGCAAAATGTAAAGTGACAAGAGGATCTGTTACAGAATATTCTATGTTCATGGGAAACAGTCTAGTTTCTCTAGTTTCTGGAAAAGTAAAAAACATTTTGTGTTAGTCATATCTTCAAATGAGGCTAAATACATGGGTATGTGTAATGTTTGTTGTAAAGCTATATCAGATCTGCGAGAAAATGTAAATTTACCTATAGAAATGAACTACGTTAATAGCTATGCTATCCAAATTTATGCAAATCTAATATTACATAAAAAGAGCGAACATTTTGAAGTTGATTTATACTTTCTAAGAGAAAAATTGTTGCTAGAATTATAAAAAAAAAAAATGTAAGAGTAAAGGCTGAGGATAATATCCCAGACTTGTTTACTTGGTTTGCTTGGTTTGAAGAATATGTTTCAAGTTTAGCTTATGGGAAGTGTACGTTGAAAGATAAATTGATCGAATGAAACACATGCGAACACTTTGCAATTAGCTCAAAGATTGTGCCAAGAATGTACCCTCGTCAAGACTTAGGGACTAAAGATGAAGATTATGAAGACATGAAGGAACTAAAGTCAAAGCTAAAGTTAGGCTGTGATGACATTAAATAAGGTCATATTTATAGCTTCATATATATATATATATATATATATATATATATATATATATATATATATATATATATATATATATATATATATATATATATATATATATATATATAGGGTTGCGTTCTATGCAGTACCAATATTAGATACAGTACTTTACAGTACTATTTGGTCCAATCAGAATTGAGTATTATTAAATCTTTTTAATTAATTCAAAAAGGTAAAATAGTAAAACACATTTTTACTTTCTTTTTGAATTTTTTAATTAAAAAACGTTTTTCTACTCCCCTTAATTTTCGAAAATAAAAAAATATTTTTTACTATTTTGTTTTTTTCAACATACATGTTTTCTGAAAGTGCATACATGTTTTGTCTAACTTATTTTGATTAAAATAGTAATTGCACATATGTTTCTAATGCATATTCTTTGATCGTTAAAATTCATGACCAAAAACAAAATTAATGGCAAACCAAGAACATAAATAGTATATACAAAAATCCATATCGAATAAAATATAATTCATCAAATAAAATACAATTGTAGTACAAGTATCTTGTTAAATATAAATGTGCACGCCACTTAAAATTATGTGTCCACTCTTTACTTTCTCATCAAATTCATCAGAACATATCTGCACGCCTTTTAAAAACATAGGTGCACGCGGGACTTTCTCATCAAATTCATTAGAACATATATGCACGCCTTCTAAAAACATTGGTGCACGTGGGGCTTTCTCATCAAATTTATTAGAACATATGTGCACGCCTTACAAAAACATGTATGTTTGCAGCAACCACATAAACTTCATAATTAAAGTGCCAAAAATACGATCCCTGTTTCGAAACAAAAACTAAAAATTAAATAGTTAAGCATGTTAGCTAAAAAAATAAATAAACAAATCATTAAAAAAATGGATACAAAAATCCATACAAACATGTTACGGATGAGTGAACGTGGTTAAGGAGAAATCCATACCTATTTTGAACTCGAAACGATGCTAGGGTCGTAAGATCTCCACCACGCTTGTCGTCAATCTATTTCAACAATTAATTAATAATAGAACTAAATATATCACTATACCAACTCTGATCTACTGAAAAAGCCTCCATCTTTAAAGCAGGCCATGTTCATAAATAACATGATCAATATATTAAAAGATAGATCATTTCCCATCAAGTCATATAAAATTTTCTCAAAAAACTATTAATGAAAAACTCATATAACATTTACTTACGTATTGGAATCAGACTTTCACATCATAGATCGATGCGGTTTATGACGAGTTTGGTGGCCGCGGTTTAACCCTTGCATCATCAAGAAAACAAAAACGAAAATAACATAGTCGAAGATCCGGATCAACCATGACAGGCGACGTCACTAAATCAGAGTAGTGTTATTTTTTTGTTGTTTACCGGTGAGTAATAATAGAGATTGGCTCCTATAGTGACGACTCGTGTTTTTATTTACTTTTTATGATTGTTTACCAAAAGAGAAAAGGTAACAACTTACCAGAAGGATGAAGAATCCATCATGGTCGGATTGAAACTGTCAAGAAAGAGAGATATTGTGGTGGCTGATAAAAGTTAATTAGGGTTAGAGAGGAAAACATGTGAGAGAGAAAAACTAAAAAACCTCCCCAATATTGTAGGATAAATCCGGATTTCAAATCTATTTTCGTGAATGTAAAATACCATATATAACCTTGGATGCTTTTATGAATTAAATAAATGGAAATTAATTTATTAAATTGTGATTGGTCAAGATTGGTACTGTAAAGTACTGTATATAAGAATGGTACTGCATGGAATACATCACTATATATATATATATATATATATATATATATATATATATATATATATATATATATATATATATATTGGTTGTTTTTCTTTTATATAATATTTGATACTTAATTGCTTAAATGTTTTAATCTTAGGTATTATCAAGCAATTAGTGAAAGTTATCAATAATGGACCTGTTTTGAAGCAAAATTGATCAAGTTCGAGAAAGTACACTAAACAGACAAGAATAAGACGCCGTGTCCAAATATTGGATACGCCGTATATGAAACTTTGGCCAATAAGACAAATGAGCTTGTTTTAGTCCAGATATGTCGTATTACATCATGAAGATACACCATATCCACTTCAAAGACTTCACCAAATTTCCAAAATAAAGAAGACTTGATACGCCGTATTCATCTCTATGATATGCCATATCAGGAAGGCGGTGTACGAATATTCTGGAATATAAAAATCTTGGACCCCACGCAAAGTTACCTCGATATGTCGTACTGGATGAATCTGATATGCCGTATTGACCATATTCGAAAAGTATAAATAGAAAACCTTAAGTCCAGTTTTCAGAGAGCTTTTAACCACCAAGTACGAAACCAGAGATTAAAGAAGACCAAGAAGGTCCTGCTAGTGCCATAATTCCATAGGAAAATTCCCTTAATTGTTTTACTACACTATAATCGTTCGATTAGCGTATTTTTCCTTTTCGATTTATACTTGAATCTTTCTGAACATGATAGCTTGTATTATTACTAAGATTATAGGCTAATACATGTAGGTATTAGCCAAATTTATGATTATTTGATGTTTTGATTTGTTTATTTGGATTGCTTACTCATTCGTTGCGTATTGATTATGTTTATTACTTCATTCATGTTTATGAGTATGTGATTATTCATTCAACTAATTCTTGCACTATTCAATAAGTCCTAAGTTAGTGGAGATAGGCATTAATTCGGGAAGATCAAATATTACTTGGCTTATTACTAGATCAATAGTGTTATCACCATTAGGCTACTAGTAATGAAGTTAGGGCATAAATGTTAATGTAAACCCTCATGGGATAAATGATAAATTTATAATCTATCAGTTATACTTTATGCGGGTTTCGATTAATTGTAACAAGATTAATCTGTCGGAAAACTTAAATAGTAAACCTAGATTTTAGGATGAAGTCCTGCCTAGCCTACATCACCAACGAAGTGAGTATCATCGTTACAGCAAATAGACAAATCTGGCATCTTATATGATTAACTTGATTAATACGTTTTTCTTACTATCGGCTTGACATCTTCTTTATAATCTGTGTTTCTGCTTATGTGTTTTATTTGTCTCATTTACATTTATAGTTTTATTAAATCTAAACCTCGTGCCAATCTCTCAGGCTGAAAACTCTTTTGCTGCGTTAGAATTAGGTTTACTTAGACTAACTTAGATAATTAAAATACTGATAGATTTAACTGTTAAAGTTCCACTCTTATTGATCGACACCCTATTTACCAACAAACCTATCGTCGATCAGGTAACTGTCCGTTGGTGTTTGTTAATGGTAAAGTCGACAAAATATAAATAGTAAAACTTGATAATAAATTTACCTATACACAACGACACATCAGGCTGGCATTTTTCGTATATCTACTCATTCTGTCAACTTTTTTATGCATGTAAATACTCTTTCATCTTTGTGTGTTTTTTGTTGGTGAGGAGAGTAAAATCGTTAGAAGAGTTTGTAATCGTCTTCTTTGTTTTCTGAACTTAAGCCAATACTTGTGGCTAGTTTATACAGTTTTATAAATTAATAAAAATTAGAGGTTGGTTGAATTAACTCTAGTGCGTAAATCTTTATTGATTGTTGGTTTCATAAATTTCTACAGTTATGAATTTTGCTTCTTTTTTTATTTTGTTTCTTAAAAACCTATCTTTAAAGTTGAAGTAGTGATAAATTTTGTTTATTGCAGTATACACCATCCTAAGTTCCTAACTAGTGCAATATTTTGATTATTGTTGGAAAAATGATTAACTAAAATATAAAATAAAAATTATTATTAAAAAGCACGTCTTTGTGATGGAATTTTAGTGAAGTAGAAGCAAATGATTATTGTACTTTATGGTTAAGAAGATGTAAAGTGCTTAAAAATAATGTGGATGGCAAAGTGCACATGAAATGATTCATTTTATAAGCATAGTTATTATTTATTTAGATAACATAGATTTCTATAAAGACTTTTAAAGGGATTTTTAGAATAATTTAATTGGCTAATAATTAATATGTTTTCTAATCTAAATAATTAATGATTATGATGGTTGTTTCGTCCTTTTGGGGTGACTGTTTCCATGTTGCACTCAAAGGATGCACTTCATAAAGATCACGCAATGCACTTGCCACAATTTTTAGCAAAGAGTTAAGTTATCATAATATATTGTTTTAACTCATTGTGATTTATAGCTTTTTTGAACTTTATCTTAGTAATTAAGAACTTTTTATTTTGGTGCATAGTTAGTCAAGGCGTTATAGTCATTTGGGTTTGTTTATGTGGTATAGTAGTGTTGAGTTTTCGTGTTTATCGGAGTTGTATTAGTGTAGTTTCACGGTTTAGTTTAGCTAGAGTTGTGTTTGGGTGAGGGTTTATGGAAGTTGCATAGGTATTCCGAGTGTGAGTTCTCTTTAAGAGTAGTTTTTTTGTTTTTTAGATTAATTTTTATTTTCTTATTTTTCATTTCTAGCTTTTTATTTGTTTTATATTTGAAATTTAATTCATTTGACGTTAACAATAATAGCCTAATCGTGTAGAGGATGTTAACAAGGATAAACGGGAGACTGTGGAATCGGGTTCTATGCCTAATATTGTAATGGATTTGCAACATAGTAGCTCGAAAACTAATGCCCTAGTCTACGTGAACTTGATGAGTATGACTTGTATAACGGATATAATGATTTGGTATCAAACATAACTGATGAACAACTTGCTTTTTATGATGTGTTCGATACCACTCTCCGTGAGCAGATTAGATGCTAAGTTATTTTTTGTATCACTTTGAGTCAAGTGTAACCTAATTAGTGGTTGTTTTCCTTATAGTAGTTCATAAGCTTGGTTTGTCAATTATAATAGGTATGGTTTGAAGCACAAATTATGTGTTTGTTTTCTACCTATGTAACGTGTTGAGATGTGGAATTCATTCACATCCTATCTACTTCAAACACTTTTTAGAGTAATATATTTACCGGTTGTAAAAACTTTTCACCTAAAAAACCATCACATATAAAAAGATAAACGAAACGGGATAGTTATAACTTATAAGCTACATTTTGGTTTAAAATTTTGAGAAAGGGGGTAAGAAAAATACTTGTAAGACGTATGTAAATGAGATTTGTGCTATATATTATGCAAGATCTATTATAGTTTTCTTACTTTTCTATAAGTTGCATAAATAATAAATAAGAATTTAGAGAAGAAAAAAAGCAAGAAAAGCGGAAAATCCGTGTAAACAGGCTAGCAATGAAATGAAATGGGGAGTAGTGGTGAAGTAATGGCTTGCCTTGCTTTTCTTCCAAACCCTTCGATTCTCCCCTTCACTCACTCTTGTGTCTCTCATCATTTTAATAATAATAATACTCTAATCCAATTATTAGTTGGCTAAATTTACTACCCACTATCTTGCAAGTTAGTGAAGTCCATCCTATGATATCATTATGTCAGATATGAATGTTTAACAATATACATTTCCCTGCTTTGTTAGAAACTCCCAACTTTTTTCAATGATAGTTAAACTTTCTATAACAAGAAACAAACAAAACCTAACCCTTAAGTGGTAAGAATGTTAGGAAATTAAACCAAAACATTCATATACAAGTTAAAGGTGCAAAATGGTTCACACGACCGGAATTATCAAGCTATATATGTTAATGTACGTACTAAACAGTAATATTGGTCATGGATCTTTAATAGAATGTAAAATTAGAAAGAGTTAAACGTATACAAAATAAACTAGGGTAGGGTGAATTCCATATACTTGTTCTGCAAAGTGACTTATTCACCAAAACTCAAAATATGGGACACTCTTGCCTCACGAAACGCGAAAATGACAGACCTTCACTTATCAAACGATACACAAATACATCTATACATACAGAAACGATATATATACATAAAATACATGCATACAATACATACATTATCACACAAGCATAAACCACAATTTTACCATCTTCCTATTTGCTTAGGTGGGGTATGGGACACTTGTCGACATTTAAAAGGGTAGGGACAAGTCGCCTAAGTCGCTCAAGTCTCCTGGGGCATTTTGAGAAGTCACATTTTTTTTGTCTAGAAAAGGTATAGAGTATATAGACTTTGGGCGACAGGACCTATAGAGAATTACCTCTATAATTAAACCGATCCATGTAAAAAGTTAAGAATATTTAGTGGACTAATTCACACTTGCTATATATCTCCGCATTCCCCTTTATACTCCTCTCTCTATCCATTGTTGTCTCTCTTTCATCACCCCCTTATCTCTCTCCTCCACCCACCTAAGCAACCCTATATATAAATATTCATCACCACCCTTTACTCCATTTCTAGCTTACTTACATTTTCCACCATTTATCTTCCATCTTAATTTTTTGGGTGTGAGGCTTGAGTGGCATTCAAGCTAGCCAAAAGCACCCATGGAAACTCTCCTCCGACAACAAACCACCATCCGAGGCAGCGCTATCAATGTTGACTCTAGTGGTGAGGATCGTGGTCCGAAGGATCAGACCACCATCATCAAACGTAAACGTACAAAACGTCCAAGACCCGCAATTGTAACTCATTCTTCGACCTCATATAATGCTATCAACTCTTCTCCATCATCATCTTCAAATTTTCAAGCAAATAGCACAACCACTGAAGACGAAGATACCGCCAATTGTCTCATCCTTTTATCCAAAGGTCATGACATCGTTTCGTCTACAAAGAATACCAATGATGTAGTGTTTGATCCTAAATTCAATAGCAAAAAATACATACAAACATCCACAGATGATCCGGGAAGTTATGTTTACGAGTGCAAAACATGTAGCCGAACGTTTCCATCTTTTCAAGCACTAGGAGGACATCGAGCAAGTCACAACAAGCCAAGAAACAATGAATTAGAAACCAAAAAACCACGATATAATCCTTCTTCAGATGACGATGAGCCACAACCACCACAACGGTTACCATCAAGAAAAAACAATTCTTCATCATCCTCCTCAATTTCCATACAATTAAACTACCCGAATCCATTGTCAAAAAGTACAAATAAATCGTTTTCCAAGGTTCATGAGTGCTCAATATGCGGTTCAGAATTTAATTCTGGACAAGCATTGGGTGGCCACATGAGACGTCACAGGGCCACCCTAACTACCTCAACCACCCCGGATGTCACCGCGGTCTCTAACACCAACACAACCTTGTCTTTGGTGCCATACAACGCGGTTAGAACCATGGTGGTTGATGATAAAGATAATATAAAGTCAAGAAATGATAGTTTGTTTTTCGATTTAGATCTTAACCTTCCGGCGCCATCAGAAACCGTCGCAGCGGTCTCTGATCATGATCAACTCCGAGGATCATTGCAATCGGTTGCTCATTTATCTGCCACCCCAACATTGGTGGATTGTCACTACTAAAACAAAGGTGCAAAAAGTATATTTTTTATATTTCTTTTATACAATTTGTATTTAATTAATTAATTATACAATTTATTTTTGTGAGGTAAGATGTGAAATTGTTCATCCACCCACAAATTTGTAATTCTTTCAATTATGGATATAAATTCTTTGGATTAATTGTTGATAATATACGTTATTTTATCAATTATTGAAGTTGAAATTCTTTAGTCTATGAAAAGTATCATTCTTTACTTGTTCCTTTTTTTTGGTTTACTTGTTTTTCAAGTGTGTGAAAGAGGGGTAGGCAAGGTATTGTCATTACCACCCTAATAAAAAGTCAAAATAATTTTTGAGGGATGCTACATCCACATAAAAACCCCACAAAAAACTCCCACTCGCTGACGTGTCAGCGGGTGATTGGTTTTTAGTGGGATGTGGAACCCACAAAAAACCAATCACCCGCTGACACGTCAGCGAGTGGGAGTTTTTTGTGGAGTTTTTATGTGGATGTAGCAAATTTCATAATTTTTTTCTCCTATGATTTGCAATTACAAAATCCTCTTTAACTTTCACTACTAAGAAGATGTACATTTTAATTTGAGTACGTTGTTAAGAAAAGACACCTATTTGGGAATGTGCAATTAAGTACGTACAATGTTTGTAACGACTGATAATTCGTATTGCAAGAGTTCGAATTTTCATAAGGTTAGTTTGTTAGGTAAACCAATTTGGGGATTAGTTGGTCTTAATGTGATTCAACATGTGCAAATCATGGATACAGTATATTAGTGTTATGGTGTGACAATCATACATCTTCAAAAGCTCATCACAGGTCACCATGTTTTTATCTGGCAAAAGCTTACTTATAGTGGCAAATTTTAAGGCTTGTGCTTGAACTTTCTTTACAAGCTTAATGGTCTTTGAGGTCTGGTATATTAACTTCGCTCGTCAAATGGGCTCGTCGAGTCTTGACTCGATAGTCGACACTAGGCCGTCATGGTTTCCATAGATCATAAAGATATTATAGTACTCGTATTATGTACGTTTTGTGAGCAGATGCATTACAAATTTATAAGTGTACTTGCTAGAAAAGGTGTGGTAAAAAATTGTTTTGCTATTAGTTTGTTACACATTTGCTCAAAATATAGAAAATACTGATAAGAAAGATTTTTGTTAGTTGTAGTGACTGTACACGTCTTAAACGTGCATGGTTTATCCGACAATAGAGACAACTTATCTCATTTGAATGACAAATTAAACCCTTTACACAAGATACAAAGTATTAAAACAAGAACGTAACCATCACTAAGAAATGAAAGTTACATGACATCTCTCTTGTTAGAAAGAAGAGGAAAATAGTTACCATATTATCATTGATGCACAATAAATATCCAATAATTTCTCAAAGTCAACTTTTTGTCGAAAGAATGATTCAACATATTCTAACACCATGTATTTGTTTGACCTTAAAACCATTGAAGGTTGTATGTCCTTAGAGGAGCACAAAGGTGAAGATCACTAGAATATAAAACCTAGACAGAATAAAACAAAACCATTTGTTAGATACATTAAGAAAACATGAAGTATATGATCATATCGTTAGAAAATTAAATAAACAAGACCATCACCAGTTTATCCGTAGTGTTGTTGCATGAGACGGCTTTGGTGGCACTGATGGTGTCGGTTGTGGAGGCGATGGAGGAAGGATAGATCCTGTATGTATAACCGCACAAATAATCCATAAGCTTCTCCATGATTCAAAGCATTCATTTTAACTTACAATGAATTGAAAGGGAAAACGAACCGCAGTAAAGAACGTTAGATGGGGGTAGTCGCTCCTTGGCAGGATTTGGATCAGGATCATAGACCCTAATATAAAGCTCTTGGCCTAAGTACCAATGCTTCAACACTTGTGAACGTAGGTTCCACATTCCAGGGTTGTCTAGGTATGCATAAACCGCGGTCCATCCATCAGGATATACCTGAACCGTTGATCTAACAACTGGATCATAAAGATTGTACGTTGATCGCTTTTCAGGAGTCCACTCTCCGTTACCAAACCTATAAACCAAAAAAATATATACTTACCACATAATGTTCCTTTTTATATGTTACTGCTATATATATAACGATAGATAATTAGATAGGCAGGCATTCTTACCCAACAACATAGAACCCAAAACCATCCAAATGCCAAGTATCTATTACTTGCATATTGTTCTTAAACACGATTTCAAGCCAACCGTTATGAGTCCCAGAAACGACAAAAGTACCATCAATAGCAATGGGGTTAGATGAATTAGAGGGGTAGGCATCAAGTTGGTAAGTGCCTGTGCCATTGTTAGAGTAATCAGCTAGTTTCAAAGCGGTGTTGGGAATGGAATATGACACATTGTTAATAGTGTAACGAGCTGAACGATTGATTTCAGCCAATGATCCTTGGAGAATAAATGTTTGAGATAATGTGACATTCGACACGTTAAATGTTCCTTGTGGGTTTGGCCTTGCTGCCCCCGCTGTCAAATTCCACCTAATGTACATACAATACTATTTGGGTCAGTTGAAAAGGATATGAATCGAGTTACAGTCTTATTGCGTTACAAAATGTGTGAAGTTAAACTAAACATCTCATTTTACCTGATTGATTTTGCTTGATTAATCGAAAAGTTCAGGTCCAATGGATCAGGCCCGGCTGGTAATGGACCTTGGACAGGTGTAGTAGAGTCTTCATAATGTAACACCCCAACACCAACAAGGTTGCTAGATTCAGGCGCGTTAACCATTTTTGGGCTTGCTACGATGTAATAATCAGCCTCAGGTTGGTTTGCTGTTACCAAAACCGAGTAAGATTGACCCACATGTATGTCAAGCGAATCTAACACTATTTGGCTCGTGTATGACCCTTCCGTCTCAACTAGTAGCATTAAATGATTTTGAATTCTAAAATTGATACTCCGTTCAGTTCCAACGTTTGATATCCTTATTAGATATGTTTCTCCTGCATAATCACAAAAATTTAAGTAAATATTACTCGTTTCAAGGTTGCGTCATATGTCCTATGCCTAAATTTGGTTAGACATCTAGAAATATATTCGGTAATTACCTTCTTCAACAACAATTGTTTGATTAGTTTGAGGGTAACGACTACGTCCATTCATGAGCATTGACTTCGTATGTATGTCAAGATCAGACTTGTTTAAAGACAAACGTACGTCCTGCCCAGAGAAAAGAAAAAAAAAAAAAAAAAAAAAAAAAGATCAACTAAAATGATGCTGAAACATATATCACAAACAACGTTTAAACTCAAACTCGTATCATTTCTGTTATGATACTATTAAAAGTAACGAAAGTTATGTGCTATTTCTTACCTTAAAACTCTTTTCATACCAATCTCCGATAAGAAGATCAAACTCGCCATATGGTTTAAGAAATGGAGTCGGGATCACTACCCGATTATTGACTCGGATCGGGCCAAAAGCTCCACCAGCCTTTTGAAAGTTGATGGAGGGGAAGTAAGAAAATGTACCAATTTGGTCTTTTAACATGAACACGTAAGTCCAGTTTAAACCGGGCTGGATCGGGCAGTTTGTACCAGATACTCCATCTTGCCATGAGTTCTGCCTTTGTTGTATGCCATTCCTGAATAATTTGATCACATTAGATGGGCTGACACAAAATGTCTTGATGGGCCATATAGCCATAACTCAGAATACTTGTTCAAAATCTATTTTCATTAAAACTCTTAAAATAGACAGTTGCCTAAACAAAAATTTACGGTGTGTGTTTGAGTGATCGAGAAAGCCTGTACCAGGTAATCAGAAGAGGTTCATCTATGTTATTGAAGACATTAACATGTATAATGTCATTGGTGGTTGCGTTTATAAGAGGTCCAGGAAACATCCCATTGATCGTTATGACCTGTAGTAAGATTATAAATGAATCATCATCTTAAAAGTTACTAAAAGAGAAACAGGATACGAAATGATCAAAAATGCATCATACCGGTTGATCAACTAGAGCCGGTTTAATTGTAGTGTCAATATTTACTTGCCACTCGAGAAAAATGTCATCAGCATTAACCAACACGAGTAACAACGATACCAAAGTAATGGTAAAGAGTAGCCTCGAACGATCACGTACTAGAGCCATACCATATGAAACCTATGGGTGATTTTTGAACTAACATAGACGTATAAGAAACTATTATATATTTGAGTGCTTGTGATATGTAATATGGACAAATACGGGAAAATATGGTGAGGATTTCATAGTGTAACATGAAAAACAGCTTTGATTTTGGAGAAAACAAAGTAACAGCTACACGATTTTGGCTTTGATACTTGTATTGTATCCTTATGCTTAATTTTTTCCCCTTGAATCCACTTAGTTAAACCTCTATGTCAAGGCTCATTTCACGTAGATAGAAAATATAGGAATAATGATTAAAAAAATAATAATACGTAGTAATAAATTAATAATAAAAATAAAAAAAAAAAAAATTGTAACTATTGTTACGATACGTGGTTCTATAATTTTTTGACTTTGTATAGCTCGTACTTATGAATTTCGATATTTGTGTGTATTATTTAATTTCTTTTAACAATTTTACCCTCCGTTATTATTAAATAAAGGAGAAAAATTGTCATAAAATACACACAAAGTTAATTATAGTAGGATACATAGAAACATAATTCGTGACAACTTAGTTACATATGTTAAAGAAAAACATAATTATTACTGCTTTTTTTCATTATCACGAAAATATATTACTCCTTTTGTCTTAAAAAATTGTTCACCGACAAAAAGCACACATGTTAAAGAAAAACATAATTATTACTGCTTTTTTTCTCTTACTTTTTGCAGAATGACAGTTTTACACTAACTAATTAATTAATATCTTGTTAAAAAAAAGGCAAATGGCAAAAAAAATACATCGAACTTGACACTTTTTGTTATTGTGTGTAGCCAACTATTTTTTTTCTTTTTAAGTGTACTGAATTTTCAAATTTCGATCACTGTGTGTATTTTATGATCATTTTACCCTTAATTTTTCCAAATTTTGAAGGGTAAAATGGTCATTTTATATGGCAAAAAAGTTATAAATTACACACAATGATCGAAATTTAAAAGTTCGGTATACACAATAAGAAAAAAAATAGTTGGCTACACACAATCACAAAAAGTGTCAAGTTCGATGCATTTTTTTGTCATTTTCCCTTAAAAAAAATTTATAATAATTTCAATAAATGGTAAAATAGTAAACTCGATCAAACTACTTTATGTATATTTAATAAACAATTAAAATGAGACATTCTAAAAATGAAACGTGGACCGTTAATTTAAAACGGAGCTAGTTTATGATACTTCTTTTTCTTTTTTCTTTTTTCTTTAGATTGGCACCACAATTGAAATCCGACCCCGCAAGTATCTGATACTTATCTTTATAGATAGATTCAGTGTTGCAAAATTCAGTGTTGCAAAAATCGGCCTAAGCGGCCAATTAATCGGTGATTAATAGCTAGGCGGGGATTCACTACCCCGATTTTCACCAATCGGCCTTATTACTAGGTTTGGTCAAAAATCGGTCAACATACTGATTAATCGAATAAAAATCGGTCAAACTGGCATAAATCGGCCAACTCGGTTATGGATAGAAATCGGCCAAATCGGGCATATAGTTTCAAAATTTTATATATAAAAATTCCAATCTGATTAATCCCCATTTAACCGATTAATTGCTAAGCGATACCCAGCCGCCTAGCTACCGCCACCTTGGATAGATTTGACACACCGGCATATTGGTAAGCGATATTAATAGGAATTGGTTTGGGCTAAGAGTGCTTATTGTTTGGGCTATTTGGTTATTGACATATTTTTGGGCTTGAGCCTAGCAACAACATTTTCTGTTTTTATTGTTTTAGATGTGTCGACAAGCTAATTACTTTCTAGATGTCGACAAGCTAATTATTTTCTACATATGAAATGTCGACAAGCTAATTTACTCGGGATATGAACATTTAGAAAATAAACTACTTTAATGTCACTATCTTTTCATTATATGTCATACGTATCAATCTAGTGGAGTTCATTTCTATGTTTGGTTAATGTCACAAAATTATTGTTTTCGTATCAATTAGTATTACAGTATATTATTACTTACGACACATGTAAATCGTTTTTAGTGTGACTAAAACAATAAACATGTTTCTATTATTTTCAATCCAAATTTACCTACCTATTACCATAAAAGATGGTTACATTCACTTTCAAAAATATTCAGAATCTCATATTACCAATGAGTAGTTTATTCTACCTTTAATGAATTAATACAGTACTTCTGACGAAATTTAAATGTTTTTCTAACTTATTTTGTCTCTAAGGGAAAAAGAATTAGAACATGTGGTGGATAGAAAGTCAATTTTCAAAAACCAAGGTTCGAACCTTGGCAACAGGATTTCTTTGTAATAATATTAGGATTTCATTGTAATAGGATTTCATGTTAATAGAAAGTCAATTTTCAAAAAAAAAATGTGGTGGATAAAACAAAATTAAAATGTTACAAAATTGGATTGAGTGGTCATTGGTATCAACATCAAGGGGTTTCTTGTACGATGGGGAATAGGTTTGCTTTACTTGTACTCCAGAATGCTACTACTAATTACTTCCGTGTGAATATACTAGAACACTTTCAAATTATATATAGTTTAAAAACGAACACTTTCGAATTATTATTATTATTATTATTATTATTATTATTATTATTAAAATATTAAAATGAACAAATATTTTCGAATAATTTAAAGTAGAAACATTGACTAATAAATTAGGACGGATGAAGTAACATTTCTGAGATAATGGATCACCTTGATTCTATTAAGCTAATAACATGTTAGTAAATAAAACAAAAAATATGAAACATAAAATGAATAAAAAATTGTTTTATAATGGTGAGCGGGTATCATAATTCATAACAACACCCAAAAGATGAAAGACTAAGGGGTTGTTTGGTTTATTGCTAGTAATCACAATGGGTATCGAATTATGTATAGGGTTAAATGATAATAGATATAAAAAATGTATTATTACGATTGTTTATGTTTGGATGACAAAATATTTTATATAAAAAATGTATAGATATTTGAATTTTGTAGTAGAAAAAAGATGGCCCTCGGAATGGATTTTATACACACCAAATTGGTGTGTAATAAGTCTGGCTATAATATACACATTTCATTCCTAGACCCACTAAACAAACACCTTTAATCAGTATGAAACCCATAATCTATTCCCATATGCTTGTACCAAACGCACCATAACTACTTGCATACTTGTTTTATTATATTTATTAAATATCTAATAAATTAAAATTGGGTTTGGCTAACCTCTGCCCAGTGAGCATTGGTTAATTTGTTTATAAAAGGAATATTTTAATTTATTTAAATGAAAATTATGTTCAAATATAATAATTTAAAAGTTCATTTACCATGTGTTCTCGAGTTCAGTAAAAGGAGGAAGTAAAGTGAAAGTGAGAAAGTTTGTGTTCTTCAGTTTTTTTAGGAAGTAAAATGAGGTAAACTGAAGTAAAATGGTTATATTTTAGTTATAAAACTTTCACTCCACTTTTGGTGTGAAAGTCACTTTACTTTCTCTCTCTTACTTTACTTCATCTTTTTTCACTTTCATTCATTTATTTTCTCTAGAACACAGCGTTAATGTGTATTTAATACATTTTCTGGTTAATTAAGAAAATTTGTGTTCATTAACCACACCTTAATTTCTGCTGTGAGAATTGGTTAGCAAAATCCATTAAAATAATTTAGTCAAGGTTGTTATAAAACATGTGACTCATAAAGACTACTGTACAATGTTAACTTTACTATTTTTGTAGTGGGAATCTAATCATAGTTGAAATGCAACAAGCAAGTGAAATCTATCTAAAAGCAGAGGGTCTTTTATGAATTGTTTGTGACTCAAGATAAGATTTACAGTATTTTTTTTTCTTTTTGAACAAAAGATAAGATTTAATTCAAGGGTACAAATTCTCGCCAAATCAATACCATACTCATAAGGGGACGTTTTATGTGGTAATAGTATGAGAATAGATAGTGTATAATCTCTTGCTAACGGATAGCTTATTTGATAGTAGGTTCAAAATTTTCATAGTTTACAAATCGTGATGTCAAGATCATTGTTTAGTGTTGTTATTTGTAATTTTTGGCATTTTGTTAGTTTTATTTTAGTAGAATAAAAAATAAGAATATCAAGATAGTTATGAAAATACTATTAATCGTATTTGTTATTTTTCTTTCCGTTTACACATACGACCCTGTCTTCACCCCGCTCTCTGTTGAGAAATATTTTTACATCACCATTCATGTCCTACTCATGGCATTATGAAAATACCATTAATCGCATTTGTTATCTTTTTTATTTTATTTTATTTTTTTTTCCGTTTTCACACCCAACCCTGTTCCCACCCCGCTCTCAGTTGAGAAATGTTTTGGCGTCACCATCGCTGTCCTCGTCATGACTTTTAAGAAGTGGTTTAAATACATAACCCCAACCAACTCCAAAGTCATATACATGTATAAAATATAAATAAGAGATCATATAATATTTTTTTCAAAGAATCAAATAACACACACATAGAAACAAAAATCTCAAATATTACATACTCAACAACCAAAAATAAAAAAACACGATACAATATTTCCACAATATCACACAATATAATTACATTTTCATCACTGCACTTCCATTTCACCACACCTAAAACCATTAACTCCATACCATCTTACAACCTTTAATGCACAACATACAACTATCAAAACCACTAGTAACCTGCCCATAGTAATATAAACTCTGGAAAAACAAAAAAAAAAAACACAACAACATATATTCACTTGACTTCATATAAAGCTTTTAGTTTTATGTTTCTTTGTTCGGTTTTACTTCACTCACTCAAAACTCACTTCACTTGTGTTTAATGTTTTTTGGGTTCCGTGTAAACCAAGCAACCATTCATTCCATGTCTAATCTTCTTCATCTTTTATAAAAAAATTTATAAAAAATATTTTATAAAAAAAAAAAGTTTATTTGAGAAGAAATGAGTCAAGAACAGCAACAACAGATGGTGGTGGTGTCGCCGTCTCCGGTGACGGTGGCAGCGACGTCGCTAGCGCCGGGGTTCAGGTTTCATCCGACGGATGAGGAGTTAGTGAGATATTATTTAAGGCGTAAAGTTTGTGGCTTGCCTTTTAGGTTTCAAGCTGTTTCTGACATTGATGTTTATAAATCTGAGCCTTGGGAACTTGCTGGTATATAATTTTTTTATATATATAATTTTATATGAATTTATGTTATGTTAATTGTTATAACCTAGTGAGTGGCTACATTTGCATTAAGAGGGTGTTTGGGATTTTTTTTTTTTTTTTTTTTTTTTTTAAATAATTAAGCACTTGATTGAAAATTTCAATCAAATTCGTTTATAAAAGGTTTCAGGTCTAATGTGATGGTAAAATAAATTAATAAAGTACAGGGCAAATGATTAAAAAAAGTATCATACTTGCCAACATTTCCTCTTGTGGGTAGCGAACAAAATTTTTTGGTTTTTGGTATTTTTCTATGTGACATTTTTGCCCTTCGGGGAAAAAAATATGAATTTGAAAGAAAAGTACCAACAAAAGCAAAAAAATTTGTTCGCTACCGACAAGAGGAAATGGTGGCAAGTATGATACTTTTTTTAATCATTTGCCCTAAAGTATATAAGCAATTCCAAACACCCCTTAATAATTTTATGGATTTTTGTTGTGTTAAGTGTTAACCTAAGGTATCTGCATTGTTTAGGTTTTTGTTATGTATGTGTTTGTGATAGGGTTTTTAAATGTTTTTTTGGGATTGATGATTTTGTGATGTATGGAATGTTAGGTTATTCGAGTTTGAAGACGAGGGACCAAGAATGGTACTTTTTTAGTCCTGTAGATAGGAAATATGTGAGTGGTTCTCGGTTGAATCGTGCGACTGGGAATGGGTATTGGAAGGCGACTGGCAAGGATAGGGCGGTGCGACACAAGTCTCAGACAATTGGGTTGAAGAAAACGCTTGTGTTTCATGGTGGAAGGGCGCCGGAAGGGAAAAGGACTAATTGGGTGATGCATGAGTATAGACTTGCTGATGAGGAGTTGGTGCGAGATGGTGTTGCTCAGGTTTGGAATTTGAATCACTTAGTGAAGTATGATTATTGTTTTTGTATGGGAAGTTGGATTGAAAGTAATTTGTTTCATTGTTTTGTGCGTCGTGGAAAAGGATGCGTTTGTGCTATGCAGAATTTTTCAGAAGAGTGGTTTAGGACCGCCTACTGGTGACCGTTATGCACCGTTTCTAGAAGAAGAATGGGCAGATGACGCAACCCTTTTGGTTCCCGGAGGGGAAGCAGAAGACGATATGACCACTGGTGAAGAGAGTCAGGCTCACGCGAATGACATTGTGCAGGTATTAATGTATTATCTTTTGTTTGTATATGTAGCTGTAAATATATGCAGGATAATCTATGCATACGTGCAGTTATTCTATTGTTGTGTTATAGATTTTTCATGGCCTTTCTACATCAATTTATTGCAAATTATGTGGAAAACTGAAGTGACACCATTAATGCGTATGTTTGATATCTTCTTGATTTGTTTTTTAATCATCACGCATACGTGCGTTATACTATACTTAAATGATATCATTATATGATGTTTTGTTTTGTTTCTATATATACGTATGTGCGTCAGCGCTTGTTTCAACTCCTTCCTATTTACATACATACACATATGAAAACGTGCTTTTAGTTGTTAATTGAGCTCGCAGGCATTCTTGATTTTTTGGTACCATACTGGTAAGAAGTCACTCTTTTCCCATGCTTTTTGTTTTCATCCAACTAAAATGGTTATTTACTTTCGTCCAAAGCAATCAAATCCATAGTCCTTCAATCAAAATTGATTATATTGTGATTTCAAATCACTCTTTTTATTTTGATTTGCAATATTGAAACTTCACGCAAGATGACGAGTGTTTTAGGCACATTAATTGCAGGATTTGTGTTTGTGAATTATGAAATGTTAGAATGATGACAGAGGCTACAGAATTATATTTTGCTGTTTGAGAATATCAAGTAACGAACGATTTATAGGTTATCTGGTTATATAGAGTTCTACGGTATCACTATGAAAGTTTTTTTTTTTTTTTTTTTTTTTTTTTTGGTAAAGGGTTTTAGATGTAGTTCTTACCCACCTATTTTCATTGGCCATATTTCCGAATAGTTGACCACAACAATACCTGGTTTGACATATGGGAGGGGAATTTATTTGATTTTCTTGAAATATCAAAGTTACTTAACTAGTTACTCCGTATATAATTAGACACCAAAGATAAAAGTATGAACTGTCTACTTACAATCTTGAGTCTGTAAGATAAAAGAGCCGAGGGGACACAACAAATTCTTTAGTCCAATATAGATTTTCCATGTATTATATTGATATAGGTCTTAAGCTTGAGCACGTTTTTATGATTTTGTTTTAGACTTTTATATATCTATTGAAACATATTAAACACCCTTTTACCCTTAATTTATTAGATTTGACGCATCCTTTATGCTTTTGGTTTTATGTTTAACTTACGTAGGTGCATAAGAAGGTGTAATTGTTACCATATTTATAATGCTCACGGCCGAATTATTATGTTTTTAATTTATAAATACTGCTGGTATGGTATTGCAAAAGGTTGTCCTGCAAATTTTTTAATGCCAGATAGGAAATACATGTTCTTATTTGTCTTTCTAAAATAAAGGCTAAAGTATCTTTAATTACAATCAGGGTTTCTTAGGTCGAAACAACTTAAGGCTTATTGATTTGCCAAGCCTGTGGCTCAAGTTCGAGTTAAATAGTAAAATAAGCCCTTATCAAGGTTTTGGTCATTTGATTCAGCACCTCTTAAGAGTCACTTGTTTAATCTTATGACCCTAATAATAAATTACTATAAGTAGGATTGCATAGTCAGAGTTAGCATACAATGAATTTTTGTTTTAAAGTTTAAAAAAAGATGGTGTCTTTTTACATGGAAATGGGAGGTGTTGCTCCATCCTGCTAGAATTCCATTTATTGACCCGGCACTGATTATGTGCAGATATATGCGAGTCAAATAATAGCAAAGCAAAGTTTGTGTCTATATACATGGATATTACCAGAATACCGTTGTGTTATTGTCTTCTAAATTGATGATAATCATTAACTCGAACTACTTTTAACAGGAAGCTGCTGCTAACATTATAGCTTTAAGTAGTGATCCTATGATGGAGCATCAAACCATCCCGTTTCTCTGCAAACGAGAAAGGTCTGAAGATGGTGTCATTGACTGTGGACCTGAGCTAGAGACGAAATCTCTGTTTCATAATAAAAAGTTAAAGCAGGAGGAACCAAACACCTATGGAAACGGTTCAGAAGACTCAACCATGAGTCAAGAACCAATAACCTCGTCTGCACTCGTGGAGTTCCCTCTGTTGCAGTCTTTTGAAGCAAAAGAAAGTCAACCATCATCCAGTCAACCCTCATTTGATGCTGCTACTCTTGAGAAATCTGTGCCTCCTGGATACTTAAAGTTTATAAATAACTTAGAAAAAGAGATCCTAACTGTGTCAATGGAAAAAGAGTCTTTGAAGATTGAACTGATGCGGGCCCAGGCGATGATCGACATTCTTCAGTCACAAATAAACGAGCTGACCAGGGAGAATGTTGACTTGAAAAGGGGCAAGTAGGCAGGCGATGATCAACATTCTTCAGTCACAAATAAACGAGCTGACCAGGGAGAATGTTGACTTGAAAAGGAACAAGTAGGTAGTTTCATGTCGCATAGCAAACTAGATTTCGTGCTCTTTTTTGGCTTTTGGAAACATTGGCTCCTAGAGAAGTCTGGTTTGTTTTTGCACATGTACCCTTTGTTAGACAAATGTTAGACCTAATGGGAAAAAGTTAAATAAAGTTTGATTATGGATCAAGGGTATCTTGGTGGTGTCTTTAGTCTTAAGCTTCTATTATCTTTGCTCTAACCTGTTTTTTCTTACAGTTGTGTTACGCGTGTGTAAAGAAGCTTTTACCGCTTTACCAGCATAATTCATTTTGGGTACTGATGACTGCATTTACGTTGCTATGCAAAGTTGCAAACCCCATATTTGTTTGGCAAAATGGACTAGGCCCAGGTTGTGTAATGAGTCAAAATGGTTAGGCATTGTACAATTTTGTACAAGTCAAAACGGGTCAGATCAAGTTGATCCAAAGCAGGTTTTTGTCCTAAGTTCTTTTCATAGATGATAGTTGGCATGCTGAATAACTCAAATGTTATTCCAAAGATATATCTTTTTCAAAAACAATTTGAATTCTGATAAAATAATTTAGAAGTTCTAATACATGCAAAATATAAACTTATAAAGAGTGTTATTAAATCACTTACATTTTATGTTTACTTATCCTCATACTCGTATTAAAATTTCATTCGTTATTTTTCTTCATCTAAACCGTCAGTTTTTTCACATGTCAAGAACAAGTGAGTAAGAAGATAAATAGAAATATCAAGTAATTTCTAAAATATAAATTTAGGTGACTTTCAAAGTGTTTGGTATAATTGGAAAGTTTATGCAGCAAACTTTTTTTTAGTTTGTCCAAAATTGATACTGTATGGTGTATATGTTCAATGATTATTCATTAATTTGTTGGACCTAAGGATAATTTAGAAAGTATAAACTTTTTTTTTTTTTTAGTTCTGAATGCCTCGTGTTTAATAAGAGCCTTGTGCATTATAACTTTATAAGTAGTTCTCGTTGTTGAAATTCTATATGGTTTACTAAGGAAAGAAGTAAGTTTGTCAGAGTCAGTGAGGGTAAAACCCACTCCTTCCATATGGTACGGATCTTTAGGAATGAAGTATCCTTGTACCGAACAATCTTGTGTAAGAATTCCATTCCTTCACTACGTCCGCATACCAAACATACCCTTTAGGGTGTTCTATTTATGTTTCAACTCTTTCTGAAAATATTGTATTTCATTTAAACTGAGTATGAAATTATGGCGAAGGCTAATATATGTAAATACCTATAACAGCTTTGAATGCAGTTTTCTTTCACCACAAACATATCGGACAGATTAGATCAGCTATTTGTCATGTGCTCTTGTCAAAGGATCTTTCTATTCTTAGATTGATTTAGTCAAGAAAAATGAACTGGTCAACAAATCTCGGTCGATGTCTCGTGCCAATCGGGTCGGGTCTGATATAAAAAAGTTGCGGTAATATAACAAAACATCAACCATATGCATTAACTAATAGTTACAGTCAAGTCTTTCTAGCATTCATACTTCATAGCTTTTAAAAATATTGTTGCTCACATGGTTGATTAGTAATAATAACTAGTAGTATATGCTTTTGAATACAGAGCCTCTAAATGGTCTCCGTCTTTTAGGTGGTCCTGGGCACCACATTGTTATAGTGTAAATCCACCTCTAGTGCAGTAGGGTATTCCTTTAAAACATCCGCCCATGTGCTCCGTCCTGCACAAAGCTCCTTCACCACTGCTGCCACTTTCTCCACGCTCACAAATATTTGATCCTGAGTATCCCGCTCACGAATTGTCACTGATGATGTTGAAACAACGGTAATACTGAATGGCGTACCAGTTGCATCTACACCTGCGTATAGTTGCTCTATTGGTGCTTGTTTGCCTTGCACCTCTATGTAAAGCAAAAGAATTAATATTTAAGTCTTGTTGAATCATCTATATATTAAGAAATTAGGCTCTTAGTGTTTGTGCAATCACGTCAATTTCACATAGATGCGACAAGTTTTCAAATTCAGATATACGACTCCATTGAAACTTTTATTGGTGTAATCAGAATATAGAAAAGGGGCGTATTTACTTTTAATACTCTAAATACAATTTGATCGTATGTCTGACAAAACCCCATTTGTTTAACAGTTGCATGTATTGATAAACTCAAAAGGTTTAAAATCGCTAAAGTGGCAAAACAGTTTCATGTCAATTATAAATTGTCAAAACAGCTGTTTAAGGGGTCAAAAAGAAACAGGTTAGGTTAATCTACAAACACTTTTTCACATTTATAAAAATAAAAAATAAAAAAAATCAGAGGTTAGCAATTTGGGCTTACAGCCTGTGAAACCCATTCTACTTGTTTACATTTAAGCTAAATTCTCAGATTCTAATTGTTACACCAATTAGGGATACTAGTAATTGTAACCCAAACTGACCCATTCACAAGTGAATGGGTCAAATTTTCCACCTCTGAAAATGAAAACAAAAAAATATATCAAAGACATACCCCGAGGATAGACCACGTCTGAAATTCCAGCTGCACTTAGCAAATCTTGAACTTTCTGTCTTTCTGAATCATCTATATATTAAGAAATTAGGCTCTTAGTGTTTGTGCAATCACGTCAATTTCACATAAATGCGACATGTTTTCAAATTCAGATATACGACTCCATTGAAACTTTTATTGGTGTAATCAGAATATAGAAAAGGAGCGTATTTACTTTTAATACTCTAATACAATTTGATCGTATGTCTGACAAAACCCCATTTGTTTAACAGTTGCATGTATTGATAAACTCAAAAGGTTTAAAATCGCTAAAGTGGCAAAACAGTTTCATGTCAATTATAAATTGTCAAAACAGCTGTTTGAGGGGTCAAAAAGAAACAGTTAGGTTAATCTACAAACACTTTTTCACATTTAAAAAAATAATAATAATCAGAGGTTAGCAATTTGGGCTTACAGCCTGTGAAACCCATTCTACTTGTTTACATTTAAGCTAAATTCTCAGATTCTACTTGTTACACCAATTAGAGATACTAGTAATTGTAACCCAAACTGACCCATTCACAAGTGAATGTGTCAAATTTTCCACCTCTGAAAATGAAAAACAAAAAAGTATATCAAAGACGTACCCCCAGGAAAGACCACGCTTGAAATTCCAGCTGCTTTTAGCGAATTGTTAATTTGCTTAGCAACTTCCTCATATTGCTCATCCGGAAACAATAAGAAGATGGGACATCGTGTGGGTGCCACAAGAGGGTTGAAGCCAAATACATATATCTCTTTTTCTCCAGCTCCGCTTGGTCTTGTGTAGAAAGAATGTTCAAAGAGACAATATATGATTCGCTCCATCACAATTGAAGATTCAATCACAGCAGGTTTAAAAGTCCTGTGGTGCACTTTTTGTGTTTCCTTTGATATCGATACCATGCTTCTCTTTATTATAACAGTCTTCTTAAGAGTGCAAACTTCAAATTGCACCTCCCCTTTGGACTCTAATGCAGCTTTCATCTCCACAGCATCTTTTTCATTCATCGTCTAAGAAAAATGCAGGAAAACAGTAATTGTTACACCCGTTCAGGTGAAAATGGGTCAACTTGACTTGTATATTATTGTTAAAAACGCAAACGTTATCATAACAGTTTACAACAGTAAGACTACATTTCCTTTAGCACTGCAAGCAGACCAATAAACCAAGATGCAGCATACTCCAAACCTCACATGCTTGGCTACAGGCAGCTTATAAAGAAAGGCATACCAACATGAATACACGTCAATTTGAGAGATTTCACAGATGATAACTTGTAATGACTATATTTTTATATATAAGCTTCAAATGTGCTAGCAGTTGTACTTCATTCAACACCAAAGCATTACCAACATGAATACAACTATGGACAAAGAGACTACATTTCCTTTAGCAATAAAGGAACGTTATCTTTAAAAATAGCTTTTTTGCAAATCCACGTTCCGTATATTATTTCA
Source organism: Artemisia argyi (assembly GCA_030686995.1). Lineage (NCBI taxonomy): Eukaryota > Viridiplantae > Streptophyta > Magnoliopsida > Asterales > Asteraceae > Artemisia > Artemisia argyi. Next base: position 149,198,388 of record CM060707.1, read on the forward strand.
CTTTGAATTTTTAAAAAGAAGTGTTGATGGGTATTAGACAAATAGATATTTAGTTTATATTAGAGGGTTGTTTATGTAAATATGTAATCTATTTATATCCCTTGTAATCTCATTCATAATACACAAGATACAATTGCTACAATCATGTTCCCATACCAAGTTTAACTTGGTATCAGAGCCTCCTTCTCTGAAACCCTAGACTGCCGTCACCTTCTTCAAAAAAAAAAAAAAAACCCTAGGCTGCCACCACCTTCTTCTCAGCCAACACAATGGCCCTTCTCCAACCTTTTTCTGATGCAGCCAAAACTACCCACAATTCCCATAAGTTTGCATTCAAACTTTCTCCCACAAATTTTGGCTACTGGAAAGCCATTCTACAGCCTTTTTTGGTTACAAACAATCTGTATGGATATGTGGATGGTTCTATCCCTTGTCCATCAGCAATCATCATGCCTCCCTCACCATCAGCCGACCAACCTGCACCCAAGCCACAAGATAATCCAAACTATACCACCTGGATCTCCAATGATGCACATGTTAGAATGCTTCTCCTGTCAACTATCTCTGAATCAGCCTTTGGTCATGTTCAACACACTACCACATCACGTGATCTGTGGTTAGCCCTTGAACGAGCATATGCTCCAAACACCATCTCACGTGAGTTTACTCTCAAACAACAGCTTTTGAAGATTACAATGAAAAGTGATGAAACACCATCCTCTTATCTTGAACGAGCACAAGAGTATGCTGATGCCCTGGCTAATATTGGTGAACCTGTCAAAGATAAAGACCTAGTCATGTTGGTTATTGCCGGCCTACGGGATGAATACCATGGTCTCAAAGGTAACATAGTTGCTCGACAATCACCTCCTGCTTTCTGTGAATTACATGCTTTGCTTGCTGATCACGACTTCTTAGTAAAAAAATCTGAACCTGTACCGCCTACCCAAGCCTTCTCAGCCGTAACCAACCCCACCTCCCCTGCCCCTGGCCTTCTCGGCCCTACCCCCAACTCAGTCGTACCCAACCCCACCATTCAGGCACTACAACAGCTTGTTAATCAACTCAGCCTCCAGCCTAATCAGAACTCACCTATCCCATCACCCTCCCAAGCATATTATACCAACAGATCCAGTTTTAACCGAGGTCAAAACAATGGTCGCGGTCAAAACAACAGACGTGGCAGGGGCTCCTATAACAACTACAACCAGAACCGAAACTCATCTGGTAGCCGCAACCCCTTTCCATGGGCTTCTACACAAACTATGGTTTATGGAACTTGTAATCGATGTGGAATTGGTCACATCCCCTCCCATTGTCCAAACAGGGATCCTGCTACCACTAGAGGACGGTCACCATCAGCAAACTTTTCGGATGCTCGCTCTCAAGCTTCCACATATTACCGTCCGGACACAGGTGCTACTAACCATGTTGCTTCTGACCTTTCCAGCTTTGACTATTCTGAGCCTTACTTAGGTGGGGATAATCTTCATGTTGGTGATGGTATGCCTCTTCCTATTCTTCATATTGGTTCCACTCGTTATTATTCACCAAATAAAACTTTCACCCTCAAAAATATTCTTCATGTTCCACAAATTAAACAAAATCTCCTTTCCGTTCAACAATTCTGTCGTGATAATAATGTCTTTTTTGAATTTCACACTGATTTCTTTTCTGTGAAGGACAAGTTTACACGCGCTACCCTTCTCACGGGTCCTAGCAATGATGGCCTCTATACATTTTGTCTTCCACGAATTCAAGATGTTCCCAAAGTTGCTTTTTCCACTGCTCGTGCTTCCTCCAAGACTTGGCATCAAAGGCTTGGACACCCTCATTTTCAGCTTTTAAATTCCATGTTTTCTAAGTATTGTTTACCTGTTTCTGATAAACCTTCTAGTTCTGTTTGTGACTCTTGCTGTGTGGGAAAATCTTCCAAACTATCCTTACCTTTATCTGATTATCACAGTTCACATGTTTTGGATTTAGTTATTTGTGATGTGTGGGGCCCTGCATCTGTTACTTCATATGATGGTCATACTTATTTCTTGTTATGTGTGGATCATTTTTCCAAATTCATGTGGTTTTTCCCTTTAAAACTTAAATCTGATGTGTTTGCTATATTTAAACAATTTGTCACAATGGTTGAACGACAATTTAATACAACACTTAAATCAGTTCAAACAGATTGGGGAGGCGAGTTCCGCAAACTATCTCCCTTCTTTTTGGAACGTGGCATCATACACCGACTTTCTTGTCCACACACAAGTGAGCAAAATGGTGTCGTTGAGCGGCGTCACCGTCATGTTGTTGAAACAGGGCTCACTTTACTTGCCGAGTCTCATGTTCCACACAAATTTTGGGACTTCGCTTTTGGCACCGCGGTTTATCTGATTAATCGGATGCCTTCTCGTTCCAACTTACTTATGTCTCCTTTTGAACATCTTTTTAACCGTAAACCAGATTTTTCCTTCCTTCGGGTCTTCGGGTGTCGGTGCTACCCACATCTCCGAGCATACAACTCTCACAAACTAGATTTCCGTTCCATCCCGTGCGTATTCCTTGGTTACAGCACCTCACATCATGGCTATAGGTGCTTTGATCCCAACTCAGATCGCTTATATGTCGCCCGTCATGTTCGATTTCATGAACATGTTTTCCCATTTCAGCCATCACCTGCCATATCTAAACCAATCCCCAACACTACACCTCCCTACTACTCCTCCTATCCAGTCCCATACCCCCTGACTTCGCCTCCCACATCTCCTGCCCACACACCAGCCTTCACCGAACCATCTTCACCAACCTCAACCGAATATTCTGACCAACCCTCCTCCCCAACTTCCCTTGAAAATCCAGCCAGTAACTCCTCTTCTCCGGCCACGACCCAACATACCTCACCCATTCCTACACCTCCACCGCCGCCACCTCCTCGCACACGCCCTCCAAATCTCCGACCCAACCCCAAAAAACCTGACCGATACACTCCCTCAGCCAATCATACGTACATTCCTGATACCGAACCTGTCTCCTTTGATGTTGCCAACAAAGATCCCCACTGGCGGAAAGCTATGGCTGATGAATACTCAGCGTTGGTTCGGAATGGCACATGGTCTTTAGTACCGCGTAGTTCTGACATTAATATTGTGGATTGCAAATGGGTATATAAGAGGAAACAAGATCAAACAGGAGCTGTCACGCGTTACAAAGCGCGTTTGGTTGCTAAGGGTTTTCGTCAACAACCGGGTGTAGATTATCATGATACTTTCAGCCCGGTTGTCAAGGCCACTACAATACGTACTGTTTTGTCTATTGCTGTTATAAAAGGATGGTCTTTACGACAATTGGATGTGCAAAATGCTTTTTTACATGGGGATCTTAAAGAGACTGTTTATTTACAACAACCGCCCGGGTTTGTTGACCCACAGAAACCTAATCATGTATGTCTTCTTCACAAATCCCTCTATGGACTTAAACAGGCACCTCGGGCGTGGTTTCATCGCCTCTCTACAGCTCTATGTGCTATTGGTTTTCGAGGGTCCAAAACCGATCCCTCTTTGTTTATATATTCCTCGGGCAGCACCACACTATACATGTTGGTCTATGTGGATGACATTATCCTCACAGGTAACAATACAGCGGCTATTGACATTGTGGTTCGTCGCCTAAGCACCACCTTTGCCCTTCAAGATCTGGGGAAAGTGTCTTATTTTCTGGGCATTGAGATTGTACATCGCAACAAAGACATTATATTGTCTCAGAAAAAATATATTTTGGACTTGCTTCGCCGAGCAGGACTCTCACATGCTAAGCCAGTCCCGTCTCCCATGACCTCATCTGCTAATCTCACACTTGGTGACAGTTCCCCGTATGACAACCCGGTTCAATATAGACAAATGGTTGGGGCACTGCAGTATGTTACATTGTCACGACCAGATCTTGCATTTGCAGTTAACAAAGTCTGCCAATTTATGCATTCTCCTACGGTAAATCACTGGTCAGCGGTTAAACGGATATTACGGTATCTTCGGGGCACTATTGATCTTGGTCTTTTACTACATCATGACTCCGATTCCTCTCTTCATGCCTTCTCTGATGCTGATTGGGCCGGTTGCCCAGATGACCGTCGTTCCACGGGGGGATTTGCCATCTATTTGGGTAAAAATCTCATCTCTTGGGCTGCACGTAAACAGAAGACTGTCTCTCGGTCATCTACGGAATCAGAGTACAAAGCCATAGCAGACACTGTTGCCGAGCTAACTTGGATTGAGGCAGTTCTACGTGAATTGTGTTTACCTGTTAAAACCACCCCTATATTATGGTGTGATAACTTGGGAGCCACTTACTTAGCTGCAAATCCGGTATTCCATGCTAGAACAAAACACGTAGAAATTGATTTTCACTTTGTTCGAGAAAAGGTGGCTCAACGAAAACTAGGAGTTCGTTTTATCTCTACACAAGATCAGATCGCGGATATCTTTACCAAGGCTTTACCCTCTCAACGGTTTTTACTCTTAAGGTCCAAGCTACAGGTCGAACCTCGGCCTTAGCTTGCGGGGGGATATTAGACAAATAGATATTTAGTTTATATTAGAGGGTTGTTTATGTAAATATGTAATCTATTTATATCCCTTGTAATCTCATTCATAATACACAAGATACAATTGCTACAATCATGTTCCCATACCAAGTTTAACTATGGGTCAGCGGTTTTGACCTGCCAATCAGTCTGTTTTGACCCGAAAAACAAATCCTATTCTTGTAGAACAAGATTCCTTTATCCTCATCATTAGTAAGTATTTTCTTAGATTCCATGATACGCACCAACTTTTGACAATATTGAAATATCAATAACCCAAATTTTATAGCAGTTCAAACATATTTTGTTATGGATAACTTCAAGAACATGGACTGCAACTACTAGGAAACCATCTTTGTTATTAATATTCACATTAGTTTTGCAAGACGTAATGTGAGAGGGAATTGCTTTACCTTAAGTGCTTCAACAACCTTAATACGGTCACCTTGAAATGCAGGACGAAGCTCCTTGTGAATGGGTTTTATAACAATTTTCTACAAATACATGATTTATTAGCAGCTGGTTCAATTTTAAAGCGTAAGCAACAACTATACATGCACAAAAGTTACCTCCACTTTTTTAGGTTGTTCCAGTTTCTCTTTTGCTTCAAGAGACACCCCAATTTTATCCTAGGCAAAAACATGTATCCAAAACTTCAATAAAAAAACTTTATACTATTAGCTTAACATGCCAATTAACTGCCAAGCATGCTAACAAGCTTACATGAGATCTATCAGCAATCCAAACACACTCACTCCAACCGAAAGAAGTCTCGATTTCAGCCATCCAGCAATCTTCAGCATAGTGATCCATCACATTTGGGAGATTTTGTCTGAACCGTAAACATTTTTCATCTATCCCTAAACTTGTCAAATATAGATATACTCTCCCAATGAAGTATGCAAGTGACTCATTCTTCACGATCCCCTAGAAAAACAATGTTTGATAGTTACACACAGTATGTTTATATGATATAATAATTAGAAAAACGTGGACATAATATCAAATGAAAACCAACCTTAGAAACTGCTTCACCGAGACAAAGTCTTTTCGCAAACTTCCCTGACATTTGCTCGTCCCTTGGGAACATGAGAAACTCTAAGTTTGAAACTTGGGAATACTTTTGATGTGATTTGTCTTCAGGATCGACAAAATGCTCTATCAGCGCAAGTGTGAATCTACTGAGTAGATGTTTGCGAGGAGATACCTGAAAGGTGAGAAACGTCTATCAATTTCTAGCCGAACACGTACCAATATTACCCATCTTGAACCATTACTAAGCCCATCCCTATACTTTGCAATATGAAAACGTGAAGCGTGCTAAAGTTGTGGAAGACGATCACACAAGCTTCAACTTTTAAATAACAAATTTGAAAAACATACATAAAGCATGACTGAAATACACTCGATAGAGATTTTAAGTTTTAAAGAAAAACACATTACCTCATTTCTGCATGCCTCGCTAAGTATAGCACTAGTACATGGGAGCTTGTTCCCATTACAAGCGTGTACGAATGTAAAGTTATCAAATACTTCTTGTGCTGTTGTTACAAGGCGCTTGTACCTGAATGATTTCAAATGAAAAGCGTTGCAACCACAAGTCAATGCTACATGTAGGATTTAGAGATAAGAGCTGGAGGCAAATATGTCAATTTTTTTCATCTATGAATACGTTGATTTGGGATGTGTTTTCTTTCAGACGAGACAAGAACAAACATTTATACACAAAAAAAGATAAATTAGAAGGGCAACGAGTTGGATAGATACTTATAAGAAAAACAATTTTTTCATGTATGAATACGTTGCAATTCTGGTGAGGCATACACAACATATCTGAAAGCATCTCAGATCATATAATGCGCACCTCATCTTTCTCAAAATACGTGATAGATAATTATAAAAAAAATTACTAACTCAGAGTTTGCATCCAGTTGAGTCTCAAAGAGAGGATTCCTGGTAATGGTTTCCACTATGTCATACTCATTCTTGGCACCAAGCTGTTCGGGACAAAGATCATTGAGCACCGCGAGAATGTGTTTAAGTTCACGAGTCTTGTCATCTTTAACCATATGGTCAGTATCTATATCAACTTGACTAGAAGCCTTCAAGACAGAATCTGGGATGACATGTACTAGCATAGCATCCTCCACAACAAAATGCTGATAAAATTAGAGAAAAAAGTATAAGAATCTTGTGCTTAACATCAGTTTACTCAAACTATAAGCATAAAGTGGTAAAACTCGGCCAGGAAATATTGTCCTAGACTGATGACTAATTTTCATGCCAAACACAAACTCACTTTGTATGGTCTAACTCTAAGGGATGTTTGGCTAAGCTTGTTTTACAATGGCTTAAGCTTTTTCATAAAACCTTCAAAACATAAAATAAGGTTATCCAAACGTACCATATTTCTACAGTAAATTATCATATCTTAGTTCTTACAAATTGAAAATGCTCTGTCCTTGTTTGAAACACATCATTCTACAAGTAATCTTCTCTTCAACTAAACAATCTTTGTTACCCGCCATTTATTCATTCAGATTAGCTTGTTTTTTTGGGTTACGGGCGTACATGAATTTTGAGAAGTTCATAACACACTTTGAGGTTTTTGTTTAAGCTTATTCGACCGGCTTATGAGCTTATTGAACTTTTGAAAAGCTCAAAATTTTGGGCTTATGAGCTTATCAATGTGAGCTTATGGCTTACTAAAGTTCATAAGCTTTTCAAAAGTTTAATAAGCCCACCAAATAAGCTTAAAAATGAGCTTAATCAACTCGAGCTTATGAACTTAAATAAGTTTAAAAACCGAGCTTATTTGGTTTTCAATAGTTTGATATGCCTATGTATGCCAGACAATTACAAATAAGCTAAAACAAACACTCCTTTTCTCGGCTTTCAACTCATTAGTTATCAGTGAACAAAAACACAAATACGCAAATATACGACATAATATCATATCCTAAACAAAAGTTGGTGTATATCATATCCTAAAGCTCATAAGTTGGTGTATATTTTTTTATTATGGGTAACCATAACTAATACACGGGGTTTGAAACATACTGAAAGAAACCAATAAACATTTAATTTTAAAAAGGAATAATACCTTATGCCAGAAGTTAACGAGACGATTTTGGATGATATTTGTAGGAGGTCCATAACCGTACAACGCAGCATTTGAGTCCTTCACCTTGGCATAAAAATATAATTTTTCAAGAGCTTTAAAAAGAGACTCACGAAAACCCTTTTTCACTTTGAGCTGGCTTTCAACCCACCATTTCACCACTTTCAAAGCATCTTTCTCGTCCATGTTCTTTGTCTCCATTGTCTCTCTATCTCTGTGGGGGGTTGGTTGGACCAATGTAGGGTTGGTTTTCAGGGCTTATGTTTCAGGAAAACAAACTTGAGACAATTTGGTTTTTATTTTGGGGGATTTTTTTTCTTTTATTAATTTGTTAAAGATTTGAAAAATTATTATTTTTTACAAGTTCCAATACAACAAATTAAATCAAATGAGTTTTTCCCTATTCAGATTAATTAAACATGTTTTATGACTTTTCTGAATCATATGATTGTTGTCCACGGTCTCGGACCTGGACGAAAAACTAAAGCGATTCCTCGATTAAGTCAAAAAATGAACTGGTCAGCCAATCTCGGTTGATGTCTTGTTCCAATCGGGTTGGGTCCAATATAACAAAGTTGCTTTAATATAACAAAACATTAACCATATGCATTAACAAATAGTTAGAGTAACTAGAGTAGAGTCTTTCTAGCATTCATAAAGGGTTGTCCAAAAGACAGAAACCAAAAGAATTAAGAAACCGTACCGGTATCGACTATGAACCGAACCGTATATTAAAACTATGATACAGTTCTTGGTTCTTGAAATTCTAACTTTTCGGTTCTTGGGATGGTTCGGGTCGGAACCATCTGGTTCCGGTACTTTCCCAGAAAGAACCGACTCTTTTAAAATACTATGAGATTTCATTTTGGTTATATCTGTTCACTGGGCTTTTTAAGCTCAGCCGCATTTCTTTTCCTACGGGACATTTTAGGTTGGAATCTAGGGATATGAGTGAAGAGTGCATAGAAGCTCTTAGTGGACCACCCTGACGATAGTTAACCATTTGCGTCTGGATTAGAGTTTACCTTCAGTTAGACTTAGTTCGAATTTGTATTTTAGTTTTGGAACTCATTATGTTTAGAGTTTGTATTTCATTATTATTTTAGAATACCTTTGTTACCATTTATTTATAAGACTTCCGCTGGCCTTATATGTTCTATTTGGCACCATAATGGGGTGTTACAGGTTTAGTATGTAGTATAATAAGAAAAGAAAAAGTTAATAAATACAAAGGACTAATGATCTAGTCACTCCGTCCCAAATTTGTTATCCACTTATTTAAAATTACTTTTATGAAGTCTAGAAAATACATTAAAGGCATGCTTGGTAGGGAGGTTATAGGGGGTAAGGAATGGGAAAAATAATGAAAAAATGTGTTTGGTAGAGTATAATGCAATGACCCATTACTCAATAGTGGGTAATGGACAATTACACAATAGTAGGTAATGGACCATTACACAATAGTGGGTAATGGGTTATTACCCAATAAATTGGGAGGGGATGCTTTTCTTTCCTTTTTCACCATGATTATTGCCTTTCCCTTTTCTTTTCTCTAGTTTGAACCAAGCGCACCCTAATTAATTAAGAGTAAATTACATAAATGGTCCTTGTGATTTGGCAAATTTTTTATCTATGGTCCTTGAGAGTTTAAAGTTACACTCATGGTCCTTATTTTTGCAAAAAATAACACCATAGTCTTTGCATTTAACGGACATTAAAACTAACCGTCAAATCAACTCATGTGCAAGTCACATGAAGGCATTTTAGTCATTTTCGCTCACTTCTTTGACATCCAAGTTTTCATTTGCCTTTTTAATTTCTTTATATTCTAGTTAATAAATGTTAAAGAACATCAATATTAACATAAATTCATAATATAAACAAGTTTCATTCAAAACCCACATTTATAGTTAAAATCAAATGCCCCAACATATACACAACATGAAACAAAACCCACTTAAAACCATCAAATTTGATTTCTATTATATTTTCGTGCTAGGCACATTACACCGATTAATAATTTAATATTTTATTTCAACCTTTTATTTTTCAATCACCTGTTATAACCTTTTGACTATGTGAAAAAAACAAATAATCATTTGACTTAAATATTTTTATTTATGTACCCATCTGCATGAAGAAAACCAATCTTCAATTATTGATCCAATCATACAAAACATATATTTATGTCAAATATCTGAGTTCAATGAAACACATACAAAACAAATACATAAACAAGAATACAAACCTCAAATAAATTTCAGATATGAAAATGTGAGCTCAAATCATATATAGATTCAAACATACATTAAACACACAAAATACACAAAGATCATTAGCCTCATTACGTGCAGTGAGACTTGAAATGGCTGAAGCGATGGATATTGACAGAGTTGATGGTTGTGATGCTGGTGGTTATTGAAGTAAGTTGAGTGAAAGAGATAGATAAATGATATATTAGACGACGACGACGACAACAAAAAAAAAAAAAAAAAAAAAAAAAAAAAAAAAAAAAAAAAAAAAAATCTCTTTTGTTTATATTTGGGGGTTTTCTTTTCTTCATAATTTACTTTCGTCTTCGGGTGTTGGTAGGATTTAGTTTGATTTTCGATTTAGCTTTAGGTGTTGCTAGAGGATTCATAGTGGTGGACTGGTGGTGACAGTGGTAGTATATGGAGAGTATATGTGTTAGTGATAAAAGAAAATAAGTTTTGTATGTGTTGATGTAGTATCTTTCTAAAGATAAAGTTTTGTTTGTGATTTGGTATAGTATCTTTTTGTTAAATATTGATGTTCTTTAACATTTGTTATTTATAATAGAAAGACATTAAAAAGTCAAAAGAAAAACTGATGATTAAAGAAGATTTGAATAAAAAATGACTATATTGCCTTCATGTGACTTGCACATTAGTTGATTTAATGGTTAGTTTTATATTCTGTTAGACGTAAGGACTATAGATGTTATTTTTTGCAAAGATAAGGACCAATAGTGCAACTTTAAATCTCAAAGATGGTAGATGCAATTTTCACCAAACCCAAGGACCATTTATGTAATTTACTAACTAATTAATTAAAGTGTGAACTCTAAAATTTAACCGAATTTAGGAAAGAGCTCTTTACTCTTTGTTATACATTTCCTTCTACTTTCTTACATGCCTTTGCATTTTTCAATTTTCTATATATTATCTAAAGTTCTAAACATTTTCTTTAAATTTATAACAAATTTTAGAGATATAACCCTTCCTTGTTTCTAAAGAAATTGAAATAGAAAATTAAAGAAGTTTTTCTACAACTAAACACACCATAAGTTTTTTCTTTGAAAAAACTATTACTACGGAGTATGGAGTAAAAGAAATAAATTCACTCTTACATTTTGTATTTACTTATCCTCATACTCGTATTAAAATCTGACATTTTTTTTTTCATTCGTTATTTTTCTTCATCTAAACTGTCAGTTTTTTCACATGACAAGAACATGTGAGTAAATATACAAGTAATTTCTAAAATATAAATTTAGGTGACTTTCAAAGTATTTGGCATAATTGGAAAGTTTATGCAGCAAACTTTTTTTTAGCTTATCCAAAATTGATATTGTATGGTGTATATTTTCATTGCTTATTCATTAATTTGTTGGACCTAAGGATAATTTAGAAAGTAGAACCTGCATAGGGGGGAAGGCCACATTCCAATATTAAGAATCATAAAGCAGGTCAATGGAAATTCTGACATTTTCGTCGATACCAAGATGATGTACATATCTGTTCTAATTCTAGAATACCATTACATACCTGGGATACCAAGGTGACGTGCATATCATGCGTCTACAATACCATCATGCGTCTACAATACCATTACTAATAAAGCTAACTAAAAATCAATATTACTGATATCTTTAGTTTTTTCTTAAAATAAGCACGCTAAGTTTTATAAATTTGTGTGAATGGGTGTAATGGTCGCTCGAACGATCATCTCCGTATCAACGTCACATAATCGTTCAGCATATCACAAGACTCGCTATCCAACAAGTGTAATAATAAGCACCAAATAGACCATGAAACTCATTTTTCTTAACATAATTATACTCTCTTTTATTTTATGTTTTACATTAAACATTTATAAAAAAAAAAAAAAATAGCATCTATATCTATAAACATATAAGATTGAGTCCTAAAATTTAATGTGGAGGCGTCAAGATTGCATAAAGTACAAGTTACCTAATGCTTGGAATTAAATGCAGAAAATAGAGTTTCATTATGTGGAGGCTTCATGTGTAAGTACCTTGATTTAATGTTCATGCTTAAGTGGTAAGTACATATGAGCTATATTTAGTGTTTCAAATGTAAATGATTGAAACCATACGAAGTGTTGCTAGCCTTTATTTTCATTTAATCATTTGCTCCTTTCATTTGCCTTCAAATAAATGTACAAACCCTTCAACCACCATCATTGAATACTATAAATAACACCATTTGGTGTTTGTTAATGATATGTGTGTGTGTGTGTGTGAAACTTTAATTTGTGTGTAGTTTGATGATTTTGCAAGAATCAAATGTTTGCTGTTAGTTTATTATTGTTTGTGTGTAAATTTAGTGCAGCACCAACTAACCAATTTCCTTTTGATCTCTACTTTTTGTTTCTAGGCACATGATGAGAATGAAATGGATCGCATGCTAGCAATTGATGGCATTGAACTCATTGGCATCAATAACCGTAACCTTGGTATGTACCCCATCCGTTTTTATGGCTCAAGATCTGTGAATTAACAAGCTTGCTAATTAGATAAATAGTTTTAAAATAGATATTGACATGATCATTTTTTCCAGTCAATAGTTTTTCCATATTTTTCCTTATAGTGTGATAAATTTCTTTTCGGTGTAGCTTCTCACCTATGGAATTGAATTTAGTTGGTTAATGTAAAATTTCTCCGTCCAATGAAAGTGTACTATGCATATTAATGTTACGTGCAATGGTTCATGTAGAAATATTGACTTGATTAACGCAAGGGGGTATACATGCAATGGTAAGCAAATGGTTAACTTTCTTGCATGTGAAGTCGGTTGATAGTCCAGCTTTGAAGTTTATGGAAGAAAAATGGATGTGTTGTTGCCTGAGAAGGAACCGAGGGTTAGATCTGCTAACCTATTTTAAAATTTTAGGTTGGTTAGTAGTTTATTAATGTTATTCTTGCAAGTATTGATAAGTGGTTAGTGACGCTAACGGGGTATATCAAGATGTTGATAACAAAACAGAGTGGAAGATGGAGACGGAGTGGATAATATCTTCACATTTATGAAAGAACTATCAAAAAATTAGGCATGCAAGAAAATGAAAATCATATGTAAACAAGGTTTATAATTAGTGTGACAAAGCTTTGATGAATATTAATGGTGGCTTGAATCTTGCTTTTATTTATTTTTTCTTTCCACTTAAGCAGTTTAAGAGGTTGCAATGTATCCACCCATGACACTAGAAATAATACAAAATCAAAGTTGAATTGATGGAAAGTATAACTAGACAAAATTAATATTTTGAGAATTTATTTTAATATATGCTTTTTTATAGGGATTTGAGGGTCTCTTTACCAATGGTTACTATATTGTATTAATTGAAGTTCACAAATTATTTGTTTTAATTTTGATCTTACAAATATGTATAAAATTTGATGTTGTTATTCATGAAAAGATGAGTTTTGGTATGTTGGTATGAGAATGTGTCGTAATTAGTGGGAATGGGTAATCTTAGGCTCCATGTTTTGTGTCGAATTCATTTTAATGTGGAGTAATCAAGATACTCAAGATGGAGTCTCATTGCATATAGTACAAGATAGCTAATGCTCGAAATTCAATGCAGCCTCATAATAACTATACAATCATGAAAGGAGATGAAGTGCAAGGGATGCCCGAATTGATCACATGGATTTAGTATAGAATTAAAGTCGGTTAGATGAAGTGCAAGGGTTGCGAAAGGTTGCAAGAATAATTAATGATATAACCTAATTCATTTCTATATAAACCGGCCAAAATCACATTTAGTATGTACAGATTCACACATCTTTTAGATCTTTGATTGTTGGTAGCGGTATATAAATTCTCTTTTGCAACATTTTGGAGATGATTCACACATCTTTTAGATCTTTGTAATTAACTCGGCCATCTTTTTTTCTTAATTTAGTTATCATACGCAGGTACCTTGAAACTCACACAAGATAATGCATGCTCAGATAAATGGAACCAAAGACTGGGATACCAACTATTTTCTTTGGTTCATACATATTTAGGTGATTGTTATAGATAAGCATATATATAGATATATGTATTATGTTAATGCATTTTTATATACAAGTAATTTATGTGCGTTTTCTATTAATGTAGCTCACATGTGTGAATTGATTCAAGAAAATGTGCACGAGCATTTATGTAAAGCAACATTTAAATGGTTAAATGATACTTTTTAGCTTGATTAGTTTATGTAAGTAGTTGCTTTCGAATGCTCTTTGAAAAATATTATAATGAATTTATTGTGTGCAATTGAATTATTATTCAAAAGAAGAAGGTTCGCGCATCGCAAAGTGTTTTCTTTTTCTATATGTAGAATCATTAGTAATAAACCAATATTTACGCCCATTAAATGAGTTTGCCATAATAGCAAAAATTAACATATTAAAAATATCACATTGAGTAACGAATAGAAAGGAAAAAATACATAATTTTGACTTAAAGCCATTTGTAAGTTATAATATCAAATAAAAAAGTTGAGTTTTAAACATAAGCAAAAGTTCAAACTTTTATCGAAAAACAAAACCGGTGCATTTAATGTGAAGTAAATACAACATCGAAATGGAAGTGCAAGGCTTGCCGGAATTGATCACATGATATTTAGTAATTAGTAGAGAATTAAAAGTCGGTTATGGATTGAGATGAGATTGAAAAGGTTGCAAGAATAATTGATGATTTAACCTAATGCAATATATATAGATATATGTAGTATGTTAATGCATTTTCACATACAAGTAATTTATGTGTGTTTTCTATTGATGTAGCTCACATGTGTGAATTGATTCAAGAAAATATGCATGAACATATATGTAAAGCAACATTTAAATGGTTAAATGATACTTTTTAGCATAATTAGTATATGTAAGCATACAACTTGAATAATGAATATAAAAGGAAAAGTACATAATTATTTGTAAATTAAAAAAAATAAGTTTAAGACATAATAGTGGAGTACAGAGGTTTTAGGAATTATTAATAGTGTATTAATTAATATTCATTTGGTTAGCTATTTAGAATTGAGTTTATTGATAAAATTTATTAATATTAGTTAGACTTCAATATTAATTTTCAATGAAATTAGTTGTACAATAAAATGAGATGAAGCTAAAAATGTTTGTAACGATTTTTATAAAGTTTATGTGGCATTATTATATATGCATTATTACACAAACTTTAACTTACAAACTTAATAAAGAAAATATTTAACACATATTAAACTATGACCAATTAGATAGACCCCGTGTGCTTCATATTACCATGCAAAAACCATCTAATTGACAAGTATTGTAGGGCTAAGTAATAGACCAAAAGAAACGAAACCATTTTTTATATCATGCAATCAGTAACAGGCCAAAAGAAACAAAGCCATAACAACTTAATAACCAAAAACCCATTTATAAAATACAACACCACAAAACCAAAACAACATCAAACATTTTTAAATTTTTATAAAAGAAAGTTAAAAATTCCATACAACATACTAAACAATACTTAAGTATACACTTGCCAATATACAGAAAGAATACACGATTAACAATTAGATTCTCAGCCCGTGCGTAGCACGGGTTCTGCCTGCCTCGTATATATAAAAATTGAGTTCCCCATATTGAATGTGAGCATTTATGTCATAAGTCAAGAAACTCAAATATGTTGTTTAAGCTAGTGAAATTACTACATTCGGAGCTTATTTTGAAGCCTTTTAAGCGCTTTTAAGGATACATAAATATTCACAATAACCAAGTTCTTTTCAAGTCTCCAATATTTAATGTTTTGGTCTTTTCACTTGCTTGCTAATTGCACGATTATGCACAAGTAACACAACATCTTGCCTTCACTCCTCTATATAAAGACCACCACCTTATTCTTCCCTCCTCACAACCACCATATTTCTATGTAAACACACCCTTCTTTCTCCATGTACAGCACCATTCGCAACCATTCTCGAGGCACCAAACGACCACACCGCAAAACAAGAACACTCAATACTTGCATCTGTCCTAAACCATATACCTGCTAGGACTTTGTTCACCATAAATATTTAATTATTTCATATTATATTCATATTTTGCATCTATTACAATAGTTTAGATGTGTTTATGAGTATATGTTTTAATGTTAGAGACACATACCCGGTTTGGGCTTATCCTTCTCTCGCTTTTGTCTGGGCAAGTGTTTAAGGTGGCTTGGGCTCCGGACCAGAGGGTTTTATTGTCTACATCAGCCAAGGAGATCGGGTTCCATCATTACATATGATCTGTATTTCCTTGAAGTTATATCACTGCCAAAGAGACATGTTATGGTTTGTTAAACTTTTAGTAAGGAATTTTGTAATAACGGTATGCAAGTTTGCTTGCATGCTACTTTTCTTTTTAACCTTTTGACTGATAGTTGTTGAGTAAAATAGACCGAGATACAACTTTATGACATGCCAATATTTTCATATTCATTTTATTTGATTTTTGGTTGATTGTTAATCTGAGGTTTTTTGTACAGCGCCGAAATTGCCCATAGTCTGTACCGCGGGGTTGCTGCCAGCTTTAGGTTGGTATTTGCCAAATTTGTTTGAGAACCTATGACAAGTGCTACTTTTGAAGATGTTGTTGCATCTATGTTGATGTTGTTGAAGAGTTTTAAGAAGATTAAGAAGAACGACTGACTTGAGGAAGAGGACTTTTGAAGAGATGTTTACTACTAATATGTTTGTTATCATGTGGAGAAGTGCATACCCTGATCATTAGTTTCATGTTATCATTGTGTGGAAATGAACCATTAGAATGCTAATAATATGGTGATTGTGTGGAAATGTAATCTTTGAAAACTTTGAGAATTGCTTAGCAAATATAACTTTTAATGTGTCATGAACCATCAGAATGCTAATAATATGGTGATTGTGTGGAAATGTAATCGTTGTTTAACTCTACGTAATCTATTACTTTACTTTCTATTGTTCCATTATTATAGTAATGTTTAAAGGTTTAGTAGAGAGATGACTATGCCTATATGTAAATTGGCCATTTTTTTCCACATGCATCTATATTCATACAATCTCACGCAAACACCTCAACCTCTTTACTTCCACAGAAATTTATATAGATGTTTGGCTGTGTTTCTCTTCTGCAAACTTATGATAATAGACAACACGTTGCTAAACTCAAATCAAACTTAAGTATGCCAGTTTGATCTTGTATATTTTACTGGTCAGCTTTCAGGAATTACTTTGTGACAACGCTTACTAAGCCAGTGGAAGCCAACTCGCTGCAATTGTCAGTTTTCGGCCATAATTACAAAAGAAGATGTACAAAACAAGATTAGTTGTATCTGATGGGCTGGTCATACTCTATTGTTAACAGTTATGTTGAACTAGACTATACCCTATTCCTTTGCTTAATGAATCCGAAAATTTACTTTTTGATGATATTTGCAAATCAAATGTAGCATGTTTTGTGAAGTATATTGCCATGATTTTACACGTTACCGGATAATGATAGAAAAAAGGCATTTTTTTGTGGGTCAATACCGGTTAGCTGTGATTCGCAATACCAATGAACTGTTATTTGTAATTTTTAAAATTACTAACTATTCATTAATATTGAGTTTTCGAAACATCTCCATGTATAAATGTGAGTATTAAACACTATTATGGTTTAGTTCTTATTATTAAAGAATTGTTAAGCTCTTGAATGAAACGATTATTACATCCTATCTTCAATTTGATTAATGGCAAGGCATCTGTTCATTTCCTTTTAGTAAATATATTTAATTACAAACAAATCATTTTTAATGTATCTAGCATAAGTACATGCATGCAAGAAATTAATTGCAGCAAACTCTTTATATGCACTTTGTTCACCATGATTAAATACTCTTCAATTATATGCAACAAAAATACACATAGAAAAAAGATCATTTAGAGAGAACCATTTCATACATGTTTAAAAACGACCAAGTGTAAAAAGTAAACTATCTATGTACTAAACTTGAGTTAATCAATACATTAAACCCACATCTTAACCGTACTTTAATGTATCTAGCATAAGTACTTAATAAGGTCTCTTCATATTTATTGATAAGTTACATGCATGCAAGAAATAAAATGCAGCAAACTCTTTATATGCTCTTTGTAATTAAGTATTACTTTATATACTCTTCAATTATATGCAACAAAAATGCACATAGAAAAAAAGATCATTTAGAGAGAACCATTTCGTACATGTTTAAAAACGACCAAGTGTAAAAAGTAAACTATCTATGTACTAAACTTGAGTTAATCAATATTATTTCAAGCAATTAAATTGAACGAATAATGTTGTTTATAATGACAATAACAAATTTTATTTTGACAATGCAAATATGACAATAATGGTAACCGAATTTTTAATAACAGCAAAAACAATATTCATGTCCATGCGTTGAAAAAACATAGCATAACTATAGAATGGTTTCACCTTAATTTGTGACTGGAATACACAATTTTGTACGTGTCTTAGCTTCTTAATGGTCTTTCTTTGTTAAGTTGTGTTTTTTGTTCACATTCGTGACATTGTCTAGAATAAATTTGATGTGTGAGATGTATCGTTTATCATAAGTTAACGGACTATAATGAGTAAACCGATTCATTTAAATGTTGTATACAAAATAAATCAATGTATCAACATAACCCGAACACTTTTTACCCGAAATACAAGTAGGATTTAATCATGGTGAACAAAGCCCGTGCATCGCACTGGCCATGATGTCTCGTTAAGAAGAAAAAAAACACATCTGAAATATTATAATAAATATTTTATACTCAATTACTCAGTAATAAACATTTTATAAAAAAAAACAAAAAGTTAAAATAAGATAACCCACCCTGCCTACCTTAATTGTTTTCATTCACCTAGTTGGACTAACATGCAAAGTTGCAAACAAGCATCAACACATCTACAAACACACATTAACATCTCAAATGTTAACGCTAAATTTTTACACTAAAATACTGTTAAAATAGCAACTTTTTATAAGTTATTATTGCATTAAATAAAATGTGCTACAATGTGTAGCACTAAATATTTGCACTAAACCATTTTATCTACTTTAAATTGTATGTTAACACAATATATAAAAAATAGTTGGAATATCATATTGTAATCGTAACAATTAGAGAGTTATAAACATATAGCTTTTATGAATTAGTTTTATATGTAAATATCAAATGTTTAACAAATATATAAAAGTTTAATCGTAGTGAATAGTATCAGTGATATGGATGGCATTGCACTATATTTAATGTTTTATTATTATTCATTGCGCTAAATTATAATGATAGTGTTAATATTTTAGAAGACTTTCTGTAGTTTGGCACTAAATTAGTGCAAAAATACACTTAGGGCATGTATGGCGCGGGAGATTGTAGAATATTATTGAGACTTAAGATTATTTTATTAAAAAACAAGTTTTGGTCAAAAAATTGTTGGTCCCGTTTACTAGGTTAATATTAATTATTCAGTTAAACTAACCAAGTTCCATGACTTTTAACAAAAATGTAAAATGATTAACAACAAATAAAACGTAAAGATAAGAGACAATGTTTTTCAACGTTTAATTCTTATTAGAAGTTAATCAAAAGAATTATACCCAAGTGCTTGCGGAATAACACTTGGGATTGAAAACGACAAGTATGGTATGACTCCTCTCTAAACCCAAACAAAGTTTGAGTGACAACTAAAAGGTCCTACTGAGCTATCTAAGGGACTGTGTTGTTCTTTGGAGGAGTAAAAGTGGTTTGTGAATGTCTAAGCATTAATTGCACAAACTTGTCAACTTTTACTCCTCACTTATGCTACCTATTTATACACAAGTAAATTACAACTTTACTGATAAAGACAAATTGATGACCTAAGCTAGTAGAGACAAAATACTTACATATTTTGTCTCTGTTACAATGGACTATATTGGGTAAAAGACAATGAGCGTTTCTGATGCACAGTGATGACACCATCCTGAATTTATGCCTTTCAGGAAAAGTTTGACTTCAGGTCGATAAGGACACCTGTTCAGACATTCAAACATTTCCCGCTTCGTCCCGCCCATTCTTCAGTCTTCAGGTCTTCAGTAGTTGTTGAGGAGTCCTGGGGGTTCAGTTTAAGTTTTGCTTAAATTTGTAAAAAATATCTTTATTTTTTAAGTACTCAACTTTATTTTTAACAATTTAAGGTACTAAAGTTTAAGTTTTGCTTAAATTTGTAAAAAATATCTTTACACCAGGTTATCACATTTTTTACATGTTTTAAATTTTAACATAAGTTAATTACTTAAATCGTTTGTTTTTATTACGTTTTCATACGTTTTTTTCTCTTTTCGTTTGTTTTTATACGTTTTTATCCATTTTCGTTCGTTTTTATACGTTTTCGTCTGTTTTTATACGTTTTCGCCCATTTACTTACGTTTTCATCCGTTTTTATACGTTTACGTCTGTTTTTCTTACTTTTCTTATCCGTTTTTTTTCGTATTCATCGGTTTTATATATTTTTGTATGTTTCATACGTTTTCTCCCTTTTTCATATGTTTTTGTCCGTTTTTATACGTTTTCGTCTGTTTTTATACGTCTTTATAAGTTTTCTTATATTTTGATATGTTTTCGTCCGTTATTATACGTTTTTGTCCATTTTATATATTTTCGTCTGTTTCTATACGTTTTCATCCGTTTTACACGTTTTCATCTATTTTTCATATGTTTTATACGTTTTTGTACGGTTCTATACGTTTTTTTGTGTTTTTATACGTTTTAGTACGTTTTATGCTTTTTTATACGTTTTCATACATTTTTATTTGTTATTAACCATTTTTATCCTTTCTTCATACATATAAAAATGTAAAAATACATAAGAAAATGAACAAAAACAGAAGAAGCGTATGAAAATGTAAGAAATCGTATAAAAATGAACGAAAACGTATAAAAAAAAGATAAAATAGATGAAAACGTAAGAGAATGTAAAAAAACAAATAAAAATGGATAAAAGTGTATGAAAACAAAAAATAAACCTTAGAAACGTATAAAAACGGACGAAAACGTATAAAAACGTAAGAAAAATGATCAAAAACGTATAAAAACGGACAAAAAAGTATAAAAACGGACAAAACGTATGAGAACTTAAGAAAATGGGCGAAAACATAAGGAAACGGGCGAAAACGTATAAAAATAGACGAAAACATATAAAAACGAACGAAAACGTATGAAAACATAAGAAAAATAGACGACAACGTATAAAAACAAATGAAATCCTATAAAAACGGATAAAAAGACGTGTGAAAACGTATGAAAAACGGACGATTTAAGTAATTAACTCAAGTTAAATTCTAAAACATGTAAAAAATGTGATAACTTGGTGTAAAGGTAATTTTTCCTAAATTTGAGCAAAACTTAAACTTTAGTATCTTAAATTGTTAAAAATAAAGTTGAGTACCTCAATTAGATATTAAAAGTAAGTTGAGTACCTTTTTATGCATTTTAAGAGATTGTGAAAGATAATTTTCTAAAATTTTTGATAAGTTATGACTATCAAACAAAGATTTAATGCTAACATGTAAGATGCACTAAGAGTAAGGGGTATGGTGGCTTGAGTTATTTCGCTACCTCAGCGCCACCTTAGCATTTCTTTTTTCGCATTCACACACCAAAATACCCCTTCACTAACTCAAGTCATTTTCACTTTTTAAAACCCACCATTTTATTTTATTTTTCCATTTTTTTAAATCAACTAATTTTTTATTCATTTAAATAAAATACAAATTACATAAAAAATATGAATAAAAAACAAAACAGAAAAATTAAATTACAAAAAATACAAACCAAATAAATTCTTCACAAAAAATTAGGTTGGGACCTACCTCCTTTCTTCTTTGCTGCAAACACACACTTCACACAAATACAACACAAATAATAATAATAATAATAATAATAATAATAATAATAATAATAATAATAATAATAATATGGGATTGTGGTTATGTGGTGTTTGTTTCAAAACGCATACTTTCCGGGCTAAGTGTCGGCATGGTGGGGGGTCTAATTTCGTGTCACCTCCTGATTGTGGTGATGGTGTAGTTCAGTTCGTGTTGCATGATCTCACCAAGCCACATGCTCCTTCTCATGTTGCTCTTATTGAGGATTTGGTTTCTGATGAGTTTAGTGGTTTTGATTTACATCTCCTTGATACTCTTCTTTCTAAGGGGTTGCGTACTATCAAATCCATTCCTCCTAAATGTCGTTTGGGGTTCTCTCGGGTTTTGAAAGGAGCTCTTGATAAGGTGGTTTGTTCGCCTGATGACATTTCTTGCTGGGTTGGTTTGTTAGTCTTGCCTCTTTGCTTGCTTAAAACATTTTGCCCTAGGAGTAATCAAGAGTGTAGGTCGGCTACTAAGCGTCAACGACAGGAAGAGTATATTGTTAACGCTATTTCAGCTTGGGGCACACCTGGTGGTAGTTTACAAATTGTGCGTGAGGTTTTAGCCGAACCCCCCCCCCCCCCCCTTTTATGGTCTAGTATTGATGAGGAAGACTTGGACTTGGGTGACCGTAATATCAAACTGTGTAAAAGGAAGATTTGTGATAGCCATTACACTGCTGCTGTCAGAGTTCTTTCTTCTTCGGGTATTGCGGCTTATGATGGTACTACTCTTGAGGATTTAAAAGCGAAGCACCCTTTTCAATCTGCTCCTCTTTTGCCAGATATACCTATTGATCATCATCACCTTTCGGCATCTCCTGCTACGGTTCTTGATATGATTAAGAGTTTCCCTCGTGGTACTTCTTGTGGACGGGATGGTTTGCGTGCCCAACACCTTTTGGATTGTTTAAATGGTGCTGCTGTTGCTATTTCTGATGAGTTAGTTGCTTCTATGACCCAGGTTGTGAACCTTTTTCTTGAGGGTAAATGCCCAAGGGCGTTGGGCGAGTATGTTGCTAGTGCTCCTCTCACGCCTTTGGTAAAACCATGAGGGGGGATCCGTCCTATTGCTGTTGGGACTGTTTGGAGGCGACTAGTCTCCAAGGTTTGTGCTTCTATGATTGGACATTCTTTGGATGGTTATTTTGATGGTTTGCAATTTGGTGTTGGGGTTTCGGGAGGTGGGGAGGCAATTCTTCATGCTGTGAATCGGTTGATTGAAGACCGTGGGGGTGATGTTGGTCTATCAATGTTGTTGGTGGACTTTAAAAACGCCTTCAATATGGTAGATCGTGCGGTTATGTTACGGGAAGTTCGCCTTCGTGTTCCGGCTATTTCACGTTGGGTGGAATTTTGTTACTCCAGTCCTGCCAGATTGTATTATGGTGAGCATACTTTATGGTCGCACCAAGGGGTGCAACAGGGTGATCCGCTTGGGCCTCTTCTTTTTGCTTTAGTGTTACATCCCTTGGTATGTAAAATTAGAGACTCCTTTACCCTTTCTCTTCAAGCTTGGTATCTGGATGATGGTACTATTATTGGGGATACTTTGATTGTGGGGAAGGTTTTAGAGTTGATTATGATGGATGGACCTAGTTGTGGATTACACCTCAACGTTGATAAAACTGAGGTTTTTTGGCCAAAGGAAGATCCCAGGAGCAGGTATGTTGGTGTGTTTCCCCCTAATATTTCTCGACCTTCACATGGTGTTAAATTATTAGGTAGCCCTGCCAGTGTGGACTTTGAGTTTAGTAGTAAGCTTGTTATGAAAAGGGTTGCTAAAACTATTGAGCTTATGGATGCTATTGCTAAGCTTATTGATCCTCAGTGTGAGTTGTTGCTACTGCGTGCATGTGCTGGTATTTCCAAGTTGTATTTTTCTATGCTCACATGTCCTCCTCGGGTCTTTGAGGGTGCTCAGGTTTCTTTTGATGCAGCGCTTCGTTCTTCTTTAGAACGTATTGTCACTGCTTCTGGACCCGAATTTGGTGATTGGCAATGGAGACTAGCTACCCTACCTTTTGCCTTTGGGGGACTTGGGATGTATTCTGCAGGTGATGTCTTGAACTATGCCTTCCTTGCTTCTAGACTTCAATCCGCCAGCTTACAGACTAAGCTTCTCCACAGTTCTGGTATTGTGACTACTGGCCCCTCATTTGATGATGCTTTGCACACTTTTAACGTGAATATGGATGTTGACCTCTTGAGTAATCCTAGTGAGATCGCTGCCCCCAAACTTATGAAGAAATTGACAGATATATATTTCACACGTGTTACCCAAACGGTTGAATCCACCTTCCATTTATCTCCTAGACAGATTGCGTTATGGGGCTCATTGAAAGAGGATTATATGTCAGATTGGCTTCGGGTAGCACCGATATCTGGTTTGGGACAAACTATGAATGCCAGGACTTACCGATGTGTGTTGTGTTATCGGTTGGGTGTTCCTCTTTTTACTGTCCAGATGCCGTGTTCTGCTTGTTCTAAAGTGTTTCCTGGAGATATTTTTGGGGATCATGCTGTATCGTGTGCGGGGATTGTTGGTATTAAACATCGGCATAATGTTGTGCGCGATGTTCTTGTTGACATATGTTCTCGGTCCAGTATTTCGGCACGTAAGGAGGTTGATATTGGGCTTATTGGGGATAGGGATAAACCTCTACGTCCAGCTGATATGTTACTTTATTCATGTGATGGCGGGCTTGATGTATGTGTTGATTTGACAGGGTCTTCGCCCTTGACGCAAACTAACATGGTTGATTTTGTGCCGGGTCGTGCGGTGGTTGAAGCCGCCCAACGTAAACGCGTCAAGTACGAGGCCAAATGCTCGGACATGGGATATGGATTTCTCCCCTTTTCATTCTCTTCTTTTGGAGAACTTGAGAAGGATGCGGCAGCCTTATTAAAACGTATTCGAAGATTTTCGGTGACTCAAGATATTGGAGCACGGGCTGCTGCTCATATTTTTAGTAGGGTTAGCTTCGCTATAGCTAGAGGAGTGGGGGCTCAAATTGTTTCTCGGCTTCCCACTAATTTCTTGTAAACCCTATGTGTTTCTAATAAAAGTGATGTTTATAATAATAATAATAATAATAATAATAATAATAATAATAATAAAAGTAAATAAATAATAATAATAATAATAATAATAATAATAATAATAATAATAATCAAAACAAAATTGACGTAGTGCCAATTAATTCACTCCGAAAATGGTAAAGGGGGGCCTTGTGGTAACGCTTGAACGGTGGCGCCAAATTAGTTGACACGTCATAATGGCATCATTGAGGTGTGAGACACCCCATGCTCTAAGTTATCTCCAACCATGATATGCAAATCATCATTTTCTCTTTATTTAAAGAATAAAGCATCAAAACTCATCTCCATTCATGCTCCAAATTTAAAGAAAATTTTGGATCATTGCTTAAAATCCTCCATATTTTGAAAATCATTATTCACCTTCCAAAAATAATATTACTATTACAGTATTTAATACTAGTATCTTTTGATTTCTTATTCGACCTTAGTGGATATTTTTAAATTAACTCAATACCAATATATTAGAAGTTAGAAGTATGAAGTATGAATGACATGGTTGGAGATCGAATTATTTTTGAAACATGAATGTAATTGAAATAGGCTCTTTCATTATTCAAATTTGATGAATTTTGTAGGACTTGGTTGGAGATAATTTATACTCATATATTTATAAATTTCTTTATGCTAATGACCAACCGTTAATTTTTTGCTTGTTGGGATTTTATTTTTATTATTTTTTTTACTTTTTTATTTTATTTTATTTATTTATTTATTTATTTTGCTTGAACTTCGTCTGGTGATCACCACTACCAACCCAAGGCAAAAGTTGCACCACCACATGTGGTGGTCGTACAACCGTGACGACCAACTCAAGGCAAAAGTTGCACCATCACATGTAACAACCGTGGTTTTGGCAGGTCAGTTTGACTGATAGTCTTGACTCGGTTGAAGTTTGTTTGGTGTGTCTTAGGTGTTTGAAGTGATATAGGTGAGTTTTAGCACTAAATCCTTTTGCGTAAATGGTTTTATTGTGATTTGAAAAGTTTGGAATTTGGGAAAGTTCATTTTGATCACCTTTGTGGTGTAGAAATGACTTGTGTAGTTTTGATGTTTTTGTAATTTTGCGTAACGAGTCTTCGTTCAAGTTAATGAGCATCAGCGAGTTATGTGTGTTTTGTTTTTATGAGTTATATTTCAAAAAGAGTGTGAAATTCTATTTTTGGAAACTTTATTTTGAAAATGATAATTTTGCCGGTTGTCGTAAAAGTTAAGGTTTATCGCGAAAGACGTTAGGTTTCGATATGGGAATACATAAAATATGAAAAGTATGAGGTTTTGAGTGTAATAAATAAATTTAATAAAAAAAATAAAAATAAATATATAAATAAAAGGGGCGGCCGAATATATGGTTTTGGGGGAAAAAGGAAACCAAATTTGATACCAAATACAACTCTAAACCTTAAGGGTTATCCAAAATAATTATAAATACAAAATTAAAAACTCCCCAACCCTTTTTCTTTGATGTACGGTCGACCAAGGAGGGGGAAGCAAGAGAAAAATTTAGGGTTTTGTTTTTGAAGCTAAAATCAAGATCAATGTATATTTTTAATACTAGTTTTCATGTAATTGATTAATTATTGTTATGATTCATGTAATATTGACTATGATAGAATCTAGGGTTTATATACTTCTGTGAATTAATGAAGTAAAACATGTTAGGATTATTAGTTAATGATGGTAAGGTAATTGGTTAAGGGAATTGAGTATAAAGCACGTTAGATTATGTGTTAGGGTTTGGACAGAAAACTATGGCTGTAAAGATGTGAGTATAAATAACAGATGGTGAAGAGTTAAGTCACCAATTTTTGGTCTAAATTGAAGTTTAATAAAAGAGCTTTCCAAAAAGTCCAGCCAAGATTGATTTCAAGGTCGGGAAGTTGGTCTTTTGATTTTTCTTTGTTAAGGTGTCAAAGCTGTCAAACCGGGACAGAATTTGGGTAAAAGTTTGAGGGTGAGTTGTGGTTGTAAAAGTGGTATTTTTACTAGCCCTTCTGGAATAGTTAAGTCTTAAGTTATCTTAGACTACCACGAAAAGGATTCGCGATAAAAACTTGTAGAAGTATTTTATGTTAATTAAAACTTTTTGATGTGCGTTCAGATCCGAATTTGGATAGTTGACAAGTTTGATTTTCTTTTGAGTACTTGTGTGTGTTATTGGTCCATGGCCTTCTGGGATTAGCTTGTATGCTTATGAGAGACCATGGTAAATTTTTGGTGTGAGTTGTTGAGCTTTAATTGTTGTGATTTCATGTGGGCGAATGTACCCAAAAATTCTGCGTTTTCTGATTTTTAAAGTACAAGGGATTTAGTGAGTGTTAGGTTAGGGTGGTGGTTAGTATGGTGTCTAGGAGATCTATGGTGGGTCATATGAGTCTTAGAAATCCATCATATGAGTATTACATGGGTTGTAGCTTTTAGCTTGACCTTGTGTAACGTGGACTTATTTGTGTTGTTTAGATTTGTGATTTGTGTTGTGGAAGCTGCAAGGTTTGAGGTGAGTTCATAGTCTCATATTTTTACTTGTTTTAAACTTGGGATGGGAATGATGCTTGTCTTAAATGTTTAAGTTACTGTGATTATGTGTGTGTCAAAAGAGCTTGGACTTATAATGTTATCGCATGCATGCTATGTGTGATTATTTGCTTGTGTGGATATATATGTGATTCGATTAGGAGGATGCTTATCCTGTTGCTCGCGCATGCGACCTAATTGATGTTGTAATCATTGTGGGATCGGAGGACACGAGCCGTCCTGTTGTAGTCATTGTGGGATCGGAGGACACGAGCCGTCCTGTTGTAATCATTGTGGGATCGGAGGACACGAGCCGTCCTGATGTTGCCTTATGTGTGTTGTTGCCTTTGTGTGTGATTATTGACTTGCAAATACATGTAGCTTATATGATAACTGTAATTTATTTGTCCAGCTATGTTTTATGATCACAGTAAACTGGTTGCCTTGAGAGTGTATGTGTGTCTTAAACCTATGAATCTCACCAACATTATGTTGACGTTTTAAGCATCATTTTCAGGTGAGCTTTCTAAGGATAAGATAGAAGGAAGTGATTAGACGAGACCTTAGTTGCATTGGAAGTGGTTTATCTGTTGTGTTGGAGTTTATCATGTTGTTTTCTTCCGGGTATTGTTATGACTTATGACACTTTGTGTCTATACTTTGCCATATTTATTGCATGTAGTTATTCTTTATATAGACACCATGTGTTGCGATGATATCCATGATGTTGTACCTTCGCGTTTCCGCCTTGGCGAGGTGTGACACTACATGTGGTGGTCGTACAACCGTGACGACCAACCGTGCGCGGTTGATGCTCATCACGAGTCAGAGGCCTCCTTTAAGTTCTCGCTAATTGAGTCAACCCGTTTATTATATATATATATATATATATATATATATATATATATATATATATATATATATATATATATATATATATATATATATATATATATATATATATATAAAGGCAGGAAGTGTGGGCTGCAAATTTGTGGTTCATATTGCATGATTCACTGTTTTAAGCACTGTTCATCGAATTAAAATATTAAAAAAAAAAACGTGTGGTAAATAATGTAGGAAGCACTGTCATTCCCACTGTTCATCCCTCCTCCCCCTAATTTTCTTCCTGAATCTTTTTGAAGATTTTTCATCTTCCCACCCCTGATAAATCTCAACCCCCACCACCACCACCCCCTATTACAGAAACAAATCAATATAATACAATTAAAAAACTATGTACATAAGTTACAAACAAATATACACAAAAATAATCTTGAAACAAATGATAATTTATAAACAACTTTCGATGACAACAGCAGTTCACGGTGGCATCACCGGAGGCAGCTCAGCCAGCGGCAGACTTTGGTTGTGGTGCAAGCGGCGGCACTACAAATAAAATACCAAAAACATTAGATCAAGATAAAAAAAAATGCATGAATCTAAAAAAAATATGGATTTACAATAGATCCACACGATTTACGAGTCAAGACCGAGTCGTAACCGAGTCATGGCTAAAACAATAGATCCACACGGTTCACGAGTTTTAAAATAGTTTTACAAAAGGTTTTAATTAAAAAACGGGTTAACTCACCCGAGTCAAACGAGTTGACTCGGTGAGCCACCGAGTCGTGCCCAAGTCACACGAATTGTAGCTAAGCTTTTAGATCCACACAAGTTTCTATAGTTTTTAATAAAATTTGATTAAAATTAAAAATAAGGGTAATGTTTTTATAAAAGATTTTGTTAATAAAATCGAATTTATAAAAACTTTATAAAATTAGGGTTTCGGTTTTATTAATAAAAAACGAGGAAGGGGCGGGTGAATGGTATTACCGTCGAGAAAAGGGAAGGGGGAAGGCTGCAGTGGCGGCGGCGGTGTGACAGAGGCGGTGGTGGTGCGTGAGTGGTGTTGTGGTGGGAGCCGTGAGCTCAAAAGCTCCAGAAAGGACGGGAATCTCCCGATCTACTGATTCGGCTAATAAAAACCCTCGCCGGAAAGTTGGCCGGATGTAATCGTTGGCTAGAGGTGAGGCCGTCGGCGGGGAAGAGAGAGAGGGAAGAAAGTAGTGACATGTGTGTGTGTGTTTTTAGTGACATAAGAAACAAAAAAAAAAAAAATGAAATGCAAATTTAGTTTTATAAAAATTAGAAGAACTAAACTTGGGCAAAAAGGAAAACCATGGGGGTGGTGTAACTGTTGGGTGGAGGGACCAAACTTGCCCACTTGGCTAAACTTTAAACAAAAACACTCCGAGACCCATTTGACATAGTAGACGGACTAGAAAAATTACAAAACTTACGCATTTATTTCACGAAATCATTTTCCCAATAAAATCAAGTATATATATGCATCACTTATTGGAATCAATATTTTTGACATTTTTTATTCGTTTCGTGCTTTAAGAGAGAGATCTATATTATTGTCTTTGCAAGGTAGATCCTTCGAGGACTAACGACGCAACGCGTCGATAATTTTAAGGACTTTTTTTGTAGAAAAAATATAAGTTCCATAATTAATTTTCAAAAATAGTCCTTATATTTATCAGGCATTTTCAAATTTAGTCCTTAATGGGGAACTTTCAAATACAAAGTTAGTCCCAAAGGACTAACTTTGCAATATGGCGATAACTTAAGGGACTATTTCCATAAAATAATCATACTATTTTCAAAAATACTTTACAAAAATAGTACTTACAGTTATCAATATTTTACATATTTAGTCCTTAATTAAAAAAAAAATTGATAACCGTTTTCTGTCAAGTTGAGATTAAACACAACATTTTCGCAGCAACACGCGGGTAAAAAAATAATAATTCAAAACCGTAACGTATATAACAAAAAATAATATTGCAAAAAACACCTCAACTACTCGATATAACAAAAATAAATACAAACAAATATTTTAAAACACATATTATAAAACCAAAGTCACACAATCTATCGACCACAACACTTCCGCAGCAACGCGCGTGCTCCCATGCTCGTTTTATACTACTAGAGAAGATTCTAGCTAATTAAAGTCAAATTGTTGGGGCAAACAAAAAGAAAATGTGAGTTTTGTATTTTTGGCATAAGATAAGATATAAGGAACATACTACGTATAACTAACCATATTTTGACGCAACTGAGACAATAAATATTGAACATATGTATTCCTCAGCTACCACGTGATCAATAAGTTGCATACTTGCACTCGAAGCAATTATAATGTTTAAAAGGAGCTAACCAGTAATGCACTTTACGACTCTCAAAGTCTCAAAGTAGCACTTAACGAATATACTATTGCCTTTATCCATCTTTAAATATGTGTAAATGTGTAATGGTATGGACCACACTAAAAAAAGGTTAAAAATAATACTCAGTAATTACCTATAAATATACAAGTGCTACACCAATACACCGCCACACCGGTCACCACTTTATTCAACATTTAAACATGACACTTTAGTTTTGTGATAATATAATACTACCTCCGTCCCATATTAAGTGGCTACTATGACTTTTTTAAATCTTTTTTCTTCAACTTTGACTTTAAATATATTTGTTTGTGTGATATAATATTTAATGAAAAATATACAAATAAAAATACATTTAAAAACTTAATTCATTCATATAACTTAGCATCAAATATTATATATCATGAGCGAAAATACTTAAAGCCAAAGTTGAAGAACAAAGACTTAAAAAATTCATAGCGGACATTTAATGTGAGACGGAGGGAGTACTAAATATCACTATTTTCCACTTTCATGAATAGCAACCTTTACTATAACAAACAAATAAATATCAGATTTATTTATTTTGAACCTGTATACCCGTGCCGCTATCAAATGTTTATTGATGAGCCTCAGTAATGGGCTTGATTCATGCGTATATTAGTGGCTTGAGCCACTAATAACATTTAATGTAAGTTGGTAGCAGTGTAATATACACAGGGACGGACTCAGGATTTTCAAAAGCCATTTGCACAAAGGAATTGTTTGGCTAACTAAAGTTACACCGTAAGAAATGAAAATAGCAAAAAAAAAAAAAAAAATTATTTGGGGTTGCACATACAAAAAAAATGACAATTTTAAAACTTTTTTGCCTTTCGTGACCTAAAATCGGGTATAGCCCGTGCCACACCCGACACCCATGTAGGTCCGTCCATAAATATACAGTTAAATGCATGACACATCACGAGCACCCTACATGTATCTACCTTTATCTTTGCCTTTAAAATAGAAAGTTTCAAATGAGTAAATGTTTATCTTTTACATTTAATGTGATACACAATAAAAAGAGATTGAGTTATACTTAAGCATGCACTTTGGTTAGTGTTATTGGTAAGGAGATTACCGTACTTTATCACTCAACTAAGATTAGATTATTTCGCATTGTAAATTCTTTGATTTATTTAACTTAAAATTTAAATGTTAGAAAAATATTATGTGTAAATCTTGTTTAGCTTTATCCTTGTTTAAAAGGTTCTAAACAACATCTAGTGTCATGGAAAATGTTTGAAATACTTAAAGTTTTATCATGCAAACACTTTGAATAACAACATATAATTTAATCCCAAAAGTCTTATAAGTTTGGTAGCTAACTTATTTCTAAAAACTATCTATAATCAAATTAATTTCACATTTTTTAAAATTTAAAGTGGTGAGTGTGAATGTTGATAGTTTGTGTTTTTTAAAGCTTGAATCCGTAGAAGAATCATGATTTCTGTATTTTCTGAATGTCGACTAGCTTTTTATAAATACTTTGTTTCAGTTAATAATACATGTTCAACGATTATTATTATTATTATTATTATTATTATTATTATTATTTGTCAAAAGTTGTGATGAAACCCAAAAACTATTTCTTTTGAACCTTTCATAATCAATCAACTAGACGTTTTTTGCAGACGAATTATTTAACTGAAATTTTTCAACAGTTTATGTTATGGTAAGAGAAAAAATATACGGAGCAACATTTACAAAAAGAAAAAACATTTATACCAAAATACAATTAAACTAAAATCACATTTAACGTTCGACAAAATTAAGTGTTTTTGTTATAGTATTAAATTGTAAATTCACATATCCGTATTCAAGCACAAATTCTCGCAAAACTATAGTTTTCCATCAACTTGAGTCTTCACCTATTACTCAATGAGCAATGATAGACTTCACAAAATTCACTTGCTGACGTGTCAACGGATAATTGTTGCATTTTCTGGTAGTTTTTCTCCCCTTTTTCTTATTAAATCAGTCACCTGACGACATGTCAGTGAGTACATTTTTTTTTTTTATGAATTTTATGAATTGATCTAGCATATCTCTTACTCAATTTGATCATTTTCATTATAAATTTTGTCATTTTCAACCAAATAAAGAAAGTTAAGCTACATCGATGGCCCAACACAAGTAGAGACGTGTACTCCGAAACATAAATTGATATGAAGTTATGAACTGCGCACCGTTTGCCATATTGGCAGTCGCATATTTTCCTTGTTCATAATTAATTTTTTATCATTATGTTGTAATTTACGTATATCACAAGGGCATAGTGGTCAAAACCTCAAATACTTGCCGTGTCCAAGTTAAAAAGGGCATAACAGTATATATTTATCTTTTCTAGAATCTTCTAAATGAAATACTCCCACTAGTTTTAGTTTTAACATTCTTTTAAATCGAACTATTTTTTAAATGGTATATAACTATATATGAATCTAAAATAAGTTAATTTATAATATAAGGGTGTTGATATTTACACAATTTTATTTGATAGTTACACCACTTTGTACAAGCTGTACATCATAGCGTACAACACTGTAATGCACGGATTGTGGTTAAAATATAAAAAATTGTGGTGTGAGTATCAACACTCATAATATAAGTTTCGTTTGTTACACATACTAATCATAAGCCTTAAGCCTAAGCCAATTGATAGGGGCTTATGAAGGCTTATAGTTAGTAAATTAAATACATTTTAAAATATAATGGATTAACGCATAGAAGCAGAAAATATAGGGGTATTTGATGTATTTTGGGTATTTGCATATATATCCTTCTATCACATCCCGTGATTTTCCCTATAATTAAAACACTATTACAACGTAAATAAACCATTTTTACTCATGTCAATTTTTTTTATATATATTTATACTTTTGACAATCACAATATTTTTACCATTTACCGATACTCACACTCGTACTTTTAAAAATCTAAAACATTTATATTTAATAAATATACGTTTCATTTAATTACCGTGTACTATTTATATAAATCCCGAGCCTACAAAAATTCCCGAGATTGATCACTAATATTATTGGATCGTAACCCGACTCACGAACCTTGCTAATTGGGCCTCTAAGACCCAAAGGGCCACGCTTAAACCCAACTGCTGCCAAACGAACCTTATTTATTTCTTTTATTTTCATTTGGGCCAGATTTGCCAAACGAGCCCAACAGACCTTATAGCCCAAATGGAACCTTGGATTTATTTGCTTTCTTTTCTTTTTGGTTACCTGTCGAGACCAAGCCAACAAGACACCCTCGTTACTCAAAATCTCGACACACAACACCAACATATTTCTACCTAAATCGAATCACCACCTAGCAAGGACTTAGAAATGACAAACCTCGTTCATTACCTCACCCTTTTGATCACTCATATCTGGCCAAAGTGAAACCCCCAACTCGTATGAACAAGATTAGTAAAAACGTGTCACAAATTTCCTTAGCACCTCCCATACTCCCCAATCGCTAGAAACCATCTATAAACGTTATAGCAGCTGTCAGGA
Source organism: Artemisia argyi (assembly GCA_030686995.1). Classification (NCBI taxonomy): domain Eukaryota; kingdom Viridiplantae; phylum Streptophyta; class Magnoliopsida; order Asterales; family Asteraceae; genus Artemisia; species Artemisia argyi. Next base: position 149,232,674 of record CM060707.1, read on the forward strand.
GTGTCAGAGAATGTTCAGAAGAAGGTCTTACACATTCTCTTGTTGTTCTAACTTGATTGGATACTAGTAGAGGTGCCACACATAGTTTCAAGCCAACACACAATATCATGTTACCCATTGCTTGCTATCACACACCAAACACTGCCTACATATACTCTCCATACAACCTCAGTTGTTAACACACACAAGCATACCTCTCTTACTTGCCTATTGTCTCATCACAACTCGAAAACAAACACAAACACCAACATTTACTCTAGCTACTGTCATGCGAAGAAGAAAAGGAGAACAAGAGTCCAGGATTTATTAGCAAGCTAGGAATACTTGAGTCACGAAGCCTTGGTCATCAGGAATTCTTGGTCTTTTTCCTTTCTCACTCGACACATCATCACGAAAGTCACTGTAAGAAAACAAATACTTGCACTCTTTGATGTTTATTACTTTAACAAGTCACATTTAAACTTTCATGACATATTTAAAAGATTTGGAAACAACCATGTGTGCTCGAAAACGTATACATCTCTCACTGTTAAGTCGACTACCTTTAAACTTGTTATATTTTTTTTTTTTAAAACGTTAAAGCTTCATGGGTGTGTTAATGTGTCAAGTTTTAGAAGACTAAAAAGGAGTTCAAATTCTTTATTTATACACTATCGACATATACATACATATTTACATTCGACTTTCATGCAAGAAATGGCCTTGTTGTTTATAAAACTTGTGTGGTGGAAACTAGCTAATTCACAATTATAAACTCATTCGGTAATAAGCTCGAGCTTATAGGTCTTTCTTTCGACATATATGTTGAACCTTTAAGGTTTTGAACTCGAAATAACTAAAGAAAACATGAAACCAAAGTTACCTTAAGTATTGGCTAAAGATGAATGTACTTATTAGTAAACTTATATTTTTGTGATTGGTTTTTACAATGGGTCGAAACCTACTGTGATCGAACCACAGTAGGGGTGTCGCGATTTAATTTTGTCGAGCTTGGTGTCCAAATTGAGGGGCGTCGTATCGAACCCAAGCATTGGGATGGTTTTAGTTTGGTGTTTCCTTGGTCTAATCTTTAAACTTTAAAACTCGAAACATAACTAAGAAAATGGTCTAACTTTGGAATATGAATTGTGTTTGACAAAAGCCCACTGTGGTCGAACCACAGTGGATTGAAGAATTGCGTTGACAAGTTAAGATGGGTTCACTCTTGTTTTTATACCTTGCGTCGAAACCTATAAAACCCAACAAAAGGGTGCGTAATGTTCTCAGCTCCTTTCACAACCAAACTTTAAACTCATACATGAAACAAGAAAGCTTATTAAAACGCATGAACAAAGATGGCAAAACTATTTGAATATACAAAATACAAACACATGCAAACACATGCTAAGTATTCACTGAGAAGGAAATATAACAACTTTGAAATAGAGTAATTAGATTAATTAGAAAAAAGGGTGTAAAATAAAACAAGAAGGAGTCCTTAGCTCAGATGGTTGAGTCGCTTGGGTTGTGAGCAAAAGGTCTCGAGTTCGAAACTTGTAAGTGACATTTTTAATATATTTTTATCTAACCTTTTAATTATCATTTTGGACCCAAACTTATACAAATTTACAACTACTAAATAAAAATGTCAAAACTATATATTTGCAACACTTTTGTTCACAATTTTGTCAAAACTAAAATATATAATTATTACTAAAACCCGACAAAAGAATGACAAGAAAATATTTATAACAAAAACTTAATATAAATATTTTCTAACTTATCATCTACTCACTAAATATATATATACACTGTATCTCATACCCGTCACTAATATAAATACTTAGTGTAAATTATTTATTATTTTACTAACGTTGATTTCTTTTATTCATTTTTTTTACAAACACTTTACTTGTGAATACTTTCCGTACTAAGTCTTTTGGTTACTCCCGAACCGAAAACTTATTTGTCATGAATACTTCTATAAACTCAAATACATATATATATATATATACGTACATTTGTCCAAGAGCCAATACTTACAAAACACCTTGAAATGATTTAAGCGTAAGCTCTGCCACACAAGCAACATTAAACACAACCACGTGAGGATACTTCTGCATACTTAAAACATTTAAACGAACACGAGCCTTGTTCACAACTGAATAACTAATATTCGCGATAAAACTAGACTTAGACTATCAACTAAAACATATCATATCTTTTAGGTTGTGTGTGAAGCCGTTGCCTTGCATCGTTGAGATTATGTTACTACCACTACTACTGTACTACTAAGGTGAGTCATAGCCCCTACTCTTAATTGTTTTATAATGATTTATAAACATTTTTGGGGGAGATACATGCTTAACTATTGTTTTATACTTTTACAAGTACTCGTTAACTATTTACATATTACTATGATTTCATAGCCCACTCTTTAACTATTTTCCCGTGGGGGAGATACATGCTTAAAACTCGAACACAAGTCTTTTATACCGGGTATTGAAATACCGTCAGGCCAATGTTATTTGCTTAAGTTACTATTGCCGAAAGTCCCTCGATCATGAACCTTAATCACTTGAAGGGTGAACGTAAATAAATGTGGATAGTACTATTAGTGATTGACAATCCTCGTTTGGTTGTTAGAGAAAACACCAGGCGCACTTTATTGTTCTTATTATAGGTTATTGGCAAATACCTATCTTGAGGGCCTACTACTTACCGTCATAACTTGAGGTTATGATTGGCTGTTAATCGTTGAGTATCATGAGCTTAAGGCAATAACAGGAACATTGATTTAAACTTATTGATTGTATGTGATTACAATACATTCTTAACTTGTGATTCAAAACTCGTGTTAAATGGATTTATAAACCAATTACTATTTTGATGTTGACCCGGTGAAGGGCAAACCAACGGATTGATTTGTGTTAAATTGATAAGGAAATCACTCTTTTTTTTTTTTTTCTAATTAACGATTTAAACTATAAACTCTATGAACTCACCAACCTTTGTGTTGACACTTTTTAGCATGTGTTTATCTCAGGTAACTAAACAAGAAGGAACTTGAAGGCACGGAGTGGGCTTGTAACCCGGCATGGGCTTAAATAAACATTTTGACATATTTCAAATAAACTTGTTGTTTAAATTATGAAACATCTTGATGTCTCGAATATTTGGTATTTTGAATGAATTAAACTTTAAAGCGTCACTTTTGTGTCGTTTTCTATGATTGTGACAAAGATCCTCGAAGTAACACCCAAAAAGTCTTCCGCTGACATTTTAAGTCTTCCGCTGACGTGATGATTTTTGGGGGTGTTATAGATTGGTATTCAGAGCCACGGTTATAGAGAACCAGATGTTTTTAAACATTGGACTATAACCACACTTTAACTGGACCATTTTTACAAAATACCACTTCATGCCCTCCGTGCCTACATTCCAACATCTGGTAGAAAAGTTACTTCTCATTATTTCTTACTTATATAACTTGATATATGCTTACATGTTACGATTATGCTAATAACTATGTTTACTAATCAGGATTATTACGAATACCGTGTCTTCATATTTCCATCCGCTAGACTATTATGTGACTTTAAATAGTTTATGGTACAACTACACTCCAGTATATTAATATATATATATTTATATGCTCCCCCAACTACTTTGAGTACTATGCAAATCCTCTTTAATTATCTCGCTCTCATCTTTATAAATGCTTACTACATACTCTTTTCATATTCTCGGAAAATCCGCGCATAAATTATTTTGTCAATTAGTATGGATGTTAAGTCAGAATTTTAAAATGATTTACAACGTCTTAATTTGAATGGATTGGGACGCCCTTTTGTTCAAATCAAGAAATTGTAAATCATTAAACCATAGGTTTATATTTCTTTACTTACATAGTTTGGGACGTTTCTCTATGTAAATAACGAAATATAGATAAATGGGTTTAATTATTTCTAAGTTAATAGGCACGAACCCCTAAATCTCACTAGAAACCACGAATATTGATACACAAAGATTTGACTAACATCGATAATGCTAACATTACCAAGATCATTAGGTAAACCTTGACGTCACTAAACGATTGATCCTCCCAGCTGATAAAAATACCATGTGCACTCACTTCTCCCCAAACTAAATTTCTATCCAAAAAAAAAAAAAAAAAAAAAAAAAAAAAAAAAAAAAAAAACCTGATAATTCAAGAAATTTCTCTACCCTCTTCCTTTTGTAAAAACCTATATCAACAAAACTCTTTTGTTTAACGGGTAGGTTACCCGCACAGATTTTTGTAATTATTAATTTATCTAAACATAACAGAATAAATTCTCACCCAATGTATGATCACAAGGAATTTCATTCAAACACCATATTATTAAAAAAAAAAAAAACAGACTGAACAGAAATACATAAAAACACTACAAACAACCTCGTTATTTTTCCTTGTCCTCGACAAAAATTAATAATCTCATGATTTTTTTTGATCCACTCAACACAACCGAATATGTAACGTAAAACAAGATTTCACAAAACGAAACAAACTTTATTTCATAATTATTTCGGTTACATGGAAACACAACAAACAAAATTTTATTTCATAATTGTTAAGGATTACATGGAAATACAATAAAGATTCATTACAACATTCCTACTACAAATACTACTCCTTACTTCCAAAACTTGTCAATGGCAACCGCAAGGATCACAAGCGGTACGAGAAACACTAAAATACCAACCAACAATGCACGATCCTCTTTTGGAGCATAAATCGAATAAACAACAGCAGCAATAAGGTACGTAATCGCAATTATAGTAACTATATGCGGCATTTTGGAAAACTTTGTAAGAGAAATATAAGGTAAATATTTGAAATGGTAAAATAAGAATGATAAAGTGGGATATTTAAGAAAAAGAAATGTGACCGTTGGAGTACTATTCCAAAAATCACTATTCACGTAAAAAAAAAAACAAAAAAAAAAAAAAGAGGTTTCCCAACCTTCTCAGAAAAGTTTTCATTCAAACCTAGTAATAACAACTTTCTTACACCAGAATCCCGGGACGGGATTCGTTTAACGGGTAGGTACTATCACATCCCGTGATTTTCCCTATAATTAAAACACTATTACAACGTAAATAAACCATTTTTACTCATGTCAATTTTTTTTATATATATTTATACTTTTGACAATCACAATATTTTTACCATTTACCGATACTCACACTCGTACTTTTAAAAATCTAAAACATTTATATTTAATAAATATACGTTTCATTTAATTACCGTGTACTATTTATATAAATCCCGAGCCTACAAAAATTCCCGAGATTGATCACTAATATTATTGGATCGTAACCCGACTCACGAACCTTGCTAATTGGGCCTCTAAGACCCAAAGGGCCACGCTTAAACCCAACTGCTGCCAAACGAACCTTATTTATTTCTTTTATTTTCATTTGGGCCAGATTTGCCAAACGAGCCCAACAGACCTTATAGCCCAAATGGAACCTTGGATTTATTTGCTTTCTTTTCTTTTTGGTTACCTGTCGAGACCAAGCCAACAAGACACCCTCGTTACTCAAAATCTCGACACACAACACCAACATATTTCTACCTAAATCGAATCACCACCTAGCAAGGACTTAGAAATGACAAACCTCGTTCATTACCTCACCCTTTTGATCACTCATATCTGGCCAAAGTGAAACCCCCAACTCGTATGAACAAGATTAGTAAAAACGTGTCACAAATTTCCTTAGCACCTCCCATACTCCCCAATCGCTAGAAACCATCTATAAACGTTATAGCAGCTGTCAGGAGTGTCAGAGAATGTTCAGAAGAAGGTCTTACACATTCTCTTGTTGTTCTAACTTGATTGGATACTAGTAGAGGTGCCACACATAGTTTCAAGCCAACACACAATATCATGTTACCCATTGCTTGCTATCACACACCAAACACTGCCTACATATACTCTCCATACAACCTCAGTTGTTAACACACACAAGCATACCTCTCTTACTTGCCTATTGTCTCATCACAACTCGAAAACAAACACAAACACCAACATTTACTCTAGCTACTGTCATGCGAAGAAGAAAAGGAGAACAAGAGTCCAGGATTTATTAGCAAGCTAGGAATACTTGAGTCACGAAGCCTTGGTCATCAGGAATTCTTGGTCTTTTTCCTTTCTCACTCGACACATCATCACGAAAGTCACTGTAAGAAAACAAATACTTGCACTCTTTGATGTTTATTACTTTAACAAGTCACATTTAAACTTTCATGACATATTTAAAAGATTTGGAAACAACCATGTGTGCTCGAAAACGTATACATCTCTCACTGTTAAGTCGACTACCTTTAAACTTGTTATATTTTTTTTTAAAACGTTAAAGCTTCATGGGTGTGTTAATGTGTCAAGTTTTAGAAGACTAAAAAGGAGTTCAAATTCTTTATTTATACACTATCGACATATACATACATATTTACATTCGACTTTCATGCAAGAAATGGCCTTGTTGTTTATAAAACTTGTGTGGTGGAAACTAGCTAATTCACAATTATAAACTCATTCGGTAATAAGCTCGAGCTTATAGGTCTTTCTTTCGACATATATGTTGAACCTTTAAGGTTTTGAACTCGAAATAACTAAAGAAAACATGAAACCAAAGTTACCTTAAGTATTGGCTAAAGATGAATGTACTTATTAGTAAACTTATATTTTTGTGATTGGTTTTTACAATGGGTCGAAACCTACTGTGATCGAACCACAGTAGGGGTGTCGCGATTTAATTTTGTCGAGCTTGGTGTCCAAATTGAGGGGCGTCGTATCGAACCCAAGCATTGGGATGGTTTTAGTTTGGTGTTTCCTTGGTCTAATCTTTAAACTTTAAAACTCGAAACATAACTAAGAAAATGGTCTAACTTTGGAATATGAATTGTGTTTGACAAAAGCCCACTGTGGTCGAACCACAGTGGATTGAAGAATTGCGTTGACAAGTTAAGATGGGTTCACTCTTGTTTTTATACCTTGCGTCGAAACCTATAAAACCCAACAAAAGGGTGCGTAATGTTCTCAGCTCCTTTCACAACCAAACTTTAAACTCATACATGAAACAAGAAAGCTTATTAAAACGCATGAACAAAGATGGCAAAACTATTTGAATATACAAAATACAAACACATGCAAACACATGCTAAGTATTCACTGAGAAGGAAATATAACAACTTTGAAATAGAGTAATTAGATTAATTAGAAAAAAGGGTGTAAAATAAAACAAGAAGGAGTCCTTAGCTCAGATGGTTGAGTCGCTTGGGTTGTGAGCAAAAGGTCTCGAGTTCGAAACTTGTAAGTGACATTTTTAATATATTTTTATCTAACCTTTTAATTATCATTTTGGACCCAAACTTATACAAATTTACAACTACTAAATAAAAATGTCAAAACTATATATTTGCAACACTTTTGTTCACAATTTTGTCAAAACTAAAATATATAATTATTACTAAAACCCGACAAAAGAATGACAAGAAAATATTTATAACAAAAACTTAATATAAATATTTTCTAACTTATCATCTACTCACTAAATATATATATACACTGTATCTCATACCCGTCACTAATATAAATACTTAGTGTAAATTATTTATTATTTTACTAACGTTGATTTCTTTTATTCATTTTTTTTACAAACACTTTACTTGTGAATACTTTCCGTACTAAGTCTTTTGGTTACTCCCGAACCGAAAACTTATTTGTCATGAATACTTCTATAAACTCAAATACATATATATATATATATACGTACATTTGTCCAAGAGCCAATACTTACAAAACACCTTGAAATGATTTAAGCGTAAGCTCTGCCACACAAGCAACATTAAACACAACCACGTGAGGATACTTCTGCATACTTAAAACATTTAAACGAACACGAGCCTTGTTCACAACTGAATAACTAATATTCGCGATAAAACTAGACTTAGACTATCAACTAAAACATATCATATCTTTTAGGTTGTGTGTGAAGCCGTTGCCTTGCATCGTTGAGATTATGTTACTACCACTACTACTGTACTACTAAGGTGAGTCATAGCCCCTACTCTTAATTGTTTTATAATGATTTATAAACATTTTTGGGGGAGATACATGCTTAACTATTGTTTTATACTTTTACAAGTACTCGTTAACTATTTACATATTACTATGATTTCATAGCCCACTCTTTAACTATTTTCCCGTGGGGGAGATACATGCTTAAAACTCGAACACAAGTCTTTTATACCGGGTATTGAAATACCGTCAGGCCAATGTTATTTGCTTAAGTTACTATTGCCGAAAGTCCCTCGATCATGAACCTTAATCACTTGAAGGGTGAACGTAAATAAATGTGGATAGTACTATTAGTGATTGACAATCCTCGTTTGGTTGTTAGAGAAAACACCAGGCGCACTTTATTGTTCTTATTATAGGTTATTGGCAAATACCTATCTTGAGGGCCTACTACTTACCGTCATAACTTGAGGTTATGATTGGCTGTTAATCGTTGAGTATCATGAGCTTAAGGCAATAACAGGAACATTGATTTAAACTTATTGATTGTATGTGATTACAATACATTCTTAACTTGTGATTCAAAACTCGTGTTAAATGGATTTATAAACCAATTACTATTTTGATGTTGACCCGGTGAAGGGCAAACCAACGGATTGATTTGTGTTAAATTGATAAGGAAATCACTCTTTTTTTTTTTTCTAATTAACGATTTAAACTATAAACTCTATGAACTCACCAACCTTTGTGTTGACACTTTTTAGCATGTGTTTATCTCAGGTAACTAAACAAGAAGGAACTTGAAGGCACGGAGTGGGCTTGTAACCCGGCATGGGCTTAAATAAACATTTTGACATATTTCAAATAAACTTGTTGTTTAAATTATGAAACATCTTGATGTCTCGAATATTTGGTATTTTGAATGAATTAAACTTTAAAGCGTCACTTTTGTGTCGTTTTCTATGATTGTGACAAAGATCCTCGAAGTAACACCCAAAAAGTCTTCCGCTGACATTTTAAGTCTTCCGCTGACGTGATGATTTTTGGGGGTGTTACACCTTCCGAAAATACATAATTACATATATATCTAAAGCATGCATAAAAATCATTGTACTATGTGCATCAAAAACTTGTACAAAAGATATATATGCAATTATTCACTTTGAGGGAATATATATGTAATTTGATGTATTTTTATTCGGTTTTACATTAATAAACTTCAGCTTCAAATAATTCGTCAAACAACTTCGACAAAATATAAGCTACAACATCCAACTTATAATATAAGCTTGAGATCCAACCAGCCAATTTCGCCAAAGATACCTATAATTTGTAAATGGATGATAATTTCTCAGCTTGTTTACTTGAGTATATCTTTTTATTAGCTACCGAGAGCTTTTGACAATTAAGCTTATAATATAAGCTTTTGACAAATAAATGGATGATAACTTACAAGTTTTATGATTATTAATGAGTTGTAAATCTGAACTGTTAAGAGCTTTTGACAATTAATAGTGTTTTGTTTTTTCCCTCTTTTAGACACGTAAAGAGTTTTAAACCTCTTGGCTCTTGCCCAACAAGATTTTGAAAAGGATTTACTACCTCATATTGATATACTAGCAGGGTACCCGCGCGTTGCAGCGGCGGGTACAATGGAATTAATAAAAATGTCACGGGAAGTTATTCCGACATCTAAATTTGCCTCGAGAACGAAATAATCAAATAATAACAAATTTGGTAAACTACACTTCCCATCCTAGCATATATTTACAATCTTAGTCCCTAAGGGTGCAATAGGGTTCACACAAGGTCCAAAACACTTTCCTATATAAACCTCATTATACACTCACTTAGGGTTTGACACCCTTTCTCTCTCAAACCAACTGCACCCTATTTCTTCTTATTCTCCTGTCGTTTTTCCGGCCAAACAAACACCACCGCCGGCTACTTAAACTCATCGCCACCACCACCACACTCCTTACAACCTCCCCATCATTTTGACGTACATCACGCGCCTAGAAATACCTCCTAACACCACGATTAACACCACTACATCTCGAGTTCATCACCAAAACCATCTCTCTCTCGTTTTGTTGATACCGGCAGTCGAAGGTAGGAAAACCCACCACCTTTTTTGTCGTTTTAGCGACGGTGGGGGATAAGTACATGAATTTTAAAGAGTTTTTGATTAAATAAAGATTAAAACTAATAAATTTGAAGCTAAATAATTGTTTGGTATCATTTTCTTTCTTTTTGTTGTTGTCGTTGTTATTGAGTCGCGAAAACAAGGGATGCCGTGAGCTTGAGCTCACAGCCTTGTGTATCGAGTCGAGTTTTATTGAGTCGAGTCTTGGTCACAGGTTCGTGTCTAGGTTAAGATGGAGGGTTGTACATTGTTTTTAAATGATTGTAATATTGGATGTATGTGTGTTTTTAATGCTATTAAAGTATTAATGTAGAATGATGGTTGTACATTGTGTTTAAATGATTGTAATATTGGGTGTAAGGGTGTTTTTAATGTTATTAATGTAGAATGAGGGTTATACATTGTGTTTAAATAATTGTAATATTGGGTGTAGAGGTGTTTTTTAATACTATTAATGTAAAATTCTAAGAAAAGTGGTCTAAATTTTGATTCATGCTAGTTTTTGTTGTACACAATGATTTAGTTGTTGTAATTATGAAAATTGCTTAAAGTGTTGTAAACCATGCATCATTTTTTGTACATCTAAATTTTTTAGAGAGAGAGTGCTTCCTCAATTATAAGTAGTATAGATAAACTAGTTTTTCGTTTGTGTTCTAATCATTAAGACGTTTAAACAAACAAACAACATTATTTGATTCAGATTTCAAGTTTTCCGCCGCAAATTCAGATTCAGAGTCTATTAACAAACAAACAACACCGTATCAATAAAAAAACATGTTGAATCACACCAACTAAACGTTGAAAATTTAGATAAAAGTATCTTATACACGTACGGAAGATTTTTGGTAGATAGTTACTGTTTTTTGGTAAATGGTATATAAAAGAGAATTGATATTCACACCACAAAAATTGATACACATACCACAAATTCACATCACTAATGCATATGTTACAACATGATTTGTGCATAACTGTGTTGTGTGCATCAATTTATGTGCTGTGAGTATCACTCTCCTACATAAAAAGAAGTTGTGTTTGAAAATGTTAAAGTTTAAAAAGTATTTATAAGTAAATAAAATAATAGTTTGGAAAGTTTTTATTTATTTATTTTTATTTTTTTACATACAACTATACATTTATAGCAGAGGGAGTCTTTTTACACACAAATCGAAAAGTGAAGAACTTACCATTGTGTGGCCTTTTTTTTTTGGTCTATTCACGCGTGAGTGAGCTTAGCCACATCAATACTCACTCATGAGTATCAAACTCACGACACACACGTTGATTGATACGCTTAGTCTAATAATACATGTTCAACGATTTTGTGTCGGAAATTGTTATTGAACTCAAAAACTATTATTTTAAAACCTTTCATAATCAATCAACTAAATGTTTGCAATGAATGAATAGAATAACTGAAAATTTTAACAGTTTGTCTTTTGATAAAAGAAAAAGTATACACGCAACATTTACCCAAAAATAACATGTACACTGAAACACAATTAAACTAAAATCATAGTTAATTATCTATTAACATTTTACATCGCATCTCGTTCGACAGAAATAAGTATTGTTTTTAGAAAAAGGATCGGATGAGAAGAAAAAAAACTAAAGTGGGAATAATAAAAAGGATTTTTAACCACATATTTCAAATAAGAAGTAGAATTTAAATGGAATATACATCTACTTTTGTAAGTGCATCTGAAATATGTGATTGTGGGTTCTTCTCACTTATTTATTTTATTTGATCCTAACTGTTTTATTTTTCTTAAACCATGATTTGCAACATTTTAGCCGACTAATTCACGAAATTTGAACCCACCGCCAAACCGTCGTCTCCTATATTACTCTATTAGATCATTTTCATTTTAAATTTCGTCATTTTCAACCAAATAAAGAAAGTTAAGCTACACTGATGGCCCAACACAAAGAGAGACGTGTACTCCGAAACAGAAATTGATATGAAGTTATGAACTGCGCACCGTTGCCGTATTGGCAGTCGCATCTTTTCCTCGTTCATAGGCATATGTATACGTGTTCAGTTTTAATTTTTTTTTTATTTATCATTATGATTGTACTCGTAATTTACGTATATCATAAGGGTATAGTGGTCAAAACCTCAAATACTTGCCGTGTCCAAGTTAAAAGGGCCTATTTTCTTTTTCCAGAATCTTCCAAATAAAATATCACTAATGATTTAGTCGTTTTTCTTTAAACATTCTTTTAATCAAAATATTAATCTAATTATATTTTTAAATGGCATATATATATATTATTTAATTGGATTATATTATAACTTATGAGTTTTCAACTTGTTTATTATTATTATTATTATTATTATTATTATTATTATTATTATTTTAATTTTTTAAATTTTAAATCAACGATTATGTTTTGAATTAAGTTACATAAGATGCAGCTTATATTATACATGTGTTATAGGATTATAATATAATTATTTAGTATAAATTTAATATAACACTTATAACATACACAAATTTACACAATACGTGTATTTTTCACAAATTTAGTATAAATTTATGCAAAAACTGCACCTTATTGTCACCAAGGCATTTTTCAACAATACGCGGTGTCCTTAACCTGATAAGGACCAACCATATGTCCCGCGTATAATAAAAATTTCCCGATTTCTTTCTGTTTTGAACTCATTCTCAACTCTCTTTACCAGTGTAGTGCTAAATTGAGTGCTCTATTCATGACATATACTACACCTTACCATTGAGTACTCCGACAAAACCAACAAGATAAACCAGAAACCCACACAATGAGATAACGCTTCCAAACAAAACCCAAATCTTAAGAATTTGGCTCATGACAACTTGCTCCTACAACACTCACACCTATTTAAATACACCATCAATTTAAAACTTAGATTACACCCATCCAATAACAAATCAACCAAATCTTAAGAAGATCAACAAAAATACAAAAAAATAGGTTGTTCAAACTTTAAAGTTACTCAAAACTAATTTTATCTCCTTCTAGGAAGAACCACCTCCTTAACTTAAATTAACTTCCCAAATATAAAAATAAAAAAGTCTTCACGTCAATAAAGACCAACTCAAATAAATAGATTTGAAAGAAGCCTTTCTTTTTTGCACTTTCATTCACATCAAACCCTAATCCAATTTCATGGCAATAGTAATCGATTCAAATCAACCAACACAAACACAGTCGCAATCATTAGCACCTGGGTTTAGATTTCATCCTACAGATGAAGAGCTTGTGTTTTATTATTTAAGGCGTAAGATTTGTGGGAAACCGTTTAGATATGATGCTATTTCTGATGTTGAAGTTTATAAAGTTGAACCTTGGGATCTTCCAGGTGCCCTTTTTTATATAAAAATTTTGTGTTTTTTTTATATGGGTTTGTGTCAAAGTGTTTTTTATGGTTTTAATTGTAGTTGGTATGAGGTAAAGATTATGTTTTTGGTGAATCTTGGAGTGATCTGTTATATGGGTTGGATTTATGTGAAAAGTTTGAATTTTTGATTTAGGGGTGTTTGGGATTGCTTATTATTTTTATTTTCTGCTTGTTTTGGGGTAAAATAAGCAGTTTCTGATAAGTAGGTGGGGAGTTGTTTATGGTAAAGTGCTTATTTGATACGAAACTAAGGACCTGCAACCCTTTTTTAAAGTAAATTTTCTAATAAATTGTTGTTATTCTAGTATTAGTATGTTTCTACAAAATAAGCAAATCCAAATTCTTTGTCCGAAACTGATAATTCATTAAACAGTTTATTAGTACGTATTTATAATAACAAAATAAGCAATTCCGCTGTGTGGCGGTGGGTTCAAACCCCGTGGATTAGTTGGTCAAAAGGTCAGAAACCATGGTCACCAAAAAAAAAAAAAAAAAAAAAAAGGAAGCAATTCCGAGCATTCTCTTAGAGGTAGTATGTTATCATATATGTTTGGTCAATTATTTTGTAAGCATTGAATTATTTATAGCGTGATATGTGTTGGGTTGAAATTATTTTTAAATGAGAATTTGGGCTAATGATTGCGTTATTTGGTCTAGATTTGTCGAGGCTAAAGACGCGAGACTTGGAATGGTATTTCTTTAGCGTTCTGGATAAGAAGTATGGGAATGGATCTCGTACCAATCGAGCAACTGATAGAGGGTATTGGAAGACGACTGGGAAAGACCGTTCTGTTTACCATAGGTCTCAATTGGTTGGGATGAAGAAGACCTTGGTTTATCATATTGGTCGGGCACCAAAGGGAGAGAGGACTAACTGGGTTATGCACGAGTACAGACTCATTGATCAGGAGTTGGAAAAAAAAGGAATTCAGGTCAGGATCGTGTTTATTGCTCTAACACATATGCATATGTTAGTGTATAGTTCATCTTTCGGGTGTTGTATATTATGGGCTGATCTTGCTATAGCTTCTCACCTTCCTTCTGAATTCTGTGTTTGCAGGACGCATTTGTTCTTTGTAGAATCTTCCGCAAGAGTGGTTCTGGGCCGAAAAATGGTGAACAGTATGGGGCCCCATTTGTTGAGGAGGAATGGGATGTGGATGTGCCGATATTGGCCACTAAGCAGCAGTCTGCTATGCAATTTCCTGTTGATTATGAAGATGATGCATGTCTAGATGAAGATGACATTGAGCAGGTTTGAGCACTTGCATAATATGTTAAATAAGTATCTATCTATATGTAGACTTTGTTATGTGGTTGGTACACATCAAGTCTATTTCAGATGCCTGATTACGATTTAAAAATTTATACTTTAGCTAGTCAACTCTCACGTCATGGAACCATAAGTGTAGAATAGTAAACTCACCGTGGCTAATCATGTTGGCTCAGTATTCCAAATTGCCTTTATAGGAGGAAGGGGGAGGAAGAGATGACCTCGTCCCTCTTTACGTTGGGGAGCCTTTTTGAGATTGTTTGAGTTTGTTGCCTCAGCTTGCTATAATCACATACTAAGCAGTTTTGACTAATAAGTTTCTTCTCTATGTTTCTAGATGTATAGATTCTTCACCTGAAAAGTAACCTTTTGATAATTTGTTTCACCTTATGAAGCGAGTTCGACTAATCAGTTGACTTTTTTATGTGCAAAGATATAAGTTTATGTTTGATTATTTTCCGAACATATTACAAACTATCTAGTGGTGGAATAGAAATTTAGATACAAGCATGTAGACAATAAATTTCTTCTTTTAAGCACACTCTTTTGCTCATCTTATTAGAACTTACCATCAAAGGCTATTTCATCTGTGTGTGTATAAATAAAACATATAACGATGCTATTGCCAAAGTTCGACATGCATCCAGACTTTGGTGCAAAGGCGATCTCTCTTGGTTATGTGTATTCATTATTCTGATGAATTCCTCTGCTTTTATCTCAGATTTTTGGCTCAGACGTGCCACCTAAAGATGGGCCTCTTTTATTAGACTACCATCAGGGTGATAATGTCAACAGTGCTGATGTATCCAGCGAAACGATCGATGACCCAGAAAACGTCTTGGTGGATCAACCTCAGGCCAACAACGAAGACGGGCCTAAATTGTTCGATTTGCCTGTGCAGAATGAGTTGGATCCCACGTCTGTGAAGCATGAATACATTGCTGAAATAAGCAATGATGTTGATTATGATGTGGATTATCTTCTTGATGAACCATTTTTTGATGCTTCTATTGGCGACTTGCAATTTGATGCTTCTATTGGCGACTTGCAATTTGATAGAAATTCATTCTTCGAATCAGATGACCAGCAAACCGAAGTCAAGACAGAGCCTGGCGTTGAAATGTTTAATGATTACACCTCATTTCTTAATCCAGACATGGAAAACTTGGATTACGCTTTCGATTCTTTTGTAAACGAGAATATTCTCGCTGAATCACCCCTTATTTTTGAGGTACACACCATCACTGCAGTTTCTCTTTATTGCTTCTAATTTTATCTTAAAACTAATCTGATTAATATGTTTCAATAATCAGGATGCTAAAGAAGAGACTCATCAACTTGGTGATATTAGCGAGCAATTCTTTGAAGATCAGAACAATGATTTTGCCTCTTCGAAGCTAGACGGTTCAGGTTTGGCGACAGGTGACCTTGAAGGACAGAATAACAATGGTGACTCCACCTCAAACCAAGAGCATCCGGATTCAGCAGAAACTAGTCACGCGGAAGGAAATCACGAGACGAGTGAAGCAAGCCAACAACTATTTGAAGGACCGAGTAATGATCTCGTCTCCTCATCAAAGCAACAAGAGGCAGATATGCCAACAGCAGGTAGTGTAGAAATTCTATATTTTTTTGAGGTAGCAATATTAACCAATTCAAGCATGAATGGACCGATTCGAGTTAAGATAGCTACATCTCATCTCTTACAAGTCAAAACTGGTAAAAATAAAATGTTCTGCATAAAAGAAACAAGGTGTATATTCCTTACAAATGTTTTTATTAAAACTTCTAGATTCTTTTTTAACGATGTAAATTTTGAAGTCATTCGACATATTTGTTAGAAGTTCAATTTTCTTGGATGTAAGATTTTTGGGTCATCATGGCCACATTCTGACCCATATCGGGATTTGCGTTTTACCCATTTTTACATCTCTATATCTCATACATTGTCTATGTTGGTTTCTGCAGATATTGCATACCCATTTCTCCAGAGGGCGAGTTACATGTTGGGCAACATGTCTGCTTCATCTGCATATGCATCAGAGTGTTCTGCAAAATATTTGGCTGCTGCTGCTGCTCAAGCTTCTACTTCGGTCCGTGTCACTACAGGGATAATCCGTATAAGAGATATTTCTTTTGCAGGGAGCAAGCTGGACTGGTCATTTAACAAAAATGGTCATCTCGACATTGTTTTCTCATTCGGTTTGGAGCAAAGTGACGTTAATTCTGCAAATTCGCATGATACTGTTGGCTTAAGTTCTCGGAAGGCTAATTCTTCTGTGTCTAGAAACTGGCTCTACTGCCTGTTTCTTTGTATTATGGTTCTTTCATTGAGCTCTAAGATCAGGAGCCTCGTTTGTCCCAGGTCATACATGAGCTGAATGGTCAATGGTCCACATTCAACTCTATCCATTACCAACAGAAACCTCTCGATGCTCATGGCTTATTTTCCTTTTACTTTAGCATCTTTAACAAATAATCATTATGGAGGCATGTTGCTCTAAATCCATATGATGCTGACTGCTCTGGTTCTGGAACTCATTTTTTTTATTTGTTAGTTAATTGATCTGGTATTCTGGTGAGAGAACATTAGATGGACCTGGGGAACAAATATAAGGTTAACTATGTGGGACTTGAAGGAAATAGTACTTCGCTGTTTCATGTCTTAAAACATTTATGTTAGTTTATTAGTTGCATTACAACGAACTGATATGAACATGTTATACGTGTGATGTGTTGTTCACTTGTTTGTGCTTATGTGTATGCACTATTGTTATACGCCTTAATGTTCTCGTGGTTATTACCAGTTTGCAGATTTTGGTTTGGTGGGATGTGACCCTGCCTGTTCTGTTTTGCAACACACCAAAAACGGAGACTAATGGGCAACACATGTGCCTACTGTTACCAGTTTTTACTGGTTAGCGTTTTTATACTATGCTCTACCAAAGTTTGATATGGGTTTTAGTCTTGTGTTATACTCGACTGGTCTGAACTGGTCACGAGTCTTGCCGTCTTGGGACTAGATGGTGGTCCTTGGAATGGTTTTTATGGTTTCACTGTTATGAACTGCTGAGGATCTATGGGATGATATAAAATACACGGCAACAAATAAAACATATTGAAGTGTTCAAAACATACCATTTACTGTGGATGATCAGCGATCACACTAGTAAACCATCATCGTGTATATATAAAGCCAAAAGATCAATATAGAACTCATATTTGCTATAGAACTAATTAACCATTCATAGCCACTCATTTTTTTTAATTAAAAAAAAATAAAATAAATAAACTTTCATCCTTTTTTAAAAAATTAAATATCTCGCAAACCGTAAATCGTTACACGAAAAAAAAACCATCGCGACGAGAATTAAATTATCTTTTTATAGACATGCATTGTTATATACTTTCGACGATTATTTTTCGACGAACTTTTTTTTTTCAAAATTTCCGCCTAGAAAAATCATATGTGATTTGTAAAAATCATATGTGATTCGTTAAAATCAAATCATATGTGATATTTACGAATCATATATGATTTTTACGAATCACATATGATTCGCAAAAATCATATGTGATTTTTATGAATCATATATGATTTTTCTGGGCGGAAATTAAAAAAAAATCGAAAAAAAAGTTCAGTCAAAAGTATATAACAATGCATATCTATAGAAATATAACTAAATTCTCGTCGCAATGTATTTTTTTGTAATTTGAAGATTTACCGTTTGCAAGATTTTTTTTTTTTTTTTTTTTTTTTTTTTTTTTTTTTTTTTTTTAAGGTGAAAAATGATTTTTTATTAATTTAGATAAAAAAATAGGTGGCTATGATTGCTTCATTGGTTCTATAGCAAAGTTCTATATTGATCTCATCTCATATATGTAATTGCCCCAAAGTTATACATAAAAGTATGTTTGGCTTCTAGCTTACCAGACATGAACTTACAGAATGAGAAGTGATTTGCACACTCTTCAAATTGATTGGGACACTCTAATTTAGAGTGTCTTAACATTTATACCCTCACAAGATGAAAATGTGTAAAGTGATGCGAGGGTGAAAGTGTCAAGACACTCTAAATTAGAGTGTGAATCAATTAAGAAAGTGTGCAAATCATCCCTAGAGCATACAACAATAAGAGCTTCTAAACAATATAACTTATTAAAATAGAGGCTAATTTTACATGAAGTAATTTCTAAAACACGATCCAGTTTGAGCTTATAAGTAGCTCTGGGCTTATGTATCTAATAATGTCCGAACTTTAGCTAGTTTTGCCAGGATATCCTAGACTACCTCAAAATCATGTTTCAACTTTTAACTTACTGTAAGTTTGTGATACAAGTGTTTCAGGTGCAAATATCAAGACAACCGACATCAAGTTTGTTGCCTAATAATGCATATAGGCTTTTAGCGAGCAATAATTCTTATTGCGAAATCCAAACTAATTCACAATTTACAATCATTCAGCACCTTTCATCCATTTTCATCTGTCAATGTCTAATCACATATGCATATGACGAAATTAGGACTTCTTTTGGATGAAACAATACAATCATCGATTCGTGATAATGACAATGGCCAAATAAGTACCTTTCAATATAACATGGCAAAAAACAGCACATTAAACCTATAAAATTGCGTAAATTAGATCTGACAGATACTGTTCGTCTTTTATACTTGTTTTTTGATTAAAAGATTGGTTATAAAAGCATTTTATAATTAGTTAATTACGAAACCAACTACTCATTAATAGGATCAATACTGTAGAAAATAGACATTGTTAAGCGACGCATTGTTGGTTTTGGACAAAGCTGAAAACAGAATAACAAGCTTTATCATTTTGCATTTTTGTAGTTAAAGAACTGTTTTAGATAAATAAGGTAAGCAAACTATCTGACTATCATCAAACATTCGCGGAATCATTTAACAGAAAGAAAAAATCATACATAATCAATTTATCTATAATGTGTATAGCAGAAATTAGATAACTGTCAAACACATTTTCATCTTAATATTACAATATTGACTTGATAAACAATCATCTATGTTAATTTTAATTCATAAAAAAAGGAACCAGCAACAAACAATTATATAATTGTAACATGACAACTAATTATTCCATACGCCTTAAACAATTATTGAGATTGATTACTAACTCAAGATAATTAACATTGACCTATTTTCTACTCTCAAGTGTTCTTGATAAATATTAATTATCAATTAAAAGACTTGTTTAAGTTTCGTACTATGATCAAATATTGTACTGTATGTTATTAAAAAATGGAAACGAACAAGAATGTATGAATAATTAAATCAAGAATATCCTTGTGATCAATAAACAGCTTACCGAATCTACTCTATGATCAAATATTGTACTGTATGTTATTAAAAAATGGAAACGAACAAGAATGTATGAATAATTAAATCAAGAATATCCTTGTGATCAATAAAAAGCTTACCGAATCTACTCTATAGACCTTGTCAACTTTTGTCAACACTTGCCGGCCGGCAACCATGCCCAATAATGATATTTCTATTCTCCGGTGATAACTATGTACATAAAGACATGTTACACATCATTAACTATCTCATAATAGACTCTCATACTATAAAGAGAAACTGCAAAATACATCCCTGTGGTTTATATATTTTGGCATCTTACATCCCTGTTAGAAACTTTTGGTAATATACATCCCTCGTTAGGTAAACGTTCGCCACAATACATCCCTCGTTAAAAATGAGGACTAACGGTGCAAACTTTTTCTCCGTTATCTCTTAACGAGATTGAAAATATTACCCCGTTAGCCAAACATTTGCACCGTTAGTCCTCTTTTTGAATTTTTTTTTCCGTTTTTTGTAAGTTTTATCCGTTTTTTCTCAGTTTTTTCCCCTTTTTTTATGTTTGAGAAAATTACACCATTCGTCCCTATGGTTTACCCAAAATAACACCGCAAGTCCCTTGGTTTTCATTTTTGCGTCACGAGTCCTTATAATGAAGTTTATTAACACCATTAGTCCCTATCCTTAACGATCGTTAGCTTTCTCCGTTAACTCCCACATGTGCGTTACATGTGTCGTCCATCTCTAACGACCGTTAACTTTTTTTCACGTTTTCGTCTGTTTTCGCACGTTTTCGTTCGTTTTTTCACGTTTTCATTCGTTTTTTCACGTTTTCGTCCGTTTTGGACGTTTTCGTCCGTTTTTTTGACGTTTTCGTCCGTTTTTCCATGTTTTCGTCTGTTTTTGCACCTTTTCGTTCATTAGAAAAAAAAAATTTAGAAAAAAATTCAAAAAAAAAAAATTTTGAAAAAAAAATTCAAAACAATATTTTTGCTAAAAAGGTCTCAAAAAAATTTCAATAACTTTTTTTTTTCAATTTCTTTTCTAAAATTTTTTTTCGAAAATAATTTTAGAAAAAAAAAATATTTTTGAAAAAAATTTAATATTTTCGCTAAAAAAAATTCTAAAATTTGTGTTCTTAAAAATTTTGAAAAAAATATTTTAGAAAAAAAAATTTGAAAAAAAAAATAATAATTGAAAATCTTTTTCTGTAACTTTTTTTTTCAAAATTTGTTTTTCTAAAATATTTTTCAATTATTATTTTTTTTTCAAAATTTGTTTTTCTAAAATATTTTTCAAATATTATTTTTTCAAAATTTTTAAGAAAAATAATTTTAGAATTTTTTTTAGAGAAAATATTAAATTCTTTTCAAAAATATTTTTTTTTGAATTTTTTTTTTCTAAAATGATTTTCGAAAAAAAAATTTAGAAAAAAAATTGAAAAAAAAAAAGTTTTTGAAATTTTTTTGGAAACCTTTTTAGCGAAAATATTTTTTTCAATTTTTTTTTAATTTTTTTTCTAATTTTTTTTTTCTAATTTTTTTGTCTAATGAACGAAAAGGTGCAAAAACAGACGAAAACATGTAAAAACGGACGAAAACGTCAAAAAACAGACGAAAACGTGAAAAAAACGAACGAAAACGTGAAAAAAACGAACGAAAACGTGCGAAAACAGACGAAAACGTGAAAAAAAGTTAACGGTCGTTAGAAATGGACGACACATGTAACGCACATGTGGGAGTTAACGGAGAAAGCTAACGATCGTTAAGGATAGGGACTAATGGTGTTAATAAACTTCATTATAAGGACTCGTGACGCAAAAATGAAAACCAAGGGACTTACGGTGTTATTTTGGGTAAACCATAGGGACGAATGGTGTAATTCTCTCTTTATGTTTTATCAGTTTTTTAACGTTTTTTGTACGTTTTATCAATTTTTTGTCAGTTGTTTTCCGTTTTTTGTACGTTTTATCAGTTTTTTACGTTTTATTCGTTTTTTGTGCGTTTTTATATGTTTTTTGTACGTTTTATCGGCTTTTTAACGATTTTATCCGTTTTTTGTCAGTTTTTTTCCGTTCTTTGTACGTTTTATCAGTTTTTTAATGTTTTTTATCCGTTTTTTGTACGTTTAATCGGTTTTTTAACGTTTTTATCCATTTTGTCAGTTGTTTTCCGTTTTTTGTACATTTTATCAGTGTTTTAACGTTTTAATCCGTTTTTTGTACGTTTTATTCATTTTTTGTCAGTTGTTTTCCATTTTTTGTCAGTTTTATCCCGTTTTTTGTACGTTTTATCAGTTTTTAACGTTTTAATCCGTTGTTTGTACGTTTTATCCATTTTTTGTCAGTTTTGTTTACATTTTGTCCGTTTTTTGTATGTTTTATCAATTTTTCTATCAGTTTTTTCCATTTTTTTACGTGTTATCAGTTTTTTACGTTTTTTGTACGTTTACATTTAATTCATTTTTTGTACATTTTTATCAAATTTTATCAGTTTTTTTTTTCCATTTTTGAACGTTTTATCAGTTTTTATTTGTTTTTTGTACGTATAAAACGTTAGAAAAAAACTGACAAAAAAGGATAAAACGTACAAAAACCGGATAAAACTGATAAAACGTACAAAAAACGGAAAAAAACTGACAAAAAACGGATAAAACGTACAAACTACGGATAAAAACGTACAAAAAACAGACAAAATGTAAACAAAACTGACAAAAAATAGATAAAACGTACATAAAACGGATTAAAACATAAAAAAAAAACCGATAAAATGTTCAAAAAATGAATAAAAACCGACAAAAAACGGATAAAAACTGATAAAATACGGATGAAACGTAAAAAAAATGGATAAAAACGTAAAAAAAACTGATAAAACGTACAAAAAAACTAAAAACAACTGACAAAAAATGGATAAAACGTACAAAAAACGGATTAAAACATAAAAAAAACCGATAAAATGTTCAAAAAATGAATAAAAACATAAAAAAAAACCGGATAAAAACGTTAAAAAAAAAAGAAAAAAAAAAAGATAAAATACGGATGAAACGTACAAAAAAATGGATAAAAACGTAAAAAAACTGATAAAACATACAAAAAAACGGAATACAACTGACAAAAAATGGATAAAACGTACAAAAAAACGGATCAAAACGTTAAAAAAATAAAATAAAATAAAATAAAATAAAATAAAACTGGTAAAACGTACAAAAAAGGGAAAAAAACTGACAAAAAACGGATAAAACGTAAAAAACGGGAAAAAACTAAAAAAGAGGACTAACGGTGCAAATGTTTGGCTAACGAAGGCTAACGGTGTAATAATTTCAGTCTCGTTAAGAGATAACGGAGAAAAAATTTGCACTGTTAGTCCTCATTGTTAACGAGGGATGTATTGTGGTAAACGTTTGCTTAACGGGGGATGTATATTGCCAAAAGATTCTGACAGGGATGTAAGATGTTAAAATGTGTAAACCACATGGATGTATTTTGCAGTTTCCTCTACTATAAACCATTATAAGTTTCGTGCAAATGAGTAGAAATTCTTCAATAAAACCAAACATGAACACTTTTGAGGAAATGCCCACTAACCAATCTCCCAAAACTAGTCAAAGAAAGAGGAGTGGGTTTGATTTCCAGACGGGAATCTACCACTCACTTGAACAACTTGGGAATGATCACAAGCTTCCAACTGACGTTTACCTAGACACTGCTACATTCGTGCTGTCTCAGTTTCCAAACGTGGACCAAGCAGATTCAAAAGTTGCTCTAATAGATTTTGCTACAGGTCATCGAGTCACCTACAGCCAACTCAAACAGTCAATCTACTCGCTGGCAACTGGGTTGTACCATGGACTTGGTGTTCGTCAAGGTGATGTTGTTTTTGTGTTGTCACCAAATTCAATCCTATACCCGACCATATGTCTAGCTGTATTTTTGATAGGTGGGGTCCTCACTACGGCTAACCCCCTTAACACTGAGTCAGAAATCAACAAGCAAGTAATAGACTCAGGTGCAAAACTAGCCATTGCGGCTCCTAGTGAGGTTCGTAAATTGGTTAAAACCAAAGTACCAACCCTCCTCACTTCTCGTAATGAAGATGAAAATGATCTCTCTGTAGAAGAACTTATCGAGTGTTGTGAACCCATGGAGTTTCCGGAAACCAGGTCAACTCAGTCAGACATGGCAGCTATTTTATACTCCTCTGGGACGACTGGAGTGAGTAAAGGAGTTATACTAACTCATGCTAACTTCATATCTATCATGACACTCCTAATATGGTCCACAGATAGACACTCGGCTTCCAACGATATCTTTCTATGTTTCCTACCCATGTTTCACATCTATGGCCTTGCGTTTTTTGCTTTGGGATTGTTCTGTACTGGTTGCACAACGGTTTTGATGACAAAATTTGACTTTAAAGGCATGTTAGAGGCTATACACACTCATAAGGTAAATAATATTCCAGCGGTTCCTCCGGTTATACTAAGTTTGGTCAAACACAATGGAGGTGGATATGACTTGTCATCTTTGAGACGAGTGGGGTCCGGTGCTGCACCGTTGAGCAAGGAGTTAGTAGATCGGTTCAGAGCCAAGTTTCCATGGGTTGCCTTAAGGCCTGGGTATGGGCTGACCGAGAGCTGTGGGGCAGCAACTGTATTTCTTACTAATGAAGAAGCCAAAGCTCATAATGCGGGTTCGGGAACTTTGCTACCTACTTTTTGCGCTAAGGTGGTTGATTTTGAAACGGGACTTCCTATGCCGCCCAATAGA
Source organism: Artemisia argyi (assembly GCA_030686995.1). NCBI lineage: Eukaryota > Viridiplantae > Streptophyta > Magnoliopsida > Asterales > Asteraceae > Artemisia > Artemisia argyi. The sequence continues at coordinate 149,257,626 of CM060707.1, forward strand.
GAAGGCGAGTTATGGCTAAAGTCACCAACTGTGATGAAAGGTTATTTAGGAAATGAGGCTGCGACTGCTGCAACCATTGATTCAGATGGATGGTTAAGGACTGGGGATCTTTGTTATTTTGATGAAAATGGAGTTCTCTATATTGTTGATAGAATAAAGGAGCTCATAAAGCATAACGGGTACCAGGTATAGCAGCTAAAAAAATATGAGTGTGTGTGCGTGTGTATGTGTGTTTTGATATACATATATGATAAAATGACCATAACCACAATTGCAGGTAGCTCCAGCAGAACTGGAAGCCATACTATTGGGCCATCCCCAAATACTTGATGCAGCAGTCATACCGTAAGTTTATGTGTTCTTTTGTGTGTGTGTGTGTGTGTGACAACGTGTGTCTAAGTTTCCATTAAAACATATGTAAAATGTATTATTATAGACTTCAAGATGAAGAGGCAGGAGAAATACCTATGGCATATGTTGTGAGAGCATCAGGATCTCAACTTGGTGAAGACGAAGTCATTCAATTTGTTGCCAGTCAGGTTAGCCTAGACACCTCCATTACTCTATAAAAGTATAAAAATGAGAGCTCAGAAAACAGGTCAAAATGGGTTTTCAGAACAGGCAATTTCGGGTGCAAGTCGGGATCGATGGACCCGCAAACATGATTTTGTTAAATCTACATAAAAGTATAAAAATGAGTCAGGTCAGACAACAGGTCAAAATGGGTTTTCAGAACAGGCAATTTCTTGTGCAAGTCGGGATCGATGGACCCGCAAACACGATTTTGTTAAATCCACATAAAACTTATATATGATTAATGCCTTGAATATGTAGAAAAAATTAAACTACTACAATAAGAAAGTTTTCAATTCAACCCATTTAACCCTTTTGATTTAAATATAACCCAATATTGACCCATTCATAAGCATAGGGGTCAAAATTTCCACCTCTAAGAGCTGCAACACAAATCGTGTGACTGTAATTACTTGCATCTCTCAGGTGGCTCCATTCAAGAAGGTGAAGAAAGTTGCCTTCATAAACACAATTCCAAAGTCAGCTGCAGGGAAGATATTAAGAAAGGATTTAGTGGCACAGAGCAAACAGCAAGTTCAGTCAAAACTTTGATTTATCTATCCAATATGTATCAACATCTGTCCCAAAAGGAAAAATTTTCAGGAATAGATCTACCATTATATCGTATTCTATTAGACATATAAAGAAAACCAGAGAGATGCGTTGGAGGAATACTAAAAGGAAAGCAAGTTCTTATGTATGCTTAACTATGTAATTCCCTGTGTAACGTATGGTTTTGAAATCTGCAGAAAATTAGTATCAAGATTTCTGAGCATATGAGATTATATAAAAATGTAGGTTGATGAAGAAAAACAGAATATGCTATCAGTTATTCAGTTTACTTAAGCAGACAAGAGACGACTTACTATCCACAGATTATGCAACTAAAAAGCACTAGATATTTGTAAATATAAGTAATACTGGATAAAAAATGACTAATATGGTCATTTAATTCATAGTTGCAGAAACAAACCAGATATAATAATTTAAAAGGTTTAAAACTCGAAAGTTAAAATAGAAAATCAAAAGAACTATACCTTGGGTGGTATCTAAGAGGAGAGAAGGTAACTGAATCGTCTTGAGCATTTAAAACTGCATCATATCTGAAATGAACAAACGGAAACATGAAAAAGAACATAAAATTGCATAGAATCCACCATGACAAAGAACAAGAGTTGGTCACTACATCAACCACATACAAACCATAAAAAAAAGTCGATCACACCATACTTTTTGAACAAATCATTTAATTGAATAGTATCCAGTAAATAGAGTTGTAATACACAAATAATGATGAGATATCAAACTTGAACTTTAAACTACCATTACATTGTCACAAATAGGGAAAAACTCTTTCATATAATCTGAAACAATTACAGAAAACTGTGTATTGGGAATATTTGACATATAATGAATGAAATATGTAGTCTGTTAGGTGATAAACTTGCACTTTTGACCCATTTCATCTCACCAATCTATCCAGCTATCCACCTCCAAACTCCGCCTGAACCTTGCCTTTGGACAGTTTCAGCTTCCTCCATGTCCTGTTCTATTGCTAATTTTTGTGAGCGGAGTGCTTGAACCTCTTGCTCAATGGACTTCATTGATGATAGCCTCTTCTGTAGATCCAAGATCTGTGCCTGAAATCACCGTAATGAATACATTGTATTATTAGCCACCATAGACATTTTAATATAATCAAGGGATAATGGCCTATAAATGTATCTTACTAGTCACCCTATCCTTTTATATGTATCGAATTAATTTTTTTGCTTTTCTATGTACTCAACTTCCATTTTGCATCACTTGTGTGTATTTTGTGACTTTTTAACACTCCTGTTACCCGGGAGGGGCAAAAGTGTCACAAAATACACACAAGTGACGCAAAATGCAAGTTGGGTACATAGAATAGCAAAAAAATTAATTTGATACACATATAGAAGGATAAGGTGACAAGTAAGATACATTTATAGGCCATTATCCCTATAATCAAAGGTGGAAAAAAATTGTCCAGTTTTTTTTTTTTTTTTTTTTTTTTTTTTTTTTTTTTTAAATGATGTACTCAAAACACATTTTCTCTTATGCTAATTTTTTCCCATTTAGCACATTAAAGTTCAATTAGAACTAAAACCGACACATTCGAATGTTACCTGGTCTCTAAATGGGATCTTTTCAAATTCCAACAAAATAAATATTTAATCCCTACCATGAGCATTGCATGAATTGACTCCCATGTAGTTCAAAACAAGGGTTTGACTATTAATCAAATAAAATTACCCACCCTTTCAGTAATGATTAAATTAAATAGGACCAAAAAAAATAGCCATCAATTTTGCTATGATTACAGTGGGTAAATAGTTTATTTAGCTTCAGATAAGCTTAAGACGTTAGTTGGGGAATCCCAGAATGGAAGTTTCTGCAATTCTCAGGGGTGAGCTAACATTAAAAGTAGTCACCATGAGGAAGACTGGAAGAAGTCACATGCTGCCTGTCATAAATTTTACATAGATACATAATAGATAATAATAAAAAAACAAGGGGAAAATGAACCTCTAGATCATCACATCTTGATCTCTCAGAAGCCAGTTGGCCTTGAACAGAATGCAATTCCTGCAGTAAAATTTGATTAGAAAGATATGTTAAAGTCATAACTTAATAACTGAACTGGCAACCAATGTCAGAGGTGGTTATTTCGATCCATTTACTATTGCATCAGTTGGTTTTGTTTATAATAATCTCAAATGAGTCGAACAAAAATGAGCTAATAAGGGAACAGATTGAATGCTTCAAACAAGTTGAAAGTTGACCAAAGTGTATTTTTAATGCATGCAACCTAAATCACCTTTTCAAAGAATTAGATTGTCATCGTAACAGTATTGAATTTGTAATCATAGTTAAATCATTATTATATACTCCTATTAAACTTTTGAACAAAAAATGGACAATCAAGTGCTTTTAAGTCAAGCCAGCTTCCAGTAGAAAAATAACCCATTTTGACCTTTTACCAAACCTCCCCATCTAGATACCTCTAGCAACCATAAGTACCTTGGATAAGTCAACATGAGTACCATTAAGTTCCTCAAGCTTTTCCATCATCACAGAATTTACTGCTTCGACCTCTCTAATGGATGATTCCAATGATTTTTTCTCTTCTTTGACCAAATTAACTTCAACTGACAGATCCACTTTAGGTTTTGAACCGATAGAGGTAAAGTCTAAGCTTTCAGATTTGGCTAGGGCATATGCTGCAGCAGCTGCAGCTGCGGGTGACTGAAAGATCTGTGGATTTTTAGAATCCTTCAGCGTAGGTCTCATCACAAATACCTGTGTTCATAGAGAGCACATCGACCTTATAAGAAAACAGTTTTACTTATAAACTATAATAAGATCATATAACTAAAAGTAAACCAAATTAATTAAAAAACACAGAGACTAGTAAATCACTAAATCCAAAAGCAATCAAGCAGAATATCCTCATGAAACATTAACAATACCTCATTGCTGTATTTCCCATTGTAGCCCCCGAAAGCAACCAAAAACAGCTCACCATTTATAAATGCTGATGATACAGAGAGCCCCTGTTTCATATCAGAATGAGATGTGACATCATACGAGTTAACAACCTAATAAACTCAAATGAAGACATAGCATGAATACCTCGCTGGCGAGTGGATCTCTTTCTTTTACATTCGTTAAAATTGAGATAACAAGCTTGGGCATATCCATAACCAATGTCTCTGAGGAACCTGCGATCAAAAGGTCACACTGAGGCTGTATAAAAAGTGATATCAACTCTTTACATATTATAATGGCAAACTTGTTGTAGCTTTGATATTTTCCTATTGACATTCGTACCATTTTTATTATCGCCACCACCAACTATAAACCAATTTTCATCAATAGCGACTCCGGCATGGCCTGCCCTAGGAGACACCAAATCACCTTGAATCTGTGGTTGAGACCATTCTAACTGCGATGCAATAAAAAACAAAATTATCCATCTGTAGTTAAGATCTATTAATTAGATGGAAAGTGTAACATGATACATTTGTTTAGTTCATTATGTAAAGGAAACATGCAAGCATAAGCATTCAAAAACTAGTTCTACTTCTTCAGCCTGTTTGTTATAAAAAGAGAAAGATAAGCTCCAACTCAATTTAAAATTAACTTTGGGTGCACACACACACATACTGATGTTTCAAGTTCTTCAGGAGAAGATCTAATTACTCAATCAAGTATATCTTGATCTCCAAATTAAGATTTTGCTGCTTAGTTGCAGTGCTGATAACTAAAGAGCTCATGGATGTTGCTTTGACAATAGTGATAGTGGGGTGGACACTAACTACTGGGCATACGGGGTGGCTGCATTGGCGGTTAACAGCCAGGTCATGTTCTTATTAATGATCCATATCATCGTTTACTATCATAGTGCCTAGGCAGCTAGGCTTACTATTGGACAGTGGTAAATGCCTAGATGATATCCAACTGCACAAACACTTGTTTAGTTGCAACATGTACATCTACTAACATTTTTTCTAATTTGATACAGGTTAGATATGTTATGCTCAATGAATATAGATTTCCAGAGAGAAAATATTATCTGATAATACCAAACAGGATGGAAATTACCAATATAGTGGCAGCAGAAGTTGGAAAGAGATATATAATTTGGAAATCTCCCCACAAAAAAAGGTCATGTATGTAACGAATAGTTTTATGAAAAAATAATAGCACAAATATGGATAAGCACTTACTGTCTCCAAATCCAGCACATGGAGATCATTGAAGAAGATCGAATGAGTACACCCGCCAAATATTTGAAGGTAGCGCTCTGCATGCACTGCGGCAATATGATCGAATCTGGGAGCTGGAGGGGTCTGTCTATCAAAGCAGAAGAAATCAATGCTAAAACATTTGAGGCATCAAATGAGGTGAGTATGTTGACTTACATAGTGTCAGCAACATTCCATGTCATTGTTTCCAGATCGAGAACATGAACATCATTCATAAGTCGTCTATGTTTGTCCTCTCCTCCAAACATTATGAGTTTTGAACCAACCAATGAAACAGATTGTCCGCCCCGAGCTACCTAAATGAACACCACAAAGTAAGTAATGACCAGTTTCACTTATTTTTGCTCTGTGAATCCAACATGCTATACAACTTAGTCAAGAAAAAAGGCCACCTGACCACTATGGGTTGTCCCAATATCAATGAAAATATACGTTCCCATACCCTTTGATAGCAATACTATGACATTTTCTTCCATTATCACCTTATTTATTAGTCAAATCTTTTCCATAATGAGTATGAACATGCAAATTCTACACTCTCCTCTCTTTATCTCTCAACATGCATGATATAACAAGATGGAAAGAAACAGGAGGCTCATTTTTTACTAGAGATAAGAGAAAGGTCAATCCTAAAACAGGGTACACTTAAACTTGGTGACAAATAATGGGAATACAACAAATAAATGATGTCATTTAGACTGGTATTGGGGTACAAACAATAGCTGATAGCCTGATACATGCATATAGTACAAGGTTTGTTGATTACCGGAACTTTGCCTGTGGCTTCCATCACCCCAAACAAGTGTGATTCAAGATCGATATAATACACTGCAAGAACCAGTAAATTTCAATCAGAACTAAAAACTTATTCACACCAATAGTTACAACAGCTCTGTTGTGATAACAAACCTGTCACGTTATTAGATGCATCCTTTGAGTGACCACCAAGGAACAGTAGTTTGTTTCCCCACTTAACCTACATTTAGGTGTGTATTAATTAGCATAGTTAAGAGAAAACGAAATAGCCACAGCTAAACACAGGGATAAATGGATGTTAATAAATGTTGTTGAATTTGCCAACAAGGGTAGCTCACCATACTATGAGCAGCTATAGGAGGGAAATTTTCCGTTTGTGTACTATCTTTATCATTTTCAGCATCTGATTTCGTGCTTAGTTTAATCGATGACCAGCTTAAATCTTTAAGATTAAATGCCTGCCATTATAACCACTTATGAGTAAACCTATTACGTGTGATAAGCAAATATATGTTGGCTTAAGGATAATGATACCTGAACATCTGATAAGTATCGCCCATTACGACTTCCACCAACGACGTACAACTTGCCATCAACGACAACTGCTGCATGCTACAATGAAAGAAGAAAAGGGCACATAAGCGGAAGGACACAATATAATCCTATAACGTAGCATATAAAAAACATAATACATCTGAGAACAAGTGAAATTCAGATTATTGCTCGAAAACCTCTAACAACAAAAGTTATAAACAAACCTTATAGCGGGCTGATGGTCGTCGTCCAGTTACCGGGAGGGCAACCCATTGGTCAAAATCCAAAGCAGAATGCCAATTGCCACTATCTGTTCCCATATTAGCTTCCCTACAATTCAACGAGCTTTATCAGATTAGATATCTCAACATTCACTGTAACAATTATCAAACTAATAATTGCACCATAAAAATATTATCTCCTATGCCCTATATAGATTTTTTTATCTCGTTACATAGTTCAGCCAGAGAAATGCTATATCTTCCAAATCATTTTCCTATTTATCCTCCTAATGCCACATGTCAGTCATCCAACAGTGTGTGAGAAAGTGGTTCAATAAATATGATCAGCACGGTGTCAACATCAGCATCGTTTTATAAACAATGGGCAAAGAAGTAATCCAGCTTGAACTTTGACAAAAAAGTGGTAACACGATAATTAGCTGATTAAATTCATTTGCCGATTAACTCCTAACTAGCATGCAAGCTAAATCTTCGACTAAACAATGCACAAATATATCTTGTCATCTATTTCCGCAATCCATTTCTTATAGAAATAACCACATCCATTGTATTTTAAGTTAAAACCTCAAAACTCCTCATAATATTATCTACACATTACATATTAAACATCAGACCACTTGTTAAATGCACACACCTAACTTCGCTTATCTCAACAATCACTGTAATGCCAAACACTAATGTAGTAACAATTATTCTATTTAATTCCTTTACTAATTTTCGCTAACTACTTTGCAAATGCATAGATGCATTTTCTCATTTTCGCAATCCATTTTATATCAACTCAATCAGATCCATCGCATTTTAAGCTAAAACCGTACAACTCCTTAATTATTCCGAATACTATCTACAAATCACACACTAAACTTCACTTATTTCAAATATGAATGATCTCATCATCCACTAAACCGTAACAATCTCAATTCACCGATATCATGCCACAATTAACATCAAATTCATAATTTCATTCTAATGCTCTTACACAATCGCTCAAAACTCATCTAAACATAATAACATAATTCGCCTCTACGTTTACTTGAAATCGGCAGATCACGCAAATTAAAAAACCTTATATTAACTCAATCAGATCCACCGCTTCTCCAGCGAGTAATCTCGTGTGGAGGCGGTACGGTTTCCGGGCGAAAGCCGTTTAAATCCCCACTGCGCCAGCGTGGGCCCGGTTCAGACAACATAGTCTGGGTATGTGGTGGATGAGGGCCTGCTATTTGGCAGGTGCGACTCTAAACCATTTATGGAAAAAGTCACCTTTCAAAAAAAAAAAAAAAAAAAAAAAAAAAAAAAAGATCCACCGCATTTCAACTTGAAACCGTACAACTACTTTCGCATTCCGAATCACGCATATTCAAATATCGATGACGTCATCATCTATTAAACCTACTAATTTACCCTCAAATAACATCAATTCACCGATATCAAAGCCACAACTAGCTTCAAATTCATAAAATCACTCTAATATAACATAATTCACCGTTACATTAACTTAAAAGCAACAGATCACGCAAATTAAACACAAAAAAAGTTAAATCACTTCAAAAATTGAATTAATTATGAGTTAATGAGAACTGAAGTAATGTTACCGGAATCTGACGGTTATGGTGGCCGGAGATCTGATCAACGGCTGAGATTTGATTTGATTTGAATGATGATTTTGGTGTTGGTGTTGGTGTTGGTGTTGTTGTAATGAGAGAGGAGTGGGAAGAATGTAATACAAGTCGGTTGGAGTTGGTTGTTTTGGAAAGTTTTTTTACCAGAGGTGGTATTTGTGTGGGCAGAGTGTGGTACAAATGGTAATGCGTGATGTGCATGTGCGTGTGGAGTGGTGGTTTGGAGGTAGGGGAAGTTGGTCTGGATGAATGATTTGGGTTTATTGTGGGAAGGGTTGACTACTACCAGAAAAGTCAATGGTTGTAAAGTTTTTTTTTTTTTTTTTTTTTTTTTTTTTTTTTTTTCAAAAAGCAAAAAGTACATAGAGAGAAAATTTGTTACAAGACAACCACTAATTTTCTGTTTTCTTTCAACACAGCCTCCGAGCCACTTTTCACTAACGAACGGTGGTTCTCTCATTATGTCAAGGTTAAAGGCATATGAAATGACTAATATACATTCTTCTTCTTCCCACTTTTAGTGACATAATTTGCATACTTTTTTTTTAGATCGGAAGCTTTGATGTTTTCCCATCACACTACAAACACAGCCACCACCACCACAACCCTCTACCACCATAATAAAGAGATTAAAAAGATGGTTCCATCCCAAAATAAATAATCTTAATTAAATTTTCAAAAATAACGTGGAACAAATTATCGTTATCACGTAATATATATAAGTATAGAACACTGGATGATAGGTGAAAATTTAACTAGTGTTTTCGAACCATGTTGACATGGATAAGCTTACATTTCTTATGGATGACTATAAATTTCATATTTTTGTGGTCAGGTGGACTAAAACTTTCTGACTTGATCAAATATTTTAGGGGTGTTTCAACTTGCGATTTGGAGTTCATTATATGAAATGGCAATAATCAGTTTATTTATAATGTTTCAATAAACAAACTATGCTATTTAGACCAATTGCTATTTAGTAACCTTTTTATTAATCCTAATTTGAGACTTATATTTCCTTTTAATAAATTGTCTACCATATTCACTGAATTGTTGTTTTAATCTCTTATAGCTAGAATATGCCAAACATTTGTTCATATGATTTTCTAGTTACTTCTTTATAAACAAATATTGTCCTAAGTAATTTTATAAATAGTTAATATACTATTTTCTTTCATTTAAACAACATTGAACGAAACACTGAAAGCAGAAGTGCAGCGGCTCAAAATTGAAACTGGTCAAATGCCACCATACAACGGGATGAACTGCAACCGATCATTACCACCATAATATATGTCACACCCACGAGCATTCCATCACTTCACTAACCAACAACAACCACCCCACCCAAACCCACCTTCATGGACATCAACTAATAGGGCTACACTATATAACATAAGAGGTATAAGGAGGATGGAAGATTTTCATATGAAGTATTTTCCCCATCTTGTGAAGTGGGAGATATGATAGGTAGCAAGTATATCTTGTAGATAAAAACTGGTTGTCGATGCATATGATAGCGTCGTTGTTTAAATGATGGTTACAAGTGATGATACTTGTGGTTTTACTGTTAAAATTAGTTGTGAGGAAAACCTAGTTTGTCATTAAAAAAGGATTTGATGGTTGTGTAGTGGTAGAGGGTAGTGGTGTTGGTTGTGTGGTGGTTGAGGGTGGTGGTGGTGGTTGTGTTTGTGATGTGGTGGGAAAACATCAAAGCTTCTGATAAAAAAAAAAAAAAAAAAAAAAAAAAGTGGGTAAATTCCAAATTATGTCCCTAAAAGTGGGGAAAATGAAGAGGGTATATTAGTCATTTCATGTGCCTTTGACCTTGACTTAACGGGAGAACTAACGTTCGTCAGTGAACAGTGGCTCTCGGTGGCTGTTTTGCAAAAAACGGAAACATTGGTGGTTGTTTTGCCACAAAATTTCTCTCGGTGTATTCTTTGCGTTTTCGGGAAACATTAAGGACATAATTTGCAATTTACCCTATTTTTTTATTTGCAACGTGAGAACTAGTTGTTAGAGCTCGAGCTTAGCTCGTTAATAATTAAAAAGCTTGGATTTTCGTTTATTTTGAGCCTTTTATTATAGCTCGAGCTTGACCAGTGACAAATTTCACAAGCTTAGACTCGACTCATTTTCATGACGCGTTAAAAGAAATAAATCTCAAATCAAACTCGGTTTGTTAAGCACATTAGGCTCGAGCTCATTAAATATATTTATACGCACACACAATATATACACACGTATATATTAGGCCCGTTTATGCTCGTGAGGCTAGTCGTTTATATATACAAAGCTTAGGCTTGAGCTCGCTTTAGCTTAGTTTGTTTGAGCTTTTTATTGATCCTGTCCCAAGCTCTTCACGAGTAATGTGACTCATTTCCACCCTATAACAAACGCTTCTTTTATTGTTTGGGAAACAAATAAAAGGAGTGGTTTCAAAATCTTTTTATTTACGTTCAAGATTATTTAATTTATGAGTTATGATTTCATGATCATTATAAGATGATATATGATTTGAAGATCTTGAACTCTTAAAAGATAAACTTTGACATGATCAGGAGAAACGAGGAATTATAAACCCGTGCTTTGCGGCGGGATTATAGTGTTTATTAAATCGGATTCGAAACCTAAGTTGTCATAAAGTAATCTAAAAATTATTCGTTTTATAACAGAAATAAATTTTTAGCAAAAATTAAAAGTGTTAATAATAATGAGAAAAATGATGTAAATGAGTAAAAAAAAAAAAAAAAAAAAAAAACTTATAAAGTTTAATTGCTTTACTTGGCAAGTTGTTATAATGCTAAACTTAATGAGGTCATTGAAACGGCCATTTTTTTAAAAAAAATACTGAAAACGCCGCATTGGCCTGAACTCTATACCCCGTATACAATCATACGCCGTATAGGATCTGCCCTATACGTCGTATGGATCTGCAAATGTGAAACATGCATAAACTACAATCTGAACTAGACCAATTCTGGAAATATAAAATCTCTTTAAATATATTTCATTAACATAATACATAAAGGAAAATGATTGTGAGACCTAATTTTTGTGCCTAAATTCATGCCTAAACATATGTGGCATAATCCTAATGGTTTGTGAAAAAGTGGGTTCCATGGCTGCAGCCATGAGGATGATGTCACATAAGCTTAGACACGAATTTAGGCATATCTTTTAGGCCTCCCAATCACTACTCATACATAAATACCGTACATGAGTTCAATAAGCAGAAGCATAAATACTATGCGGGTGTTAACCCAAACACCCTTATTCTGTCCCATAATTAAAAGACTTTAGTAAAAACGTTGCTTGACATAAAAAAAACTTGAGTAAAACAAATCTGACACTTAATCGTAAGGTTTTGGGGCGTTATCAAGCTGAATAACAAAGAATTGTTGAAATGCTCGTCACCTATGAACACAAGCATTACAGTTCCCTCGGATCATCTCTTAATATACAAGCCCCAATCTCTGAAACAATCTAACATGCAGAATGAAAACTGAGCATGGTAAGTCCTGATGACTTAGTCATTAAACAATGCCAAAGGCTAAACGTGTGTTGAGACATAAAATGATCTACAACAATATAAATGGTAAGGCACACACCTTCTCCAAGTGTGGAAAGGGATATTTATACATCAACTAGGCTGGTTGGGCTTTGTATGGGTCGGGCTTTGTAAGGCTATTACATGGACCTAATAATGGACTAACTATTACACGCTTATAATTATCAACTATTACAAGGCTCGTAAACTCGGGAATGGTCGCCACTTTTGACCCTAATAGATTGGCAACAATGGTTATGGGACCCCATAAATATTCGGTTACAGCAAGTGTGATGGCATTATGTGTGCAGTTCTATTTCAAAGTTTCTGTGATATCTGCCAGTTTGGTACAGTGGTATGCAAGTGTTGTATTTGTACTTCAGTTCTGCTACATAGTTCTGCTACATGTTTCTGCTACAAATTCAAGTGAGAGTTTCTATAGTTCGGCTACAAGCACAATTACAAGTGACAGTTTTGTGCAGTATCCATAGTATCTACAGTTCTGCTACAGGTTCAAGTGAAAGTCTACTTCAATTTTGCAACAAGTTCATGTGTCAGTTTTCTACAGTATTTACAGAATTATATAATGGAATATTATTTGGTCTAATGGTAGATAGTGGGCATACAAACAGTGCCGGTCCTGAGTTTTCGGATGCCTTGGGCGAGCCGACTAAAATATGCCCTTTGTAAACATGCAAACAACACACGATTATAAGCTTGTTTAGCCATGACTAGCTTGTTTACTTGCTCATTTCCTGGGTTAAAGTTCTTAGTTTTGTTTGGATTTATTTTTTAGATCTAGCTTGTTTACTGACTTGTTAAGTCATCGGGTTAAAGCTCTTAATTTTGTCATTTTTTTTGCAGATCGAGGTTAATTGTAAATCCGAATAAAAATTGCAAAATCACAACCATAAATCTGCATAAAAATCGGTTCAGATAGAAACTCGGTATGGAAATGAATAGTGTAACTAAAACAAAAAAACATTACGCACCCTAAAGCCAAAATAACTACAAAGACAAAACTAATTGGAATTCGTTAAATAAAAAGACTTCATATAATTCATTTCGTCTATGCTTCTCTGATGTGTTTTTAATAAGGAATAAATATACCTAAAGTTGCCAGTTAAAAAACCACAATCTAAAGGTACAAAGTATATTGCAACAAGTTTATAACGATGGTCGATTAACATGCATCTTACTCTTGTTGTAGAATAGAAAAAATGATAAAAATCCATTAATTAATCTATAAAGATAAAGAAAAAATGAATAAAATAATCAAAGATAAACCATAGCCACCTATGACTTGTCACACAAAACCTATCTTTTTCTTTTTCATCTTCTTTTTCATTTTTTTTATTTGTTTTCCCCTTTTTTTTTGCCCATTTCCACCGTTTCTTTTCTCTTTATTAAAAATGAACCTAAATCTTATGCTCTAAGTTTTGATGCTTTGGGCGGTCGCCCAATTTGCCTGGTACTAGGGTCGGCTCTTTGTATAGGTGTCATGGGTAGGGGTGAGCATGGTTCGGTTTGACTCGGTTTTTGTATAAAACCGAAACCGAACCGAAACATTCGGTTTTTTATTTTTAGAAACCATTCGGTTTCGGTTTGGTTTTTTCGATTGTCGGTTTTTTTCGGTTTGGTTTTTCGGTTTTTTCGGTTTTTATACGATCTTTCGAGCTTTGCTTTTTAAAATTAGATTTGACATATATCATAAAATAACGCCTTCACAGCTTTAAAGAAACAATCCAAACAACCATTAAGAAAAACAAAAAAAAAACACACACACAATAATGACGATAAGAAACAAATGACCATATTAAATCCTAAAAAAGAGAGTTGTTTATGTGTCATAGAGCAACACAATAATAACAATAAAAACCTAATAAAAACAGAAAACACCCTAGAAGAGAACTTATTATCCGTCCTAAATGACATGTTCAAGAAGCATATGAAACAAAGAGTAGTTACTTGACATGATATAGTTAAATGTCGGTCTTAGATGCATTTTGACTTTAAATGTCGGTTCTGTTTCTATTGGTCGGTTTTTAATGCTAAAACCAAACCGAACCGTTGGTTTTTCAATCGGTTTCGGTTTTTTTGGTTTCGGTTCTTCGGTCTTTTTCGGTTTAGGTTCGGTTTTTCGGTTTCTTGCACACCCCTAGTCATGGGAGTTTTTTTCTCTTGCGGGCCTGTGTTACTTCATTGTTAGGTTCTATTTCACCTAGGATATTATTACCCGTTAAAAGTGATAGGAATACTCCCCTTAATTTTTCTATCTTTTTAATTTTTAATTTTATTTTTATTATAAAACTGCGAAATAAAAAATATGAAAACAAAAAATATAAATTTTGGCAGGTCAAAATTAGTAAAACACACAAAATACGGAGTATAAAACCATAAAAAAATGTCTTGTCTTGTTAATAAAATGGATAAAACTGCCGAAAAATACGGAATATAAAATATAAAGTTAGACAAATCAAAAACAGTGAAAGAAAAAAGATACGAAACAAAAAATGATAAAATTGTCTTGTTATGTTAATAAAGCGGTTATCAAGGGGTAAAAAGGTATTAATAGTACCACACGTTTTATTTAATTGTTTTGTACTACGTTTTTGGTCCCATATACCATGTTTCTTTCGGATAGTGTGTCGATGGTATTTGTGGTTCTTTTATTTTGCTTCTTGGGTCCCATTCACAATTAATTGCCTTGTTTAGCTGTGGTGGGAGGCTATGTATTGTGATTTTTGTTGGTTTTTGGTTCTATAATATTGTTGACTTTCTAAAAAAATAGTCGGATTAATCGGATTGGTTATCAACATACTGATTAATCAGATAAATCGGCCAAATCAATCAATAGGGGTCAACTTTTTTAAATAATAAAATTGAGTTTTATTTATTCTTTCATTATACCTCGCTTTTTTCACAAAATCAGTCGACACAACCAGTCAAACACACCTCGAAAAGTGATTTAACAGAAAAAGTGAAAGTATGCTCTTTTTCTTATTTCAATTGAAATTGAATTTTTATGACACTAATTGGTTTATGAAAATCAAAGCCATTTAAACTTTGAACATTAAAGTGTTTTAACCATTACGTTTATGTTATACATGTTATTCAAAATTTTATAACTTCTATATGAAAATTCTAACCCAATTAATTTCCGCTTAACCAATTAATTGCTAGACGGTATCCGACCGCTCGACTAGAGCCTAGCGTGTGAATAAGTGTACACAAAGTTGAAAACAATTATTTTTGCAAACAAGTTTCCAAAAAAGCAGGGGCAGCTCAACCTTCACGGGGGCTAAAGCGAAAATTTTAAATGGGAATTTTTTTTAATCAAAGTTTTTTGGTGAAAAATCGATTATATAAAACTTACTTTTCCAATTTTTTATATGAAATATTTGATTAGTTTCTCGAAATCAATATAGTATAATATTTCATTTTCAGTTGATGAGCCAATAAGTTTAGTCTTTTGGTGACACTTTCGATCGTAAATAACTTTTCATTAACTTTTGTTCTGAAATACTTCTTCATGCTCAAGAAACTGTTACCAAAATGGTTAACATTATTCTGTACGTCATATAAGTATTACTAAAACAGCTTAGATTTATAATTTGATTAAGTATATCAATCAGTGTAGCATTTTCACATGTATAATTTCTCTCAAAACTCTTAGCTCTAAATATAAATCTATGCCGATTAATATCCGAACAATTGTTATAATATGAAAAACTTTTATGGTTTAAACAACTATCTTTTTAGCTTGTTATCATCTAGAGATTAAATTTTTTTAATGCTAGATAGTAAACTAAAGATTTCTTCATACATTTAAATTGGTCAAATTTACTTTCTAATGATGAAATAGCTTGATCTGCAATGTATATGAAATAATCGGTTCCGAAAAATCTTTTCGTCAGTTTTTATAGTTTCATTGTCAACGTCGTCATCATATTTTCTATTTCTACAAATAGCTCGTTTCCTTTCAAATTTTCGTTCTATAATCGTTTTTATTTAGAAATTTCTTTAGCGGAAAATAAAGCATCTTTAAAAGCAACTTTTAATTGAAGAATGATACATGAGTAGATGAGAGAAAGCCAAAAAGTGAAACATAAGAGGCCCAAAACTTTGCTTATTCAATATTTATCGGTAAATTGAGGCATTGAATAATTGGATCCCTTAAAACGGTGACAAAAAACATGTGACTGACTTCATATATATACAAGGTCCTATAAAATCCAGGGCCTTAAAATTTTAAGGGCCTAAAGCACTATCTTTACTTGCTTTACCTTAAGCCACCACGGAAAAAAAAAAGGCACAAGTGCTCACGTATAACTCCATGTCTTATTCAGTCGATCATACTCTTAAATTTTGGACAACTAGTGATGAAAGAATAACGAAATATAGTGGTTTAGATTAGCTTTTGGTAAGTAATTTTTTCGAAATCATATTACAAATTTCGTCTCTCCAACTTCGAAATTTCAACGAAAGTGTAGTCTTACATAGGCAAGTAAATACTACAGTAGTAGATGACATTTAAATCTTCATAATGACATGGGGAAATATCGAAGTCATTTACGAGTAAATTATTGGATCCACGCCATTTTATGAAAATGATGTCAGCTACTAGAAGAAATTGCAGTGTAAAGACTTTGTCTTAATTATACCCGAAGTCTTCTCATAAAAGACTTTGAAGAACAAACCCCTACATTTAATGGCACAATGTGACTTATACGTATCATTTTGTGACCTATATAAGTTTCATTCTTTTCACACCATTTTTGTAATCTTTCACTCTTTCTCTCATCCATCACACAAGCTATGGATGAAGAACTTGAAGAATCCGAGGTGATATTTGTGGAAGTTGAAGTATGGAACGAACAAGATTATTTCTACGACGTTGAGAAACCTCAACATAACAAGCTAAAGCGAAAAAGGAAGAAGAAGAAGAGATCATCGCTTCCAATAAGCATTCCGGAAAAGAAATCCAACTTATTTGATTATGAAGAATCCACAGTTGAATGTGACTTATTTGAAGAAGATATAATTCCACCTCATGTAATATCGAGTCGAAGACTTTTTGAAAATGAAGCATATTCGGTATGCATGGGAAGAGGAGAGACCTTGAAGATTAGAGATTTTGTTTTTAAGATGACAGGATTTCTTGAAACTTAATAATCTTAAGTCATAAAAGAATACTTAATCGTGATGAACTTTATCAAACTTGCTGTACTTTGCATAATGGTCGAATGTAAAGTTTTTAATTTGTAACTTTTGTCATAAGAGAACTATTGTATTTGTCAAAGTCTTCGATCACCATATAAAACCTATTGCATGTGCAATTAATGTATTATTGTAAGGGAAACTCACAAACCTAGCTATTTTCTTAAATATTTTATTTGGCAAATCTCTAAAATATTTTATTTTCACCGAACCATTTTATTGGACATTCAGTTTGCGAAATTTTCAGACAATACGGGGACATTTTTATTTTAAGGGCAATTTCGTATCTCCCTTTCTTTGATTTAGATATTTCATAGTTACCCAAAGATGTTTTAAAAAATTGTACATTATGCACTTAATGATCATAGTTTGAGTATATATAAAATTAAACATGAAAATAAAGCGAGATAATAAATCATTTATTTTATTTTTAGTGAGGAAAAATATTGGGAGACCTAAAAGTCATGACTAATTTTGTGTCTAACTTATGTGTCATTACCTTATTGGATTGTGAAGAAGTGAGTCCGGTTAATACAACCAATGAATTGTTGCCATATATGTTTAGACACAAAATTAGGCATAACCTTTTAGGTGTGCCAATCATTTCTCTTTTAATGACTGTTTATGTTATGTTAGTGATAGTCTTGTGACACTTGAATATAATGACACCGTTCTAGATCTTTTTAATTATACAATGCAAAAAAAAAAAAAAAAAAAAAAAATTATAAACCCTGCGATAATTTTTGAATAATTGCGAAAAATAAAAGTAAAAAGTCGTATATTTTCGAGACAAACGAGTATTTTGATGAAACTTGAAAAAGAAAAAGAAATGTTAAGCAATTTCCAAAAAAAACAAACTTGGTGAACAAGTATGAGTGGAAGAAACTTGCGGACCAAGTAATATATATATATCATATAAAAATATAAAATAAGCCTTCACTAAAAACATAACCGAAACCTCACAACTCGGCCGTTAAACACGTCCACTGCATTACAGGTAAATTTATTTCGAATACCATTAATAAAACATTATATAAAATCTATAAACTCTTTTTTGTTTTTTGTTTTTGGTTCCTGTTGGCTAATCTCTATTTTTCTTATTTATTATTCTTTCAGTTTCGTTTTTGATAAATTGAGAGATAATTAACAAGATGACTTCAAGATTGTGGCGTATTCAGGTTCGTTTCACAAATAAATAAATTATCGGATAGTAAGAAGCTTGAATTTAGTTTGATATATATATGTTTCATTATACAGTAAAAATTACTCAAAGTTTTAATAGTGTTTCATTGTTATGAAATTTTTATATTTGATTGTACATGCACCCTTTTTTAATGCCAACCACTCCTACCCTTTTAGCATGTTACCTTATTGGAAAATTTTAGGTTTTCCTTAATTAACATAGCGATAAGGACTATATTAATGAGGTAGAAGTACACAATGCATGCTTGAATTGAATAGCTTAACGTAGTGGTTATCTTTGTCAAATTCCTATTTAATTTTAACCCGCGCGTTATGAATACTTTCACAACAATGGAACAATATTAAAACTTGGATGCTTTCGGCGATTAATATAATGTTTGAGTGACTTAATTGGATGAAATTTGGTTACTATTAAGTGGACAATTTCCCAATGAATATCCAATACAATATAGGGGTTTTTGCATATATATCTTTCCGAAAATGCATAATTGCATATATATCCAAAACATGCATAAAAACCGTTGTATTATGTGTATCAAAAGCTTGTACAAAGGATATATATGCAATTATTCATTTTAAGAGGTATATATATGCAATTCTTCCTAAAATATACTATGAAAAATATATATATATATATATATATATATATATATATATATATATATATATATATATATATATATATATATATATATATATATATATTATGACGTTGCTATTTTATACAGTGTGATGACGAGGATGATTCTGATGTTGAAGAGGAGCAAGAAATCGCTACTTTTACTGAGGCCCTTAAGAAATATGGCCGCAGACAGATTAGTGATAGTGTTAGTAGTAATGTTAAGGCGTTGAAAAAGAAAAAGAAGAATAAGGATAAGTTGCATGATGATGATGCGATTAATAATAATGTTAGTGAAAGTATTGAGGATCAAGACAAGAAACCTATGATGAATAAGAATAAGAAAGATATAACAAAGGATAAACAGTTTAAGGATCCGACATGGGACATTGTTAACAAGAAGCTTAAAGAGATTGTTGCTGCTCGTGGTAGAAAGGGGACAAAAAGTGTTGAGCTTGTCGATCAGTTGACTTTCTTGACAACGGTGGCGAAAACACCTGCCCAAAAGCTTCAGATTTTGTTCACTCTTATTTCTGCACAGTTTGATATCTACAGTGGACATTATATGCCGATAAATGTGTGGAACAAGTGCGTTCAAAATATTTTTGTAGTACTTGATATACTCGGGCAGTATCCAAATATTTTAGTTGACGACTCTGTGGATCTTGGTGATCAGAATGAGACACAAAAAGATGATAACAAGGATACGATACGTGTCTGGGGAAATTTGGCAGCTTTTCTTGAGAAAGTAGATGATGAATTCTTTAAGAGCTTGCAGTGTATTGATCCTGATCTTACTAGTGAGTATGTCGAGAGGCTTAGTGATGAGTTTTTGCTTTTTGCACTTGGTCAAAATGTTCATGAGTATCTTGATCGCGTTGGGAATCATAAAGCTGCAGCAAAGGTAGCGTTAAGGCTTGTTGAACTTGTTTATTACAAACCACAAGAAGTTTATGATGCTATGCGGACGAAACTGTCAATGAGTAGACAAGAGTCTGAATCTAAAGTGGTTATTGAGCCACCTTCATTTGTAAAAACTCCTGAAATTGTGAAACGGGAACCTAATTTTCCGGAGAGTAGTAGAGCATTAATGGATCTGTTAGTTTCCTATATTTACAAGCATGCAGGTGACGAAAGAACCAAGGCCCGAGCAATGCTTTGCGACATTTACCACCATGCGATCTCAGATGAGTTTTCTACATCTCAGGACTTGTTGCTTATGAGTCACTTGCAGGATAATGTTAAGCATATGGACATCTCAACCCAGATACTGTTTAATAGATCCATGGCTCAACTTGGGCTTTGTGCCTTTAGAGCGGGGCTTATCGCTGAAGCACATGGCTGCCTTTCTGAGTTATACTCTCGTGGTTAGAGGGTGAAAGAACTACTTGCACAAGGTGTCTCTCAAAGTCGTAGGACTCCTCAACAGGTAATATCCACTACCAATTGGTTAAATTTCTTTCTTTTTATGCATAGTGTTTGATATGTGTGTTGGTAATTTACAATGTTGATAACCAGAGTTCAATGCATTGCCACATTAGCATATAATCTCATTATATATACAGTTTAACAATTAACCTCTATAGTAGCAAGTTGATTTGTGGAGTAGAGTTTAACCATTGATTGACATGCCATAACTTTTTTTTTCTTCCCCTCATTAAACTCTTATTTATGCTCTAATTTTTGTGTGCAGGAACGCATGGAGAAGAGAAGGCAGATGCCATACCACATGCATATTAATCTCGAACTTCTAGAGGCCGTCCATCTGACTAGTTCGATGCTCACTGGTCATTGTCCTGAAAACGCTGGCGATCATGCTGTTATGGCAGCCACTAAAGCCCTAAGCAAAGGTGACTTTGATAAATCGTTTGAGGTTATCAATTCACTTGATGCTTGGAGACCCCTTAGGAACCGTGAAAAGGTCATGGATATGCTAAAAGACAAGATCAAGGAAGAAGCTTTAAAGACCTATCTAACCACTTATTCCTCGTGCTACGGAAGCCTAAAACTTGACCAGCTTTCGAAGATGTTTCACCTCTGGGATTATCAAACACATTGCATAGTCAATAAAATGATGATCAATGATCAAATTCATCATGCCAGATGGGATCAACCTACACATTCCATTGTTTTCCATGATGTTGAGCAAACTCGACTACAGGCTTTGGCAATGCAGTTGACAGAGAAGCTCACTCTCCTTGCTGAAAGCAATGAGAAGGCGATAGAGGGTGCTAGGCGAGGTGGAGGTGCGTTAGAGAGTCTGAAATTGGGCATTAGAACTTGAGCCATCGCTCAGCTCATCAACTTATCTGCATTGGTTTTGACTTTTTAGAACTTGATTCTAAATAAAGGTTTCTTGATTGCTTTTGTTTATCTTGTTTGAGTTATATTGTGGTGCGTGTTTAGACTTCTATAAATGAATTCAGACTCTCTTTTTGCTTGTGCTTATGGAATGTCTTGTCTTTTGTTTCTTGAGTATAAGTGTATATCTCAATTAATTTCTCTAGCAGATACCTTCCAGTCTTGTTGAATTGCAGCCACGGGTATATTACAGGATTAGTCCACTCTTCATTATAAACTTCTTTTCAAACTGTCTTATTGTAATTTCAACACTCACAAGTGTCGGTTCTATATGTGATTTTAACACTTTGCTCAACTTGTTTAAACTGCAGTACTAGCGCGCAGGTCTCAGCTCAACTTGTATAGAACAACACAGATTACAGAGCAATAAGTTCTAAAGATTACAAAACTTTACCCGCGAGATTACAAAAAAATTTACTTCTGTCAAACTGTTTTATAAAAGATTCTAACATTCAATTTTTTCAAACTGTAGCATGCACTTTGTTGCAAGTTCTATAGCTTTTAGAATACCGGTTCTTTTTTACAACTATCAAAAGACTTATCAAAGAAACCCAGTGTACTGATTGCTTGTATTGGTCACTTTGGAAAAAAGTTTTGTAATCTCTATCAACCAACAGAGTTCAATTTTTTGCCATAACATTAGAAAAGAAACAGCAAGTACCATACAACACTGTCTGATATACTCAGACTAAAGATAGAAGAGATCCACATCCACCTAGTTAAACTTGCGGCCAATCAAAGGTTCAGAGTTTCTAAATTGAGTTTCGTTTGGATCATAACATCTACAGGTACTTCATACAAGAACAAAATGGTAAAAATAAAACCGATAGATCTAATGGCAAGAGTGTCCACCATCTAGTCTCAATCTGCCTCCTCAATTTCCTCATCCTCTGGTACACCTCGCATATAGAGAACATTGTTACATCTGCAAATGAGAAACAGAGACATCAATCATAAGCCAAGAATATAAACAGCGAGAATAAAACCAAAATAACAAATCAGTAGAAACAAAATAAAATAAAATAGTATCTCTAAAAAGCATGACAAAATTAGAGCACGTTCTATTTTTCAAACACTGAAGAGAGGCGACAGTAACAACATATTGGAAAATCTCATAAAAACCAATTTACTAGCGTATGGGCAGGATTGGGTCGTGTTTTTCTCTAGCGGGTCTAACGAAATTAGCAAAAAAATGGACGGGTCATGGGATTTAAAAATCGATTAAAATCTATTTTTAATGCCCATAATTCAGATGCCAATCTCACCATCCATAATTTACATACCTTTTGGATCATTAATTAAGAGATTCTAAAAAAGACACATAATTCTAAAGACATAACTGGCTTACCTTTGCTAAGAAGTTGCTATCATACGAGACATTCAAAAATAAAAGAGAACTAGATGTTTAGGTGCACCTGCTACTTTAGCTTTGTCCTAGGTAAGGATAGTTGAGAAGACATACTATCTAGCAAGTAGCAACATTAGCCAACATACAAGGATTTGGTGTAATGTCTAGAACATCATATTGAACAAGTATATTCAGCCACTTCATATTTATGTCCATGTTATAAACGGAATGAAAAGAGCAGACTCCATAATGTCCCACTCAAGGCATTGAAACTCTCTGCATTTCTACCAATGTACATAAGATAAAGATCAAATAAATCCTTCAAAGCTCAATGATTGTCAACTCTATGACATTGGCCTCGCCCTATGACATTCCAATGTCATAGAGGTGACAAAAGGTTGCAAGGTAGAAATTTCATCGCTTTTACTAAAAAAATGGGTCGATTTAGGATACAGTTTATCTCTAAGTCTATAACAGGTATAATAACCTCAAATGAAACGAGTCTAGAGACCAAATAAGTTATAAGTCGACAAAAAGTGTTTATAACTTCCTAAAGTGACCTATTTAAACAAGCTAAAATAATTTGTATGGCGTAGTTAAGTACTAGTTTCATATAGCACACTAACGCTTCATATTCCTATTGGCCATTTTGATCATATAAGTATTTCATGATCAAGTAAGTTCCAAATCTTGCTCTACTTCATGAGACTATAAGATCACCTCAACTATTAACAGCCCAAGTCAAGTCAAGGATGACATCACAAGTTACAAAGCGTGAACTACTCTAAAGTGTAAACCCAAAAAGCATTATAAAGTTAATCAGCCAAACTATAGTATCCCTAGACTTATGATAAAGAACAATAACTCAAGCATACCTTATTAGAATCTCTCCAAGGCTTCCAGTAAACTGCCCATCAACGTATTCCTCGGAATTTGCCAACTGGAAAAACAAACAGTTTTATTAGAGGCAAAAAAGACAGTTGATATACTTAAGTCTTTTTAAACTTCTATATTTATCGATAATATGTGTTGAAACAAAAGCTTAATCTTGTATGCTTTAAATCATAGCCGATGAAAAGATGACCTGTAACAGGTCATCTACCATGATAACATGATGCAATCAAAATTACCTAGTACAAAACTTGAGGTAGCAATTCAACGCATTTACTCAGAAAATAGATCAAGTTGAGTTTTATCTCAAACGAGCGATATGAAATAGAAATAGTTTAAAAAAAACGATTCAATAAATGCCCAAAGTGCATCTTTCATGATTTCAAATTCCTAAAGCACGTTATGCGACAATATATAGTCTTTTGTAATTTATAATTACCAAAAGTTTAGACAAAGTGTTTCATGTCATCAAAACGACAAAACCCAACCTACAAATTTCGACTCTAATCCAATTTCACGTGTTATCCAATCCGCACAACCCACCAGTTTTGTCACCTTAACGAAAGCAAACTGACAAAATACAATACCAGAGACTCACTAATTCACTATCATTCTATCAAAAAATCACAAATGCATTTTAGCACCAACAATAAGGCCCAGTGCAAACATTATGACAAATACAAACTATGAACACAAAATAAAACACGATCAGCTGTTATAAAGTCAGAGTGTTACCTGCAAATTCATATATGAATCGACAGAGACAAGATACCCTTTGTATTCCATTCCCCACTTGAGCTTCACAATGACAGGCTTCCCAGTCAAATTGTTCAAGAACGGTTTCGGGTTAACTGGTACGGTCTGCAATGCTCCAACAAATTAGTTCCTCGATTCATAAATCATCAACAATACTCAAAAAACACTAGTATCGCAAAACATCAATCTTGAACCATACACTAAACTACTAAACTCAAACATCGGATCCAGTGAAGAAAACAACCAACTTACGCAATGAAAGGCTAAAACCTTACCAAACTTTCAAAAACACCAACTAACCGCATTATTAAATTTCGCATACACATACGTAAACACCCGTTATCCGTAACACCCACCCACCCTCCCAAAATTATTCAGTACCCTATACGCCAATATTCACTATTATTATAACAACAAACAAACAAATCATTCTAAATTTAGTAACCTTATCCCTAATTTAACTAGTAAAATTCTTGAACAAACTTTCATTAAAAGCCTTAAAATTAACGAATCTAACCTAGCTAAAAGATAAATACATAGCGGTAAATTAATAAACAGATCGATTATGTAAAAAAGATTAGTAAAAAGTTACTGAAACGAAAGAAGGATTAATGAATGATACTTACGGCCATAGCTAGTAGACAAAGATTGCAGCTTCTTGGGACAAAGAGGGTTTAGGGTTTTTTTTATAAGGTTTCAGTCGGTTGAAACAGAAAAGAGGATTAAATATGCTGGTATGTTTTTACATTATTTGCCCTTAACTATCAATTTATGTCTTCTTGACATTTTTTTTCTTTTTCTTTTATAGGCGTGGAGCATTTTTGAGTTTTTTGGAGCGGTGAGCAATTGTGAGCTTTGATATTTTTTAGGAATGTTTGTTTTTTAATGCTTCTTTATAAAGCTGTGAGTGGTGACTGGTGAGCTGTGAGCTATGGCTACTGCTCACAGCCCACTCAGCTCACTGCTACTTTTAACAAAAACACCCTAACAAGATTTTCCGTGACTGTTTTTGACTCTTCCCTGATGTCGATTTCATTAATCATTTGTTAGTTGTTACAATTCGTATTTTTACAAAGTTAACCAAAACAATTTTTATTTGTATTAGCTTATTAACCAAACCTATAGTTATATTATTTAACTTTTACATAAATTTTGAAAAGCTCATAAGCTTATCTTTATTTCATGCTTGTAAGTTTAGTAAATCAAGTTTAATAACCTTAAATATGTTATAATCTCTAACTATAAGCTCTAAATACATTATAATTGGTAATACCTAGATATATACATGTGTGGCCATATAGGCTTACATATTTTTAGCCGTATAATTATTTAATGTGATATAAGCACTTCCCAACTGCTCTCACTTGCGAATGTCATAATCACGAATTATTATATAAGAAAATGTTAGCGTCTAGCAATACGCCTATGCTCTCAGAAATACCTAAGTGCGGTTTCGTAAACGTCTCAGTGTAAATGGTTTATCATTAGTCATCTTTTTGTTTCAGATATTGTGTTAACTATGTACATGGATCAAAGCCATTTCATAAGTTTAACTATTATGTATCTCGATATTGATATTAAACTAGATTACCAAATTAACCATGATTCATCTCAATTACCTTTGGGCACGACTATGCACACATCTGCTCAATTCATCAAGGGGTCTAGTAGTATCTAACCCCAGAAACACGTAGAGGAACCAATCCTATTTTGACTGCACATGCCATTCATATGCTTCACATCACTTCTGAAAATAGCCTTTATAATTACCTTATTCCGGACAATTTTTAATTATATAAAAAAATGATATTCCACACATGCAAGACCTACTTGCATCTTAATTCTAAGGATGAATAATATACGACCACTTGCGAGATTCATTTTCTAACACCGATCCATGAAATGAACTCTCGTAGGTTGGGTCAGTCTAATATTCATAGCCCGTGAATAACATATGAGTTTGGCGAACACATCCATTAAATATTCATTCTTAATCGAATATTACCGATAAGCTCACATTTGTCTTAGTTTGACGATACTCCAGTATCGTCAATCGAGAATGGACATTTTAGAATAAATAAATTATAAACATGCAAATATCATACATAGTTAATACATAAAAAATGAAAATGTTCATACCACGTATATCAATTCATCACGAAAAATAAAAACTATTTAACATCCCAATTATCTAAATACTAAAATAAAACAGATCTACATACTAGCAAGTATAAGCCCAATGTTCCAGCATGCTCAACATGTTTGGTAAAGGCATTGGCTTAGTAAACGGATCAGCCAAGTTGTCATGTGTGTGAACTTTGAGAAGTCGTATATCACCATCTTCGATAACCTCTCGAATGTAGTGAACATTCCTTCGATAATGTTTGGCTCCCTTTTGAAATCCAGGTTCATTGGCTATGATAAGAATTGTCGCAGTACATATCCATAGGCTCATCATTGTTGGAATGACTTCAAGCCCATAAATGAATTTCCTAATCCAAACAGTTTCTATTGCAACTTTAGAAGCAGTTATGTATGCAACTTTTGTAGAAGACATTGCAGTAGTGCTTTGCTTAGAACTCTTCCAGTCAATAGTGCCTCCGTTGAGCACGAAAACGTAACTTGTCTGAGACTTAGTACCGTCTGTGTCAGTCTCGAATCCAACATCAGTATAGCATGTAACTCTGAGCTCTCTTTCGAGATCACCACTATAAACCAAAAACATGTCTTTAGTATTCCTTGGATACTTCATAATGTTCTTAACAGCAGTCCAGTGACATTATCCTTAATTATGTTGAAATCTACTCGTCAAGTTCTATGAGAATGCCACATCAGGTCTAGTGCAGCTGACTGCATACATGATAGACCCTACAGCCGAAGCATAAGGGACTCTTTTTGCATGCGCCTCACCTCTTGAGGTGTTAAGGCACCTTGAGTCTTACTCAAATTCGGTTTTTCTTGCATTGGGAGACTTCCTCTCTTAGAATTCTCCATCATAAATTTCTTTAAGATTTTATCAATGTATGCACTTTAACTTAAACCAATTAACTGATTTGATACGCGCCAAAATCAATTCAAAGAAGAGACATGTGCCTTGCACGTGTCAATCCAAGATCATTTACAAATTGGCGGGAAAATCTGTTTTGTCTATTCCTTTCATTTCACTTGTATAAAACTCAATTGATCATTCCATTTGTATTCATTCACTAAAATTGATTGTAATCCTACTCTCTTAATTCCATTACAAACATTGTGAATCTTGAATAATCAAATACGGTTTCATTTCTCTTCTATATGATCCCATGTTCGTTATTCGAATAACTTCCACATTTCATCATTGATTTCTGGTTGTTATACTTTTGTACGTACCTCAATTTGGTTGATTTTGCATTTGATTTGGGGAAAAACGGTTAGGGTAGATTTGGGGGTGGAGCAACATGGTGTTAGTTTGATTGTGTGAGTAAATCAAATGAACGTAGTGTAAACCGACCCTTAGTTTAATTGTGGATATTACTAAAATGCCCTTCGGTAAATAATAAAATTAAAATGACAATTAATCTAAACCATTGGATTGAAAGAGGATAGATAGTTGAGATCGACTGGCTGGTTTGATCTTTAGAAAATAGTTGATCTATACGGAACTTTTATCCATATGAAAATTACATAGGTAAGATTGGATATATCTGTTATTTTGGAATTTGGTTGGGGAAATATATAACTAGCGAAGTGTAAAAGGGGATGTATGTAATTGTCCCTAGAATAAGAAATGACTAAAAAAGCTAGCCCCTTGCAGTTAAGCAACTTGATATTCATCATTAAACTTTGTTTTTGAGGGTTTTAGAAAGACAGTAGCCACGATGTAAAATATATAATTCACTTTCAAAATGACCAAAATATGATATACTTTTAAGAAGAATCACAGATTAAAAACGCGACAGTTATCCTCAAGTCATCTACTAATCTGATATTACTACTACAAGTACATGTTGTAAGAAGGCGTTCAGATAATCTTGTGTTTTCGCTCCAAAGCATTGGTGATTCTTGTAATGCAGTATGCTGCACTCAATGGATACCCAGAAACTGCAACAACAAAAGAGTACAGGGTTAAACAAGTTGGAAGGACAGTAAATAGACATGCATCATTCAAACAATAGTGTTTTCTTGAGCATTAGTGTTTTCTTGGGTTCAATATACTATGCATTTTGTCAGATTATACATATGGAATAGACTTACTTGAAATAAAATCCTCTATGAAGTCGTTTTCAATTTTTCCATGTGCCATTGCACCAACCTGAGCATAGAAACATCACGTAAGATAATATTTTCCTAACTAGCAGTCAACTCCCATCTAACTCACCTTTTGGTTGCAAATATATAACTATTCTAGTAAAAATGACGCTAGAAAATGCGATTACATTTTCTAATAGAAAATTTTTCAGCATTTCCACAGAACAATGATTTATAGCAACTTTTGGCGATATAAACTAGTTCTAAAAGTCAATTAGTCAATTTCAAATTAAAGGACTTGAGTACATACCACAAAAACAAGAGTTGCGTCTTTGTCCAATGTAGCCACATAGTCATGCATATCAACCAACTTTTCCGAACTATGTGAAAACCCTGGCCCACAAAACAAAATTAGATTTGTAAGTCGGACATTAATTTTTTCAAAATATTGTGATATAAAGTAACCAAAATACCATATCTCCCTTTATAAATAAATTTAATTTACTACTTTGGATCCATAAGACTCGTGTTTTTATATTTCTTACAAAGGGTTTTTAGACAAAAGATAGCAAGATATGAGCAGTGTGCATAATCGTATACGTATAAAACTGCCACCTTTTTCCTTGATGTTTTCCTAAGAAAGACAAACAATATATACACCATTGGGTGGAGTCGTAAGAGTATAAGATAAAAATTGTAATGGTCCAGCATTACAAATTACTTGGGACTGTGAGAACAATAATCGATCAGATAACAAGATTGTGACAAGATTGCAAACCTATCTTGCGAGAGTTGACTGGAAGATATTGTGTTACAGGATTCTTAATCACACGCATAAGCTTTTCCCGTTTTCCAACAGCTGAAATGCTTAGCTTTTGAAGTAATTGCACTGAAAGAATCAAGAAAGTCAATATTAAGAAAGTCAAACATAAGAAAATAAAGCAACAGTGAATTATAATATAATTGGTTGAACTTACACATGATTCCAGCAAACCGTTTAAATGTTCTTGGAATACGAACATGTGGTTTGATTTCAAAAAGTACACCTTTTTCAGTTCTCACATACAAAGCTCTTAGTCTACCAGCTTTGTTCAATGGGCTATCTAAGATATTCAATATCGCCTGCACAAAACATATATGTACACCATTAACATAAATTGGGCTGTTGCGGGCTTTAGAAATGGGTGGAGGTTAGTGAAACACGCCCACTGGTCGGAAGGGATGAATATGATGGGTATTTTTTTGCCCATTTGGTATCTCCTCGAATAACAAAATAAAACGCCCAGATATTATTGGGGTGTAAAAATAACGTTGTTTACTTGATTTCATACGCTATATAAATGAATTAATTGTCTACCCACATACTGTAGCACTGTACAAATCTTTTCATTTAATTAATTGTCATTTTATATCTATCTTTTATAATTGATTTGAGAAAACATGTAACTAAAAATGTTTGTAACATACGGAGTATTTGATTTCGATAATGTTTACTTATCTAATTACAGTTGGTGTTTTTTCAAAATGGCCCATTTGATCCGAGCCCGTTTTGACACGAGCCCGTATGGCCGTGCCCGTTTGATCCAAATTCTAAATTTGCCCGTTTTGCACGTGTCTGTTTGGACCCAACCTGTTTGACCCATTACCCAAACCCACCCTACCCACCCATTTTGCCACCTCTAATTAGAATTATAGATTCTTGAAAAATTAGAATTAGATTATAAAAATATGAGCTGGCCTCTAACCATAGAGGTTAATATTGAAAATTGCATTAGCGAACAACGATATTGTTGGCTTGAAGTAATAATAGTAAATGCACCACAGCACACAAACATATAAAATAAGCACACATATTTCTAAACATGATGCTCTAGTAAATTCGAGCTTTCAATTCTTGGTTAACATTTTACAAAGCAAACCGAAATTGTAGATTAAAGATAACTAACCTGATGAGAAATGTCAGGTCTGTACTCAGCAGGGTTTCGGTTATTTTTCTTTAAAAAGTTGGCATGATCCTCCGAGTTCAACAGTTGGTAACTCTGAAAAAACACATATCGAATAAACCACATCATTAGATAAATTAAAATTTTAAAACCTGTTACAAGATTTAGAAAGAAGACAGCAGTGAACGAAAAAAATAGCATTTTCTACACTAGGGAAATGTTTCATAACAACGTTTGAACAATTAGCAAATGTCCTTGCCCTCAAACATACCTAAACAAAAGTAAGATATAAAGGAATTTCGTATACCAAATCAATATCATCAAAATATTGTGAATTGTGACATTTGAATAAATTGATAGTTGTAGTGTCTAGAGAGTTCCGATACTTGTAGAACTTATGTTTAAAATGACTCAAAATAACCATAATCCTAAAATACTAAACTGATTATTTGACCCCTATTTGGGATGACTGATCAGACTGCTTATCTGCGTATTCCTTGGCAATTAGTAGTTGGAATAAAGCAGCTCCAAACTACTGTCTACTTATACTAAAAACAACTTATTACACTAGCAAATGATTTGATAAGTAGTTAGATTGAGCAATCCTAGACATCCTCACTCAAAACTACTTATCAGTTGTACCAAAAGACAATTAGCAGACAAGCAGTTCTGAAAAACAATAACCAACTGGGCTAGCTCAGTTGGCCACCAAGATTCCTTAGGGGCTTGGGGAGGGGAGGTTTGGCTAGGGGAGGTCTCAAGTTCGAGTCCCACCCGTGACTTTTACCCCTTCAGGCGGAATAAGAGGAAGTACAGCATACTGCCTGCTCAATTGGATGTCACTGCTACATGCCTACATGAACTACTAACAACTAACAAGCCGTTCAAAAAAAAGTTCTGAAAAACAATCCCAATGACCCTAAAACAATCACTATGAACCGATTATGTACTACTTGAAGACAAATTCCTATCACTTTCGAAAAGCAAAATGACAAAACTAACCTTGCCAACTTTAGCAACTTCCAAAGAAGCCTTCTCAAGTATGAAAATAACACCACCGATATTCTTATCATGTGGCTGCTCATTCAAATTCACCGGAATCCCAGCAAGTTCTTGCGCAGCCGCTTCGGCTATCGCCTCGTCGGCTCCACCCTTCAACTTCTTGTGGGCCCCATCATTCTCTTCTTGTTGTTCTTCTTCTTCAACAAACTCTTCCTCATCTTCTTCTTGGTCATATCTTTCGGTCTTGTTCTTCTTTCTTTTACGCCCCTTAATTGCATAAGGTCTCACCATTTTCTTAGACCTTAACAATTTTACTCACTGAGTTTTAACAAGTGTTGAAGAAGAATGGAGGCGACCAGTACTTGGATTAGGTAAAATGAGTTTTAAGTTAAGGCGTCTGCCCAGGCCCATCCCATTCAAAATTCTAATTTTTATTCGGGTTGTCACAACCCGTATATGGTCATATGAGGGGTTTGGTCAAACCCAACCTATAATGCTTACTGTATAATCCAGCGATGCATACAATGATTGAGAACCAGTGTTTTAAAACCCGGGTCGATCCGGCCGGGTTAACCGGTTCGTCCTGTTCCGGCAAAAAAAACGGGTCAAAACAATCCGGGTTTCTAAAACCGGGCTAACCGGTTAGACCCGCCGGGTTTTGAGTGACCCGGGTCAACCCGGTTCTTGAAACTCGACCGGGTTTCATTTTTTCAAATTTTTTTAATAAAAACCCGGGTTGACCCGGTGGCCGAACCGGTTGACCTGGCAGTCGAACCGGTTGACCCGGTCGAAAAAATAAAAAATAATAAATTGAAAACCGGTTTGACCCGGCGGTCGAACCAGTTGACCTGGTTTTCAAAATATTGTTGAAAACCTCCCGAGAAGGTCCAAATAACTTGCCCTTTTTTATTCTTTGTTTAACATTATTATACTCGTACTTATTATTTACGATTTCACTATTATGATTAGAGCTTAAGAATTTTACTCAATATTATTTCAAAGCACGAGATAAGCTTTACTTTTGATCTTATTCCATTAACAACAATATCTAATTGATTTTGTTGAAATACTCTCCGGGTAACTAATGTTTTATCAATTAAAAAAAAATCGAAAAACCTGACCCGAAAGTATAACCCAAAAACCAGATTTATCAATAACCTTACTAAAAATCGTGCATGAGTAATGTAAGTTTCAAAAATTGTGCATACCCCGCTATGGATTCTTAGATCCGCCACTGACCAAGATTGCAAATTAAGTAAAACCCACATGACAAATAATCAAATAAAATTAGGGTTTTACCTAGAGTGCCAGAAATTGATTAAGTGGTTATTGTGGGTGGCGGCTGTGAGGTTTTTTTTTTTTTTTTTTTTTTTTTTTTTTTTTTTTTTTTTTTTTTTCTAAAACACAGCTAAGGTTAAGGTTTTTTATGATATTATTTGGTGAGGGAGAAATGTTTTTTGTCACCCCCTTTAGGTTTCTTTAGGTTTTAGTTTATATCCTTCAAGTATGTATGTTTTTTATTTGGCTCTAAAAGTACTTTGTTTTTCTTTTCTAAGTACTTTTAAAAAAAACAAAAATTAATACTTTAACAAAACTCATATGTATTTAAAGCAAATAAAGTCTAACAATATTACAATTCACATTTAAGAAAAAGAGTATTCAATTAGTAACTTTTTACATACCATAGTGAAAAAAAATTAAAGCCTAAGCAAATAATGTGACACCATTAAAGTTTATATTAAACCTCACTATATACGGTGTCGTTTTACCCTCCCGTTTTCCCGCCAAAATATTGGCCCGAATCCTGGCCCACTTTGCTAGCCCAAGTTTTGCTGGCCTGTGTTTGGTTCAGTCCGGTTTGTTTATGTTATTCCTAATAATTCGCCGTTCATCTTCATTCATCCATTCCGGATGATGATTCTCATCCTATATGTGACCATGAATCCACACGATCTACAGAAACTCACCATGAATTCTCATCCTATATCTTACCATGAATCCACACGATCTACAGAAACTCACCATGAATCCACAGTCGGCGGGAGTAGAGGGGAATCACTACAAAATCGAGAAAAAAAATTAAGGTACGAAATTATTTGTGCGAAATTAACTGTTACTTCTTTAAAGTTTAACAATTTTACAGCTTATACCTATATAAAAATTGAATTTTGAATTTAGGGTTTTGTGATATTTTGGGGCTTTTGTTAATTGTAGTTTTTTTGTGATACTTTGGGGGTTTTGTTAATTGCAGGGGTTTTGTTATTAAGCTCATGACAAAAAAAAAATGCTAAAACTAAACTAAGCAAGCGCTTGGGATTGATTATAGCTTTCTAATGATGAGGTACCTTTTTTTTAAGTTTATGGTGTAATTTTCTTCTTTATTTTTTGTAATGTATTGATATTATTGTTCATATGCAGCAGTTAATCCTATCAGTGAGCTGTGGTGTCGCCTTTTGGTAATTCCTTATGTTTATTACTTTTATTGTTTATAAGGATCATAGTTTTAAGGGCGTCTTTGTTAAGGCTTACGCAGTCAGCTTATGGCTTATTTGGTCTTGGGCTTATGTTTCATAAGCTCACTTTTTTGTGGGTTATTTTGAAACTTTACGCCTTATATAAGCTTATTAGGACATATTAAACTTATATAAGGTGAAAAGTTTTGAATAAACCACATTTAGATGCAATTGGTCACATTTAGATGCGATTTTGGTACATCAGGAACAAGGTATGCAATTGGTCACATTTAGATGCGATTTTGGTACATCAGGACAATTTATAACATGCGGTGATAAGTATACATTTTAAGAATAAGGTGAACCCATGTTTTCCATTCAGTTGGATTTGTAAAAGCTTAAACTAGGTAACAAAGAGGGAATTCAGATGCTTTGATATAAATAAATATGGTTTCAGTGGTTAGGCTTATTGTTTCATGATTAAGGATAAATTGTAAGTTGTTGAAATAAATGCATCGACTTGGTTTAAGTAAGCGCATTTGAGCGTTATTGGTGTTTCAGTGTAGTTTAGTATTTATAAGAGGCTAAGTAGTTTGGGCTATCAGATTTGAAGGTAAAACCGAAGCTCCAAAACGGCTCTTTTGTTGCAGGATAACTTTAGGAATTGATATATATTAAGGATAACTCAGGGTATGTTATTAACATATTAATAATTAGTAACATAATTATTAATTACGTACAATTGTAAGTGTTGTTTTCGTGTGATTTCAGGATTGGTTGAGCCGGGCTACAAACTCGGGTACATTTAGTTCATCCAATTTATAACCTACAGGTATCGTCGGATCCTTAACACTTGCCGAAAAAGTATGTGTTTATAAAAAGTTTGACACAAGATTTTTTTTTTTTTTTAGCTATATGATGAAGATCAAGAAAACGATATAAGCATCTCACTGTCTCAATTATTATCTCATACAGGTGCACACCGATTTCTGCTCCTGTAACAGGCGAAAAGGAAGGGGAGGTAGTACCAGTTATGGTTGAAGAACAGGTTGTAGAACAGAAAATTGAAAAGGTTGAAGATGACCATATTGATGTACACCATTTTGGACGTAACTTATTTCAAATTTTCCTAACTGCTCTTTTTCAAGCACAAATGTGCACCATTTTGGACTATAAGACAGTTTTTACAGACATGAGTTTAATTTCCATATGAAAGGTATGTTTACGACGTCTATTGCTGACCTCTATTATAAGTCTGTCTTACTAATGTCTGTCATGTTTTCTGCATGGTCTTCGTTTTCAGGTTCATGCCCTGCGAGTTCATTGGATGGCAAGCCCAGATGAGCCCAACTTCGGTAAATAACTGACCGCCCCTCTCTCTAGAATCTGCGAGATACAACTCACCGCCTCTCTCTTACTCACGCCTCTCTCTCAAATGACCACCTCTTCCCGTGCTGAGATTATTATGTAGCTGGAAGAAGCTTCAAGAAGAAGCAGGGAGGTGGAAGAGATGAGTGTGTAACTTGCCAGTCCGATAAAATAAGTGCACCGCCAGTATGCCGTTCCCGTGCTGAGATTTATTGGGTTACCGAGGATGCTTCACACAACCGAAAATCTGAAACCCACCACAATAAATGGGGCAGATTCAGAAACAAATCAGAAACCCACCGCAAATCAGAAACAAAAAAATTATCCGGATTAAAGATGGGGCAAATTAGTGTTGTAGAATTGATTTAAACCTAAACTGTTTTGTAAGTTATTATGTCTATGTGTTCGAGAATGGAAATACTATCGGTTTTCTATATTAACTTCTTTTGTTTATGGGTTGGTGTCATACAGAAAGCTCGAAACGAAGGAAGAAGGATTTAGATGGGTTGTCGAACTTGAAGCATTAACAGGTACAATTTACTTTCTTCTTGGACACACTGATGTGGAAATAGAAACGTATATAAAATTGTAAATTTTCCTTGGGTTTTTAGTTTAGTGAAATGGGTTTAGTCTTCTTGGACACACTGATCGAAAAGGTTATTTCTATAGTTTTAACAATTACTACGTATGAATTAGGTTCGGCGACAAGGTATGTGTACGCAGACCCGCCCGTGTTTGTAGGTTCTAATATTTCTTTTTGGGTTAAGATTTTTGTATGCGGTCGCAATTTTTTAGTTCATTACCCTGGCTGCTTAGCGTGTGTTGTCGGTGCTGTTGGGTCTTCAAACTAGACTCATGTTAGCATCGCGGGTTACTTCGGGTTTTTTTTACACATTTGTTAAAAGAACGAGATCCTCCTGTTGCTACCTAATATTTTATGTATATACACTCTGTGCAGGTGCGATTAAGGTTGCTCTGGATTTTGAGCCCCGTGCAGGCGCGAGTGAGTCTATTAATGTATGTTGCGTTACAGATTCACAGGTTCTCCTAGAAAGGTAATTTCTATTCTCAAGTTTTTTGCCTTGGTCTGGCAAATAGGTTCTTTGAACAGGCTCTTTGTTGTAAAAAAAAAAAAAAAAAAAAAAAAAAAAAAAAAAAAAAAAAAAAAAAAGAGAATCCCAGTGCCTAATTTTGTTGTCATAAGCAGGTCTTATTCGCGTACGTAGGCACTGATTTGAAAGCTTACAGGTTCATGTCTGCTGATGGGTTTGACCAATGGTGAGCTTCGAAGTTTCTTATCTGACGATTATTTACTACTTACACTACTGATTTTCATTTGCATGTGTTTCCAGTTTGGTTGCAATGTATTGTACAGATGGAATCCGTTGTGAAAAAGCCTCAAGTTTCCTCTTCAGCAAACGGTTTAAAAAGGTGAGTCATGAGTGTAGCTTGCACTGCTACCACGTCTCTATTACGTTACTGTTATCAGCAATGAAGGGCAGTTCCAACTAATTTAATTATGAACAAATACACTCAGGTTATCTTTTATTCTAATAAGTCTAACGCTAACAAAAAAACTGAAAAGATCAGTAGGGTCGCAATTCACTTACTCTATATTCAGTCCATAAAACCTCCTAGGTAGACATATCATTAAATCATTTTGGCTATAAAGTGAAACATGTTTAAATTTAAATACTTTTTTAATGATATGACGCTATTTATCTGTAAAATTAGTTAAAACTATGGATAATAGTTACATTAACTGAACGCATGTTAGTCACACTTATCATGTTCATTCTGCCTTCAGGAAGACATTATATGACAGATCACTCAAAATGGTTTCAGGGTCGTGTTATCGCTGGAATCTTGGATAAAGCGTACATAAACATTAAAGCTAAAGGATCATCTACTGCTTCCATTATTGTGCTCATGACTCAGGTAATCAGTCTTGCCAGAGTTCATTGTATTCATTTGATTAAATATTGATCATAGACATGATTCTGGACATATGCTCAGTTCGTATATAATCTGAAAAAAAAATATTGGTTTCTGTAAATATCGGACTTTTAAATATACTTCTATGTTGTTCTTACTATTACTATAAAATTATTTTAACAGATTGGGTTCCCGATAAACTTTCATAAGTTTTTTTACTGTGAAGATTGTACAATATTGTACGCAGTATTAGGATGTAAGCTACTTTAGCTCGGTATTGTAGTAGGTGTAATAGTTGTCGCGCCTGCAGATTTGAAAGCAGGTCTTACTAGATTAATCTCACCTGATGTTGAGACGGTCGATGCTCTGAGTTTGTGTCCACCCGCAAAATGCCCAATCTGAATTTAGGACGTTAAATTCCGTAGTAAGTTTTAACCAATTGAGCATATCTATCCGTGGATGGACATAGTATCCGCGTGTTGGTTTTTTGATGATCAAAGTTTTGTGACTGGTATATGTAACCAAACAGGTTCTGATAATGGTCAATCACGTGCGTCAATTTTTCCATCTTGCTATCGGCACCAACACTTCCTAATGATATACCTACAAGGCTATTGGTAACTAATCTGTCATTGATGAGAGGAGTTCAAGTGTTTATACTAACTAATGTTAATCTCCCTATACATAAATTTGCAGGTGTGAGCTCTTGAAGCCGCAAAAGCAAATGGAATAACAGGTCACTATCTGATTTAAAACGTATTTTGGCGAGACATGTTACAACTCCCTGTAGAGATTCCCAGGAAATTGAATTGCTTTCTCTTGGCTCATTCTTGATGAACTGCAAACTGGAGGAAGGTTACAACTACATGTAGAGAATTTGTTGTTTTATCCAATCTAACTGTCATTGACTTCCATTTGTACATGTGACTTATATTAGTGCCATTAAAACAAGGGTTTTGTTAAAGACAATCCACAGGGTTGTTTTTATGCCTTCCTTAATTACCAATATTCTTCAATGGATGATCACCTTCTATATTTAAAAAGAATCTTCACTACTTTTAATTGAGGAAAACTTATGTACAGCCCATCAAATATTTTGTATACATATTAACCATGTTTTTTGTTATTTGTTTAGTAAACACCCTTGTATTTAAAGTCAATGTAACAACAGCAATAATCCAAACTTGACGTATGCAAAGAACAAATATCAAACATAAATTTTCAATCCTTACAAATCATGCAAGACATAAAATGAAAGTACCCAAATTAAAGTTTTTGAGACTATACCATGTCTAGTACTTAACAGTGAATATAGGATTAAGTCCAAAATCTTTTGCTGTAAGTTTCTTTCGTGACACATTAGAAGAAGAAACAACTTCCGTAACATCAATATTTTCTTTCATCGGGCATGTAGGTCTGGTGTGTCCAATTTCTTTGCAAATGGAACATCTCTTACGTTTTTTATCCGCCAACTCTTTTCCACCCTTTTCACGTCCTTTTCTTGGACGCCCCTTTGGAACAGATTTTGGAGGACACAAAACATCATCTTCTTCTACTATATCATCTACCAGATTAGGTTGGTTGTTCATCAATGTATCTGGCAATGATGTATCTTCGAACACGTTGTCAGTATGAAATGTATTACGACACCAACGTAAAGGTAAGTATGCAGTCGGGATTTTAAAACAATCGTTGTGGATGAGGACCCGAAATATATGCCTACAAACTATGCCCCAAAATTCAAAGTTCTTGCAGCTACACAAGGCTATACTTCCATCCCAAAACACCTTGTGATTTTTTTGATTTTGGCTGTCGAAATGTCGTACGATGAACTCGCCATCTTCAAAATGAACAACCAAATATTGGCTTGCTCTCTCAAATTCTTCTTGAAACTTCTTAAAAGCAAATGGTGTAAGAATGTTGAAAGCTTGTTCTGCCAATGGGGATTTAGTGTTTAAAGAAACGGGTCTAAGTGTAGCCAACATCTTGTCTTGTGATTCCCCTTGTCTAATTTCATCGACTGAGAGATCCACCTAAAACACAGAATTTTTGTTTTTTTTTCAACAGAGTTACAAGTAGTATGTTAGATCGTAGATATCCTACATGTACTAAATAAGCGAATATATCTATAACGGGTTTTGAAAAACACAAACAAAATAGTAAAAAGATGTTGAACTGCTAACCTGTTTAACAAAGTCTTTCAAACATGTATGAGAAGAAACAAATCTCTTAATGAATGCATTTATGCTCTCTGATCTACTAGTAGTTGTCATTCCTCCATGAAAAGATTCATGTAGATAAGCCGGTGCCCAAGAATTCCTAATTTTATACAAACCCACAACATGATTGTTATTTTCTAGGTTATGCTTCCCAATTATTAAAGGCCAATTACGCTCAAACTCTTCGACCGAGGTCATCCTATAAAGCATATAAAAATCAGCACACCAACTTTGGTACTTGGTACGAAGAAGAGCGGTAAACCAACTGCTAAATTTTGTTGTAATATGCCATATACAATAAGTGTGTTTTGTAGTTGGCATTTCGTTAGCAATTGCTTCCGACATCCATGGATCTTGATCGGTTATGATAGTTTTCGGGGATATCTTCATTATTGTTACAAATGTCTGCTTCCCAAAGAAAGGAAAAAAGAAGTAGTTACTATTAGTGGTATAACGTCTTACTTGATAAATATAATAAAGTTAGTTCGTACCTTCATCAACCATTTAAATGTGCGTGTTGTCTCATTACGAAGAAGTGCAGCTCCAAATAAAACCGTCTTGCCATGATTGTTAATTCCAACAAAAAGTCCACAAGGCATGTCATATGTATTAACCTTATAAGTGGTGTCAAAGACAACAACATCACCATACTTGCTATACCATTCAAAACTTTGAGCATGACACCAAAATAAGTTTTCCAACCTGCTTTCTTTGTCAACTGTGTATACATACTGAAACTTGGCATTATGTTGTTTTGAAGATTTCATATAATCTATTAGGTTCTTTGCATCATTAGCTCCAACCAGTCTTCTTTTTTTAGCCAATAAGTTGCGAATATCTCTATCAAAGAATGAAAGGTCTCCATGTTTTACCTGTTTTTGGAGCTCCATAACTCGGATAATTTGCCGCACATTAAGTCCAGCCTCCTTGTATAATAAAATCTGGTACTCATCCTCTGGAGTGATAATGCGGTTGATGGGAAGAAAAGGCATTTCCTCCTGTGATAGGAAATCATGATTGTGGTCTTTAATGAATGTTGTAATATGCCATTCTTCCGGAAATATATCGAAACCTTGTTTCCATGTAACTCGTATATGAGCATTGCACTCACATTTTTGAGACCCCCTATTTCTTTGATCTTTAGAAGGGTCAATTACTTTTAATGGCTTTTTCCCTGCACGATGACACAAAATGTCACGTCTTCGAACCTGATTGTTCTTTACGTTAGATCGATCTTTGCGAACTGCAAAACCATGTTGTCGCGCATAGTTTTTATAGAAGATATATGCCTCTTCGAATGTCGCGAAGGTTTGGCCGATAAAAAGTTCATTGTCACTCGTTTCATCAACCAGTTCCTCAATCGAATTGCCATCATCTTCCTCGTTTGGACATTTGTTCAAATCCAGATCAAGCATGATTATACATATATATATATATAAACTCTTCTGTGATATAAACATTATAAAAAAGTAGCAATTAAAATAGCAACGCAGCAATCAAACAAACCATTCATTTTATATATAATAGTCAAAAGAAAGGAGTATATTACCTTCAAAGAGATGATTGCTTTTTGGATTGTTTAAAGTGTTTGCTTAGTACTCACTCAATTATTAATCCATGGAGATATGAAAGAAAATTATAATTTTGGCATAGAAAAACCTTTTATTCATTCTTGTTAATTCATTAGGCGATTTGTGTCTTAATGGAAGAATAAACAAAAAAAAGTGACTGATTTTGTAAATATGTATACAAAATATTTGATGGGCTGTACATAAGTTTTCCTCAATTAAAAGTAGTGAAGATTCTTTTTAAATATAGAAGGTGATCATCCATTGAAGAATATTGATAATTAAGGAAGGCATAAAAACAACCCTGTGGGTTGTCTTTAACAAAACCCTTAAAACAATTGGGCATAACACATTATGTATATTTCTTGCATGTTTTATGATCAATATTAGCTCCAGCTTTTGTTTTTTTCTTCTTTTAATGCATAAAGAATTTTGTTTATGTCCCAAATACAAATATCACACAAACAATAATACATAACGAATTGCCAACCACTAAACTAAAAATTTACAAAATTAACAGCCGTGCAATCACTAAAAAAACATTTATCCGGGTAAACAGGCACGCCGGCAACGCGACGTTCGTAGCCATTCTTGTATTCTATAATCTATAATAACAACAAAGATTAATACTTTAAGCAAAATGGTATCAAATTAGTTAGTACTTTGTTATAACCAAGATTGCAAATTAAGCAAAACCCACATGAAAAATAAGCAAATAAAATCAGAGTTTTACCTTAGAGTGGCAGAAATTGATTGAGTGGTTATGGCAGCTGTGAGGTTTTTTTCTAAAACACTACTGATGTTTAAAAAAGTTTTTTTGACGATATTATTTTGTTGAGAGAAATGTTTTTGTCATACCCCTTTAGGTTTTTTAGTTGGTAGTTTACATCCGTCAAGTATGTAAGGTTTTGATTTGGCTCTATAAGTACTTGGTATTTCTTTTCTTAGTACTTTAAAAAAAATCATACTTAAAAAAAAAGAAAGAAAAAAAAAACCATATGTATTTAAAGCAAATAAAGTCTAAATATCTTACAATTCACAGTTAAGTAAAAGGTTATTTATTTAGTAACTTTTTACATACCATAGTTAGTTTAAAAAAAAAAAAAAAAGTCTAAGCAAACAATGGGACATCATATTCTATAATCCAATAACTATTTTAAGCAAAAGGGTATTCAAATTAGTACCTTGGTATAACCAAGATTGCAAATTAAGCAAAGTCTGCATGAAAAATAAGCAAATAAAATCAGGGTTTTACCTTAGAGTGGCAGAAATTGATTGAGTGCTTATGGCGACTATCAAGTATGTAAGGTTTTGATTTGGTTTGAAAAAGTACTTGGTGTTTCTTTTCTTAGTACTTAAAAAAAAAAAAAAAACCCCAAAGGTATTTAAAGAAATAAAGTCTAAATATCTTACAATTCACATTTAAGTAAAAGGGTATTTATTTAATAACCTTTTACATACCATAGTAAATAAATAAATAAATAAAGTCTAAGCAAATAACGTGACATCATATTCTATAATCCAATAACAACAACAAATATTCATACTTTAAGCAAAAGGGTATGCAAATTAGTACCTTGTTATGACCAAGATTGCAAATTAAGCAAAGCGCACATGAAAAATAAGCAAATAAAATTAGGGTTTTACCTTAGAGTGGCAGAAATTGATTGAATGGTTATGGCGGGTGTGAGGTTTTTTCTAAAACACGGCTGAAGTTTAAAGAAGATTTTTGATGATATTATTTGGTTAAGAGAAATATTTTTGTCATACCCCTTTAGGTTTCTTTAGTTTGTAGTTTATATCCGTCAAGTTTGTATGGTTTTGATTTGGCTCTAACAGTATTTGATATTTCTTTTCTTAGTACTTTTAAAAAAATAATACTTTAACAAAACCCATATGTATTTAAAGCAAATAAAGTCTAAATATTTTACAATTAACATCTAAGCAAAAGGGTATTTACTTAGTAACCTTTTACATACCATAGTGAAAAAAAATTAAAGCCTAAGCAAATAATGTGACACCGTATTCTATAATAAAATAACAACAACAAAGATTCATACTTTAAGCAAAAGGGTATTCAAATTAGAACTTTGTTATAACTAAAATTGCAAAACCTATATGTATTTAAAGCAAATAATGTCTAACAATATCTTACAATTCATATTTAAGCAAAAGGGTATTCAATTAGTAACCTTTGACATACCATAGTGAAAAAATATTAAAGCTTAAGTAAATAATGTGACACCATATTCTATAATCGAATAACAACAACAAGGATACATATTGTAAGCAAAAGGGTATTCAAATTAGTAATTTGTCATAACCAAGATTGCAAATTAACCAAAACCCACATGAAAAATAAGCAAATAAATTTAGAGTTTTACCTTTGAGTGACATAAATTGATTGAGTGGTGTGGCGGCTGTGAGGTTTTTTGTAAAACACGGCAGAGGTTTAAAGAAGGTTTTTTGATGATATTATTTGCTTGTGAGAAATGTTTTTGTCATACTCCTTTAGGTTTCTTTAGTTTGTAGTTTATATCCTTCAAGTATGTATGGTTTTGATTTGACTTTAAAAGTATTTGGTATATCTTTTCTTAGTCCTTTAAAAAAATACTTTAACAAAAATGTATTTAAAGCAAATAACGTATAAGAATATCTTACAATTCACGTTTAAGCAAAAGGGTATTGAATTAGTAATCTTTTACATACATAGTAAAAAAAAATTAAAGCCTAAGCAAATAATTTGACACCATATTCTATAATCTAATAACAACAACAAAGATTCATACTTTAATCAAAAGGGTATTCAAATTAGTACTTTGTTAAGAAATTAAGCAAAATCAACATGAAAAATAAGCAAATAAAATCATGGTTTTACTTTAGAGCGGTAGAAATTGATTGAGTAGTTATGGCGGCTGAGAGATTTTTTGTAAAACACGATTGAGGTTTAAAGAATGTTTTTTGATGATATTATTTGGTTGAGAGAAATGTTTTTGTCATACCCTTTTAGGTTTCTTTAATTGGTAGTTTATATCCTTCAAGTATATATGGTTTTGATTT
This sequence comes from Artemisia argyi, assembly GCA_030686995.1. Taxonomy (NCBI): domain Eukaryota; kingdom Viridiplantae; phylum Streptophyta; class Magnoliopsida; order Asterales; family Asteraceae; genus Artemisia; species Artemisia argyi. The sequence goes on from CM060707.1 coordinate 149,301,872, forward strand.
GACTCTAAAAGTACTTGGTATTTCTTTTCTTAGTACTTAAAATATATATATATATATATATATATATATATATATATATATATATATATATATATATATAAACAAAAAAAAAAAAAAAAAAAAAAAAAAAAAAACACACACACACACACACAAAATCCATATGTATTTAAAGCAAATAAAAGAGTCTAACAATATCTTACAATTCACATTTAAGTAAAAGGGTATTCAATTAGTAACCTTTTACATAACACATTGAAAAAAAATTAAAGCATAAGCAAATAATGTGACACCATATTCTATAATCCAACAACAACAACATAGATTCATACTTTAAGCAAAAGGGATTTCAAATTAGTGCTTTGTTATAACCAAGACTTGTGAACCAATAAGATTAAATAATATTCAACAAGTCACATTAAAGATTGCAAATTAAGCAAAACTCACATGAAAAATAAGCAAATAAAATAAGGGTTTTACCTTAGAGTGGAATAAATTGATTGAGTGGTTATGGCAGCTCTAAGGTTTTTTGTAAAACATTGCTGAGGTTTAAAGAAGGTTTTTTTGATGATATTTTTTGGTTGAGAGAAATGTTTTTGTCATACCCCTTTAGGTTTTTTTAGTTTGTAGTTTATATACTTCAAGTATGTATGGTTTTAATTTGGCTCTAAAAGTACTTTGTATTTCTTTTCTTAATATTTAAAAATAATAAATAAATAATACTTCAACAAAACCCATATATATTTAAAGCAAATAAAGTCTAACAATATCTTACAATTCACATTTAAGCAAAAGAATATTCACTTAGTAACCTTTTACATACCATAGTGAATATAAATTAAAGCCTAATCAAATACTTTGACACCATATTCTTTAAATCCAATAACAACAACAAAGATTCATCCTTTAATCAAAAGGGCATTCAAATTAGTACTTTGTTATAACCAATATTGCAAATTAAGCATATGCGAATTGTTACGTTTGCTGGCTATGGTATTTGTTGTATGTCGCATCTTATGCGTATTGATTATGATATGTCGCGTCTTGTGCGTAATGATTATGATATGTCGCAATCTTGTGCGTGATTATTGTATTATGTCGCAACTTGTGTGTATTTATTGTTACGTGTCGCAACTTGTGCATAGTTATTATTGTATGGCACTCATTGTGTGCGGTTGATGTGTTGGTTTCATGACTTAGTCCAGCATACCAAAAATATGTGATTTGGTCCAATGTTAATGTTTTAAGACTAAACCTATGAATTCACAGCTTCAACTGACCTTTTAGCATTTTTCTCAGGTAATTGATGATGAAACTTTGGATGTCTATTTGTTGGAGGCTTGGCAAGCGGCATGGTTTATGGATTAATTTAGAATCTGATATCTAATTTGGGACCTATCTTGTGTTTTTCTTTGGGCCTTATTTTAGTACTTTTGAATAAATGTAAACTTGATGTTTGGATTTTGAAATATTTTATTTAAAACGGATGGTGCTATTCTGCTTTCTTATCCTTTTGTTGTGTACCAATTCTGTAACACCCCAATGCTTGGTTTGTCTTCCGCTGAACCAAATTTTTGGGGTGTTACAAACGAACTAATTAACGACCGTTAAGTCTTTATCGTTAGATTAATATATTTAATAAATATACAATATATAATTAAATACACTAATAAAGTAGTATCCATGTCTATACTTGTGTAACCCCATAGGCTCACGTATTTCTAGCCGTATAAATATCCGTATGACATGGGCACTTCCCAACATTTCTATGCTCGGTTTCATGAGCCACCATGAAAACCGAGTGGTCAACTAAGGTTCAAACCATAAAAACTGTAACTTGGTCTCCCGCTTGCTTTTAGACCTAATTCAAAGCAAGTGAAACCCACATAAACCCATAACACTAGCATGATGTTTGCAGAATTTCGTCCACTTGAGAACTCGAAAACTCAAGAAAAGATTCTTCCCCAATCAAAGGTCAAAACTACAAAGTTGTAGCCATATGTGTCGTGTGCTTGCTATTAAAATTTCAAGATCTAACTCCCAGTAGAGCTCCGGGAATTAACTTTTTTTACTACAGGTTCCTTCAACATGTCCAATTTTGCACATCCACTTTTAACTTTGACGCCATTCCAAATCGAGCAACGGTTGCAATTTGATATTTTTCTAGGACTAACATAAGACCTAACACCCTACTTTAAAGTGTCCAAACAATGGCTACGATAAAATTAAAGTTACGAAAGAAATGCCAAAACAATGGCAAAAACCCCGAATCAGAACTACAACAAATAAACACACACACACACACACACACACACACACACACACACACACACACACACATATATATATATATATATATATATATATATATATATATATATATATATATATATATATATATATATATATATATATATATATATATATATATATATATATATATATATATATATATATATATATAGGCTAGGTTTTCATCGGTTTTGTACATCCCACATATTAATACCATAAAAATGACAAAGCAACAAGGTCTAGGCTTATTTTCTATGGCCAAATATGCATGTATTTGTCATGCAACACAATAATAATAACCAAAGAATTAATATAAACCAATATAACGAAATATTTAAAGCAAGTAAAAACCCCCCATTAAGTACATGTAAAACCCGTAGCCTTAAGACTTTTAAACGGTGATTATAAAGACCTCTAAGCATCAATTGTTAATAGAAAATTTGGCCCCAAGTCTATTTTAATCGACTAAAAGAAAAAAGTGCGAAAACTCACGTTTTGGCCACTATTACGCGTATACTCCTAACCGTAAACATCATATGATGGCTCGTGATGCTACTGTTTGTGTTTCACATTATAAATCATATAATTAACATTAATAGCATCGGAAAAAGGTCACTAATAATGGATCATATGATGCAATACGATTAAATAAATAACATACGTTATTACCTCTTGTTGCGTGATGTGACAACTGGCAATTTAGGGAGACATTTTAAAACCCGCATTACATTAAAGTTTGATTATAATTAAATATTTGGAATTTTATTCGCAACGAATTTTTGAAATTTCAACCGATGTTTTAAATTATGAAGTTTATGTGAAATTGAATTTGAATTGTTGATTTGTTATGGAATTTATATCGTGAATTATTGTTGAGGCATCTTTTGGGCACTACGTTGACTCCGGCACTAGAAAAACCTAACGAATTTAAAAACCTTTGGATAACGGTCGCATCTATACATTAAACGAACGTTTTAATATTTAAAAGTTTCGGGAAAGTGTATTTGGAAATTAATGGCGACGTGTACGAATATTTTTGGCGACGTTTAATACTTTTGTGAACGAGTATTCGGTTTACGGGAAAAACCGATTAACAATAATACCTAATAACCTAAGTTTTTGTGGCTTATAATGAAAAGATAAAACTAGAGGGACCATTTGTGTAAAAATCAGGTATTAATACCCTAACCCTAACCAACACCGTCATAATTTCATCTTCCCCACACCCTCTCCTCTCTCACTTGTCGCCGCCCCCCTGCAACTCTGGTACCCTCACCACCGCTGGTCACCACCACACACCGCCACCACCAAAACACTCCCCACACTCATCTTCTACTTGTGTTGTACCACACGCGCCCCAAAAAGGAATCCCCCACCCGCTTTCTTGATACACCGCCGCGTACACACCACTACTCACTTTTTGTTTTTATTGGATTTGAAGGTAAGAAACGCATTTTTATGCGTCGGGTTTGACAAATCCGAGTCAAACCCGGTTTAATTTGTTGATTTGGGATTAGATTTACAAGATTTAAAATGGTTTTGATATAAATAATGATGGTATCCTTGTGGTGTCGACTCACGACCATTTTGTGCTCGGTTTTGATTGATGGAGATCGATTGGGATGATGGTTGAGGCTCGGTTGAGCTCAGCCGAGACCCTCGTGGTCTCGGTGTCTTGATTATTGGCTCGTTTGAGCTTAACGTGACCTCAAGGGTCCGTTTGGTTGTGGACTTGGCTCGTTTGAGCTTAACGTGACCCTAATGGTCCGTTTGGTATGGTTTGGTGCTCGGGTTGAGCCTAACCGAGGCCCTCATGGTCTCGGGGTTGGGTCTTGTGGCTCGCAATGTGAACCGAGACCCAAGTGGGTCTTCCGGCTCAATGTTTGACCCGTGTATTATTACTCTTGTGGTTCTTCTTGTTGTTATAATGTTATTGTTGTCGTTGTTGTGTTTACTCTTGGGCCGAGAGGTGTAGAAGGGCCGAGACCTTGTGGTCTCGGCAATGGGCTTTTATATTTTGTGGAGTTGTTGTCGAAGGGTAATTGGGGACCGATTGTGAGACAGTCATTTAGTTTGACGGAGATAGGCTAGCCGGGTGCCGTAGTCGGACCTTATTGTTGTAGTTTGTGATATGGGACAAATGGCGGAGTTGTGGTATTGACGATATTGCTTTGGACTCATGGTTGTGCAAGTTGGAGTCACGTTGACTTTCTAGTCAACGGTTGACTTTGGCAAAACGCCTTAACATTTGGATTTGGACAATGAGCCGAGAGTGATGACTCGGACATGTGACTCATCTTTTATAACTCAATACAATTTATAATTAAACAAACAAATAAAGACTCGTAATAACTTATATTATCAATATAAACATTTATATAAATATATAAATGTGTAAACATATATATATTTGCATAAGTGCGTATATAATAAATAGGTGAACACGAGTAATAAAAATAATGACGTTGACGATATGTATTAGACTATGAAAATAGTATAATAATGTCAGAAACCTTATTATATCTAAACTAATATAAATAGAAATATAAATATAACGTGAAATATCTTACGAAATAAAGTGAGCTTTTGGAAAATAAAACGAGAACTTACGAGTTATATGAGATTGAGGGCATTTGAATCCAAGTGGGCCATTTTATTAATTGATGACTTTTGTGCTTGTCATGGATGTGTGACGTTAATAGATTCATTTCATATAACTATATAACTTATTTAATTGACGGATTAAATGGGACCTATTTAGTTATATAAAAAGGGTTTATTAACGGGTATTGTATCCTACGACGCCTTAAGGTTGTGGTAGGAGTACGGGATAATAAGCTACTAAATATCTTGTGAGGTTTACCAAATTGACGAATTTGGTAAGTTTGACGATATATTTAGGGCACTTATTAGACTTTAAAACTTACCATATAGAAATCTACGTGCTAGGTGATTTAGGATTTGGTATGATCTTGGAATAATATATTAGGTAAATAAGTTGTGGAGAATTAGCGAGTTGACGGACTTGGTAAACTTCGATGATTTATTTAAATAACATATTAGGCCAATATTAGACCTGTAGATTGTTATTATTATTATTTCCGTTGATGTGTTTCCTGGCTTGTGTTGAGTCGACCTTCCACCCACACGGATATCAAACGCCAAAACGAGTATGAGAAACGGATTTTGAAAAGTAAAACGAAATACGTTCGGGATTGGGAATATTTGATTTTGAGGAAATGATTCTGAGAAGAGTTTATGTTGTTAGGAAGTGCCGAGTCCGTAGTTGCCGTCATTTGAGTTGCTATACTTCTTGATTCTACCTGTTTTTGTGCTGATATCTGGACTTGAGGTGAGTCATAGCCCCACTTTTACTTTTGAACTTTGTTTTCAATACTTGGGGTGAGAAACGTGCAAATTGTTTTATGTGGACTATTATTGTTGTTTATTTAAAACTTGCTATGCTTATAGAACTAGGTAGGTTATAGCGCATGTCGTATCCTTACGAATGCATGAACATGTCGTATCCTTACAAATATTGGGCATGTCGCATCCTTGCGAATGCATATTGATTTGATTGGTTTTGGACTATAGTGTGCACCTATAGGTTTGGTTTAGTGATTCGAGGCCTAGTCTAGCTAGCAAGCGTTTTGCGTATATGTCCACTTGATTGAATTAAGAATTTAAACCTATGATCTCACCAGCGAAAGCTGACTTTTAGCGCGTTTTCTCAGGTAATTAAGTGATGACTTGGGATGCTTGGTTTGGAAGGCTTGGCATGGCAATCTGGTTTAAGGATCTATTCTCAAACTGTGATATGTTATTTTGGACCTATGTTTAACTTATTTTGGGCCTTACTTTGGATAATTAGAATGAATGTAAACTTTAAAAACCCTGGTTGGTTTTGTTTTTACTTATGTTTACTTTATCTCGCTTCTTTATGACTTGTGATGGATACCAATCCCCGTAGCACCCCGAAAACTTGATTAGTCTTCCGCTGTACCAAAATTTGGGGGTGTTACTGAATGGTTCAAAAATCAATTATATATATATATATATATATATATATATATATATATATATATATATATATATATATATATATATAAGTAGTATCGAGGAGATCCGCAAGAAATACGGATCACCCAAGTCGTATCCCAAAGAAGGTGTGAATGGAATCTAAGAAATTTGATTCGTGAAAACCGTGTAGTGAAAAGTGTTAAATGTGGAAATTGTGATCAAGTAATTCAAATAATGACAAAAAATCACGAATTATGCAAGATGTAAAAGCTATGAATGCACTAATGATTAAAATCTAAAAACGGAAAATCAATCGCGATTTTAAAACGTAACGTACGAATTAAAACGTAACTTTTAATGAAAAATGATCCTACAAATGTGAAATAAGTTTCTAAAAATCTTAAACAACTAAAAAGAATTTTCCGAAAAAGAAAAATATTTTTTTGACTTTTTATTTATTTTTTATGAATTAATTTCTATTTTTGTATTTTTAAATGAATTAAAAATAAAAGAAAATGTAAAAATAGAAGTGAAAAATACAAATTTAATCTTGAAAAATCTAAAATATGATAAAAGAATTTCCTAAAATATTTTTGGATTTTTTATGGCTTTTTCCAATTTTTATTTGATTTTTATTTATTTAAAAGTATTAAAAATTGAATTTAAACTAAGAAAAATAGCAAAACAACTTAGAAAAATCTGAAAAATTCACAGAAAATAAAAAAATAAGAAAATGAACTTGGAGAAAATTTTTGAAAAGAAAATAAGCAGAAAAAGTGCTTATTCAGGCCAAAACAGCTTATCACAAGTGCTTATTAATAAGCACTTGTGTCCAAACTTTGTGAAACTTAAAACAGAGATGTATTATACTCAATTGAACTCAGATATGCCAAGATATGATCAAATGAAACTCAGAATGTAACAAAACAGCTCAACTAGCAATCAAATAAGCCAATGATGAAGTTTAACTCAAACAGAATAAGCCAGAAGTAGCAAAATCATATACAGCACTAAGATAACCCCCAATGATATCAGGAAACTCAATAAAGCACAATCTAAAAGCTCAGAATCAAGTATGCTCACTAAACTTCAAATCAGCTTTCTAGTTCCAAAAGCTAAACAAGCAGGCAATAATAAGTTGTTCAAATAAGCTCAAGGATGAAAAGTCAATGGGGCAAAAGCTACCCTGTACAACTGAGATTACAATTTCACTAAAAGCTCTGTCACAGTTATTCAATTACTACTCTAAAATGAACCAATTTCAGCAACCTATGGAACTACTAAAGTTGATTACAATTTAACTATATAAGTCTTACACTAGTTTGACTTAATCCAAATTGAACAGCTGAATTTTACTCCTAATTTGTATTATCAAGCTATAATGTTGCTAGTTTAAGCTAACTCTAACTACAATGCAACTGTCAATTTAATTCTTCTAACAGATTTCTATTTTACTTAACTGTAAATGAGAATTAATTCTAACTTTGACTTTTATCAAACTAACCTACTTATTTTATGCACTACTCAGTCTATACTTAACCTAAATGAGCTAACGAAGCAATATTATCCAACCTACTAACTCTATATCACAGCAGAACTCTACAATCCAAACACTCCTTTATACTACTTATTTCACTACAACTCCTAGATTTAGATTACTTAACTCTACCAATTCAATTACTAGCCGCTTTAAATCACTAAAGTATAGCAAATCATCAACAATTAACAACCAAATCCAACTGTAATGCAATATCTCAGATCTACAACTATGACAGATGCTCAAATATAGCTAAGCAACACTGATTCAAGCAAATCATATGTATCATAAGATCAAACAAGCTCACTACAGCAACTAATACAACAATATCACTCAATCAAATCAATGTAACAGTAAACACTAATGCAATTACATAATCTAAAACAGATACTACTAATGAGAAAATTCAAAACAGATTTTACCAAGGCAATCTCCCTCAGCATGAACAGAGGGAGCTCACTGAGCTTGCCTATCTTTAAGATAGGTAGAGACATTCCTTTTTTGTCCCAGCTTATCCAGTAACACCAGAAATCAAATGAATCAAAGTAACTTTGACTTTTGTTGACTGATCTTGCTTGATTATGAATGGTTACTCAAAACAGATCCACAATAAGCTATAGAGCTTAAATGGACTGTATATAAACTAAATAAGCTCTACTGTAAGCTTTTCTAAACAAATTGTAAACATATTTTTTTATTTTTATATTTTCTGATTTTTGTTGTTTTTGAAAAATATGAAAACTGAATTAACAAAATGAAAATGATTAAGTTATTTAAGAAACTAAAAGTTGAATAAGAATAACACATATAAAAGCTTAAAGTAACAATATATGATCAATAAACTAGAAGTAATAAGTGAAAACTGAATTTTATTAAAAGCTAATTTGAGGTACGAATACAATAAGCTAAACTAAGTACATTCTAAATGAAAATAAGCAGAGCTTCGCTATACACACTAATCTACACTACAAATGAGCTATTACATGCCTCTATTTATAGCTGAGGAGAGGTAAGAGATTCACGGATTGCCAAGCTGAAAATCCGTGTGCTTGTGTTTGTTTAAGTCACCTCAGAGCCGTAAGATCACTCCAAATGATTTCCCTCTTGATATTAGCCCTTGGTTCAATCCCAATGACGCATTTCATCCAAGCAAATACTGCCAAGTGTCCCAAGCGTGTGTTTCTTTGGTGCTCTGACATTATGACACGTCCTGACACTTCTAGAAGTAAGGCAATTGTACAGAATTGCCCTTACTTACTATTAATTTGACGGGTGGTATTTTAGGGTTCATCAGTGAATAGTATTTTCTGGGTAAGTGGGATAAAAGGGAGGTGGGTAATATATTTTTATTATTTTTTTGACTTTTGTTGACTTTGACCCTGGGTATGGGGTTTGACCATGGGATGGTTGTGCTGGGCTTGTAACTTTGGGTTTGGTTCTTGGATTTTTAGTTTTGGACTAAACCTTGGACTACTAATGTTTTCAGATTTTTGATCATTAAAGTTACAAGGACCAAGAGTGTAAATCTGAATTTTACAAGGGCTGTTCATGTCAAACTTCAAAAGTATATTTCAAGGGCTTGTTTTGCCAACCTTGAATATATGAAGGGTTGAGTTGACTTTTCTCCAAATAAATCACTGAGGGACTAAATGTGTCAACTTTTAAAGTGCATGGACCATTCTTGACACTTTCTCAAATTTTCATATCAAGGGTCATTCTTGTACATTCATTAAACTTGGATGATCTCTTTTGAAAATTTGAGCTTAACTTTGAATTTTGGATACCAGTTTTGACTTTCTGACTCGTTCCACTCTCGTGCTCGTTTTTGCCTGATTTTGTTTGTTTTTCGTCATTTTACGAGATATCCGTTCCTCCACATTCACAATCACAAAAACAAGTTTTATTTGGCATTTTGAGTTAGTTTTTGGATTATTTGGTCCTATTTTGGCTCAGAAAAGGTGAGTGAATAAGCACTCACCAGTTACACATAATCAGATGAACGAATAAAGCAAATCACCGGGTCTTGGTTCTACCATTGAGAACCACGAAACACTTTAATCACCAAAGTAGGCGATCTTTATAAATCGTCCATACTACACGTTCTCGTGTATTACCCGAATGCTAGTTCCTTTAAACCATGATCAAGCATGAACAACCTTCTTTTATGCTATGTTGGAAATCGACCAAGAAAACCCCAAGAGGGTATTGAACGATCAGTTATGAGGGAAGATGGGAGGAGAGAATATCGTGTGTGATTAGTTTACAAGTTATATGATTATCACAAACATAATCCCAATATAACTCAAACTAAACTTAGGCAACAAGTTTTGGGCTCTTATTCCCCTTTTTGTCCTTATGGTTGGCCAGCCATAAGCAAATACAGGCTTCCCATATTTGTTTTAAGTTAAGTATATTTAACTATGTCAAACACTAGTTAAATAAGGCCTGTTAGTTAATTAGTTAGTCTTACACACTAATTAACGCCCGTTAAGTAATCATGATATATTTACTAATATAGTTACTATAAATATATTAAATACATTATAATTGGTAATATACGTGTGTGACCCTGTAGCCTCACGTATTTTCACTCGTATAATTATTTAATATGATATGAGCACTTCCCAAAAATTTCTTTGTGTCGATATTTGTACACATGTATTTTACGTACAACACTAATAGGTCTTATGTTGACAAAGTATTTGGGCCCAGGCCCATGAACATACAATCTAAATAGGTTTAAGCTGACATTTCGTGAACCCTAAAAATGCGAGTGTTAACAATTATGGCCGTTGGATCAATCTAATAATTTAATTTGTGATATCTCTTTACTATAAAAGGTTGATAAGGGCGAACACAATATCACAAGTCACACAAATGAAAAACAGAACGGCGACAAGAAGACATGCCTTTTCTGATCCTCGTTTCCTTAAGAAGATATCAATTCCAGATAAAAGATCATGTTTTATTGCGATCATTGTTCATAGCATTTTGATTGTTAGTGTATTTAATATAATCTAGATGAAACATATTTTCTTAAGGAAAACTTGTTTTTTCATTAATAATCTTTCATTTGTTGTTTCCTTTGTTCAGATGGAGTTCAGTGACCCAAGGGTGTTGGTTTTGCTGGATTTGCCTTTACGGTTTTTCAACCTCATAGTCCAATCTATCAGGTAATATCTATTTAATAATTGTTTTTCATGTAATCAAAAATAAAAAACAAACGTTTGCAAATATAGTTACCCCTTTAACAGGAACACTACCATTTTTTTTATTTACTTAGTTTTATCTATATCTCTCTTTACCATCGTACATTTTTTTTCTTAACCTTTTTATTAACTAGATGACAAAAAATATATATATAAATTAGAAAATACAATTTAATAATGATAATATTATTTATAGTCTGGTGTATATACGAATTTTGGGTATTATAATTAAGCACAAATATATATGAATTTTGGGTATTAAAATTGATCCCTCACACATATGAATTTGGGTATTACAATCAATTTAATCAAATAATGAATTATTATCTATAAGTAACAAAAACAATAACAAAATAAATCATGCTTTTAAAAATTAAAAAATTTAAACTTTAGGGGTATATGTTAAACGAGAATCGGTGCCCATAGGGCACTTTTAAGATCCAAATCTATATCTATCTATATCTTTTATATAACTTTAAAACTTAAGTTTCATTAAATAAATATTAGTATTTATGATTATAAAATAATAATAATAATAATAATAATAATAATAATAATAATAATAATAATAATAATAATAATAATAATAATAATAATAATAAATTTTATAATTATGTTTAATATAAATATAAGATAATTAAATGTAGTGTAAGTATACTAATTATGAATTAATAAATACAAAACATAATTTTGTCAATATATTTCATATAAATATATAATATTTTATAATAATATTTAAAAATCGAGTTTCATGCACTAAACTTTTTTATTAGTGAAAACAATGGTTTAAACATATATTTTATAAATATTTTTTTATATAACTATATAATTAAAAGAATTAAATGTACTTAAAATTATTGTTCAAAATTAAGCTTTTTGATGTAATAGGTTCTTCCAAAAACTATATTTTTATTTATATATATATCTATATCTTTATATCTTTAAAACTTGAGCTTCATAAAATAAATGTTAGTATTTATAACTATAAAATAATGATTATAATACGTATTTTACAAATATGTTTATAAATATTGTGTAATTATTAATGATTATAAATTAATAACTATAAAACATAAATATGTCATATATATTCTATATTTCTTTAAAATATGAGTTTCATGAAATAAATGTTAGTATTTATGACAATAAATTAATGATTATAATATATATTCTTTATATATGTTTTATATAAATATATAATAATTAAATGTAGTGCAAGTATTAATGATTATAAAAAATTTACTATAAAACATTATTTTGTCAATATATTTTACATCTATAATCTTCTATAATATTATAAAAAATTGAGTTTCGTGCAATAAAATTATGTATTAGTGAAAATAACGTTTGTAACATATATTTTATAAATATGTTTTAAATATCTATATAACAAAAAGAACTTGTAAATAGTGGGTTTGAAATTAAGATTTTTAATATAATAGATTCTTCTAAACCGCAAACTATATTCTGGCTAAATTGATAACAGCTTGAGGACAATCCTGACGCAAGTAGTTAGCCACAAAAGCATCGACGGGTTCACGCTCACATGGTGGTGGTATAAAGTTCAAAAGCTTTAGATTTTTGAATGAGCATTTTTCTTGAATCATCAAGTTATGAGATGAGGAGAGAATCTATAAGCCAAAGATAATTTTATTATTTCTACGAAGAGATAAAACCTTCTCAACGAAAAGATCAAAAGCAGCAAAGCCAAAAGAATCAAGATTGAGAGCAGGAATCATTTTTCAAACATTTTCCCAATGTTTTGATAAGATTGATGTTTGAACTTCTAATTTTGTGTAGACAAAAGAAAGTATAAAGACTATCAGGACGTCTGGTAACAGACTGAATCTGTCTTCTTGATCACCAGAGGTGCTTGCTCCAGCCATTCGTTTCATTTTTATTTGATGAGGAGATGATGAAAGGAAGTATGTAGGAAGTGATGTCTTTATGAATATGAACTTTGTTGACACTTGTACCTTTGAGGTTTTACATTGACACTTGTTTTGTTTTTTTACATTTTATCATTTATTTGTATTTAATTTATTATTTTACTTAAGTTGACACTATTAATAAGTCATTTAATTCATATTAGATTACAGTGATAATATTACCTATTTTGAAAGAAAAAAAAAGTAATAAGAAATTGAGAACATATTAGATTAAAGAGAAAATATTTCAAGCTAGTATAGGAATAAATAAAAGAAAGGCTAACCATATATTATACTATATTTTTTCCTTGGCCCTTACAATAATAATTTAAATTTAAAATACAACTTCTAAGAAACTCTACATTGTTTTTCTCTTATATGTTGGGTATGTTTGGCATACTAGATTATTAGGAGATTATGTTTAACTTTTGAAAAAATAAGCTCCTTAAAATATAAGCTTTGTTTGGCACACAAACTTATTAGAGATTATAAATAAATAATCTTTCATAATCTATGAAAATCAAATGCTACTTCATGTAGTCTATAAAAATAATCTTTTTTTTTTTTTTTTATAATCTCTTGTACCATCTTCATCTACAGCTTAATCTCCAGTTCCAACAACGATTACTTTTGCCAAAAAAAAAAAAAAAAAAAAAAAAACCTTCGAGAGACTGATTTGCTTATAAAAAATATACAAATTAGTTAGTGGTTATTGGTGGTAATGTTTGGACACTGCATAATAAGAACATCTAGCAAAGAACTCAAGTATTCGGTGTTTACATCAAGTTCTAAGTTCTAACAATGGAAGACTCGTCAAGAAGATAACATTTAAAAAACCATAGATAGATTCTAGAAGAAAGACAAATCTTTTATATATATATATATATATATATATATATATATATATATATATATATATATATAGATATGTATATGTATATATGTATATATATAGATATGTATATATATATATATACATATATATATATACATATATATATATATATACACATATATACATATACATATATACATATATATATATATATATATATATATATATATATATATATATATATATATATATATATATATATATACACACATACATATATACATATACATATATACATATACATACATATATATATATATATATATATATATATATATATATATATATATATATATATATATATATATATATATATATATATATATATATATATATATATATATATTTTCTTAAAACAGAGAAATAGCATTTATTTTTCTTAAAACAGAGGAATAGTAATTTCATTAACATGTTAATTATTCAAATCATATTTTATAAATATAAAAAGATTCGGTCCTCACTATTTAATGTTAAGTTGTAATGCTATGAAAATTTATTTCACCTATGTAAAGAAAAGGGGATGATTCAGACGTTTATTTGGGCGAATTAAATGTAACACTCAAGAATCCTAACCATCTTCTATAATATCAATTGTTGTTACAGTTTTAGAAAAATCAAAAGACTTTTTAATTAGTGATGTTAAGTTTTAAAGAAAATCAAAGGATCCTTTAATTAGTGTTTACATTTGCTTATTAATTGATCAGGAGCCTACAAATAACAACCGAATAAACATCTATTTATACCATCATCAGTCGAAACCAAAACGAAAAGGAAAGAAACAAGAAAATAGACTATGAAGTAGATCTCCCATCTCCATCACCAATATCATATACTATCCTAATCCCATCCTCCTCAGCTCACAATCTATATTAAACACAAACAAAACTCGAAAAACAAACTGAAAGATCTCAATGAATTCACTTTTTGTTACAATCTTTAAAGATTTGTTTGTGTGTGAACCAAACCCATCATAGATCTATAAGAAGAAATACTTCATATTAAATATTTGAAACTTAAAGGAAAGATCAAAACAAAAGTGTTTCAATCTTTCTATCATTCAGTATAAAAAATAAGAAACGAAAAACATGAAACCTACCCGAGACCCGAATAGGATCTTGAAGCCAAACCTGTCAACGAATCATGAATAAAAGAGAATTATCAAAGGTTTAACGTTTTGTGTGTTTTGTCTTTGATCTTCAAAGAACACAAGAGAATATTTGTTTTGTGATAGACGATTGTAGTGAGGATGAAAGGGACTATTTGAGATTAGTTTTTTGTTGGTGGTTGCAAAAGAGAAGATTAGGGTAAACAAGTTGTGGAAAACTAGAAGGGGGGGGGGGGGGGGGGGGTTGAATAGTTTTAGGTCTTTTTAATTTGTTACAAAAGATTGTTTGAAAGTTTTCTTTATTTTCAAAAATTTAGATTCGATACTATGTGATATCAAGTCTTGCACAATATGAACAACAATAAATATGTACGATAAAGCAATAATAATATAAGTAAAGAAATAAATGAGAGATGGAAAGATCGAACCGCGAGACAAGAGATTTATAGTGGTTCGGCTACAAGGTCACCTTCCTTGCCCTACTCCACTCCCCGAGCACCTAACTCGAGAGTTTTCTTCACTATGTCAACAAGCTCCCTTATGGCGGAGAAAACCTTACACACCAATTTACACACCACAACTTTGTCACAACTTTTACACAACTTCTTTACACCAATCTACTTCACACCTATTTACTTCACACCAATCTTCTTCACACCTTTTTACTTCACACCTATTTACTTCACACCAATCTTCTTCACAACAAACTACTAACCTATCACACTACTTATATACCTAGCTAAACTATCTTCTATCAAATATTCACAACTAATTACACAAAGAGATATATACAATGGATGATGCTCTAACAACTTAGATGTGGAGATCACAACAAGTTGTAATACTTCTTGTCTTGAGGGATAGAAGTATTCTTCTCTTGCACTTGAGATGATGATGTTTGGATCACTTTGAAACAAAGATTTATGAATGTATGATCAAAGGATTAAGAGAATGGAAATGGAGATCTAGAACAGAAAGTTTAGGAGTGCAAAAGGTGGGGAAAAATTCCAGATTTAAGGTGGTATTTATAGGCAAAGATTTCTGACAACTGGAGCGTGCCGGTCCCCTTAAATCATGGCCGGCCCCCTTAATTTTAAGGGGACCGCCCCTTATAATTAAGGAGGCCGCCCAGCTGTAATGGCCAGAAACTTTGTCTTTTAGTGGGGAAAGTTTATTTGGTGAAAAACTAACTGATTTTGGTTAAAAATTTGAATTCATATATTTAGTATGAATAAAACATTTTTCTTTGTTACCAAAAGTGTTTTTCAAAAATATATAATATGTTTATATAATTAAATGAACTTTGTAATAATTAATTAAATACCCCTTTGATCATAGATTGCAATAAACACTTTGTTTATACATACCTTAAGTGATTTGGATGTAAAGAGAATGTTAAACACTAAATACTTGTTTATGTCATAAATTTTAGTTCAATGAGTTTATGTTTTGTAATAATCAAAACTTAGAGATATTGATAATATGTTAATAATGTTTTTAGGCATTATTTATGTCAACACAAGTGACTGCAAGTGTGTGTGTGAGACCATGTTTATCACTAATTTATCACAACCGAATCACTCATTAAAATATTGTTTTCTTATTCCTCCACTTTTATGAACAATCTCAATTTTTCTTATCATTTATCAACAATCCAACCTAAAATATAATATTATTTCTTTTATATTTAATTTAATTACTTATAAAAATGCATAGCCATTCATGTTATGAAATTTGGTAGATTGAATCAGAAAATTGAGTGTCACCAAGTGACCATTTCATTGCATTCTCTATCCAAATTTTGTATTGTTAGCCTTAAAAGTGATGCCATTATCGGGAGTTGCATTAGTCTACTATTTACACATACGCAGGGACTAGTTTGATCAATAGTGCTAAGTTAGGCATGTAACTTAGTATAAATACCCTCCTAGTAGCAACTAGGAGGATTGGAAGTCTCACTATAATATTCACAAGGTGTGTGTTGGTTCTTTCTCTCTCCAAACATTACACACATCTTCCCATTCTTTAATCTAATATTACCATTAAACTTTATAGTTAAAATAGTTGAACAAGTTATTAAATAGTAAAAGAAAATGAAAATTGATGTTATTACATGTGGAATAAAAATAAATCTTTTTAACAATGACCTTGTAGAGAATCGTTTAAGCTCATTTAGGATATGTTTTACGAATAACATAAATACGCAGCGGAATATAAAACAATATGTTATTCAACAAGGTTTTGATTAATCACTATATCCCCAAAATCAAAAGATACTTGAGGCTAAACTAACTAATACATAGATCGATCTGTTACTAATAAACTAACTAACTAATAAACCCTAGGCGTCCATTGTAGGAACTTGACGCCTAGACACACACACACCCCTTTAAGTAGACTACATCTTTTCTGTGCACCTTGTGTGTTCTAAGCCTAATGACCCATGTCCTCTTTATATACTAGAGGATTAGGGTTTACAAAATACTACGAAGGACTAATAAATAAATCTTCTTTTGCAAGCTAGTCCTTCATGTTTCATTCTTCTTCAAATACTGTATGAGAAGTACTTTGATTCAAAGTACTTTTGATTTAGCAGTACTTTGGTTCAGCAGAAAGTACTTTCATTCTTCTTCATATAAGCACATGTAGTTTTGTAATTATCAAATCTATAATTCCCAACAGACCTAACATTACGCAACGAAAAATTGGATACAACCCGTGTGCATCGCACGGGTCTGAATGACTCGTCTATATTAAAAAAAGAGCCAAAATATGAAATTTGTAACTTTACAGTACTTGATTGATGTTGAAAATAGTCTCTAAAAAACCTGAGGGCAACCGATATATATCTATTATGTCATGAAGACTGCAAACTATACACAACAAAATCAAGCATCCTTGCATCGTTGAGCAAGTCAGCAGCCACGAAAGAATAAACATTAGCTACAAGCAATTTTTTCTTTGCCGGAAAGAGGTTCAACACTTTTAGATTATCAAATTGGAAATGTTCTTTAACAAGCACGTCATGGGATCGGGAGAGAAGCTTCAAGTAAAAAAGATATACAACAAAAATGGGACATAAGAAATCTACGTCTTTAACAAAAACTCAAAAACCAATAGTATGAGAACATTGATTAGTTTTATCGTAGCTTGCATATGAACAATATAAATATATATATATATAAGCAGCTTCGAGCCAAAAATATAACCTGACCTTAAGATTAAAAATAAGAAAACTATAGAAACAAATAAAAAACCATGTAAACTTTACAATGACATATTAAAGTGGATGCATAGCAGTACCTCAACAGTCGATGGGGACAGATGAATGTATATAGCATGTCTTAGGCCCCGAAGCATAGTGATGAGACTGAGCTTCTCCTGCTGGATATAAGGATCGTGAACCGAATCCCTAGCGAAAGTGTCAATATGTGCGGTGTCTAGAACAAGAAGCTCAAAAGCCTCGAATGACATTGGCAAAAGACGTTTTAGCTCAAATTACACTAGTTTTGGAGTCGAAAGCACCAGTTTCTTATAAGTAATCAGTTCATCACAACACAATGATATTCTCAATCTAGACAACTGAGTACCAATCACTTCAAGACCTTCTAAATCAGACGACAACAGACAATTCACCAAAACCAAATCTCCCAAATTGGAACCCATTAAAATTGGAACACTTACCAAAATGTAGCCATCCTTTTAAGGTCAAACTAATCAACAAATCACTCGATTTGTTACATGGAATCGTATAGTGACAGCATCCGAAAACGTCAATTCTTAAATTACGGACACCATGCAACAAAGCATAGTCAAAAGCCTTAGGCCACTATATGATAACAAGTAACTTTAAGATTCACACTATCAACCTTTATTAAACCATCACGACTAGCTAAAACGTTATCAATGAATATTTCGAATTTATATATGTATTCAAAACCAAGAGAATCCAAATTGATAACAGGAATTAACGTCCAAAGATTTACCCGACATTTCAATAAAACTGAACATTGAACCACTAATTTAGTATCAATATACGAGAGTATGCATACTAAGAGAGCACCCGGTAGTAAACTTAGCCTATCTTCTGCTTGATCTTTATAGCCATAGTTATAGTTACTTTGGCTTGCTATCGCTTTTAGCTTCATGTTTGTTCAATAAGCGAATAGAAGGTGCATGAATGAATTTATGGACAACCTTTTGGGCCCAACAACACAAATAAAGTTTATAGTGGCTTGAGATATATAAATCACACTCAATCCACATTCTAGAAACCTGATTTTGAGCTCAAAGTAGGCTTAAACGTGGTGGCTGGATCATACGCACCATCGATTAAGATTTGCAAAACAAACTTCATATAGAAGTATCAAGTATGGGTCTTGGCTAGTTGTCCTATAGATTTGCTTAGTCAACCGGTAGGAAATTGTGGATAGTATAATAGAAGTATTAACTCGCCAATTAACCTCGTATACATTAGGAGTCATTGTGAGTCCCTGATTAAAAGTTAAAAAGCTTATAGAAAAGAAAACAAATAAACTACATTGCAAATTTGAACGCTAGATGTCGTTTAGCTTAGTTGTATTCATTATATTAAACAACCGGCATGTCCCGAGTGCATACTTACAAGAATATACAAACTTGTTCCAAAAAAATATTAAATGCTGAATAGCACCAATATTGTATATCTATACATTTCGTGAAGTTAAGACGGTGTTTAGCGAATATAATTAAAATTAGAGTAAACTGCAAAAACCATCCTTGTGGTTTGTCAAATTTGACACTAATCATTAATGTCAGAAACTATTGGGAAGTATTATCCCTGAGAGGTCAAATGTTTGGCAAAAATCATCCTTATTGGGGATGATTTTTGCAAAAGGTTTAACAAAAGTTTTACAGGAATCATCTTTCTAGGATGCAAAGTGCCAGACATTTGACCTCTCAAGGATGATACGTGCCAATAGTTTCTAACAGGATGATTAGTGCCAAATTTGACAAACCACAAGGTTGGTTTTTGCAGTTAAAATTAAAGTTGATAATAAATATAGGAGATTGCAAAATAAGTAACAAAATACAAGTTGGCCAAATGGTTGGGTACTTGCATGTTTGTGTATGTAGGTGAAGTTAACGACGGCGTTTGTGTACCTATACATTAGGTGAAGTTAACGAGGACGTTTAGGGGATGTAATTAAAATCAAGGTCGATAACAAATATAGGAGATTGAAAAACAAGTAACAAAATACAAGTTGGCCAACTGGTTGGTACTTACATGTTTGGCCTAGACACAGGTTCGAGACCTTTGGTTACCACTTTTTAATTGTTTCATCAAAAAAGGTTTAGTTTCGGATGAGCACGGTACTAGATTGGTGCTAAACGCGTATTGAATTGGTGGTATCGTTTGTTTTCGAGCATGAGAATGGGGTGCCGGTATCGTATCGGGACTGGTACCGGGAAATCGGTACCTAGCCGGTTCTTCCCGTTTTTTGTTAAAACAAAAAAGAATTAAGATTCAATGCTAGTAACTTTCTATGACAATTGTGTCGTCTCTCTACAAAAAACCAATATATGCGAATTAGATACAAAATAAACTAATGTAACGTACACATGCTAACATATGCGAATTATAATATAATATAATAGGTAAAGATGATGTGACACAAAGCAAATTTCTTAAATGTGCTTAGACCCCTTAAACATTGCCTCCATTGGTTCCCCATTGTGATTAATACATGTTTAGTGACCCAACAGTGAATATTCTTGGGCTTGGCAGCAGCCCATTGGCTGCCAAACATGGAGCGTTATACTGTTCATGGATTAGCATCGCTAATCCTTTTGCTAATGCACCAAACCTGCCTTTATTTTCAAATCCACGAGGGATATAGACCTAATACAAGGTACAATTGCATGTGGAGAAAACAAGTGTCCCTAACAGTGTTTTGAGGCATGGTGTGCCAAGGAGTTACTGTTTAGAAGGTTCATGAATCACTTTTGCAGCATGTAGTAATACATAGAAACATTGTCTCTGCATTATTAAAAAAAATCACCAAGAAGAAAAGTGCAACACTCCAGATTTGTGCAAAAAAAAAAGAAAAAAAAAAGTTTTGTTGATCAAAGTAGCAGACTGCATTATCATTAAGGAACGAGTGGTAGGTATGTTGTTTGGACTATTTTTCTCTTTTTCCTTTTCATGCATGCATGTAGGATCACTCAGGTTGCATACAGGTTTGGTGTGATGGGTTTTGTCTATGCTGCTGTGCATTCTTTGTTTGCTAGAAAGTCCATGTCCTGAAAAAAGGGTTAATGCAAGTTAGAAAAAACCCACAAAAGAACTACAGAGAAATCAGGAACTAGGTAGAACTTAAAAGTATCATTAGTTGTGGTAGAAAAAAGAAATGGTAAAAGTGATGCCTAAAAAAAACAATCATCCAATATTGAGCCTTTGGTAAGGGGTGCTGCTAACAAAAGACCCGTGCATGTTCCGAACATGCATTCACCACATGTAAATTTACATGGACCGTTTGGGGATGTTTCCGATTTAAATAAACATGGATCTGCTGAGGATGAGGTGCAACGTGTATCACACTGTAGTCAGAAGAGTCTTTTTGGACACAATCAGTGTACATTAAGTGAACAGAACCCGTGCGAGTCTTCACGGGCTGTGGTGAACAACAACGGCTGTCACAGGAGGTTTGGGAAGGAAAAAATGACATCTTTGGTGTTACATCCTGTTGAAGATGCAGGTCTTTATACTCTAGGTAATATTAGTCCTTATGATGGTTTTGCTTATACGTTGTAGCATGCTTATGTTGGTTAAACTATTTTTTTGCCGTGCAGGTACTACACGTGCCAGCTCGGTACATGGGTTTCAAACCTATGAGAATACACTATTTCAAGCAAGAGGGTCTATTCCACCTAATATTGAGGCTGCCGGTTTGGCCTATACTAAAGATTTAGGTACTTATACTCTAGGTAATGTTGGTCCTTCTGATGGTTCTGCTTATACACTGTTGCATGCTTATGTCGGCTAAACTGTTTTTTCCCGAGCAGGTTCTACAACTAGAAACCCGGTGCATGTGTTTCAAACCTATGAGAATACACTATTTCAAGCGAGGGGGTCAATTCTACCTAATATTGAGGCTGCCGATTTGGCCTACACTGATTGTCACCAGAGTCATCAATTAGAAAGAACAACGCATCCATTAACCTCAAAGGGTCAACTGTGCAAGAGGAAGGCGAGTATGCCTGGCCAGGGTCTCATGTTACGGGCCAAAAGAAGGAAAGGTCAGTCGTCTTTACTTAAAACTAATAGCAACTATTATATTTAGCGACTAAATTACGCATGGATTGTGATTCTAGGTGCACATACAGAATAGCGACAACCAGATGTTGGTAGCGGAGAAGGAAATTCACATTATGCGAATGAAATGTGTTACCTCTATAGCGATGATGCATCTTTTGACCTAGAAGGCCATGTGGCAATGCCACAACCTGCTGTTGCTCAAGCCATGCATTATTCGCATGCGTCTCTGCCAATGAATGAGCACCTATTCCATTCACAAAATGGCCAAGAAAATGACCCAGGTTCTATTAGTGTGTTTGCTATGATGTCATTTACAAAATTAGCAATTCATAGGAAAGAACTTTGTTGAGGCAACATGATCAAGATCTCTTTATGTTTTAATGATGACAAATAAGCCATCGAAACACATAAAATAACAAACGTTAGCCAAAATTCCCCGGAGCTATTAGTGGGTGACGCGCCAGGCCACTGTATGGCTCCCGAGCGAATTTTGAAAGTCGGCTTTCCCCTTACCCGACAAGTGTGGATCTTTCAATACATATATGAATATGTTATGTGCTTAATTGAGAACACTCGAAACAAGTTTTGAGACTTGAGAGATCCTACTTTTAAAACACACATTTACGGGAAACACCAACTCATGTTTTATAACTATGGCCTCTAGCCAAGGCTTTTCTAAACTTAGGGAGCTTATATATTTCACGTAACATCGTGTTGAAGCATCCATATGCTCATATCCCGTTCTTACGTCTTCTCTAATTACGTAACGGGTTTACTCCCTTATTGGTCAAACTAAGTCAAAGGTCACTTTGCGTAAATGCATCCTTTCCCACTTGGGTTATGCTTTACATCAAGGCAAAGCACTTAACTTGTTTGAAACAAGGTATTAGTTGAGAACGTCGAGTCATGGAAAGTCACGAGATATGAACCTATGGATTCTCGACGTTGTGTTACTTGAACTTATAAGTAACCTATGATTTTCTCAACTTATAATCTTAATTGTCTAAACCTTTTCCTTTTAGTGACAATTAGATTACTTCTTAATCTTCTCTTAATCTCATTTCTACAAAAGACAAACACAATCATATCCAATCATATATTCTCTTACACAATCTCTTACACTCTTACATATTCCCTTACACACTCTACATCTCAACCATCCATTCCCTTACAAACACATCTTAACCCTTCATTTTCAACACATGGGAATTGTTTGAATTCCAAAGGATGCTCCTTTGATCCTAGCCATTGAATTCAAATTACAACACTTCTCAACCATTCACCTCACCCTCTTCTCTATACCATCACATGTGTTTAATCCAAGCCATCCATTTCAAACCAAAACCATCTCAACCATTGATTCACCCTTTCCCCCAAGCAAAGCATATTCCTTTGGAATATCCCTTCTCAATCCAAACCTAGGCTCCTTTGATCTTAGCCATCTATTTCAAATCAACACATCTTAACCATCCATATTCAACACATGCCAAATAATTTGAAAACCAAATGAGGCTCCCTTTGATCCTAGCAATCCAATTCAAACCATCTCATCTCAAGCCTCTATCTCATTCTTCCCACCAAGCAATGGAATATACCTTGGCATATTCTTTCTCTCTTTTCTATGCCATGTGAGGAATAACACTTCTACCCCTTCCAAATTACCCTATCTACACTTTCTACCCTTGGTATTTGGTTTTCTTATAAACACTTCACAAAACGTTTTCCAAATTGGCTATTTGAGTTGGTAAACCTTAGAATGATTAATGTTAAGGTTTAGTGTGAAGCACAATTAGGGGTTTAGCAAGGATAGGTATTTATAAGATCCAAACACCCAACACTTGGGAAATGTTTACAGAAGCCTGGTGCGCTGCCCGCGCGCTGACGCGCGGGTGACGCGCCAGCCTCGGTAAAATTTCCCAAGTTTGGGTTCTTGGCCTATAAATACCACCATTGCCTCTTGTATTCCTCACCCCTTGCCATTATTCTTTCTCTCTAGATTCTTTCTTTCTAAACACTCTCAAATCTTTCTATCTCTAATCTTGTGTTCTTGATTCTCACCCTAACAATCTTTGAAAGAACACATCTCCTTGCAAGGGAAGAATCACAAGAACCTAATCCACTCTTGTGATTGTGTCGAGGGTCTTCTTATCTATACCCTTTCTATTACAATCGAGTCTCTAGGTTAGGTTAGGGCTTGGTTGAACAAACATATATTCATTCATTCAATTGTTTGTAAGGGAAGTCTTGTGTCTTGGTGACCAATCCTAGATCATTGGAGATCTAATTGGGGTTTGATACTTCCGGTGGGAAGTCTTGGTAGTGGTCTTGGTGACCCTTAGGTGAAGTCGAATCGCGAGATTCTTTTGGGTGGTTTTCGAGGGCGGAATACCGTTTGGGAGTAACTCCTTCTTTGTGAGCATCAATATTGGTGGAGTGAATTGTAACGGTTTGTAGTCCACCGAAAGGATTATACTAGTGAATAGTATCGGAGTCGCGGATTCGCAACTGGACGTACGGATGGTATAAACCCCCCATCCCGAACCAGTATATATCGTTGTGTTTTTACTTGCTTTATATACTTAGGTTGTGTTAGTGGTTGTTGGATTATTATACAACCACTTGGTGTTCTCTCTGGCTTAAAGTTTTTAAACATCTAAAAAGTTAAAGAAACCGTATTCACCCCCCTCTACAGTTCTACAAACTTAACTTGAATTATCTTGCAGATGCTACAACGTCCACCTTTTTGTTGCAACCTGACGTGCCAGACCCTGCAGTTGTTACCAATGTAGCGGGTCCATCATCTTATAGAGGTAAGTATTAGAGGTTTAATGAAACTTCAATTGTTAGGTTTAGTTCTTTCCAAGTTTTAGATCATACCAAATTTAACTTTTGTCATAAACTTACAGGAGAGGAGCAAGATATGAGCTTTCAAACCGCTCTGTGTAGACCACAGCAAAACTCAAGAAGGCGCCATTCTAATCATGCATCTAGAACTACTCTTAATGGTCAAGGTAAATTCAGTCATGTAACGTGTTTACTTTATACTAATTGACACCACTTACATTGCAATCGTTTCATGTAGCCATGTTTATGTCGTCTGTTACAGGTGTGTCACCTACGTATATTGATATTGATGATGCTGATTGGAGGTGTCATTGGTGCGGAGCAGTTAGCGCAGGTTCGAGGATACGTTATAGCCGGTGCTGTGGAGAGGGCAAGGTGCGTCTTCAGCAAGAAAGGGACCCACTAGATTCTATAAAACAGTTATTCAAGGACAAACACTTTATGGAAAACATTAGAGCGTACAACCAAATGTTCAATATGACCTCATTTGGTGCACAGATAGATGAGATAGTCAATAATGGGAGGGGTCCATATGTGTTCAAAGTTTCAGGGGAGATACGTCACCAGATACGAGCGCTGTGTACACCAGATAATGAGAGACCAAAATTCTTGCAGCTGTACATATATGACACCCGTAATGAGGTGGCAAATAGATTGCACAACTTCGGCGGAGCTACTTCAGGGTCTTTGAAAACTGAGATTGTTGAACACCTGATACAAATTTTGGATACTCATAATGAATTGGTGGCATTGTTCAGGACAGCGAGAGACATATGCAATGAAAATGACGTACCTGATTTCACTGTTCGACTTTATAATGTAGATGTAGCTCGCTAATATGAGCTACCATCAACATACATCCTTGGTGCTATTGTCTTTGAAAGTGGCCCTGAAACAAATACAGACTACGATGTCATAATACAGAAGAAAAGTGAGCGGCCACAACGGATTAACAAGCTGCATTCTACCTACATGACATTACAATTCCCGCTCCTGTTTGTGTATGGTCAGCCAGGGTACACTACAAAATTAACACTGGAAACGTGTAAGCCAGATGGAAAGAAACCTAAAATGACTATGAAGACCTACTACACGTACCAGATACAGGAAAGGCCTCATTTCAGCAATACGTTGTGTCAGTTTATTGTGCCCTGGAGCAAGAACGGCTTGATTTTGTGAGAGCAAAGCAAAATGATATAAGAAGTGAGTATTTGTCTGAAATCAAAGATGCTATTTCAAGGGGAGATCGTCCAGGATCAGACATAGGGAAGAGATTGCTATTTGTCGAGTTCTTGGCAATCCTCAATTTTTCATCACGTTCACGTGCAACGTGAAATGGCAAACAGGTTTACACATCTGTTTAACGGCAAACTATGAACTATGTAAATAGCTATCACTACTATCAACAGTCATGTGGCGTGCCTTATGTAAACCTCTAGACCAACTAGCACCACTCATGTTCACACCTGTTTACCATTAAACAGATGTGTCGTCCTTTTTTGTATAACAGCTGGAAAACATCGGGTATATAAACTTAACTGTTAATGGCTAATGAACAATGTATTTGGTGCAAATACTCTTCGCTTTGTTAGTTTCTTAACTTCTAATGCAGCATTTTCATTGTCATGTCATTTAAACTCTCATATGACTGCTACAAATTCCACAAAAAAAGGGTTACCAACAGTTGACTAAACATCAAGTTACGCAGACCAAATTACTAGACATCTTCCAAATGACCATATGTAACTGTCACAAAGTTTTGATAATGGCATAATGCAACGCAACACTCTCAAAATGACATTCAAATGGTATATTAGTAAATGGTGATACAACAACTTACGTGAGTTCAGACAAAGTCATTCCTAGAGCAACAAATGGGGCCGCAAATGAGTTGTTATATCCACCAGAGTTAAAAAAAAATTCAAAATACATAAGTTGTTACAATTATCTTATGACAATCTGTTTTAATGCAACTAAGGCAATGCGATACAAGCAAACATGTCTGATGATGACATACGCCACTTCAAACTTATTCTTATACCTGGCAAAGCATTTCGGATATAAAATTTCAAGTGCACTGAAACAGAGAAATGGCAACAGACTCTTGAGAACACAACATCACTCTCTTTTACAAGGCTAACAAAATTTGATCCTATACCTATTGAATCATTTCCAAATCACTCTTCCATTTCACCTCTTACAATCAGTTACCTAAAAAGGTTTGGGATCCACGCGACAAGGGCAAAAAAGACTATCCAGTGCTTACAGGTAACACCTAAGAAACTCTAATATTATCACCTGATATGAGCACACCATATTGATTAATTTAAAATAAATAATTACATCATCTTCATTACATCATCATGATTAAACAAGAACTGATCATAGGTTAAAACATCAAAAGACTAGCAAAAGATACCACAAAAGACAACCTCCAACAAAGGCCTAATCATAAATGATTGGTCCCGAACGGTCAACTAAGTTCACCAAGTGATGGTCAACCAAGTCAAACGTCTCAGACCAAATCTCCGCAGAAGTATAGTGTTTCCCCGGGTCGTTATGTCCCGACGAGGTGTGATGGTTACAAAACGGTTCTGTGATCGGGTGAATTTGGACAGGAAAAGGTTTGTGAGATTGATTATACTACTGAATTCACAAAGAAATAGCTTAAACAAGCTTATATGAATAAGACAAGAAAGCTAAGAAAAACCAGAAACGATTAAAACTTAAAAACGCGTACGTTACGTTTAAATAAAACGTAGACGTACAAAATAAAAAGTAAAAACGGAAATCTGAAAACCCCCAGGGGGTGAAAATGACTTTTTTACAAACTAAAAGATAAAAGAAAATTTTTAGAAAAAGAAAATAAATTTTTACACTATTTAATTATTTAATATTAATTAATTACTTATTTAATACTAATTATTAATATTTAAACAACTTAAATATAGTACAATATTATTTAAACACTAGAAAAATGAAAATAAAATTTCTAAAATTATAAAATAACTAAAAATAAGTTTTTAAAATTAAAAATAAGTGTTTTTGTCTTTTTGTGATTTTTATATTAATTAATTATTAATTACCTAATTAAACTATTTTAAATTAAGAAAAATACTAAATGAACAGTAAAAATTCTAATAAAATTTCTAAAATTATTTTATAACATATAAAAGCTAGAAAAAATATAAAAACAAGGTTTTGATTAATAAAAACTAATTATGCTATTTAAAACTAATTATTAGTTAATTACTAATAAAACTAAGATTAAATCTAATAAATACTAAAAGATAAAATAAAAATCTGAGAAAATTATTTAAATTACTTTAACTTAAGAGGAAATTAAGAAAAATATAAAATAGCTAAGTTCTTAATAAGAATATAAAAATGAAAATTAAAATTTAATTCACATTAAATAGAAACTATCACTTAAAAATAACTTGGATTTTCTGGATTTTTATTTTGGAAACTTGTTTTATAAGTAAAAACAACCAACTTTAATGAAAACAACTTTAATGGAACTTAAAATTAAGCTAATTACAAGCTTATTAGAGTGACAGTTGACTTTGGTCAACTATCAAAGGAAATTGATGATGTAGGCAGCTAGGGGGGCCCACAATAGATGATTCAAGTGTAAATAAGCTAAGTGCACAAAAATAAGCTGGAATGAACAAGTTTAGACCTTGAATAAGCCAGATAAGCTGGATAAGCTAACCCAAAACCAAACACTGAACACAGATAAGGGACAAGGTTTGGGAGAGTTGCAGCCCAATCAAATGAAGCCCAAATGCCAAGGTAAGCTCAGAGACCTAAAGATGAGCTTATTGGCTTCTCAAAAAGCCAATAAGCTCATTGTGGGGCCCACTAGGTAAGCCATGAGAGGCAATGAAAGTTGGAGTGTTGGACTGCTTATCTGTGTGCAGGGCATGCATATGCCCTGCAGCCTACTTTGGACAATGATGTGGACCAGAATAAAAATCATAAAAATGCAATCACTATGGGAAAACAAAGCTGAGCTAGTAGATTTTGAGAAGGAACAAGTTTCACTTCCAGAGAGCAAACACAAAAATCACTAAAATTACTTGAACTTTAGGAAAAATCTGAGACTAGGCAAATTGACTTTTTGCAAAAACTTGATACCTTGACTTTTTTCAACTTTGATTGCTTCTATACTACTGAAGACATGTTTATAAGTTAAGTTAAAACCAAATTAAGTTAAAAGAACCACTTATATAAGGAAATGATGGGCTATGGAACTCAAAAACCACCACAGTTAACTGTGGTGGTGAGATTTGTGTGAAATTGACTTTTTTCAAAACAACCTTGGTGGATTATGGCTTAAATGAACCTAATATACCTAGCATGAACTAACTACATCAATTGAAACAACTGAGACAGACCCTAATGCCCTAGAATAAGTAAAACCAAACACCCCTTATAAACTGAAAATGGATTTTTACAATGCAATTAATCTATTTGATCCATAAAACTGAATAATTAACTTACAATAACATTAACCAAACCTAGTTTAACTGATTTAAACAACAAATGAAGTCTCTAAATATTGAATGCCAAATACAATTGAAAAATGCTTACAAAGGATCTGAGTGAAGCAGAAGTACCAAGGACTGAGAACAAGACCTAAAGCCTCCCACAAGGCATCTAAACCATTTCCATCCAAGTTTCACCATTCTCCTTGCATCAATCACCATACACACTGATTTTTGATTTATTTCTATTTATTTTGATTTTTTTGGAATTTTTTAGTAAAACTAAATTAGAGTCCTCTAGGTGGTACAAAAGCTTCAAAAAGCTTGAAAGGGAACTGAAATGAGATAGAATAAACTGAAACAACAACAATTGACAAGATTTAAGTAAATTTGTCAAATTCACTTGAATTTGCTAATTTTGAATTTAAACTGATAATTGAAACTGAGATACTTGAACATTAAACTTTCATTAATATTAAAAAAAAGATACAAAGTGAAATTAAACTGGAATTAAAGGATTCAAGATAGAAAATTAAAGTTACACTACGAATGTGGTCTAAAACATGTGACAACTCTATTCTCTCTTTTTCTTCATCTTTATAGGTCCTGGAGATATCCACTGCTTTCCCACTTTAATTTGGACCGTAGGATGGCTTCTTTTGATCACAACCTTTGAAAGAGGTTTTGGCGGGAAATTTGGTATGGGCAGTTGGGGAGTTTGGTAAGGGTATTAATTGAGGAGGGTTGGTGTAATAAATGGAGGGGGAAGTATTGGTGAAGGTTTTGTGAGGGATTTGTGGAAAGGAGGAGGGGGGGGGGTGAGACAGATTGCAGAAATCATGGAGGTGGGGGACGGTGAACAGTGGACGAGGGTGTGGGTTTGACTGTGTTGACGATGGGGGAGAGTATTAGTTTGGAGGTGGGCCGGTTTTGGTGGGCTTGGGGTGTTTTGTTTGTGGACTGGGTTTGGTAATTGGGTGGGCTGTGTTTGTTGGGTAATAAAATAGGGTCCGTTTGTTTGTAACTTTAAGATACCACAAGGACAAAAGTTGTAAATTTTGAAAATCCAAGGGACTGAAAATATACAAACTCCAAAGTTATCATAAGGATCAAAATTGAAAACTTTTATAACCCAAAGAACCAAAATGTACTTTTTTATAAATAAACACCCAAGGACTAAAATTGACAATTTTCAAAGTTTAGGGATCATTTTTGCCAATTTGTGAAAAACTTTTATCCAAGGACCAAATTTGAACAATTTTGAACTTCCAAGGACAAAAATGATTTTTCATCCAAAATTATCCCACCAGGGACCAAATCTGCCAAAATCTGTAACTCCAGGGACTAAATTGTAAATTTCCAAAACTTTTCCAATTTTTCACCAAAGGGCTAAATATAACAACTTATGATTTCAAAAGGACCTTTGGTGATAATTTTCTATATTTTGAATATCCAGGGACTAGTTTCATAATTTTATGAAAGTTGGGGAACTGAAACTGCCAATTTTGCAAACTTTGTACGTTTTTCATTTGTTTTTGCTCATTTTGCATCTAAAACATATAAAACACAATTTCGAAATATTTTTAGTATTTTGATGCATTTCTGAGTGTTTTTGTATGTTTTGCAGTTCAGATTAGACCAAAAATGATGAGTGTTTGAGCACTCATCAATCCCCCACACTAAACTATTGCTAGTCCCTAGCAATACTGTTTTGAAAACTTGATGGATTTGAAAAACTCTTTACCAAAAGCCATCACTTCTGGAGTAGCCAGGTGTAAGAACTGTGGCACACCTGATAACCGTGTGATTTTGAGCAAACCACCAGCTGTCAACGGATTTGATTTGTCTTTACCAGGAGCCGTTTGCTCCTGGACTATCCAACTCTTGATGGAATAGTCAACATCTTGGTGAGCTGATTACCAATTATGGTTTTTCCACTGCCTTTACCACAAGCCATAATCTTGCGGGCTAGCCAACTCATTCGCTTTATGGGATATGGCGAGTTGAGGAACCATACAATTTTGGGCAAATTGCAAGCCGTAAACGGATTTAAGATGTCTTTACCAAGAGCCGTTTGCTCCTGGACTAGCCAATCTCTTTTGTCAGTTAGACAAGACGGACTGATTACCACAAAAATTTTGAAGCTCAAGTGAAAATTTTTTGAATTTTTTTTGAATTTTGGCTAAAAACGAGGGTATTATATAGTAAAATGTGATAAAATTCGCTAGAATAGCGAATACCCCCCCCCCACACACTTAGCATGAATATTGTCCTCAATATTCAAAGTCCCGGCTGTTATGCCGACAATTTGAACGTAAAAGGGCAACATTACAAGCTAAGCGTGGAAAACACCATTTTGTTTTTCACTTCATAAGTAACCATAGCATGGGGGACTCCCCCACACTTAGGGTGAAAACCCTATAAGCACATGCTACTGTTTTTGTTTACCGAGTCGCTAGCTTGACTCGACCCCGAATTCATTTGTCCTTGGGGAATGTGGAAGAAGTGATCTTAATCGGACTTTCATTCAAGATGTTTGGACAAACATATGAAGCAAGTGAAAGTTCCACACCGATGAGATAAGTGCCCGGCTCAAGATAATGATACATGAAAATGCCGGGATCAAATATAGTGTCCTCACTCCCGAAGGAGTGAAGAAGAGAAGAAGTCACCTTATAGGTGAAGAAAAGGAAGAAAATGATGATAAAAAGCATGATTTGATCTTCTTCCTCGAGAGCAGGCTCCGTAGCCTGAGTTTGGATTTCAAAAGGTAAGCTCGTAAACATCCCGGGATGGAGGGTGGGAATTTGCAAATTCTCAAGATTGAGTGCATCTCCCCCCGGGATATCAAACTCCGGAGGAGTCGTGATATGATGAGTGAGTTCACCGGAGAACTCCTCATGAAGAGAATTATTCACAAGATGTGAATTTGTGAACTCTTGTTCCATTGTGGACTCATCACAATCCTCGTCAAAGATTGGATTGTTAGAAATCATAGTGAATTCAGATTCGAATTCAAATAGAGGATTGGTGAGAGTCGTATTGAATGTTTCTGGAACAAAGATATTAACATTCTCTTTTGGATTGACGGGCTCATAACTGATGTCTTCACAAGATAAAGAATGAAGAGGGTCAACATCAGAATGAGGAAGTGAAACCTCAACATACTCAATTTTTCCATAAGATGTACTATCATCGTTAGAATCGGAGAGAGTATCCACATGATCTTTTGAAAAATCAAGGGGAGGAGGGATATCACACAAATGCTCGAGAATTCCCTGTGACTCACTTGGGATTGGGACAAGGTTCTCGACACTAGACTTTATGAATTCGTCCGATTCCTTTTCAGGAATAGTGTCAAGATGCTCATCCCCCATAATAAGTGAATGAGTGTGAATCTCGGGTGTGATATCAGCAGGCTGAGGGAGTTGAGAAGGACTAGCACTCATGGATTTTTCAATTTCCATTTGTTCTACTGCTAGAGATTCAGTCATATTCTTTTCTCCCTGCGATTTTTGGACTGGTGGGTTTTCAGCAGACAAATCCTCATAATATTCCTTCATTTGAATGGAATCCTCATCATCATCATCGATAATGGAAGCCTTGAGAAATTTGGAACGTCTTTCAGCCGCTTGCTCTCTTATCAACAATTCTACAAGAGCTTCTTTGTTGCGAGCTGCTCGCTCTTCGGCTAGCAATTCTCCCCAAGATTTTTCATGACGGGATTGATGAATGATGGAGTACGTTTCACACTCCACTTCCTTCACCGGAGAGGGAGTGGGAGTCGAGGGTTCATTGTGAACAACACCATTTTGGGTGGTTATAGTGGTATTGTTCAAAGTTGAAGGGTAACGCATGAGGATTTGATACATGTGCTCAAATCTTTCAACTCTCTGATCAATTTTGTCATGCAAGGCCCTAGATCCAAATAAATCATTTTGAGAATAATTGATCGGAGCATGATCAGAGGTGAATGTAGGTTCAGCTTTCAAAGCATCACACATGCAAAGTCCATGATTAAATCCACATTCCTTGCAAAAACACCGTTCACAATGTGAACCATCTCCCAACAAATCTCCACAATTAAAGCAATTTTGTTGATCAAATGAAGATAAGTCGGGCCGTGGTGGGTAGTTGGAAAAATTTGAATAGTCGTTGAATGAGTTCGGATTCGGTTCATAAGCAAACGAATTCCTCGAATCACAAAACAAACAACTTCCGGCCTGAATATCATTACCACACCGTTCACACGTACACCAACGACATGGTAAACCGAAGAGTGGCTCACCACAACCAACGTAAGGAATAAACGATTCCATTAGAATTAAACATAAGAGTGAGAAAGAGATAGAATTAAATGTTTAGAGGGCAAGGAAAAATATTTTTGGGTTTTTTTATGAAAAGATATGAACAAGGGTGGATAAATGTACAATGGAACGAATTCCAAAGTCACTAATCAGAAAAACCGTTTAGAAAACGCACACAACCTCCCCGGCAGCGGCGCCAAAAATTTGATTGGTCCTGAACGGTCAACTAAGTTCACCAGGTGATGGTCAACCAAGTCAAACGTCTCAGACCAAATCTCCGCAGAAGTATAGTGTTTCCCCGGGTCGTTATGTCTTGACGAGGTGTGATGGTTATAAAACGGTTCTGTGATTGGGTGAATTTGGACGGGAAAAGGTTTGTGAGATTGATTATACTACTGAATTCACAAAGAAATAGCTTAAACAAGCTTATATGAATAAGACAAGAAAGCTAAGAAAAACCAGAAACGATTAAAACTTAAAAACGCGTACGTTACGTTTAAATAAAACGTAGACGTACAAAATAAAAAGTAAAAACGGAAATCTGAAAACCCCCAGGGGGTGAAAATGACTTTTTTACAAACTAAAAGATAAAGGAAAATTTTTAGAAAAAGAAAATAAATGTTTACACTATTTAATTATTTAATATTAATTAATTACTTATTTAATACTAATTATTAATATTTAAACAACTTAAATATAGTACAATATTGTTTAAACACTAGAAAAATGAAAATAAAATTTCTAAAATTATAAAATAACTAAAAATAAGTTTTTTTGTCTTTTTGTGATTTTTATATTAATTAATTACTAATTAATTATTAATTACCTAATTAAACTATTTTAAATTAAGAAAAATACTAAATGAACAGTAAAAATTCTAATAAAATTTCTAAAATTATTTTATAACATATAAAAGCTAGGAAAAATATAAAAACAAGGTTTTGATTAATAAAAACTAATTATGCTATTTAAAACTAATTATTAGTTAATTACTAATAAAACTAAGATTAAATATAATAAATACTAAAAGATAAAATAAAAATCTGAGAAAATTATTTAAATTACTTTACCTTAAGAGGAAATTAAGAAAAATATAAAATAGCTAAGTTCTTAATAAGAATATAAAAATGAAAATTAAAATTTAATTCACATTAAATAGAAACTATCACTTAAAAATAACTTGGATTTTCTGGATTTTTATTTTGGAAACTTGTTTTATAAGTAAAAACAACCAACTTTAATGAAAACAACTTTAATGGAACTTAAAATTAAGCTAATTACAAGCTTATTAGAGTGACAGTTGACTTTGGTCAACTGTCAAAGGAAATTGATGATGTAGGCAGCTAGGGGGGCCCACAATGGATGATTCAAGTGTAAATAAGCTAAGTGCACAAAAATAAGCTGGAAGGAACAAGTTTAGACCTTGAATAAGCTAGATAAGCTGGATAAGCTAACCCAAAACCAAACACTGAACACAGATAAGGGACAAGGTTTGGGAGAGTTGCAGCCCAATCAAATGAAGCCCAAATGCCAAGGTAAGCTCAGAGACCTAAAGATGAGCTTATTGGCTTCTCAAAAAGCCAATAAGCTCATTGTGGGGCCCATTAGGTAAGCCATGAGAGGCAATGAAAGTTGGAGTGTTGGACTGCTTATCTGTGTGTAGGGCATGCATATGCCCTGCAGCCTACTTTGGACAATGATGTGGACCAGAATAAAAATCATAAAAATGCAATCACTATGGGAAAACAAAGCTGAGCTAGTAGATTTTGAGTAGGAACAAGTTTCACTTCCAGAGAGCAAACACAAAAATCACTAAAATTACTTGAACTTTAGGAAAAATCTGAGACTAGGCAAATTGACTTTTTGCAAAAACTTGATACCTTGACTTTTTTCAACTTTGATTGCTTCTATACTACTGAAGACATGTTTATAAGTTAAGTTAAAACCAAATTAAGTTAAAAGAACCACTTATATAAGGAAATGATGGGCTATGGAACTCAAAAACCACCACAGTTAACTGTGGTGGTGAGATTTGTGTGAAATTGACTTTTTTCAAAACAACCTTGGTGGATTATGGCTTAAATGAACCTAATATACCTAGCATGAACTAACTACATCAATTGCAACAACTGAGACAGACCCTAATGCCCTAGAACAAGTAAAACCAAACACCCCTTATAAACTGAAAATGGATTTTTACAATGCAATTAATCTATTTGATCCATAAAACTGAATAATTAACTTACAATAACATTAACCAAACCTAGTTTAACTGATTTAAACAACAAATGAAGTCTCTAAATATTGAATGCCAAATACAATTGAAAGATGCTTACAAAGGATCTGAGTGAAGCAGAAGTACCAAGGACTGAGAACAAGACCTAAAGCCTCCCACAAGGCATCTAAACCATTTCCATCCAAGTTTCACCATTCTCCTTGCATCAATCACCATACACACTGATTTTTGATTTATTTCTATTTATTTTGATTTTTTTGGAATTTTTTAGTAAAACTAAATTAGAGTCCTCTAGGTGGTACAAAAGCTTCAAAAAGCTTGAAAGGGAACTGAAATGAGATAGAATAAGTCAATAAACTGAAACAACAACAATTGACAAGATTTAAGTAAATTTGTCAAATTCACTTGAATTTGCTAATTTTGAATTTAAACTGATAATTGAAACTGAGATACTTGAACATTAAACTTTCATTAATATTAAAAAAAAGATACAAAGTGAAATTAAACTGGAATTAAAGGATTCAAGACAGAAAATTAAAGTTACACTACGAATGTGGTCTAAAACATGTGACAACTCTATTCTCTCTTTTTCTTCATCTTTATAGGTCCTGGAGATATCCACTGCTTTCCCACTTTAATTTGGACCGTAGGATGGCTTCTTTTGATCACAACCTTTGAAAGAGGTTTTGGCGGGAAATTTGGTATGGGCAGTTGGGGAGTTTGGTAAGGGTATTAATTGAGGAGGGTTGGTGTAATAAATGGAGGGGGAAGTATTGGTGAAGGTTTTGTGAGGGATTTGTGGAAAGGAGGAGGGGGGGGGGGTGAGACAGATTGCAGAAATCATGGAGGTAGGGGACGGTGAACAGTGGACGAGGGTGTGGGTTTGACTGTGTTGACGATGGGGGAGAGTATTAGTTTGGAGGTGGGCCGGTTTTGGTGGGCTTGGGGTGTTTTGTTTGTGGACTGGGTTTGGTAATTGGGTGGGCTGTGTTTGTTGGGTAATAAAATAGGGTCCGTTTGTTTGTAACTTTAAGATACCACAAGGACAAAAGTTGTAAATTTTGAAAATCCAAGGGACTGAAAATGTACAAACTCCAAAGTTATCATAAGGATCAAAATTGAAAACTTTTATAACCCAAAGAACCAAAATGTACTTTTTTATAAATAAACACCCAAGGACTAAAATTGACAATTTTCAAAGTTTAGGGATCATTTTTGCCAATTTGTGAAAAACTTTTATCCAAGGACCAAATTTGAACAATTTTGAACTTCCAAGGACAAAAATGATTTTTCATCCAAAATTATCCCACCAGGGACCAAATCTGCCAAAATCTGTAACTCCAGGGACTAAATTGTAAATTTCCAAAACTTTTCCAATTTTTCACCAAAGGGCTAAATATAACAACTTATGATTTCAAAAGGACCTTTGGCGATAATTTTCTATATTTTGAATATCCAGGGACTAGTTTTGTAATTTTATGAAAGTTGGGGGACTGAAACTGCCAATTTTGCAAACTTTGTACGTTTTTCATTTGTTTTTGCTCATTTTGCATCTAAAACATATAAAACACAATTTCGAAATATTTTTAGTATTTTGATGCATTTCTGAGTGTTTTTGTATGTTTTGCAGTTCAGATTAGACCAAAAATGATGAGTGTTTGAGCACTCATCAATAAACTTCAAGAATGGAGATGTGCTCCTCCTTCTCCTTCAACCCTTGACGAAGCTCCACCAAGAGAGCAGTCACCACCTCCAACCTCCCACGCAGCCTCACCAGAACACTATGCTCACAATCATACACATCACCATCAGACTCTTCTTCATCATGATTCAGAGACCATAGCTCTGCCAATCGAGTTGTTTTTTGTTAGATTGTGGATTGTAGTTCATCGCGTCTTTCTCCAAGAAACCTTATGAAAACTTCATCTTCCACATGCTCATGACCATACAGAAACTTGAAAGCTTTGTGCAATTCTTTAGACCCAGAAACATTTTTTAGTTCAGTGAGAAGAGGGGTTTGATCATCAGTCGCCATTGATTAAATGATTAGGGCACAAATGCTTAATTTGGGTGAAAAGTTAAGTATAAAAAGGATGAAAGAAATGAATAGTTATAGGTGTATCGAGATTCATAACAATAGTCGTGAATCATGATTACAGAAATTAACTTATCAATTAATTTGCAGAGATGGTTTATTTTCCCATGCAGAAACATCAAATAGCTTTCATACATGAAATTAGTAAATAGCACATTCAATCCTTCAACTTATGATAATCACAACTTACAAAACAAAGTGGTACTTAAAAAATAGATGATACAATGACAATTTACAAAACAAATAATAACAAAATTTACCAAAAATTATACTATAGTAAATTAGATATAACTATTTATAAAAACTTTTTATTTTAAAAGTTACAAACCTTTAAAAATTAAATATAAAACAAAACAAACAATTGTATAAATTATATCAGAAAACATGTAATGCCAAGAAAAACACGATGTAATGGGTAAAGTTTATATCGTGGTACAGTTACATATACTATTAACGGAAAACATGGTTTACAATAATTAATCTGAAATAACTTTAAACAAATATAAGATGTAAAAAAAAAAAAAAAAAAAAAAAAAAAAAAAAAAAAAAAAAAGACTTCCATAAAAACATAATGTCAAAAAAAAAAAAAAAAAAAAAAAATCTCACACCGCAGCATCGTGCGAGCTATTTTGCTCGTTAGTTATAAGAATGATTGATGACTATGTAAGCTTTACATACTGACAAACTATGAAAAAAAAATTATGCGAATTAGATATAATAATGCTACACATGCTAACATATGCAAATTACATACTAACATGCTAACATATGCAAATTAAATAAACTAATGTACGTTCATGCATTCATTTTTCTCGACTGAAAGACCCATGTTCTATTTATGGAAAGATAAAGTTGTAATGCTTATATATTTTTGTAGCAGCCGACAAGAATGATAGAAATATATATACGGCAATTCATTCCCCCAAATTCTTCATGTTTGGGATTGCTTCTTTAAAATAGATATGCGTTTTGAAAGCGGATAATTAGCGTTTACAAAACGTGATTTTGAAACATTGTTTTTGAATTTGATTATTCTATTTGATATCGCAATAATCAAAATTTCAAGTGTTTGACAAATTAGATTATCTTAAACTTAACATGTAAAATGACCGAATAAGACATTTTCTTTTATTCAAGTTATTTAAACATGTGAGATTTTATATTTTTATAATAACTTACGACAGTGCATTATTTTAATCGATAAAAACAATTCACTTTTAAAAAATTATCAAAGTATATAGGACTTTGTTAAAAAAAACTTTGGCAGGGGTGTTAAAAAATCGGGTAATATTCACCGGGAATTGAAACCTAAAATTGAACCGAACCGAATTTGTCAAAACTGAATCGAAAACTGAAACTAATTCGGTTATGGTTTGACAAAATATTAACTAAACTGAACCTAACCGAAAACCTTATTCATATAAATATATGTATTTTATACCATTATATATTAGATTTTACTCAAATTTTTTTTAAAGCAAAACTAACATCCAAATTTTTTTTCAATCATAAGCAACCGACCCTTCAAAGACACCTATAAATAAAGGGCTTCCCTCCCACTTTTTTTGTCGCCTAAGTCCTCCTCAACAACAACAGCAACGTTCAAACAATCAACACCTCCCGCACCCCCTTCTAGCCGTCCTTGATCGAATCAATCATGGTATGTAGTTGGTTTTATTTGATTAAAGTGGTCGTTTTTTTTAGTATGTTTTATGGATTCTGCACTCTTACTGTTTGATGGAACGCCTCAATCAAGATTTTTTTCCTTTTATTTTTGTGGGTATTATTTAAATTTGTTATATTAGTTGTGGGGTGTAACAATTACTGTTGTTTGAAGTTTTATTGTTCATTATGATTAGTTTGACGATGATAACTTTTGAACCTTGTATCTATTAGCTTGGGCGTGTTTGGGATTGCTTATTTTTAAGCAAAAGCAGCATAGAAAACGCGTTCATATGATATTGTTTTTTATTCTCAAGAAAACAAGGGGGTTTACAAGGGAAACAAAAAAAAATTTGTTTTGTAGTTTCCCTTGTTAAGTTGGGAAATGCATGTTTTGTGTTTTCTAGAGAATTTGATAGGAAACATTTGATTTGAACGCAATCTCTATTTTCTTTGTTTTATACAAAACATTATGTGGAAAACAAGGGTGTTTTCCTCTAAGTAAACGCAACCATATTGTTGCTGATGTTTCCGGGTTATCATATTAGTTGTTGGTGTAAGTGTAACTGTAGGTTGAAGTTTGGTTGTTGATTTTGAATACATTGCTTATATGTTTAGAGCTTCTTCTTACAGGATATGGAAAACGACAATGATTATGAGGAATATATCCCCGTTGCGAAGCGAAGGGCAATAGAGGCACAAAAGATTTTTCATCGTAAGGTTCAAGCTTCAACGATTGAAGACGAAACAGAAAAGGTGAAACAAGTGGAGATGAAAATGAGTTTGCTTGTTAAAGCTTCACAGCTTAAGCGTGAGCAGCCTGAGGTTACGCCCACTGAACAAGCTGTTCAGCAAGAGAAAGAAATGATGGAAAATCTGTCGGATAAGAAGAAACTGATGTCTGTTCGTGAGCTTGCAAATGGGATCACTTATTCGGAACCTTTGCCCACGGGATGGAAGCCGCCTTTGCCTATAAGACGTATGTCTCAAAAAGCTTGTGATAGTATTAGGAAACAATTGCATATCATTGTTGACGGTGATGAAATCCCACCGCCGATTGAAAACTTTAAAGACATGAGATTTCCGGACCCTGTTTTGAAAAATTTGAAAGAAAAAGGAATAGTACAACCGACACCTATTCAAGTTCAAGGACTGCCCGTTATTCTATCAGGAAGAGATATGATTGGGATAGCGTTCACAGGGTCAGGAAAAACATTGGTATTCGTGTTACCATTGATCATGATGGCGTTGCAGGAAGAGATTATGATGCCAATTGCTGCAGGTGAAGGCCCGTTTGGAATAATTATTTGCCCATCTAGAGAGTTGGCTAGACAGACGTATGAAGTTGTTGAGGAGTTTTTAATACCATTGAAGGAATCTGGATTTCCGGAAATAAGACCTTTGCTTTGCATTGGAGGTGTTGATATGCGGTCACAGTTGGATATTGTCAAGAGAGGTATCCATATTGTGGTAGCTACCCCTGGAAGGTTGAAAGATCTCCTTGCCAAAAAGAGGATGAATCTTGACAATTGCCGGTAAGCACTCTTAATGTGTTAAGCATAAATATTTAAAATTAATGATGTATGGGATTGCTTATTAAAATTGATACAGCAGCAGCATTGTGAGGGTGTTTTGAACAAGCTGTTTGGCGCAATAAGCAATCCCAAACACCCCCATATGTGTAGGTGAAGGTGGTAGATTGGGTGGGTTGGGTGTGTGGATTGGGTAACATTTTAAAATGGGTTATTTGCTTTGAATTTTGTAAATATCAAATGTAGTCATTATTATTCAAAAACAGTATTGTAAGAATAACATAATTCCTTTTGATAAAACAATTCGGAAAGTTCACACACTTTAGTACACATTGGTTGACTTTCAACATGTTGGAATGCTTGAAAGTTTAGTTACTTCTTTTTTCATTTTCTTTAAAGAATATTATAAGCCGGATTGGCGAATATTAGGAAAATGAGCTGAAATTTCCATCTCTATTATGCGGTTTTCAGGAGTTCCAAGTTTCGTGACATTATTATTTCAGTTATGTAGTCATGTACTATAGATGTGTAGTTTTCTAAACTTGTGGTTTCATGCAGGTATTTGACATTAGATGAAGCAGATAGATTGGTAGATCTTGGATTTGAAGATGACATCAGAGAAGTATTCAGTCACTTTAAAGCACAAAGACAAACTCTCTTATTTTCTGCAACCATGCCTGCAAAGATCCAAAACTTTGCCAGAAGCGCTTTGGTCAAACCTGTCACAGTCAACGTGGGTCGAGCAGGAGCAGCAAATCGTGATGTCATCCAAGAAGTTGAATATGTGAAACAAGAAGATAAACTCGTGTACCTCCTTGACTGCCTACAAAAAACATCACCTCCTGTTTTAGTGTTTTGTGATAACAAAGATGATGTGGACGATATTCACGAGTTCCTTTTATTAAA
The DNA here is from genome assembly GCA_030686995.1 of Artemisia argyi. Taxonomy (NCBI): domain Eukaryota; kingdom Viridiplantae; phylum Streptophyta; class Magnoliopsida; order Asterales; family Asteraceae; genus Artemisia; species Artemisia argyi. The sequence goes on from CM060707.1 coordinate 149,344,224, forward strand.
AGCAGTGGACGCAGTAGCCATCCATGGTGGGAAAGATCAGGAGGAACGTGAATACGCAATTTCGTCTTTTAAAGCTGGTAAAAAGATTGTTTTGGTGGCTACTGATGTTGCGTCAAAGGGTTTGGATTTCCCTGATATCCAACACGTCATAAATTACGATATGCCTGCAGAAATTGAAAACTATGTTCATAGGATCGGTAGAACCGGAAGATGTGGGAAAAGAGGAGTTGCCACGACTTTTATCAACAAGAATCAAAGTGAGACTACACTTCTTGATTTGAAACATTTGTTACAAGAAGCCAAACAGAGGATACCCCCTGTTTTGGCTGAATTGAATGATCCTATGGAAGACATTGAAGCGATTGCGAATGCTAGTGGTGTGAAGGGTTGTGCGTATTGTGGTGGACTTGGTCATCGTATTACGGATTGTCCTAAAGTAGAGCATCAGAAAAGTCAACAGATCGCTGGTTCGAGGAGGGATTACTTCGGTACAGGAGGATATAGAGGAGAAATATGAGGGGTATGCGATTTAAAGAACCATGGTGAAGATCTCGTGAAGTACCCAGTAGTTTTTCGATTTAAGGAACCAATATTTTGCTGTAAAATGACAAATTTAATGATCAAGATTAGGTTGCGTTTATATAAACAGGTCTGCTTGGCCGATCTGTTTTAGGTAATGTATATATTATCTGACCATTAAGGAATTGATCTAACCAAGGACCATATGTGTTTCGCTCTTCAAGTAAGATTTATTTTGGAATAAAAGATGTTTCCATGAATTATTTTCCAGAATTGTCACAACACGTGATAGTTGTGCTCCTGTTGCGTTTTTATTGTGCTTTCTATGCAAATTGCAATGTCGGATTAAGCTCATAGCTGAACTACTTTTTTACTTTTAGTCAGAAACCTTGGGCATTCACACACATTTGAGCACATTCACCCGCACACATACACTTGTCGGAGGTCTTTCTGGAAGCATGCTCTCTTATCTCGGTTTACCCTACAGGGCAGGGGTATGATTTGTCTATATTTCACCTCCCCCATACCCCGCTCCGGCAGGATTGGGTATGTTGTTGTATAATTTATCTGACTCATTTAATATGCGTATGATTGAAGATAACAAGCCTCGAAGTAAAGGTAAGATCATCCTTTTGCCTTATCAATGTGTCGATTATGAAAGAGTCATATGAAACAATCAAACTGTTGGCCTATATTCACCTGCTTTTGAAAAAGGCTGAGGACCATATTCAATGTCTTCAAACGCGGCCTTGTGTTTTCTAATAACAGAACCACAACCTCCGGAAAAGGGTTATATGACTGGAGCATCACTGCATTAAAAATGGCTGTTATCAGCCAGAAAAGCTAAAGGTTATTCGTAGAGTAAACTTCAAAATACATCCCTGTGGTTTACCCAATTTTGCACCATACATCCAAAATTTTTTTTTGCAACATATACATCCCTCGGTTAGTAAAAGTTAACCTATATACATCCCTCCGTTAAAATAAGGACAAACGGCGCAAATCATTTCTCCGTTATCTCCTAACGAGATAGAAAATGTTTACACCGTTAGTCCTCTAGGTTAACTCTATTTTCACCGGTAGTCCTTTTTTACGTTTTAACTATTTCATAAACTTAAACACAAACAAAAACCCAGAAAAACACAAACTTAAACACAAACACAAATCCTAAACCCTTTTTGCGAATTCAGTCATAAACCTAAATCAAAAACAAAAACACAAATCAAAAACACAAACACAAATCAAAAACAATAAACCCAAGTCAACATCCAACTTAACAACTAAATCATCCCATTCAACTTTCAATCTCATCTCTGCCCCACTCCAACTCACGTCATCAATATAACTATTTACAACAAAACCCAAAACTACAATCTATTATCCGATTCGAACAAAAAAAAAAGATAACACAAGACCTCAGTGTGATACATCATAGATCTTGAAACAAAATAACAACAAAAGTACCTACCTGAGAACTTAAAGCTCTTGAACGAATCTGGGTTTTTGATGGCGGTTTTTGGTGATGATTTTGAGTTTGTGTTTTTGTTGAACGAATATGGGTTTTTGATTGTGATGGTGACTATATTTTGATCGGATTTGTGGGAGTTCTTAGATCCAGATGGGTTTTGTCCCTCCCCTTTTTGGTGTAGATCGAGAGTTTGTTATGGCGTGCAACTAATGACCAGATGTGTTTTTGTTGAACGAATATGTGTTTGTGTTTGTCTGTGTTTGTGTTTTTTCTGGATTTGTGTTTTGGATTTGCATTTTTGTTTGTGTTTTGGATTTGTGTTTTGGATATGTGTTTGTCGAATGTGTTTGTCTTTGTCTGTGTTTGTGTTTTTCTGGATTTGTGTGTTTGGATTTGGATTTGGATTTTTGTTTGTGTTTTGGATTTGTGTTTGTGTTTTTCTGGATTTTTGTTTGTGTTTAAGTTTATGATTTGGATTTGTGTTTTTTTATTTGTGTTTGTATTTAAGTGTGTGTTTTTGTGGGTTTGTGTGAATTGAAAAAGAGATAAGTAGTAGGTGGAGATAACGGAAAAATTATTTGCGCCGTCTGTCCTTATTTTAACGGAGGGATGTATATAGGTAAACTTTTACTAACGGAGGGATGTATATGTTGCAAAAAAAAATTTTGGATGTATGGTGCGAAATTGGGTAAACCACAGGGATGTATTTTGAAGTTTACTCTTATTCGTATTTGGAATGTCATGATAAAATACATTTAACCCGTTTTGGACGAGTTTGTTAAGAAAACGCGCAATCTTGTGAACAGATACCTGGCAATGGTTTTCATGAAATTTTCTAAATCATTCAAGTCAAATTAAATATAATGGAATAGGAGTAGTCTTTAATTCTTTATAATCAGAAGAACCATTGGTAAAATAACAAAAACCTATTTGCTGATCAAGTTGGGTTCGTTGAAATCGGACCTTCAACCCATTCATATGTATAACTTATTTACTAGTATTTTCTAGCACTTTTTAGCAAAATTTGACCCTTCTGTTCACAAGTAAAACTAAATTTTGCATATGATTGTGTCAATCCAAATTAGAAAACAATGATATCGCAATTTAAGCTGTATACGGGTCACCCAACTGATTCGACTCCTTCACTCATAAATTGGTTCTGCTTCATACTCACTGAAGTATCCGATTCCATTTATACCATTTTCGTATATTGAAGCCGTTAGAAAGAAAAAAAGGCTATTGGAAAGAAAAATGTGAGTCACTTTGAAAACAGTTTTTCATCTTGAACCTATGACTGTATAGTCATATCTAACAATGAGCGAAAATAAGTTAAATAACCAGTTGAGTACCACCAACACTGTGATCGTATCACGTTTGATGTTTATGAATCCAAAAGAGAACCCGCCATTTGAAATAAACCTGATTGGCAGAATGAGTTTGGTCTCGATCCTATGTCACCTATTGGAGTAATACAACAGGTAGTCCAAATCCGAGTACCCATAAATAACCAAATTTTGGAGAATGGACTGAATGATTACTGCCATTTGAGTAATGAATTTGATCATTGATAGCGAGAAGCTAGAAATAAAAACCCTTTAGTATCCTTTCTTTGTAACATTTAAACAACAACAATAATAATAATAATAATAATAATAATAATAATAATAATAATAATAATAATAATAATTAAAAAAAAAAAAAAAAACATGTATGAGATCCAACATACGGCATCTTCCGTGACAAAAAGATAGACTGAACGTACGCTAAGTTCTTTACACAAATTAAAACCACAAAGGCTAAGTTAAGGAATCTAGAGGGATAAATCAGCCAAATCAAAGATTTGCCCACTGCTTTGCACCACGAATCCACTTTCTTTTCGCGCAACTCATCATTCAATACAGTATTGAACGTGGTATCTTTCTTCATTCTTTCCCCGTTTGAAAATATCTCTTCTGTCCAAACTCCAACCGCCAAACCTGCTGCATACGCTGCACCGAGTGCTGTTGTCTCTATGTGACTATGTGCTGGTCTCACCACAGGGATCCAATAATTCCGCCTGCAGTAATTGTTGATTATTAAAAAAGTAAACAAAGGAAGTATGAATAAAACTAGAGCTCGCAATTTGAACCCATTTGCGTGTTATCTCTAACAAGTGTAATATGCCCGTACCAAAAATAACCATTTTGACCCAAACCCGTTTTGACCAGTTACCAAACGCACAGTCTGTAACACCCCCAAAATCATCACGTCAGCGGAAGACTTAAAATGTCAGCGGAAGACTTTTTGGGTGTTACTTCGAGGATCTTTGTCACAATCATAGAAAACGACACAAAAGTGACGCTTTAAAGTTTAATTCATTCAAAATACCAAATATTCGAGACATCAAGATGTTTCATAATTTAAACAACAAGTTTATTTGAAATATGTCAAAATGTTTATTTAAGCCCATGCCGGGTTACAAGCCCACTCCGTGCCTTCAAGTTCCTTCTTGTTTAGTTACCTGAGATAAACACATGCTAAAAAGTGTCAACACAAAGGTTGGTGAGTTCATAGAGTTTATAGTTTAAATCGTTAATTAGAAAAAGAGTGATTTCCTTATCAATTTAATACAAATCAATCCGTTGGTTTGCCCTTCACCGGGTCAACATCAAAAATAGTAATTGGTTTATAAATCCATTTAACACGAGTTTCGAATCACAAGTTAAGAATGTATTGTAATCACATACAATCAATAAGTTTAAATCAATGTTCCTGTTATTGCCTTAAGCTCATGATACTCAACGATTAACAGCCAATCATAATCTCAAGTTATGACGGTAAGTAGTAGGCCCTCAAGATAGGTATTTGCCAATAACCTATAATAAGAACAATAAAGTGCGCCTGGTGTTTTCTCTAACAACCAAACGAGGATTGTCAATCACTAATAGTACTATCCACATTTATTTACGTTCACCCTTCAAGTGATTAAGGTTCATGATCGAGGGACTTTTGGCAATAGTAACTTAAGCAAATAACATTGGCCTGACGGTATTTCAATACCCGGTATAAAAGACTTGTGTTCGAGTTTTAAGCATGTATCTCCCCCACGGGAAAATAGTTAAAGAGTAGGCTATGAAATCACAGTAATATGTAAATAGTTAACGAGTACTTGTAAAAGTATAAAACAATAGTTAAACATGTATCTCCCCCAAAAAAAACGTGTATAAATTGTTATAAAACAATTTAGAGTAGGGGCTATGACTCACCTGAATGGAATAGTAGACAGAGAATAAGTAACGTCAGAAGTGAAATGACTTCACGAGATAACCTGAATAATTATAGGAGTTTGGGATAAGTTTAACTTATCGAGAATAGTGTTTTGACATAAAGTTAGATGTCAAAATGATTTATGCTCAAAAGGTCAATGTTTGTATCGTTTAATGTTTATATTCTCGTCATAAATAGTAATTTGCATAATTTACAAAAGTTGGTTGAGGATAAATATAGGACGTAAAGTATTAATTTCGTTTGGTCTTTGATATGTGTAAATGTCTATATTTATCGAAGTTGTGTGCAAATAATATATTTAGACAAATATATTATTTATAGTTTATGAAAACATTGTCGTCTAAATAAAGACATGTGCTAGACATATTTATCTAGACGAAAGTGGTCAAGTGAACTAAAGTTGGAGGTTTAAAAATGTACAAATTTATATAAGTTATAAAACTTATAAAAGTCTTTTAAGAAAAATTGTTAAGTTGGTCCAAGTCAAGGGACTGAAATTGTCAACAATTATATTAGTTTCTAGTTTTGTGATAAGTGTTTGAAAATGAGGGATTAAAACTGCCAAAAGGTTAAAGTTTCAAAAATAACAAAAATGTTAAAACTGTCCTTGCCAGGATTCGAACCAAGGACCTCTCGTTTAGAATATGACAACACAACCAACTGAGCTAGCATGTTTCATGTTTATATTTTTACGTTAAACTCTATATAAAGTCTCGTTCCTGTGTTTTATTTTGTGTTAATTTTTGTTATTTAAAACTGTGTCGTGGGTTTGTGTTTATCTTCTTCAACTAAAACTGAGTTTGTGCATGTTCATGTTTCAAGTAGTTCTAGTAATAAGTACACGTTAAGTTGCAACTCGTTTTACTAAACAAAATCTTAGCCCGTCTAGTACAAGTTTTTAATAAGCTCGTTTACGTTCCAAAAAAAAAATATACTTGAACCTCGTGTGTGCGTTTATTATGAAAGTAAGTACAAAGTTAGTTCTCGACTTATTCGAGTTTGTTTTCACAGTGTGTCTAGTATAAATATATATCGAGTTCAATGAGTTTAAAAGAGAGTATAAAGTCAAAATGGGTAAGTGTTGAGCCAAGATATGCTTACTGTTTGTTGAGAGTATTTCAAAATATTAGTATGCGAGTTCATTCAAGTAGCCACACAAGATCGCGATACGTTTCGAACATGAGTTTCATAAGTCATATGTTAAAGGAGTGAGAAATGTATAGCAAGTTAGCAACTAGCTTGTTACGTACATTTTATAAAACTACTTAGTGTATCTAAGAATGTTATAATGCGAGATGGAAAGGGTTAAGAGCTTACTACACCAACTGTGGTGGAGAGGAAATGGAGTGGAAGACGACAAAGAACTAAGGCAAGACGACTCCAACGACTTCCAAAGTTGCGTAACCCGTTTAGTAGCGACCCAAGTAAGGACTTGAGAGCTTGTGAGAATAATCACTTGAACCTTCTTGTTCTCTTCCTCTCCTTCTCGTTCAACAGGAACAAGAGTGAAATGTTTACGTGTGAGTTAACTAATAATGCATGGTTTCTTCCTCTTCTCGACAGCAACAGCAAGAGTAATCTTTTATGTTTACGTTTGGTTTATTGATAGCTGAGATGTGGTAAGGTAAATGTGTACAGCCTGGTAAAGTGCTCAACTATGAACCAAGATCAGTTACTATTTTCCATAACCTTGCTTTCACTTGCACTTTGGCTCGACTGAAAAACCATGAGAATATCATTTTGATTGTGAGTTTTTATAGACAAGATAGAACTTAGAATCACAAGGATAAGTGTTGGGTTTTAACGGTTAGTATGTTGCCTCTCTTCTCATCCAATCGATATGTTACAAACATGAATGAACAATGAGAAATGTGGGATAATTTCTGACAGGTTCTGACAGCAATTCTGACACTTAGGAATGTTTGTTAATGATTGGGAAGTAATAGAGGTGCTAAGGAAGTTCATGACACGTTCACTCAAACGGTTTTGGTGGTTCACTTTAGGCAGTTTTGAGGTAGTAAACGAGTGAGTTATGCAACGAGATTTATCATTTTGGAATCCTTGCTAGGTGGTGATTCGAGTGGTGTAATAATATATTGGTATTGTGTGTCGAGAAAATGAATAACGAGGGTGTTTTGGGTGGCTGTTCGCGACTGGTACCAAAAGAAAAGAAAACAGAAATAACAAAAAGGGTTGTTTGGGTTGGACTGGCCTGTTGGGCTGCTGGTGTGGACTCAGGCCCAATTACGAAAATAAATGGAGTAACGAATCTGTTAGCAGTAGTTGTGGTTTTTATGTGGTCCACTGGGTCATGTGAGCCCAATTAGTGAGTTCCGTGAGTCGGGTTACGATCCAATGATATTAGTGATCAATCTCGGGAATTTTTGTAGGCTCGGGATTTATATAAATAGTACACGGTAATTAAATGAAACGTATATTTATTAAATATAAATGTTTTAGATTTTCAAAAGTACGAGTGTGAGTATCGTTTCAAGGTAAATGGTAAAAATATTGTGATTGTCAAAAGTATAAATATATATAAAAAAAAAATGACATGAGTAAAAATGGTTTATTTACGTTGTAATAGCGTTTTAATTATAGGGAAAATCACGGGATGTGATAGTACCTACCCGTTAAACGAATCCCGTCCCGGGATTCTGGTGTAAGAAAGTTGTTATTACTAGGTTTGAATGAAAACTTTTCTGAGAAGGTTGGGAAACCTCATTTTTTTTTTGTAAAGAAATTTCGTTGAATAAAATTTAAGAGGTAACACCGAATGTGTTTTCTAGCTTTTGTAAAAATGACTACCTATAGGCATTTTTTTTACGTGAATAGTGATTTTTGGAATAGTACTCCAACGGTCACATTTCTTTTTCTTAAATATCCCACTTTATCATTCCTATTTTACCATTTCAAATATTTACCTTATATTTCTCTTACAAAGTTTTCCAAAATGCCGCATATAGTTACTATAATTGCGATTACGTACCTTATTGCTGCTGTTGTTTATTCGGTTTATGCTCCAAAAGAGGATCGTGCATTGTTGGTTGGTATTTTAGTGTTTCTCGTACCGCTTGTGATCCTTGCGGTTGCCATTGACAAGTTTTGGAAGTAAGGAGTAGTATTTGTAGTAGGAATGTTGTAATGAATCTTTATTGTATTTCCATGTAATCCTTAACAATTATGAAATAAAATTTTGTTTGTTGTGTTTCCATGTAACCGAAATAATTATGAAATAAAGTTTGTTTCGTTTTGTGAAATCTTGTTTTACGTTACATATTCGGTTGTGTTGAGTGGATCAAAAATCATGAGATTATTAATTTTTGTCGAGGACAAGGAAAATAACGAGGTTGTTTGTAGTGAGAAATTCGGACACACTATAGCTTTTGGGTCTAGTTGCAGCAATGAGAATTGAGCTGAGTTTTGATGGTAACTTGACCACTTGTGTTGAAATGCGAAATCCAAGATAGAATTTTTACCACGTATCCCCAAAAATTTTGTTGCTAGTTTTAATAGACACAGACTTTTTGAAAATTTTTACCGTTTGAAAACAAACGGTCACATTTAATACAATAATTGAGAATTATTTTTCCAATTCTTTATAAATACCATTGGTACGTGTTGGGTTATCCACATACACACACACAAAACAATCAATGGCTTGCAAGCTACCACATACCGCTGAACAAATTCAACAATATATCAAAGCAGAAGCCGAAAATAGTGATGTGGATCGCAAAAATGCTATTTTGAGGGTCATCCTGGAGTTTGAGGTGGCGAAACAATCGAAACAACGGCTTAGAGAACGCTATGTAGAGTGTACAGATATATCGGATGATCGGAAACATGTGATTGATACTTTCTTGTATGACGGATATCGTAAGGATGCGGCTATTATTGAATCGTTATGGGTTTGTGTTCATCAGATAGAGGACCATAGTTCCAACAAGATCCGTTGGAGTTTTAAAGAGAATGTTGAAGCTGCTAGGATTGAACAACAACAGCAACAGCAACAACAACAACAACAACAACAACAGCAACAACAACAACAGCAACAACGACAACAACAACAACCAAATCCACTACCACCACCACAACAACCACAACAGCAATCACTACAACAAGGTGCATCAAGTTCTTCTGCACCAAGAGTGGTTGTGCAACAACAACAATTGCCTCATCTGGATCAATTCCAGCCAAGTTTTGAGGAAAATGTGGCGGTCGATGATAGTGGTTGGACTTCTGACATGGAGCGGGAGCTGAGTAGGTTGGAGGCTCAAATAGAAGAAGAGAGATTGGCAAGCTTCGACCCTTATGATGATGGATATGATTCTAACAATTCTCAGACTTGGGATCACCCAGACTATCGCTGAAGTGTGATGTTTAATTTAGCGTTGTTTGTAATGTTTTTATGTATTTCCGTTCAGTCTGCTTTTTAATAATATGGTGTTTGAATAAAATTCCTTGTGATCATACATTGGGTGAGAATTTATTCTGTTATGTTTAGATAAATTAATAATTACAAAAATCTGTGCGGGTAACCTACCCGTTAAACAAAAGAGTTTTGTTGATATAGGTTTTTACAAAAAGGAAGAGGGTAGAGAAATTTCTTGAATTATCAGTTTTTGTGGACAGAAATTTAGTTTGGGGAGAAGTGAGTGCACATGGTATTTTTATCAGCTGGGAGGATCAATCGTTTAGTGACGTCAAGGTTTACCTTATGATCTTGGTAACGTTAGCATTATCGATGTTTAGTCATATCGTTGTGTATTAATATTCGTGGTTTCATATGCCTGTTAATTCAGAAGTAATTAAACCTATTTATCTATATTTCGTTATTTACATAGAGAAGCGTCCCAAACTATGTAACTAAGGAAATATAAACTTATGGTTCAATGATTTACAATTTCTTGATTTGAACAAAAGGGCGCCCCAATCCATTCAAATTAAGACGTTGTAAATCATTTTAAGATTTTAACTATTTGACAAAATAATTTATGTGCGGATTTTCCGAGAGTACGAAAAGAGTATGTCGTAAGCATCTATAAAGATGAAAGCGAGACAATTAAAGAGGATTTGCATAGTACTCAAAATAGTTGGGGGAGCATATATATATATATATATATATATATATATATATATATATATATATATATATATATATATATATATATATATATATATATTAATATACTAGAGTGTAGTTGTACCATAAACTATTTTAAAAGTCACATAATCGTCTAGCGGATGGAAATATGAAGGCACAGTATTTGTAATAATCCCGATTAGTAAACATAGTTATAATCATAACATGTAAGCATATATCAAGTTATATAAGTAAGAAATACTGAGAAGTAACTTTTCTACCGGATGTTGGAATGTAGGCATGGAGGGCATGAAGTGGTATTTTGTAAAAATGGTCCAGTTAAAGTGTAGTTATAGTCCAATGTTTAAAAACATCTGGTTCTCTATAACCGTGGCTCTGAATACCAATCTGTAACACCCCCAAAATCATCACGTCAGCGGAAGACTTAAAATGTCAGCGGAAGACTTTTTGGGTGTTACTTCGAGGATCTTTGTCACAATCATAGAAAACGACACAAAAGTGACGCTTTAAAGTTTAATTCATTCAAAATACCAAATATTCGAGACATCAAGATGTTTTATAATTTAAACAACAAGTTTATTTGAAATATGTCAAAATGTTTATTTAAGCCCATGCCGGGTTACAAGCCCACTCCGTGCCTTCAAGTTCCTTCTTGTTTAGTTACCTGAGATAAACACATGCTAAAAAGTGTCAACACAAAGGTTGGTGAGTTCATAGAGTTTATAGTTTAAATCGTTAATTAGAAAAAGAGTGATTTCCTTATCAATTTAATACAAATCAATCCGTTGGTTTGCCCTTCACCGGGTCAACATCAAAAATAGTAATTGGTTTATAAATCCATTTAACACGAGTTTCGAATCACAAGTTAAGAATGTATTGTAATCACATACAATCAATAAGTTTAAATCAATGTTCCTGTTATTGCCTTAAGCTCATGATACTCAACGATTAACAGCCAATCATAACCTCAAGTTATGACGGTAAGTAGTAGGCCCTCAAGATAGGTATTTGCCAATAACCTATAATAAGAACAATAAAGTGCGCCTGGTGTTTTCTCTAACAACCAAACGAGGATTGTCAATCACTAATAGTACTATCCACATTTATTTACGTTCACCCTTCAAGTGATTAAGGTTCATGATCGAGGGACTTTTGGCAATAGTAACTTAAGCAAATAACATTGGCCTGACGGTATTTCAATACCCGGTATAAAAGACTTGTGTTCGAGTTTTAAGCATGTATCTCCCCCACGGGAAAATAGTTAAAGAGTAGGCTATGAAATCACAGTAATATGTAAATAGTTAACGAGTACTTGTAAAAGTATAAAACAATAGTTAAACATGTATCTCCCCCAAAAAAAACGTGTATAAATTGTTATAAAACAATTTAGAGTAGGGGCTATGACTCACCTGAATGGAATAGTAGACAGAGAATAAGTAACGTCAGAAGTGAAATGACTTCACGAGATAACCTGAATAATTATAGGAGTTTGGGATAAGTTTAACTTATCGAGAATAGTGTTTTGACATAAAGTTAGATGTCAAAATGATTTATGCTCAAAAGGTCAATGTTTGTATCGTTTAATGTTTATATTCTCGTCATAAATAGTAATTTGCATAATTTACAAAAGTTGGTTGAGGATAAATATAGGACGTAAAGTATTAATTTCGTTTGGTCTTTGATATGTGTAAATGTCTATATTTATCGAAGTTGTGTGCAAATAATATATTTAGACAAATATATTATTTATAGTTTATGAAAACATTGTCGTCTAAATAAAGACATGTGCTAGACATATTTATCTAGACGAAAGTGGTCAAGTGAACTAAAGTTGGAGGTTTAAAAATGTACAAATTTATATAAGTTATAAAACTTATAAAAGTCTTTTAAGAAAAATTGTTAAGTTGGTCCAAGTCAAGGGACTGAAATTGTCAACAATTATATTAGTTTCTAGTTTTGTGATAAGTGTTTGAAAATGAGGGATTAAAACTGCCAAAAGGTTAAAGTTTCAAAAATAACAAAAATGTTAAAACTGTCCTTGCCAGGATTCGAACCAAGGACCTCTCGTTTAGAATATGACAACACAACCAACTGAGCTAGCATGTTTCATGTTTATATTTTTACGTTAAACTCTATATAAAGTCTCGTTCCTGTGTTTTATTTTGTGTTAATTTTTGTTATTTAAAACTGTGTCGTGGGTTTGTGTTTATCTTCTTCAACTAAAACTGAGTTTGTGCATGTTCATGTTTCAAGTAGTTCTAGTAATAAGTACACGTTAAGTTGCAACTCGTTTTACTAAACAAAATCTTAGCCCGTCTAGTACAAGTTTTTAATAAGCTCGTTTACGTTCCAAAAAAAAATATACTTGAACCTCGTGTGTGCGTTTATTATGAAAGTAAGTACAAAGTTAGTTCTCGACTTATTCGAGTTTGTTTTCACAGTGTGTCTAGTATAAATATATATCGAGTTCAATGAGTTTAAAAGAGAGTATAAAGTCAAAATGGGTAAGTGTTGAGCCAAGATATGCTTACTGTTTGTTGAGAGTATTTCAAAATATTAGTATGCGAGTTCATTCAAGTAGCCACACAAGATCGCGATACGTTTCGAACATGAGTTTCATAAGTCATATGTTAAAGGAGTGAGAAATGTATAGCAAGTTAGCAACTAGCTTGTTACGTACATTTTATAAAACTACTTAGTGTATCTAAGAATGTTATAATGCGAGATGGAAAGGGTTAAGAGCTTACTACACCAACTGTGGTGGAGAGGAAATGGAGTGGAAGACGACAGAGAACTAAGGCAAGACGACTCCAACGACTTCCAAAGTTGCGTAACCCGTTTAGTAGCGACCCAAGTAAGGACTTGAGAGCTTGTGAGAATAATCACTTGAACCTTCTTGTTCTCTTCCTCTCCTTCTCGTTCAACAGGAACAAGAGTGAAATGTTTACGTGTGAGTTAACTAATAATGCATGGTTTCTTCCTCTTCTCGACAGCAACAGCAAGAGTAATCTTTTATGTTTACGTTTGGTTTATTGATAGCTGAGATGTGGTAAGGTAAATGTGTACAGCCTGGTAAAGTGCTCAACTATGAACCAAGATCAGTTACTATTTTCCATAACCTTGCTTTCACTTGCACTTTGGCTCGACTGAAAAACCATGAGAATATCATTTTGATTGTGAGTTTTTATAGACAAGACAGAACTTAGAATCACAAGGATAAGTGTTGGGTTTTAACGGTTAGTATGTTGCCTCTCTTCTCATCCAATCGATATGTTACAAACATGAATGAACAATGAGAAATGTGGGATAATTTCTGACAGGTTCTGACAGCAATTCTGACACTTAGGAATGTTTGTTAATGATTGGGAAGTAATAGAGGTGCTAAGGAAGTTCATGACACGTTCACTCAAACGGTTTTGGTGGTTCACTTTAGGCAGTTTTGAGGTAGTAAACGAGTGAGTTATGCAACGAGATTTATCATTTTGGAATCCTTGCTAGGTGGTGATTCGAGTGGTGTAATAATATATTGGTATTGTGTGTCGAGAAAATGAATAACGAGGGTGTTTTGGGTGGCTGTTCGCGACTGGTACCAAAAGAAAAGAAAACAGAAATAACAAAAAGGGTTGTTTGGGTTGGACTGGCCTGTTGGGCTGCTGGTGTGGACTCAGGCCCAATTACGAAAATAAATGGAGTAACGAATCTGTTAGCAGTAGTTGTGGTTTTTATGTGGTCCACTGGGTCATGTGAGCCCAATTAGTGAGTTCCGTGAGTCGGGTTACGATCCAATGATATTAGTGATCAATCTCGGGAATTTTTGTAGGCTCGGGATTTATATAAATAGTACACGGTAATTAAATGAAACGTATATTTATTAAATATAAATGTTTTAGATTTTCAAAAGTACGAGTGTGAGTATCGTTTCAAGGTAAATGGTAAAAATATTGTGATTGTCAAAAGTATAAATATATATAAAAAAAAAAATGACATGAGTAAAAATGGTTTATTTACGTTGTAATAGCGTTTTAATTATAGGGAAAATCACGGGATGTGATAGTACCTACCCGTTAAACGAATCCCGTCCCGGGATTCTGGTGTAAGAAAGTTGTTATTACTAGGTTTGAATGAAAACTTTTCTGAGAAGGTTGGGAAACCTCATTTTTTTTTTGTAAAGAAATTTCGTTGAATAAAATTTAAGAGGTAACACCGAATGTGTTTTCTAGCTTTTGTAAAAATGACTACCTATAGGCATTTTTTTTACGTGAATAGTGATTTTTGGAATAGTACTCCAACGGTCACATTTCTTTTTCTTAAATATCCCACTTTATCATTCCTATTTTACCATTTCAAATATTTACCTTATATTTCTCTTACAAAGTTTTCCAAAATGCCGCATATAGTTACTATAATTGCGATTACGTACCTTATTGCTGCTGTTGTTTATTCGGTTTATGCTCCAAAAGAGGATCGTGCATTGTTGGTTGGTATTTTAGTGTTTCTCGTACCGCTTGTGATCCTTGCGGTTGCCATTGACAAGTTTTGGAAGTAAGGAGTAGTATTTGTAGTAGGAATGTTGTAATGAATCTTTATTGTATTTCCATGTAATCCTTAACAATTATGAAATAAAATTTTGTTTGTTGTGTTTCCATGTAACCGAAATAATTATGAAATAAAGTTTGTTTCGTTTTGTGAAATCTTGTTTTACGTTACATATTCGGTTGTGTTGAGTGGATCAAAAATCATGAGATTATTAATTTTTGTCGAGGACAAGGAAAATAACGAGGTTGTTTGTAGTGAGAAATTCGGACACACTATAGCTTTTGGGTCTAGTTGCAGCAATGAGAATTGAGCTGAGTTTTGATGGTAACTTGACCACTTGTGTTGAAATGCGAAATCCAAGATAGAATTTTTACCACGTATCCCCAAAAATTTTGTTGCTAGTTTTAATAGACACAGACTTTTTGAAAATTTTTACCGTTTGAAAACAAACGGTCACATTTAATACAATAATTGAGAATTATTTTTCCAATTCTTTATAAATACCATTGGTACGTGTTGGGTTATCCACATACACACACACAAAACAATCAATGGCTTGCAAGCTACCACATACCGCTGAACAAATTCAACAATATATCAAAGCAGAAGCCGAAAATAGTGATGTGGATCGCAAAAATGCTATTTTGAGGGTCATCCTGGAGTTTGAGGTGGCGAAACAATCGAAACAACGGCTTAGAGAACGCTATGTAGAGTGTACAGATATATCGGATGATCGGAAACATGTGATTGATACTTTCTTGTATGACGGATATCGTAAGGATGCGGCTATTATTGAATCGTTATGGGTTTGTGTTCATCAGATAGAGGACCATAGTTCCAACAAGATCCGTTGGAGTTTTAAAGAGAATGTTGAAGCTGCTAGGATTGAACAACAACAGCAACAGCAACAACAACAACAGCAACAACAACAGCAACAACAACAACAGCAACAACGACAACAACAACAACCAAATCCACTACCACCACCACAACAACCACAACAGCAATCACTACAACAAGGTGCATCAAGTTCTTCTGCACCAAGAGTGGTTGTGCAACAACAACAATTGCCTCATCTGGATCAATTCCAGCCAAGTTTTGAGGAAAATGTGGCGGTCGATGATAGTGGTTGGACTTCTGACATGGAGCGGGAGCTGAGTAGGTTGGAGGCTCAAATAGAAGAAGAGAGATTGGCAAGCTTCGACCCTTATGATGATGGATATGATTCTAACAATTCTCAGACTTGGGATCACCCAGACTATCGCTGAAGTGTGATGTTTAATTTAGCGTTGTTTGTAATGTTTTTATGTATTTCCGTTCAGTCTGCTTTTTAATAATATGGTGTTTGAATAAAATTCCTTGTGATCATACATTGGGTGAGAATTTATTCTGTTATGTTTAGATAAATTAATAATTACAAAAATCTGTGCGGGTAACCTACCCGTTAAACAAAAGAGTTTTGTTGATATAGGTTTTTACAAAAAGGAAGAGGGTAGAGAAATTTCTTGAATTATCAGTTTTTGTGGACAGAAATTTAGTTTGGGGAGAAGTGAGTGCACATGGTATTTTTATCAGCTGGGAGGATCAATCGTTTAGTGACGTCAAGGTTTACCTAATGATCTTGGTAACGTTAGCATTATCGATGTTTAGTCATATCGTTGTGTATTAATATTCGTGGTTTCATATGCCTGTTAATTCAGAAGTAATTAAACCTATTTATCTATATTTCGTTATTTACATAGAGAAGCGTCCCAAACTATGTAACTAAGGAAATATAAACTTATGGTTCAATGATTTACAATTTCTTGATTTGAACAAAAGGGCGCCCCAATCCATTCAAATTAAGACGTTGTAAATCATTTTAAGATTTTAACTATTTGACAAAATAATTTATGTGCGGATTTTCCGAGAGTACGAAAAGAGTATGTCGTAAGCATCTATAAAGATGAAAGCGAGACAATTAAAGAGGATTTGCATAGTACTCAAAATAGTATATATATATATATATATATATATATATATATATATATATATATATATATATATATATATATATATATATATATATATTAATATACTAGAGTGTAGTTGTACCATAAACTATTTTAAAAGTCACATAATCGTCTAGCGGATGGAAATATGAAGGCACAGTATTTGTAATAATCCCGATTAGTAAACATAGTTATAATCATAACATGTAAGCATATATCAAGTTATATAAGTAAGAAATACTGAGAAGTAACTTTTCTACCGGATGTTGGAATGTAGGCACGGAGGGCATGAAGTGGTATTTTGTAAAAATGGTCCAGTTAAAGTGTAGTTATAGTCCAATGTTTAAAAACATCTGGTTCTCTATAACCGTGGCTCTGAATACCAATCTGTAACACCCCCAAAATCATCACGTCAGCGGAAGACTTAAAATGTCAGCGGAAGACTTTTTGGGTGTTACTTCGAGGATCTTTGTCACAATCATAGAAAACGACACAAAAGTGACGCTTTAAAGTTTAATTCATTCAAAATACCAAATATTCGAGACATCAAGATGTTTTATAATTTAAACAACAAGTTTATTTGAAATATGTCAAAATGTTTATTTAAGCCCATGCCGGGTTACAAGCCCACTCCGTGCCTTCAAGTTCCTTCTTGTTTAGTTACCTGAGATAAACACATGCTAAAAAGTGTCAACACAAAGGTTGGTGAGTTCATAGAGTTTATAGTTTAAATCGTTAATTAGAAAAAGAGTGATTTCCTTATCAATTTAATACAAATCAATCCGTTGGTTTGCCCTTCACCGGGTCAACATCAAAAATAGTAATTGGTTTATAAATCCATTTAACACGAGTTTCGAATCACAAGTTAAGAATGTATTGTAATCACATACAATCAATAAGTTTAAATCAATGTTCCTGTTATTGCCTTAAGCTCATGATACTCAACGATTAACAGCCAATCATAATCTCAAGTTATGACGGTAAGTAGTAGGCCCTCAAGATAGGTATTTGCCAATAACCTATAATAAGAACAATAAAGTGCGCCTGGTGTTTTCTCTAACAACCAAACGAGGATTGTCAATCACTAATAGTACTATCCACATTTATTTACGTTCACCCTTCAAGTGATTAAGGTTCATGATCGAGGGACTTTTGGCAATAGTAACTTAAGCAAATAACATTGGCCTGACGGTATTTCAATACCCGGTATAAAAGACTTGTGTTCGAGTTTTAAGCATGTATCTCCCCCACGGGAAAATAGTTAAAGAGTAGGCTATGAAATCACAGTAATATGTAAATAGTTAACGAGTACTTGTAAAAGTATAAAACAATAGTTAAACATGTATCTCCCCCAAAAAAAAACGTGTATAAATTGTTATAAAACAATTTAGAGTAGGGGCTATGACTCACCTGAATGGAATAGTAGACAGAGAATAAGTAACGTCAGAAGTGAAATGACTTCACGAGATAACCTGAATAATTATAGGAGTTTGGGATAAGTTTAACTTATCGAGAATAGTGTTTTGACATAAAGTTAGATGTCAAAATGATTTATGCTCAAAAGGTCAATGTTTGTATCGTTTAATGTTTATATTCTCGTCATAAATAGTAATTTGCATAATTTACAAAAGTTGGTTGAGGATAAATATAGGACGTAAAGTATTAATTTCGTTTGGTCTTTGATATGTGTAAATGTCTATATTTATCGAAGTTGTGTGCAAATAATATATTTAGACAAATATATTATTTATAGTTTATGAAAACATTGTCGTCTAAATAAAGACATGTGCTAGACATATTTATCTAGACGAAAGTGGTCAAGTGAACTAAAGTTGGAGGTTTAAAAATGTACAAATTTATATAAGTTATAAAACTTATAAAAGTCTTTTAAGAAAAATTGTTAAGTTGGTCCAAGTCAAGGGACTGAAATTGTCAACAATTATATTAGTTTCTAGTTTTGTGATAAGTGTTTGAAAATGAGGGATTAAAACTGCCAAAAGGTTAAAGTTTCAAAAATAACAAAAATGTTAAAACTGTCCTTGCCAGGATTCGAACCAAGGACCTCTCGTTTAGAATATGACAACACAACCAACTGAGCTAGCATGTTTCATGTTTATATTTTTACGTTAAACTCTATATAAAGTCTCGTTCCTGTGTTTTATTTTGTGTTAATTTTTGTTATTTAAAACTGTGTCGTGGGTTTGTGTTTATCTTCTTCAACTAAAACTGAGTTTGTGCATGTTCATGTTTCAAGTAGTTCTAGTAATAAGTACACGTTAAGTTGCAACTCGTTTTACTAAACAAAATCTTAGCCCGTCTAGTACAAGTTTTTAATAAGCTCGTTTACGTTCCAAAAAAAAATATACTTGAACCTCGTGTGTGCGTTTATTATGAAAGTAAGTACAAAGTTAGTTCTCGACTTATTCGAGTTTGTTTTCACAGTGTGTCTAGTATAAATATATATCGAGTTCAATGAGTTTAAAAGAGAGTATAAAGTCAAAATGGGTAAGTGTTGAGCCAAGATATGCTTGCTGTTTGTTGAGAGTATTTCAAAATATTAGTATGCGAGTTCATTCAAGTAGCCACACAAGATCGCGATACGTTTCGAACATGAGTTTCATAAGTCATATGTTAAAGGAGTGAGAAATGTATAGCAAGTTAGCAACTAGCTTGTTACGTACATTTTATAAAACTACTTAGTGTATCTAAGAATGTTATAATGCGAGATGGAAAGGGTTAAGAGCTTACTACACCAACTGTGGTGGAGAGGAAATGGAGTGGAAGACGACAGAGAACTAAGGCAAGACGACTCCAACGACTTCCAAAGTTGCGTAACCCGTTTAGTAGCGACCCAAGTAAGGACTTGAGAGCTTGTGAGAATAATCACTTGAACCTTCTTGTTCTCTTCCTCTCCTTCTCGTTCAACAGGAACAAGAGTGAAATGTTTACGTGTGAGTTAACTAATAATGCATGGTTTCTTCCTCTTCTCGACAGCAACAGCAAGAGTAATCTTTTATGTTTACGTTTGGTTTATTGATAGCTGAGATGTGGTAAGGTAAATGTGTACAGCCTGGTAAAGTGCTCAACTATGAACCAAGATCAGTTACTATTTTCCATAACCTTGCTTTCACTTGCACTTTGGCTCGACTGAAAAACCATGAGAATATCATTTTGATTGTGAGTTTTTATAGACAAGACAGAACTTAGAATCACAAGGATAAGTGTTGGGTTTTAACGGTTAGTATGTTGCCTCTCTTCTCATCCAATCGATATGTTACAAACATGAATGAACAATGAGAAATGTGGGATAATTTCTGACAGGTTCTGACAGCAATTCTGACACTTAGGAATGTTTGTTAATGATTGGGAAGTAATAGAGGTGCTAAGGAAGTTCATGACACGTTCACTCAAACGGTTTTGGTGGTTCACTTTAGGCAGTTTTGAGGTAGTAAACGAGTGAGTTATGCAACGAGATTTATCATTTTGGAATCCTTGCTAGGTGGTGATTCGAGTGGTGTAATAATATATTGGTATTGTGTGTCGAGAAAATGAATAACGAGGGTGTTTTGGGTGGCTGTTCGCGACTGGTACCAAAAGAAAAGAAAACAGAAATAACAAAAAGGGTTGTTTGGGTTGGACTGGCCTGTTGGGCTGCTGGTGTGGACTCAGGCCCAATTACGAAAATAAATGGAGTAACGAATCTGTTAGCAGTAGTTGTGGTTTTTATGTGGTCCACTGGGTCATGTGAGCCCAATTAGTGAGTTCCGTGAGTCGGGTTACGATCCAATGATATTAGTGATCAATCTCGGGAATTTTTGTAGGCTCGGGATTTATATAAATAGTACACGGTAATTAAATGAAACGTATATTTATTAAATATAAATGTTTTAGATTTTCAAAAGTACGAGTGTGAGTATCGTTTCAAGGTAAATGGTAAAAATATTGTGATTGTCAAAAGTATAAATATATATAAAAAAAAAAATTGACATGAGTAAAAATGGTTTATTTACGTTGTAATAGCGTTTTAATTATAGGGAAAATCACGGGATGTGATACAGTCCCGCCCATTTAGTTACGTCTTATGATAACATACCTGAATCTGCATGAGCGTGTTATTAACAGTAGCCACTCCATCGACCCTAAGCAAAAACTGTCCCTTAGCATTCTTTGTTTCCCCTTTCTCACATTCATCTTTATGCATTGAGTCCAACAGATCTTTCACTTGAAAGCACATACTTTCAAGCACAACCCGTGCTATGTGAGACTTATTTGTAACTGTGTGATCCCAATCAATACGCCAAGAGCATCATCACACCACCATGGTGCAAACGGTCCATTATGCCGGGAGCGGTTGAGTCGACTTTAGCAGTTCATTCCTCAATTTCACAAGCTGAACTAATAATTCCCAATCGAAAGTGTCGATATGCAGGGTCCAAAACCTATAATGACATTGGCCAAAGACCTTTAAGCTCAAACAACACTAGTTTTGGAGTTAGAAGCACAAGTTTTTCATAAGGAATTGGTTCATAAGAACATGATCATATTGTCAATCTAGACAACTGAGTACCAATCACTTCAAGACATTCCAAATCAGACCACAACAAAAAATTCACCAATTTCAAGTTTTCCAAATTGGGAAAACTTGAAAAAGGTTCATAGTTAATTATCCTAACCCCTACAAGGTTCATAGTTAATTAGCCATCCTTTTAAGGCCAAACAAATCAACAAATCACTCGATTTGTTACATGGAATCATATAGTGACAGCATCCGGAAGTGTCAATGCTTACATTCCGGACACCATGCAATAAAGCATAGTCAAAAACCTAAGCCAATATATGATCATAATAAGCAGCTTTAATATTCACTATCAATTTTTAGTAAACCTTATCGATGAATATATTGCATTTATCTGTGTATCTAAAACTAAACTTATCGAGATTTAGAGCAGGAATCAAAGTCCAGAGATTTACCCAACGTTTTAATAAGACTGAACATTGAACCGCTAATTTAGTGTCAACATAAGAGAGTATGGATATTAAGAGAACATCTGGTAATAAACTTGGACTACGTTCATTATAATATTTCAGATAACGAGAATCAAAATCGACATGACACAACAATACAACAATACTAAAATTAAACTGCCATTTTAAACTTTTGGTTACATAACTATATTTGTAAGACATCGAAATACCACCTTTAGTCGGCACTGAACGGAATAGTACATTTTGTAGTGCAATGATTAGCTTAAAGTTCTGGTTCATTCACATGATGTATGCTGGCCGATTAATGTTACACAATTTGTCCTTTACGTTTACATTTGTAAAACACAACACGAGCATAACAAAGAAGACGAGCCCAAAACAGCTTTTATGGATAAAAATGAAGTATTGAAATTGAGACCGATGCAACATCTAGATACTTGCACTACAACATCGCACACTTTTAGCTGGGACTTTTTTAGACTTTCGGCGGGGACTTGTCCCCGCTAATACTTTTTAGCGGGGACATATCCCCGCCGAAAGTGCCCCCGCCAAAACCTCTTCGCTGATTGCTTTCGGCGGGGACATGTGGGCTTTTTAGCGGTGACGTGTGGGACCCACGCCGCCAGCCTGGACATCTTGGTCTGGTCAAACATTGCCAGCGTGGCAATAGTTTTAGCGGGGACATGTCCCCGCCAAAAAGTGAGTATACACCAAAGGGACTCTGCTTTTTAGCAGGGACAAGTCCCCGCTGATGAGGCGAAAAATGAACCGTTTTTAGGGAGTCATTTTAGCCCGAATTCGAATTTATTTGATCAAATATTGCCCAAAATCGTTCCTTTTGTCATTTTAGGTACTTTTGGAGTGAAATCTGGAAAAGAAAGCATTTTGAACGTTTTTGGATCATAAAAGTAAAGAAAACGGCAAAGTCTTAATTTTCCTTGCTGGGAACAGTACCTGACGGCGTCACTTGCTTTTTAATGACGGCGTCAAGAGTAATACAAGAGGTGGAAGTGGATGGTGCACATGACGATCCAGAAAGTTTTGTACTAAGGAGATGACGGCGTCACTATAGGCCGTCATGGTCCAAATGTTAGTGACGGCCCAGAGCAACTTTACACATGACAACGTCAAAAGTGGATCTAGGCAATCCGATTTCATTATGGGCGGCGAGTTGACGGCGTCACAATTTTCTTCTTGACGCCGTCACCCTGTAAAATCTATATATAGTTTTCCAATTTTCATTCATTAGGGTGTAATTTTTAGGGTGCAACTTTGGAGAAAAACCGTAGTCCGATTTTTACAGCTTTTTCAAGGGTTTTTACCCTTTGAAACCTCTTATGTTCAATTGAGATAAGTACTCTTTCAATTCAATCAATATGTCTATGTGTTGCTTGAATATATCTTACACTTGTCTTCAATTTAACATGCTTGGCTAGATCTCTTGTGTGTTTGCTTAGATGTAGTGAAACCTAGATGTTAATTATGGGTTGATTGCTTGTTTATAGTTGTTACGAATGATTGTATTCGATGTTAGGCTTAAGAAAACTGGCAGACTTCCATTGGTAACATGCTTGAACGTCTTAAGAAACATGATCAGAGGTGTACTATGATTTTTGGTTGTATTTAATGCGTAGGAGAATTCTAATGATCCCATGTTAGGAGCTTCTAACTGCTCGACATAGGAGTGAAGTAGGATCCTATAGAGTTAGGGAATATTGTACACGGCCCTACGACTAGTATTAAGGAATATGACCCGTCATCCATGCAATTGTAACAAATTATCAACCTGTAAAAGATATCTATGGAGTAATGAAACCTAAGTAAACACAACTTTCCCTATCATTGTTTACACCACATTAGTAATTAGATTTATTTTCATTTCTGTTATTTTATTTTGATTGCATCTTTAGTTATTGGGTTAGTTGACTAGCAACTAATTCAGCCCACTCTTCCAAAAACCGAGATTTTAATTGTTTTTATAAAAAAAATACAAAAAGAATCATCCCTCACCTCTAGACCTAGTTTTTAGGCTTTGTAATCCTAGCGACACTATTCCTGAGTTGAACGATCAATCCCCCGGTACTTGTCACTATACTATACTACAACGATCAGGTACATTGCCTGGTGGGGGTTGTAAGCTTCTCGAGATCCCTCGAGATGTAAAGCCTGGTGCGATTCCCACGTATCAAGTTTTTGGCGCCGCAACCCGGGGAATAGTTATTGCCTAGGTTAGGATTTCTTTTTATTAAGTCTACTTGCTAGATTCCTTTCTAGTAAGATTTTATTTTTATTTTTAGGTTTTCTTTAGTCTATCTATTTCTTTGTGCCTTTGTTAGTAAATTAAATTCGTTGACTATTCCGTTGGCCATTATGGAGAACGCGAATACACCATACTACCAACCACAAAATTCACCCACTCCAAATGACATCTTGATGTTTAAACAACATGAAGATGAACCTGTCTACGATGCATGGGCTCGTTTTAAATATTTATTTCCAAAAGTCCCTCATCATAATTTCGATATGTGGTCCCAAATTGAAATATTTTACCATCGTGTCGACCACTATAGCAAAATGGATATTGACCATGCCGCAGATGGGGACCTTTAGGGATTAAGTGCTGAAGAAGCATGGGAAGCCATAGAGAATTGTGCCATACTCGCCAAAAAGATTGACAACCCAACAAACGTTGTTACTGATCAATTTATCGCAAGTTTGAGGGAACAAACAAGAAGTTTGTTTGGGGATAATAAACCTATAGATGAGATAACTGGGTGCACGGAGTGGTTTGTTTTCACCACAATACAAGTTGAGCACATTGGTAATCTTGATAAGATGGAGGATAGAGTTGAAAATCTAAGCCCACCAAGTACCCCACAAGTCCTACCATCATTTGAGGCATACACACCGCCCATGACTTATTCGGATGAAGTAGAAGAGACTTTATGAATCCCAATTGAGATAGAACCTTTGAACCAAACACAACTAGAGGATATAGGTTTGAATACTTATAATGATAACCTTACTCTTAGTTCTAGGGAAGTTCCTAGTTTTGATGAACCGGAGCCTCAACCAAAACCGTTACCTAATCTTCCATCCTTGGATGAAAATTTAGGAATTGAATTAGGTCCCGATCCACCCATCAAACCATATAGTCGGGGTAGTCTTAGGATAAAGGTAGTAGACTCTAAGCCTTGTGTAGTAGAAGCTGACATAGGAGTGAACCATGACCTTACATACTTACATCACCCATTCATAATTGATCACAAGAAACATTATGGGTTCAAACCGGGTTTATTAGGTCAAGATGGATCCCCAACTAGTAGTCTCTAGAAGTTGGTAGAAAATGATCCCTTTCTAGGAGAAAATCTTAATCCACCCATTAACCCGATTGAATTTGGTAAAGTTATGATGATAGGAGCACACCCCTTTGAGCATATAATTCATCCACCACACTTTCCTCACGAGGCATATTTCCACCCTAAGGGTGTGTATCGCTACTTCCACCCGCACTTAATCCTAAGTGTAGGGAAAACCTCCCCTATTTCCGTTAAATAAGCGTAGAGTCAAGCTCGTGACTCGAACAAAAACAAGCGCTTCTTGGGAGGCAACCTAAGCCCGTTTTATTTGTTTTATTTCTTTGATTGTTTGTTTTATTTTATTTGCTTCCGTATGCATGCTTTATTTTTATTGTTGGTAGATCATGTTTCAAACTAAAATTGTAAAAATGCTTTATTTTGTTGTTTAACTTCGTCTTAACTTCATATAAAGTTATTTTGCAAAAGCTAAGTGTAAGGGGAAACCCCAAATTTGTTTTTAAGAACGAAAATTGATCTTGATTCGCCACAATATTAAACGAACATGTTTATTAGTATTTGTTAGAGTCAAATGCTTGTATCGAGTCATAATGATGTTTTGCAAGATTTTTCAGGAAGTAGGACATAAGTTTTTCCAGAAATTTTCCGGAAACTTAACGTAAAGATTTCTGCAGGTCACTTCTTACGGCGTCAGGAATTAATTCCTGACGGCGTCATGTGTAAAATTCTGGAAATTTTGCTAGTTTTGTTTTTCTAACGGAGTCTTAAAGTTTTTGATAATTATTTAGTTTTATAAACTCCAGGAAATCTGCAAACATTCATTCCACAAGCATTATATCTTAATTTGCTTTTTAGGACTTGTTAGTATATATAGATTGCCGCCGATTTTACGCGAGGTTTCCTTGTTTGTTTTCTCAGGTTTAACAGGTTATATATGACAAGAAGATGATTTATTTTTCTGGAAGGGTAGCTTTAAATGTTCATTTTCTTGGAGGAAGATCTAACCTTGTTACCACACTATCCACACCGAACGAATCAGGGGAGTATTTGATTTCATTCTTTTACCTATTTCACTTTTACATTCTTTAATTGAACATTGGGGACAATGTTCATCCTAAGTGTAAGGGGAGGGTAAATGATGATACCTTATAGGATACACTTGCACTTGAGTTTGTTTGTTTGATGGTAGGTGTGTAATAAAACTAAGAGAAATACTTGTTAGTGTAATTTTAGCGCCAAATTTAAAATTTTTTTTACAACATTTAGGAGTGAAACTTTAACCTTAGCAAGTGTCTCATGGATAGGAGTTGTATGACTAGCACAAAACCATACCATTCAGAAAAATTTTCCACCCAAATATGTGAGGTTCGCCATTAGATTTGATAGGAAAAGCATTCATTATTAGTGTTTATGAGTGTACCGGTAGTATTTAAATTCTAGAACTTGCGTTAGTGATGCATCCCGAGACCGCTAGTGAGACTACAGTCGTGTAGTAGGATTTACTACATGATAAGAGGCATTAGGATCACCCTTGTGTTAAACCCGTATCATAATTACTTGACCATTTAAGTCATATTACTTGGCTAGTAAACTCAATTAATTTTTCCCACACCTTAGCGTTGTACTCATTCTTAGTACACGAAACCCCTAGTACACCTCTCCGAGCCTATCTTTTCGTTTCTAACTTTAAGCATCTTACTTAAAGGAAGAATTTGTTACAACCCACTTAAATGTACACCCAAATCGCCTTAGCCTTCCGTGTATGCACTCATCTTTAGTGCATTATTGTTATTTGTTTAAACCCTTAGTTAATTATCTAATTGATTACATGGTTGCTAAGTCGAGTCATATCTTGTACATATTGTTTTGGGACGATTGGGTAAAGTACTTATGTTTTGGAGTAATGGGGAAGAACATCTTATATTACCCCCATATGAGCGTTAATCTTAAAAGTACTCCAAGTGTTTTGATTATCTTAATTCAAGTTATTAGATTAGTTTATTGTAAAGTATGTAAAAATTCAAGTGTAAGGGGAATGTACATTCCCTATGATGTATTATTTTGGATGGTAGGGTAAGAGTGTATGCAAAAAAAAAAAAAAAAAAAAAAAAAAAAAAAAAAAAAAAAAAAAAAAAAAAATTGAAAAAATAAAGAAAAAGAAAAAAATATATATATAGAAAAAGAAAAGAGAAAAACACACGGACTACCATCCCGTTTCATTCTATGTTTGTTTTAAGTTTTTGTTATTTTTTATTTAGTAGCTTAAGTCAAGTCTAGTCTTGGCTTAGCAACGGCATATTGTACATGTAATTAACCAAGATGATTAACTCGCCACCAGTAAATATTGCCATTATCCAACAAAACCGTGTATTCCATATCCCAACACCTAACGTTATAACCCTTTACAAGACCTCTTTGATAGTTTATCCTAGGTGCTTACGCCAAGTGGTGGAGGTTTGATCCTTTCCCAAGCCTATGGTAATCTATTTTGTTATGACATGTAGTGAGAGATGTTTTCCATTTCCATATTGTGATATATATACTTTATTACACCCGAGAGATGTGTATCTAAACACTATTTGTGAGGTGCTCATGTATGACCTCCGTGCTTGTCTTTGGTTTTAGTGGAACGATTATTTGTTGTAATTACTTTTATATTAGTGTTAAATGACCCATAACTTGTATTTTAATTAGAATAAAAGCGCATTTGCTTGAGGACAAGCAAATCTCAAGTGTAAGGGTATTTGATGGGGCGAAAAATGAACCGTTTTAGGGGGTCATTTTAGCCCGGATTCGAATTTATTTGATCAAATATTGCCCTAAATCGTTCATTTTGTCATTTTAGGTACTTTTGGAGTGAAATCTGGAAAAGGAAGCATTTTGAACGTTTTTGGATCATAAAAGTAAAGAAAACGGCAAAGTCTTAATTTTCCTTGCTGGGAACAGTACCTGACGGCGTCACTTGCTTTTTAATGACGGCGTCAAGAGTAATACAAGAGGTGGAAGTGGATGGTGCACATGACGATCCAGAAAGTTTTGTACTAAGGAGATGACGGCGTCACTATAGGCCGTCATGGTCCAAATGTTAGTGACGGCCCAGAGCAACTTTACACATGACAACGTCAAAAGTGGATCTAGGCAATCCGATTTCATTATGGGCGGCGAGTTGACGGCGTCACAATTTTCTTCTTGACGCCGTCACCCTGTAAAATCTATATATAGTTTTCCAATTTTCATTCATTAGGGTGTAATTTTTAGGGTGCAACTTTGGAGAAAAACCGTAGTCCGATTTTTACAGCTTTTTCAAGGGTTTTTACCCTTTGAAACCTCTTATGTTCAATTGAGATAAGTACTCTTTCAATTCAATCAATATGTCTATGTGTTGCTTGAATATATCTTACACTTGTCTTCAATTTAACATGCTTGGCTAGATCTCTTGTGTGTTTGCTTAGATGTAGTGAAACCTAGATGTTAATTATGGGTTGATTGCTTGTTTATAGTTGTTACGAATGATTGTATTCGATGTTAGGCTTAAGAAAACTGGCAGACTTCCATTGGTAACATGCTTGAACGTCTTAAGAAACATGATCAGAGGTGTACTATGATTTTTGGTTGTATTTAATGCGTAGGAGAATTCTAATGATCCCATGTTAGGAGCTTCTAACTGCTCGACATAGGAGTGAAGTAGGATCCTATAGAGTTAGGGAATATTGTACACGGCCCTACGACTAGTATTAAGGAATATGACCCGTCATCCATGCAATTGTAACAAATTATCAACCTGTAAAAGATATCTATGGAGTAATGAAACCTAAGTAAACACAACTTTCCCTATCATTGTTTACACCACATTAGTAATTAGATTTATTTTCATTTCTATTATTTTATTTTGATTGCATCTTTAGTTATTGGGTTAGTTAACTAGCAACTAATTCCGCCCACTCTTCCAAAAACTGAGATTTTAATTGCTTTTATAAAAAATATATATATACACACAAAAAGAATCATCTCTCACCTCTAGACCTAGTTTTTAGGCTTTCTAATCCTAGCGACACTATTCCTGAGTTGAACGATCAATCCCCCGTTACTTGTCACTATACTATACTACAACGATCAGGTACACTACCTGGTGGGGGTTGTAAGCTTCTCGAGATCCCTCGAGAGGTAAAGCCTGGTGCGATTCCCACGTATCACCCGCCGAAAGTGAGTATACACCAAAGGGCCTCTGTTTTTGGCGAGGACATGTCCCGCCAAAAGTGGTACTAACTATAACTGGAACACACTTTTGGCGAGGACACGTCCCCGCCAAAAGCGGCTGACCCATTTTGCAGCATATTGCTGCAAAATGGGTAATTTCCAGATTTTTTCCGGAATTATTCCGGAAAAAATCCAAACAATAACCTGTAACCTGTATATACACTACAACAATAACCTGTATACTTAAATCCACTACAACATCGCCAAATCTCTAAACATAATATCATATAACAAAATGCTACAATATCGCCAAAACGGTTCAAAAACCGTGATCACATGATTATCCGCAAATGGTTCTACAAAAGTATACTCAACCTACTCATCCGCAAATGGTCCAAAACTATACGTGTAATCCATTTAGCGGGAATCCTAACACATAATCCAAATAAGCACATAATAATCCATCAAATATCCATAAATTTGTCCATAACCACTACAACGACACATAAACCAACCCAAACAACCCATATGCTACTCCTGAGTCCCCCCACTGCCCCCATCACCCTCCTGGGTACCTGTAGACTCACCTTGTGAAGCCTTCTGTGATCCCGACGTCCCCGCCTGAGTCGATGTCCCCGCCTGAGTCGCTAGCTGCTGGGGGAAACCGGGCTGATTCCGAGCCCACTCCAAAATCCCATCAAGCAATGTCCTTTGGCTGGAGAGCTCATGGGACTGCTTCTGAACAGTTTCCTGGAGCGAGGAAGTGGGGGCTTGATCACGAGCTCGTGCGGCGCTGAGGGTCGTCTGATGACCACTACGGGGTAAGACTGGACCTACGCCAGGAACGTGACCTCGTTGCTTGCCACCGATCACGTGGCGGATAATATCGAGGTTAGACATAGTCGTCCCCTCGGAGGTGCTCTCTGTCCGCATCCGTATCATCTGATTCTGTTTAGTTATAAAAAAAACAAGAAAAGTAATATATAAGCTGTGACTTGTCATTTTGTATTAATGTGGGTGAGCTTTTGGAAATAAATTATACTTACATATCTAGCCTCGGACACTGCAGACTCCCAGACGTCGCCTCTCATATGGTTGTGTCTGTAAAGCGCGATCAAGTCTCTACCATCCACGGACTCGGTGGGTTCTCTCAACTATTTATAAATAAAATCAATACCGACTCACCCAACACTATATAAAATAAATAAAATGATTAAAAAGTGTCTTACAAAGTTATTGCGTATAACAGCTAATGAATGCGACCCATGAAGACTAGCACTCGGATTCTTGAGCCGGTTCTGCGTGTTGGTCTCTGCTTTCTTCAAATTCTTCGGGTTTGACCAGTGCTTCACCTGCTTATTATAAATAATAACAAAATATTATGTAAATGAATTATTATTATTATTATTATTATTATTATTATTATTATTATTATTATTATTATTATTATTATTATTATTATTATTATTATTATTAATATTATTATTATTATTATTATTATTATTATTATTATTATTATTATTATTATTTTTATTATTATTATTATTATTATTATTATTTTTATTATTATTATTATTATTATTATTATTTAATAATAATAATAATAATAGTAATAATAATAATAATAATAATAATAATAATAATAATAATAATAATAATAATAATAATAATAATAATAATAATAATAATAATAATAATAATAAAGTGTGGATCGAGAAATTTACATATTTTTCCCAATCGTCAGGCAGCATGTTATCCGGATGCTTTCCCTTGATCTCTTCCAGCTTCTCAACCCACCTTACTCAGTAAATTTCTTCTTTTTGAATTTGTACTTTTTGTCGTCGTATCACTTTTGCAGATAACCTTCGATACTATCTGCAATATCCTTTCCATTAGGACCGACAAGGTGCTCGCCGAGATCGAAGAAATGCTGCAATAAAATTTAATTAAAATATATATATTCAAATTTAAATAAATAACACATTTAAAATAAATAAACACAATAATTAAAAAAAAAAAGATTAAAAAAAAAAAAAAAAAAAAAAAAAAAAAAAAAAAAACCCTTACGTGGAGCTGGTCGTCGATGTGCGCCTTGGAGGTAGCGGGAACATCTGCCCAGGATAAAGGAACTCAGCCATGTCACTCGTCCCAGGATGATTTCTGTTGGGTACTACTGTCCGGGTATCCGGTTCACCGTGATTATACCATCTCGTATAACTTAGGTCCCAACCATTTGTGTGTATGTGACCAAACAAATCTTCGTACTTTATTCAACCATTGCTATAACAACTAGCACATGGACAATGTATATTCCCATCAATATTCACAAAGTCCTTGGCATACGCGCAAAAAGCTTTAAGACCTTTAAAAAAATCGAGGCTAGCACGAGATAATGAGACCCAACTCTTATCAATTGGCATAACTGCGTTTTAATGATGCAACAAATAATTATATAGAATTAAACATGTTCACGAGTTGTGCGTTTTAATGATGCAACAAATAATGACATAGGTTTAAGTTGAAAAGCCGTAAACACATATATAAAGGTGGAATTACGAGTTGTGCGTTTTGTTCACTTAATCCAACTATGGAAAGCAATCCTAACCCACTCTTTGAATGTTTCATCTCATATATGAATGCGTATAACTGAATTTACTATTTGAGAAAATTTCGGCAGCATTTCCCCTCAACTCCCCAAATATGTGCATTAAAGACATATTCGTATGAGTAAAGGGGAAACACTATCGAAATTTTCACAAATAGTAAATCAATTATACGCAATAAAAACTCTCGGCTGCTCGGTCAATAAAAAATACTTACTGTGGTCAAGGCTGTGGTCTCGACAGCACGTGTCTCGGTCAGGTCTCAATAGGCGGTCTCGGTCTCAACAGTGAGCTAAAAAAATACATAAACATAAATTAATGAGTATAAACTTTTGGCGCCGACATGTCCCCGGTAGAAACGTAAACACAAAAAAAAAATTAAACATATATACCTTTTGGTGGGCTCTCGTCTGTGGTCTCAGCTTGGTCTCGATAGGTCTCGGCTTGGTCTTGACTCAACTGTGGTCTTGGCTGTAATGTGGTCTCCAAAGGAAAAAAAATCAAAAAAAATTAATAAAAATCAAAAACATAAAACATTTAACACAAATTAACACAATTAACAAAAATTCACACAAATTAACAACAATTAACAAAATTAACAAAAATTGAAAAAAAATTAACCTGGGTCTTGGCTGTAATGTCGAGAGTAAGAAAGGAGATGAGAATAGAGAGAATCAAACAAGGAGAGGGGTTTAGGAAAGAATTAAACAAGGAGAGGGGTTTAGGAGATCCATCGTGCACAGTGGTGTGAGTGTGGGTGCTGTGGTGGAGATGGTGGTGCTATGGTGGTGGTGGAAATGGTGGTGCTGTGGTGGTAGTGGAGATGGTGGTGCTGTGGTGGTAGTGTAGATAGTGAGAAGAAGAAGAGGGTGAGAGAGCAGCGATGAGAGGGGGTTTTTTTTTTCTAAGTGTTAGATCCAATTCTGCTAATAATTGAGGGTGTTATTGCGTTTACTTTTGGCGGGGACATGTCCCCGCTGAAAGTGTGCTTTGTCTTTTAGCAAATCTTTTGGCGGGGACATGTCCCCACTAAAAGTTTTCATTATTAGCCAAAAGTTTTGACGGGGTAAAGTAAATGCTTAGAGGGAAAAAATAAAAATATGGGTGAAATCTTTTAGCGGGGACATGTCCCCGCTAAAAGTTTGCTAAATGAGAAATCATCCTTTTAGCGGGGACATGTCCCCGCTGAAAGTGTGCACCAAAACATTTAAAATTATCTTTAAATCATTTTAATTAAGTAAAATAATTTATAATTAATTTAAATCATTTAAAATTATTTTTAAATAATTTTAATTAAGTTAAATCATTTATAATTAATTTAAACGAATGAGTCGAGATGATATGGTTATACACGAGATGTTAAATGAATGAGTCGAGATGATATGGTTATGCACGAGATGTTAAAGAATGAGTCAAGATGATATGGTTATGCACGAGATGTTAAACGAATGAGTCGAGATGATATGGTTATGCACGAGATGTTAAACGAATGAGTCGAGATGATACGGTTATACACGAGATGTTAAACGAATGAGTAGAGATGATACGGTTATACACGAGATGTTAAACGAATGAGTCGAGATGATACGGTTATACACGAGATGTTAAACGAATGAGTCGAGATGATACGGTTATGCACGAGATGTTAAACGAATGAGTCGAGATGATACGGTTATGCACGAGATGTTAAACGAATGAGGCGGGATGATACGGTTATGCACGAGATGTTAAACGAATGAGTCGAGATGATACGGTTATGCACGAGATGTTAAACGAATGAGTCGAGATGATACGGTTATACACGAGATGTTAAACGAATGAGTCGAGATGATATGGTTATACACGAGATGTTAAACGAATGAGTCGAGATGATATGGTATGTTAAACGAATGAGTCGAGATGATATGGTTATACATGAGATGTTAAACGAATGAGTCGAGATGATATGGTTATACACGAGATGTTAAACGAATGAGTCGAGATGATATGGTTATACACGAGATGTTAAACGAATGAGTCGAGATGATATGGTTATACACGAGATGTTAACCGAATGAGTCGAGATGATATGGTTATACACGAGATGTTAAACGAATGAGTCGAGATGATACGGTTATACACGAGATGTTAAACGAATGAGTCGAGATGATACGGTTATGCACGAGATGTTAAACGAATGAGTCGAGATGATATGGTTATGCACGAGAT
The DNA here is from genome assembly GCA_030686995.1 of Artemisia argyi. NCBI lineage: Eukaryota > Viridiplantae > Streptophyta > Magnoliopsida > Asterales > Asteraceae > Artemisia > Artemisia argyi. The sequence continues at coordinate 149,378,423 of CM060707.1, forward strand.
GTTAAACGAATGAGTCGAGATGATATGGTTATACACGAGATGTTAAACGAATGAGTCGAGATGATATGGTTATACACGAGATGTTAAAACGAATGAGTCGAGATGATATGGTTCCCACCAAATTTTTCCTACCTAACAACTTATCCTCACAATATAAACACACACACACACACACATCTAACTAATAAAAACTCTTACACACACTCATCTCACTATATATCTCTCTCTAGCAGTTTCCGTTTTCTGGCGACACCAGCAGTTTTCGGCCGCCGGAATCTTTTCTGGCCACCACCTTTTATCACCTCAACTTGTAGATCGGGCCACCTCGATCACGATTCAACCACTCACAACCACTCAACCTCACAACCACAAACACACACTGTTATCATGGTGAAGAAGATGGCAGAATTTGAAGCTTTTCCTTGTCCTTGTAGACGAGGAAACGTGATTCTGCGAGAATCGCGTAAATCTTACTCCCGTGGTAAACTATACTATGCGTGTCCTTTCTCGAAGGTGAACAATTACATACTTTTTCGTGTATTATATAAATAATTTGGTTAATTGTTAAAAATAATAGTTTTTACTCTTTAACAGCTTGGGACAACAGACCATGGATGTGATTTTTTTTATGGAAGGAGGAACGACTCGCCAAAATGACCGGTTCTCTGGGAGCTTCAACGTCAAGCGGTTCTGGATCTGCTCCAACAAGGTGCTCAAACTGTCGTGAAAAAGATCTTACAATAAACATGCTGGAGGCACAAAAACAGGTGCTAGAGACAAAATTAAGGATGCTGGAGGCAAAACTTGACATGGCAACGTATCCCAACCACGACCACGCATGTCAGTCGGATGCAATACTCCGTGACCTTTTAGGTGACATAGATAAATTTCATATGTAGTACTATTTTTGTTGTTGTTGTTGTTGTTGCTATTATCGTTGTTGTTGTTGTTATCGTTGTTATTGTTGTTGTTGCTGATGTTGTTTGTTGTTGTTATTGTTGTTGTTTAATAAAATGTTGTTGTTGTTGTGGTAACTAATGTTGAACGTCCTTTATATTTTAAATTCGTACGCACAAATAATAGAACTGAAGGAACAATATCACAATTATCAAACACGAAGGCAAACTGTTTATTTAAAACAAGCAAGAGTTCTCAACATGCATTTTCATATAGACTCAAACTAAACAACTCGACAACCAAAGGAAACAACTCAAACTAAACAACTCGACACCACACGCTTAGCTTCAAACACGAAGGCCCACATTTTATTCAAACCACACAAACTAAACAACTCGACAATCAAACGAAACAACTCAAACTAAACAACTCGACAACCAAATGAAACAACCCGTTTACTTTTTTTTGCGGCTACCTCCCGCTTTGCTTGAACCCGCACCATCTCTTCCTTTCCTTGCTCTCATTTCCTTAAGATATGCAAACGTAGCTTCAAGACCTGTTATTCTATTTTCCAGATATGCAAACAGCAGCAGCTTGAGCTTCAGCAGCACGTTGAGCTTCAGCAGCATCTAGCTCTTCCAAATACTCTCTATAGTATAACTTTTTCCTCAACCATACCAGAATCCGGTCTCTCTGCCACGGTGCACAGTTCGCATACGAACCATATTCATCAAAAATTTCAACGTCCCAATGATTTATAATTTCATTATACAAGAGCTCGTGTGATAAAGCCTTTGCCCACTCCTGTTCCGGCGTTAAACCATTCATTGTTATGTGTGTTTTGTAGTTTTTTGCCGAATTTATGATTTAATATGTGTTATGTGTATGTTATAATATATATTAAACGAATTTGGAAAAAAGTTGCAGTTTGGAGGGAAATTTGGCGCCTAAACTTTTAGCGGGGACATGTCCCCGCCAAAAGTTAATGTTCTACACTGGATACTTGTTTCGGCGGGGACATGTATTGGCGGGAATAATACCCAACACAATAAAGTGCAACTATTTTGGTCAAAGATAATAAAATATCAAAAATACTTTTGGCGGGGACATGTCCCCACCAAAAGTAAGTGTTGAAATGCAACTATTTTGGTCAAAGTTGTGATGTACCAAAAATACTTTTGGCGGGGACAAGTTGGCGTTGAAAACGCAGTGGACGGTCAGCGTGAATTTGTGCCAGCTCAGCACATTTTTTGTCGTTTAGCGACTTTCGGCGGGGACACGTGCGTCGCCGCCAAAAGGCTCGTTGCCCGTCCTCCTGTTTGTTGTAGTGTTGATTACCCATGGTTCGTTAAGATTGGTGATTGGGCTCCTAATTTGGTTTTGACATAAGAGGGTATGCAGATAATAAGAAAACATCATGGCAACCAACTAAAGGATCCAACATCTGTAGCAAGTTTTATGTTCTAACAACGACAAAACTAATCAAGAAGCCAAAATCTTTGAAAACCATAGATAAATGCAAGAAGAAAGAGAAGACCTCTAATATTTGTATTAAAATAGAGAAAAGCTAGTGTTTTGGATCGATCTATTCCGTAACTCAAAACGTTCAAATATGAAAAAGAGTAAAAATATCATTACACATGAAACCGATATACATCTACTTTTGTCTTAGATATATCTAACTGCAAGCCATTTACAGCAACATATATCAAGCATGCTTGCATCATATCCTTGATCACCTTTTACAACCTGCATAGATCGATTAAAAAACATAAGGGGGCATGTTGATGCACAAATATGAATAAATGCAGAACAACCTAACATACCTCGGCAATGACTTAACAACAGCTTGGGGACAGTTCTTGAGCAAGTCGGTAGCCACAGAAGAATAAACGTCAGCTGCAGACTGTTTGTTCGTTGGTGGGATGAGGTTCAGTACTTTCAGATTATCAAATTGGAAATTTTCTTTAACAAACATCATATGGGATTCGGAAAGAAGCTTCAAGTAAAACAAAAAAATAAATAAATAAATAAATAAATAAATAAACAAATAAGACATTAAAAATCTGTGTCTTCAACAAAAACTTAAAAAAAAAAAAAGTATAGTATGAGAACATTGATTAGTTTTATCGTAACTTGCATATGAACAATAAAAACATATAGATGTAGCTTCGCGCCAAAAACATAAACTGACCATAACAAACAAATTATTAAAAAAAAAAAAAAAAAAAAAAAAAAAAAAAAAAAAAAAAAAAAAAAAAGTAAACTTCTTTGCAATGACATATTAAAGTGGATGCATATATAGCAGTACCTTAACAGTTGATGGGGACAGATGAATGTTAATAGCATGTCTTAGACCCCGAAGCACAGTGATGAGATTGAGCTTCTGCACGCGCCTTTTAACCAGAATCGCAGCGAAAGTATCAATATGTGCAGTGTCCAGAACAGGAAGCTCAAAAGCCTCGATTGACATTGACAAAAGACCTTTAAGCTCAAACAACACTAGTTTTGGAGTCAAAAGCACCAGTTTCTTATAAGGAATTGGTTCATCACGACTCAATGATATTGTCAATCTAGACAACTGAGTACCAATCACTCTGAGACCATCCAAATTAGACCACAACCGACAATTCACCAAAACCAACTCTTCCAAATTGGGAAAACTTGAAAAAGGTTCATAGCTACCTATCCTAACCCCTTCAAGTCTCAAACTAATCAACCCATTAAAATTTAAACACTTACCAAAATTTTGCTGTCTCAACCTTAGGTAGGGGTATGGTTGTCTACGTCTCAACCTCCCCCATACACCGTGAAAGACGGTATTGGGACCCATAACCCGTGAAAGACGGTGTTGGGAGTTACTTTACTTTTTTTTTTACCAAACAAGTAGGGTTGGATCAGTTGGAAAACCCCTTGCCTCTTAACCTAGAGGTCAAGGGTTCGATCCTCACTCCCTACAAAAAGGCCGGAGGTCCTTTTCTACCTTAGGTAGAACCGGAAGCAGTCTCTCTACCTTAGGTAGGGGTATGGTTGTCTACGTCTCAACCTCCCCCATACACCGTGAAAGACGGTATTGGGACCCATAACCCGTGAAAGACGGTATTGGGAGTTACTTTACTTTTTTTTTTTACCAAAATTTTGTTGTCCTTTTAAGGTCAAACTAATCAACGAATCACTTGATTTGTTATAACATGGAAACATATAGTAGTCCGAGCTTCCAGAAGTGTCAATGCTTACATTACGGACACCTTGCAACAAAGCATAGTCAAAGACCCTAGCCACTTCAGGATCACAAGCAACTTTGGAATTCACACTATCAACCTTTATTAAACCATCACGACCGGCTAAAACCTTATCGATGAATATATTGAATTTATCTGTGTCTCCACCAAAACTAAACAAATCGAGATTGAGAACAGGAATTAAAGTCCAGAGATTTACCCAACGTTTCGATAAGAATGAACATTGAACCGCTAATTTAGTGTCAATATAAGAGAGTATGGATATTAAGAGAGCATCTGGTAACAAACTTAGCCTATCTTCTGCTTGATCTTTAAAGCCATAGTTATAGTAACTTTCGCTTGCTCTATCTTTTCGCTTTCGCATCATGTTGCTTTGGGGTATGCAAGAATAAAGTTAAGGACAGTTTATATAGTTTTGCTTTATCTTATGTAGTACTAGTAGTAGATACGTAATTGTAGTATAAACACTCTTTTGGGCCCAGCACAAATAAAGTTTTAAGAGTGGCTTGAGATACGTAAATCATACTCGATCCACATTTGAAAAATAATAAGCTGATTTAGAGCCCAAGATTTGCGGGCCTAAAAGGGGTGGCTAGGTCAGGAGCTCGATTCAGATTTGCTTGTTTGATAAATACATGTAATCCTGCAAAATACATTCAACCAATAGAACTTGATCTTTTACTGTTTTTTACAATATATTCAAGTATGATATGATATTTACGATGACCTTTTCTTTCAGTAAAATTGAAAACTAAAGAAAATAAACTGTTAGATAAGGTCTGGTGTTTGCCTTAGCTAGCAAAGCTAAATCTCAAGCTTTGCATGGTTAGACCAATTAGCAATAGTTTGTTTTTTTTTTTTTTTTTTTTTTTTTTTTTTTTTTTTTTTTTTTTTTTTATGATCTGTACTCTGTCAGGCAGGCACGCTTTATGATTTGGGTCACTTCTTTTCGCTAATTAAATGGTTGGTTATAAATTATAGGTTGGCTTTTGGGTCCTAATGTACAAAGAGAATTAAGGATCAAGGATTTAGGATGTGATTGTTATAAAGTTACGAATGCTGGAAATAGCTAAATTGGTGATTGAACTAAGTTTACATTTGAGTTCAATATGTTCTTGCGTTTTTGCAGTTGTTTGCTTGTGTAATGTTTTTTGGTAATAGACTACGTTCATTAGTTGCAGATAATGAGAATCAAAATCGACATGATAGAGCAATATTAAATAGTAGTCATTTTTTATACTTGTGGTTACATAACTATATTTGTAAGACATCGAAAAACCACATATAGTTAACATTGGATATAGTATATTTCGTAGTGCAGTGATCTGCTTAAAGTTCAATTTCAAGCACATGATGTATAGTTGGCCGATTAATGTTTCACAATCTGTCGTTCACGTCTAAATTTGTAAAACTAAACATGAGTACAACAAAGAAGATGAGCCCAAAACAGCTTTTATGGATAAAAGCGAAGTATTGAAATTGAGACCGATGCAACGTCCAGATACTTGATTACCCAGGGTTCGTTATGGTTGGTGATTGGGCTCGCAATTTGGTTTTGTAATAAGAGGGTATATATGCATATTGCAGATAATACGAACATCATGGCAACCAACTCAAGGATCCGACATCTATAGCAAGTTTTATGTTCTAACAATGACAAAACTAATCAAGAAGCCAAAATCTTTGAAAACCATGGATAAATGCAAGAAGAAAGGGAAGACCTCTAATTTTTGTATTCAAATGGAGAAAAGCTAGTGATTTGGATCGATCTATTCCGTAATTCAATACATTCACATATAAAAAAGAGGAAAAAAATATGAAAACTCTATTTCATTACACAAGAAACCGTATCTACTTATGTCTTAGAAGTTAGATATCTAACTGTAAACCATTCACAGCAATATATATCAAGCATGCTTGAATCATATCCTTGATCACCTTTTACAACCTGCATAGATTGATTAAAAAACATAAGGGGGCATAACTCTCATGTTGATGCACAAATATGAACAAATGCAGAACAACCTGACATATAGTAACATACCTCAGCAATGACTTAACAACAGCTTGGGGACAGTCCTTAAGCAAGTCGGAAGCCACAGAAGAATAAACGTCAGCTGCAGGCTGTTTGTTTCTTGGTGGGATGAGGTTCAGGACTTTCAGGTTACCAAATTGGAAATTTTCTTTAACAAGCATCTTATGTGATCGGGATAGAAGCTTCAAGTAAAACAAAAATTAAAAAAAAAAAAAAAAAAAAGTATATTATGAGAACATTGATTAGTTTTATCGTAACTTGCATATGAACAATAAAAACATATAGATGTTAGCTTCGCGCCAAAAACATAAACTGACCATTAAAAAAAAAAAAAAAAAAAACCATAAACTTTGCAACGACATATTAAAGTTTTTTTTTTTTTTTTTGAACAAGACATATTAAAGTGGATGCATATATAGCAGTACCTTAACAGTTGATGGGGACAGATGAATGTTAATAGCATGTCTTAGACCCCGAAGCACAGTGATGAGATTGAGCTTCTGCAGGCGACTTTGAACCAAAGTCGTAGCGAAAGTATCAATATGTGCAGTGTCCAGAACAGGAAGCTCAAAAGCCTCGATTGACATTAACAAAGGACCTTTAAGCTCAAACAACACTAGTTTTGGAGTCAAAAGCACCAGTTTCTTATAAGGATTCAGTTCATCACAACTCAATGATATTGTCAATCTAGACAACTGAGTACCAATCACTTTGAGACCATCCAAATTAGACCTGAACTGACAATTCACCAAAACCAACTCTTCCAAATTGGGAAAACTTGAAAAAGGTTCATAGCTACTTATCCTAACCCATTTAAGTCTCAAACTAATCAACCCATTAAAATTTATACACTTATCAAAATTTAGCCTTCTTTTTGAGGTCAAACTAATCAACAAATCACTCCATCCATCACATGGACTCGCAGAGTGCCAACATAAAGTGCCAATGCTAACATTATGGACACCATGCAAAAAAGCATAGTCAAAAACCCTATTAACCACAGTCCCTACAAGGAAAGGGAACACTGGCTACGAATTTTAGGGAGGACATGAATGTCCTCGCCAATAACACTACTACACGACAAAAATAACACCAAAAAAAGTTGACCTTGTCTAGCTGTAATGTGGCTGTTACTGTGCACACTCATTGGCGAGGACATGTCCTCTCCAACGACATTCCTCATAGTTTGACCATGCCACGCTGGATAATCTAGTTTTCACTAGGCGCGGAATTTTCCCGCGTAATCAAATGGCGAGGACATGTCCTCGCCAGTTAGTTGACCGCACATTTGACCTGGATTAGAACTATAATCACCGGATTAACATTATTTTGCTTTGGGTCATTAGGGAGGACACGTCCTCGCCAAAGACAAAGGTCAAAGTAAAAGCCAAAATTTTGACTTTTTGGTTTAATATTTTTGGCTCTAAAATTTCCGGCTAATCTTTTGGCTCAAAAATTTCCCACTCTCAGTTTTTACTATAACATATTAAATGGATGAGTCGAGTTGCTATGGATATACATAACATGTTAAACGGATTAGTCGAGTTGTTATGGATATGAATAACATGTTAAACGGATGAGTCGAGTTGCTATGGATATACATAACATGTTAAACGGATTAGTCGAGTTGGTATGGATATGCATAACATGTTAAACGGATGAGTCGAGTTGCTATAGATATGCATAACATGTTAAACGGATTAGTCGAGTTGAAAGAAAAGTCCTCTCTAATGAGGTCGAAAGTCGTTGTGAGTATTATGACAACTAGCTTTAAGATTCACACTATCAACCTTTAGTAAACCATCACGACCAGCTAAAACCTTGTCGATAAATTTATGGAATTGATAAGAGTATCTAAAACTACGCTCATCGAGATTGAGAACAGGAATTAAAGTCCAGAGATTTACCCAACGTTTCGATAAGAATGAACATTGAACAGCTAATTTAGTGTCAATATAAGAGAGTATGGATATTAAGAGAGCATCTGGTAATAAACTTAGCCTATCTTCTGCTTGATCTTTAAAGCCATAGTTATAGTAACTTTCGCTTGCTCTATCTTTTCGCTTTCGCTTCATGTTGCTGTGTGGTATGCAAGAATAAAGTTAAGGATAGTTTATATGGTTTTGCTTTATGTAGAAACGTAATTGTAGTATAAACTTAACACTCTTTGGGCCCAGCACAAATAAAGTTTTAAGAGTAGCTTGAGATATGTAAATCATACTCGATCCAAAATTAGCGGCCTAAAAGGGGTGGCCGGGTCAGGAGCTCAATTCAGATTTACTTGTTTGTTTAGTTGTGTGTTTCATTAAAATAAAAAAGTAAATAAAATAAACTGTTAGATAATTAAGTTCTGTTGTTTGCCTTAGCAAAGCTAAATCTCAAGCTTTGCATGGTTAGACCAATTAGCTATAGTTTATTTAATTTTAATCTTTACGCTGTCAGGCAAGCTTTATGATTTGGGTTACTTATTTTCGCTAATGTACAAAGAGAAGGAACTAGGATTTAGGAAGCGGCTGTTATAAAGTACGTTACTGATGCTGGAAATAGCTAAATTGGTAAGTTTACATTTGAGTGCAATATGTTCTTGTGTTTTTGTAATTATTTGCTCGTTATTTATTTATTTATTTATTTTTGATAATAGACTACGTTCATTATAATGTTGCAGATAATTAGAATCAAAGTCGACATGAGAGCAATATTAAATAGTCATTTTTAACTTGTGGTTACATAACTATATTTGTAAGACATCGAAAAATCACATTTACTTAACACTGAATATAATATATTTCATAGTGAACTGATCTGCTTAAAGTTCTATTTCATGCAGATGATGTGATAGTTGGCCGATTAATGTTTCACAATCTGTCGTTCACGTCTAAATGTGTAAAAGTTTAAAACCAAACATGAGTATAACAACCAAAACAACTTTTATAAATAAAAACAAAGTATTGAAATTGAGAGCGATGCAACATCCAGATACTTGATTACACATGGTTTGTTAAGGTTGGTGATTGGGATCCTAATTTGGTTTTGACATAGGAGGGTATGCATATTGCAGATAATACGAACATCATGACAACCAACTCAAGGATCCGATATCTCCAAAAGGTGAAGAATGGTGGGATCACCCTGGTCCCATGCATCCTAAGGATGTCAACCGGACCCTCCCCCAAGGACCCGGCCCCAGACAATGAGCACCTGTCCCAGTGACTGTACTTATCAGAAGGTGAGCTTTGAACCCTGGCCATTTTCTCCAATAGGCCCCTCGTTGACCAGTCAATCTGAGCATTTTCTCCAATGAGCACCTGTCCCAGTGACTGTACTTAAGGATCCGATATCTATAGCAAGTTTTATGTTCTAACAACAACAAAACTAATCAAGAAGCTAGCCAAAATCTTTGAAACCCATAGATAAATGCAAGAAAAAAGAGAAGACCTCTAATATTTGTATTAAAATAAAGAAAAGCTAGTGATTTGGATCGATCTATTCTGTAATTCAAAACATTCACATATAAAAAAGAGCAAAAATATGAAAACTATATTTATTACACATGAAACCGATATATATCTACTTTTGTTCTAAGTATCTAACTGCAAACCACACACAGCAACATATATCAAGCATATATGTTTGCATCCTTGTGCCCCTTTTATCACCTGCATAGATTAGAAAACATAAGTGGACATAACTCTCATGTTGATACACAAACATGCATAAATGCAGAACAACCTAACATACCTCAGCAACGACTTAACAACAGCTTGGGGACAGTTCTTGAGCAAGTCGGCAGCCACAGAAGAATAAACGTCAGCTGCAGGCTGTTTGTTCAGAGCCGGGACGAGGTTCAGCACTTTTAGATTATCAAATTGGAAATTTTCTTTAACAAGGATGTCATGGGATCGGGAGAGAAGCTTCAAATAAAAAAAGAGATACAACAAAAATGGGACATAAGAAATCCGTCTCTTTAACAAAAACTCAAAAAGCATCGTAACTTGTATATGAACAATTTAAACATACTAGTTGGATACCCGCGCACAGCTGCGGCGATAAATATATAGTTATATTATAAAAATATTAAATGAAATGCTAGCCTAACTATCCCCGAAATTCCCTACCCGCTTAGTGAATTTGTTTCATAACACTCCGAATGTATATACGTTAACTGTATCCGTTTGCTTGGTTTCTGTAGCTTTGATTGAATAATTATAATTTCCAACAAAAATCCCCTATTTCTAGAAACAAAGAAATGTAAAAAAGGCTAGACCATCCCCTATTTCTATGTTATACACTTTTTCAATCAAAAATCCGGGTATCAAATCCAACGAACCCATCATTTGAATCAACAGGTAAAAACTAAAACCTATGGGACGGAAATAAATAGAACTGCTTATCATGATGAATTATATTTGTTCGATACAATGTTGTCAATATAAACGTTAAGAAAGGAATACGGTGGAAAAAAAAAAGAACTTAAATTTAAAGAATATTTATTTTAGTGTGACATCATTATTCCCGCATATACAAAGACTCTCGCAATCTCTTACCCGTCAAACACTACCCCAAAAGTATATGATTTTGACGAATCAAGATTGTATTGGTTGAATTAAAAGTTAAAGTTGTAAAAATTTAAATAAAAATAAAATAAACCCACTAAAAATGTAAAAACTAAAAACTTATAAAAATATATCAAAATGGATGTTGAATTAAAGAGCATAAAATTTTAAAAAATACGATGAAATTAGATCATTATAAAAATAAATATATAAAAAGATATTTCAATTTGAAAATAAAGGTAAATTTTAAGTTGAGAAGTGACACATGTCACCTTATGATTGTAACTCCTTATCTTAATATTTGGTTAGGAGTTAGGGTTGGAGTTAGTTGAAAGTGACACATGTCACCTCATGATTGGAGCTCCTTATCTTAATTTTTGGTTTGGAGTTAGGCTTTGATTATCCATGCATTATAATATAGTATAGAAAGGTAAATTTTAAGTTGGGAAGTGACACATGTCACCTTATGATTGTAACTCCTTATCTTAATATTTGGTTAGGAGTTAGGGTTAGAGTTAGTTGAAAGTGACACATGTCACCTCATGATTGGAGCTCCTTATCTTAATTTTTTGTTTGGAGTTAGGCTTTGATTATCCATGCATTATAATATAGTATAGATAGAAGTAGCTTGGAGCCAAAAACATAAACCGACCATAAGATTCAAAATAAGAAATT